>CM060309.1:62141533-62154033 GCA_030674185.1 Monoplex corrugatus
CCTGGAAAAGAATATTAAGTATATAATTATATCAGTGCATTCACGCATATGATCTAAGGATATGCATCTGGCTCTAACCATTCCGCCCGACACGTCATTTAGGGTTTGAAAAACAAACCTGAGCACAAATGTGTATCCAAATAATTGTATTCAAGCACATAAAAATACTGGCCCAAATGTCCAAAACTGCATGGGCACATCACATTTCCTCAGAACCAAAAATGCAGTTAGCAGGCCTATATGTTCCTAATTATCAATCCTAATAGAAAGTAAGTAAGGCTTTACAGAACACGTGCCGGTGAATGGACAGGTAAAGCAGAAAAGTAATAGGAAGAGATGACATAAAGCAAAGGAACAAGGCAGAAATTCACCGAGTGACAGAAAAGAGGAAATTACCCATACAGAATATTTAGAAGATGGGGATACTGAAAGAGCACTGGCATACCCATAGGGAAACGGGGATGGGGAGATTGAGGATGCTGCATAGTACTACAGACTGAAAAAGAGAAACACACTGTACAAGTGGTATTGGCAAATTGTAATCATGGGCATCAGCACGCATGTAACGACTAAGTTTATTTTCAAACTGATAGTAAACGTTTCGGGTTGTCCGTTAAATCATTCCAACAGCTTCCGCCAGAATAGGGTAAGCTAAATTTATAAAGATCCAGTTTTGCTTTTAGTAACAATAAAATGCCGTTTCTGGAGTCTGGTCGAGTTTAGACGTGTGCCCAATGGTGATATCGGTTCCGATGGGTTTCGATGTGTGCTGGAGAGCCGAAATGAGCGGTGTAGGGTTAGTGACACACAAGCGAAGCAAAAGACGGGTCAGGAAAGAAAAAAAAAAGTAGAAACACACGTTTAAACGAGCACAGTCTATGTCAAGGTGATATCTATACCTAAACTGCTTAACAATAGTTCAGAAGAGAAAGAAAAGAAGAAACAAACGTTTAAACGAACACAGTCTATGTCAAGGTGATATCTATGCCTCAACTGTCTAAGAATGCTGCAGAAAAGAAAAAAAAGTAGAAACAAACGTTTAAACGAACACAGTCTATGTCAAGGTGATCTCTATGCCTCAACTGTCTAAGAATGCTGCAGAAAAGAAAGAAAAGGCGAAACAAACGTTTAAACGAACACAATGTCAAAATGATATCTATATCTAAACTGTCTAACAATGGATCAATAAAGAGAGAAAAGGCGAAACAGCAATTCAAACAAGCACAGTATATGTCAAGGTTACATCGTTACCTAAACTGTCTAACAATGGATCAGAAAACTAAGAAAAGGAGAAACAGAAGTTTAAACAAGCACAGTCTATGTCAGCGTTATATCTATGCCTAAACTGTCTAACAATGCTGCAGAAAGAAAGAAAAGGAGACACAAAAGTTTATACAGGCACATTTCATGTCAATGTGATATTTATGTCTAAACTTTCTAATAATGCAGGCAAACAGTCTCAGTTTAACCTAGACTTCAAAAAGGCAAGAAGGCTAATTGGTCTTCAAAGGGTGGGACTTGGGAAATCAACATATCTGTCCAAATTTTTACACCAAAGCAGCCAGCAATGTCCTGCTGTTCACGATTTTCAACTGCCATGGGATCTTTAGCGTGCGCAGCCAGAGAGAATACGGGTCCGACTCGTTTTTCGTCCCATTCCGAAGGACTAGACGTTCAGTTCGATTTTCTGGTCAAACTGAGAAGGAGAAAAGTCGAGGCCTCAAAACAGTGGCCCGCTCGAGGATCGAACCCACGACCCCGGCATTATCAACATGGCATTCAAACCAACTGAGCAAATGGCAAATACTAATAACCTGCTTAGCTGGATCATCTTGCTGTCCTACAGACATAACTCAGCGGCAACCCAAGTTATCCCAAGGATCTTTAATACTGTCAGCCAACTTACCTTGGAAGCATAGCGCTCAGCGTGCTGGCGGCACTCCATTTCGATCTCAAACTTGTTTCTCATCATCTCATACTGCGTATACACTGGTTCGTACACTGAAAACACAACAACAATTTCATCACCATCAACTTTCTACACATTTTGAAATCAAATAAATGAATGAATACAGAAATTTATAGGGAAAAGGAAAATTTACCACCAGAAAGTCGTTTATTTGAAATTAAGCTCCGATGTGGTATAAACGTTGGATAAAATAGTTAGTTGAGTGGTGGGTCAGTCCTTGTTGGTTATTTTGGTCTGTATTCATGTGATGTTAGTATCTCAGATGGTAGCTGTTTCATTTTATGTTTATATTGTAAAAAGTCAGGAATCAGTCTACATGCTCACATTTTGTACACGCTGACACATATAAACCGTTATCGCAAAATAACGTTCTTTTTCTTGTATGCACACGAGACATGGACCCGCACTGAATTTGGAAAACCAAAAGCAAGCTACGGAAATGTTATCGCAAGAATACTAAACATAAAATACAGTGACAAAGTCTCCAACGAATAAATGTGCCAAACCATCACGCAGCACAGAGGACCATATGAAGATCTGTGGATTCTAGTTAGTTAACTAAATAAGAAAAGAAAACTAAATTGGTATGGCCGTGTAAAAAGAACCTGTGTAAATGGCCGTGCTTAATCGATCATGCATGGAACTGATGAGGGATGAAACTGAGGAAGACAAACAAAAGTGACGGACTAGCAACACTGCCGAATGGACAGAAAAAAAACAACATTTGTACAAACCCAGGTTTGGCACATAAGCGACAGAGCCGGAGGAAGCTAGTGAATAGTTATTTGGTGCGGCGCCCTACACTGACTCTTCAGAGATTTAAGGGAGGGGAGAAGAAAATGAGAAGGGGGAGAAGGGAGGAAGAAGAAAGGCGTTATTGTCAAACTCATTTGGACTCACTGCGCATAACAGAACATCCGACTTTTTTAGTGGAGCACAGAGAACTCAAGCTGTTAGGCGAGCAGACCACATTCCCCAAATCCGTGTAGGTTTCATTGATGCATCGTGTTTACAACCATCACAGAAGATTAACAGGAAGCTCGAAGAACAGTAAAACCATCAACAGTCTTACTGGTTTCGTTGCAAACAGTTAGGACCACAATTACTTGTTCTCTCATCAGCAAAATGACACACACACACACTTGGCTCATACAGAATGACTCATGTACTCTCTGGTTCTCTGTGTACACAAACAGTGGATATTTTTGGCAGTTACTCAAGAAGCTGGTAGAAAACATGTTTATTTATGAGCGATGTCACAATACACCACAGTTTTACCCGAACAATACTAAAGTGAGATTTTATCGTTGAACTACTGTCGGTCTTTTTGCATATTTGGTAATATGAACCGACTAATCCACGATCCAACGAATGAATAACCATACTGGTCCACTATCGCCTGGTCTGGGTTTTCATGTGGCATACAAGACCAATCCCGGAAGCACGTGTTCTTTAACAGGTCCTGCATGGGCCAAGATTATTCCAGTGGTAGGCTAATAAAATACCAGTATAAAATATATACTAGGTAAAACATAGTCTAGATAGAGCCTCAAGACCTGGCTAGCTCATGGGTTTATGTGCAGGCTTAAGGCATGTGCCACCGTCACCATTCATGTGGCACCTGTAACGTTAGTGCATACGGAATTCGTTCCGAGCGCGGAGTGTCATCTTGAGAAACTGAAACGAATTGCAAGCGAAGGTGAGTTCTGCTTCCTCCGGTCCCTCGCCTGTTGAATAGCAGCTGTTCTGCGCTGCAACAATGTCAAGACTCCATACTGCAAAATCTCTGAGAAGCGGTCATTTTTTCATAGGGACAACGAGCCTTGTCTAACAAAAAAATGTATTTGATAAATAGAAACCCAATACTTAGCAGCCATAATACTTATATACTGGAGCATCTCTGAGAAGCGGTCGTTTTTATACAGACAACGCGTCCTGTGCCAATGAAACTGGCATTCGATAGATAAAAACTCAGCCATAATCCTTCAGAACTTGAAGATTAGACGCTGGATCCTGCCACGTGATGTTGCAAACCTTGCCCAGACATCTTTAGCCCAACTGTTCAGCTGCTGAATTTACCATCGATAGATACCCAGGTCTCGCAGCAGTATAGCAGGGCGCTCAAGACTATTCTGTACACAGCAAATCTTTGTGGACAGTCTTGCCATAACCTTTGGTCAAGCTTCCGAAACAACAGATGCCCGGCGTATCTCAGCATCAAGAGATCCACTGCTACCCACTGCACTGCCCAAGTAACAGAATTTGTTCACAGTCTTCATCTCCTAGTTTCTGATGAAGTTGGTGGTGGTGAACTGCCAGAAAACAGATGATGTTGGCCACACATCAAATATCGATAGACCTTAAAACCACTATAGTAAAATGTCCAATGTAATATTAATTATTCTCCTCTACTATCTAACAGTGTAAAAATGAAAGATAAACTAACGAAAACAATTATTTTCATTTGCATTGTGCTTAAAAGTACCAAACAAAACCTCTCTCTCTCTCTCTCTCTCTCTCTCTCTCTCCTCTCTCTCCTCTCTCCCCTTCTGTCTAAATGTCTCACTTTCTTTGTTTCCTTTTGGTATTTTGTTTAATTTGTAATTCGTTTTCAGTGTTCTGCTGTATTTCAATGCATATAAAAACAAGCAATGGCAGATATGTACGTCGGCCTCTGTGTTAACTTCCATACGGTTGAAAAAAAAAAGCTTTTTTCATTTCATGTCAAATTCTCTCTCTCTCTCTCTCTCTCTCTCTCTCTCTCTCTCTCTCTCTCATCTCTCTCTCATGCTAGACATACTATTCTCTCTCTCTCTTCCTCTCTCTCTTTCTCTCTCTCTCTCTTCTTCTTCTGTTGTACACATATTAGCGTACATTCTTTCAACATACAAACAAGTCTATCAGTGAAAATAAACTCACCCAAACAAGATAAATCCGTTTTTATACACCCACACACAACCACTGGAAACACAAGGGCGAGCACGAAACGAAAAACAGAAACCAGTGAAAGCAACAATAATATGATATGTCAAAAGAAAGTCATTACAGCATTATCTGCAGTTCAATACACAAACATGGCAAGAAAACTAACACTCTATAAACACATTTACACATTCACACTGTCATCCGGCCAGTGAAACAATACATCGACAACACTGTGTAATTATACAGGTATGGACACTCGACAACAATAGACTGATGAGACCAAAGTGGTGGATGGAAAGATGTGTAAGGGACATTCGCTTCCGTGTGAGTGAACGAGTGAGTAGTGAGTGTGAGTGAGTGAGTGGGAGAAAGTGAGTGAGTGAGTGAGTGAGAAAGAGAGAGAGAGAGAGTGTGTGTGTGTGTTTTGTGTGTGCATGTGTGTGTGTGTGTGTGTGTGTGTGTGTGTGTGTGTGTGTGTTGTGTGTGCGTGTTGTGTATGTGCTGTGTGTGTGGTATGTGTGTGGTTGTGAGGTTTGGGTCTGTGACTGTGTTCATGTGTGTGTAAGAGCAGGCGTGTCTGTACACATGTGTGCGTATATGCAAAACACACACACAACACACACACACCACACACACACATACACAGAAGAGAGAGGACAAGCTCAATTAGAAATTTCTTTCTGAAGATGTCACCAAAATACTTGTCACTTCTTGTATCATTTCAAAATTAGATTACCTTAACTCTCTTCTCATCAGTTGTCCTAAATCCACTCTTCGTCCACTGCAGAAGATCCAAACTCTATAACATTGTCATATTTTCAAGGCCCAACATAATCAGTCCTGACCCTTTTATTCATGAAATTACACGTGCTCTTTGTTTCTGAAAGAATCAAGTACAAGAAAACATGCATCTGCATGAATATTGTCACTAACACTGCCCCTGTTTAACATCTCTAATCCGGTTACTCTATACACTTCATCTCGGTCCGTCTGTTCTTCCTCTACTACTACTCCGTCAAAAACGTTTCAAACGTGAACGTCATGGCTTCCGTTCTTCCTCTGCCTATGGCCCACAGCTCTGGAATTCCCATCCGAACGACATGGACATTCTTCGTCTTTCAAATCTTTCCTCAAATTTTACCGCTTCAGACAATCTTTCTAATGTTTTTGTAGCCTGTCCCTGTGTCTATTCTATGATTGTGAGTAGGTCTGTGACAATAAACGTGTGACATTTTTTTTCTGTAAGCGCCCATATCCAAGGTAAAGGCGCTAAATAAATACAAGTCATTATTAATGCATTGTATAAGGTCTTGACAGAGATGAGGGAACGGGGCACATGACTTATTAAACACAAAGCTGACACCACCAAATGATCACTGAAGCATTAACCCTTTGGCTCCCTCACCCTGTCCGCAGCATCCCGCACTGTCAGCCATGACAGCAAAGCAAAAACTTAACCCTTTCACTCCCTTATCCTTGAGTAAGGGAACGAAAGAGTCAAGGTTTGAAGCTAGGGAGACAGGGTGCGGGAGTAAAAGGGTTAAGACGGGCGTAGCGAACGGACCAGTTTTGATGTAAGGTTGGGATGAACACGAGACATGAAATACTGAGCGTACGACTCTACGACAAGAGCCAGCCAGTCAGCCCGCTATGATTTAACAAGAAACACCACGAGGGTGCGGATAGAACCCGGAACACCAATGCCTCGCCACTCTCGGGACACTCCACCTCCCAAGCTCCCGACGCCAATCGACAGTCATTTCTTCAAGCAAAGGGGGGCTGTCCATGCGTTGCATGACCCATTCGGACCCAGTCACCCCCACGGGATGACGGAAGCCACAACCCCTGCGTTATCAACATGGCGCGCTAGATAACTGAGCTATCGAAGCCACAGTAATCTGATGGTGATGGTTATGATATATATGTTTCAGTTTCAGTTTCTCAAGATGACGTCTCCCTGCTCAGAACGAATTCCTTATGCACTAACGTTACAGGTGCCACGTGTATGATGACAGTGCACATGCCTTAAATTAAGCATGCACATAAAGCCATGAGCTGGCAAGGTCTTGAGGCCCTTCATAGACGATGTTTTACCTAGTCTATATTTTATACTGGTATTTTATTAGCCTACCACTGGAATAATCTTGGTTACATGTAAATGACATGTGCGTGTGCGTATGTGTGTACCTTACCTTCAAAAAAAGGAACATATATATGAAGTAAATAAACGAGCCATTAAAGGTCTGAATCACAACACAACGAGCTATTCTGTATCGTCTCACATGACAAGAACACCCCCCCCCCCCCCTAGTCAAAGCCCAAATGCTCAGCCATCTATCAACTATGTGAAGCCAATATTTTCTTAATCATAGATATACTAAGTAAGTGAGTAAGTGAGTAAGTAAGTAAGTAAGTAAGTACGATATATGATGACCTTTTACTTAAGTGATCAGCTGCGCACAGTTATACTTCGCTTTGTCATATGGTGCCCGAACCCAGGACCCTGGCCCTGGATTCAGAGTCCCATGCTCTACCGACCGATCTGAACCCGGGACCTCTTGCACCCTAAGCGAGAATCATATCCCGAGACCAACTAGCCTATAACAGTGACACTGAAGGAGATAATCCTCTCAGGCGAAGAGAAACCCAACTCTATCAAGGTCTCCCGATATGACTCGCTGAATTAACATGAAATCGATCTACCTGTAGCCTTAGAGGAGATGTGTGCCCGTAATTATCCTATTATCCTGATTACTGAGAGAAAGACCACACATACATACGCACAAAACCATACAGACGCGCGCGCAAACACACACACACACACACGCGAGCAAGCACGCACACACACACATACGCGTGCAAACACACACATACTCTCTCTCTCTCTCTCTCTCTCTCTCTCTCTCAAATCTGTATTCATCAGGCATACATACATTTGCTTGAAATCACATTAGTGTTAATCACGTTTACTCCTCTGTGAGACGAGAATCTGAAAGTTTGAAAGCTCATGCAAGATGGCTTCATCGCACTTGGACTTATGCCATATGCGCTCCACCCACACTGCCAGGCTTTTTCAGCCTACACAAAATTACATGCTAGCAAGATCTTAAAATGGATCGCAGTGGTTCAGGGGAAGTGGAGAGAGAGAAACCAAAATCTACGAAACACTGACACCACTAGACCGACTGAAACGTTAAAGATGGGTAGCCAACAGGCCAAGTCTTATGATGCGGGTAGGGATCAAACACAAGACATCAGAGGCGATTTCTTACGCATAGCAAAGTGAGACAAAGCTAGCTAAAACGATTCAAACCTTGCGAGCGAGTTTCTTACGGTTCCCTTGCGCAAGCAAAGCTAGCGGCTACATTAGCGAGAGGTGCTAGCTTGCAATTTCAAAATGGCGGCCGCGTATGCCTCAGGATTCACATCTTTGTCCTCTGCTCCTGTCATAACTACATTTCCCGCAAAAGTGGTTGTGATGTTTGTCAGTGCTGAAGAGATATCAGGCAAAGGGTCGTCTGCAATTTCACTCAGAATAATCAACATCACATGTCACACCCCCCCCACCCCCCCGCCCCCCATGTGTTCCGCCCGCGTCCTGGATTTGCTAGGTTTGCTAAATTTACTACGACCAGTTTCGAACACACGGTCACTCCTAGATTATCTAGCTGCTGGCATATATGGTTTCTTAGGTGAAGCAACTCTTTAACCTTTTGACTCCCGCACCCTGTCCACCAGCATCACGCATTGTCCACCATGCTAGCAAATCAAAAACTTCACCCCTTTGATTCCCTCACCCTATCCACTGACTTCCTGCAGGAAGCTGGTGTATAGGGTGAGGAAATCAAAAGGTTAAGTTTTTGCTGTTGGTGGATAAGGCGCGGGTGTCAAAGGGTTAAAGAGCTGCTACGCCTAAGAAATTCGCCTCAGAAACCGAATCCACGGTTGTGATATTAAACCCAGCCAACCCGCTATAAAACTTTGGCCCGCCCGGGAAAAGTCAAACCCACGATTACAGCGTAACGGGGTGTCGGCATGTAGATCTACACAGCTGAGCTATCGGGGCCAGCGTTTGCCGGTATCAGTGACATCGAAGAAAACAATATTCTAACAAAGAGGAAACCCAAGGTCTGATGGCATGAACCCATTAAATTGACATATGAAAGTGATGTATACTCGTAGCCACAAGTGACATGCGTCCGTAATCCTCTTATGTCTTGTTTACTGAGATAGATAGACTACATGTACACACACACACACACACACACACACACACATACACACTCACACACAGTCTCTCTCTCTCTCTCTCTCTCATCCCCTCACACACACACACACCACACAACACACAACACACTAACACACTCTTACACACACACATACATACGCACACACGAACACACACACAAACACACACACATACATACACACACATAACACACACAATACACACACACACACACACGCACACACTAACACTAACACACACACACACATACGAGAGACAGCTTAAAACAGTGACTGAGAGAGGGACAGGGATAGGGTGGCAAGTTGACTGACACGCACCAAGCCATACACACACACACACACAATGCACACACACGCTGGTACGCACGCAAGCAAGCGCAGACACACACACCACACACACACACACACACACACACAAGGTCATATAGATAAGCTATCAAACTCATACATACGCTCGCTCGCTCACTTGTGCTCACACACATACATACACACACACATATATACATACACACACACATGCATGTACTCCACACACACACAAACCGCAACCACACATACACACACACACATACACACACAACACACCACACACACACACAACACACACACACACACACACACACACACACACACACACACACACACACACACACACACACACACACACACAAACACATAACATACTCTGGAGTTTGTGTCCTTGTGGTTAAAGCACCTACCTACGATGCGAGAAGCCTGCGTTCGAATCAAGGATAGGACAGGGGTTTTTCTCTCCCTTCGCTAGATTCTTACAGCTGGTCTAGGTACTAGTCTTTCAAATAAGACGATAAACCGAGGTCACGCTGGCAGGACGCACGTGGCGCACCCGTTAAAGATCACACAATAACGCAGGAGTTCTTCCTGGCAAAATTCTGCAGAAAAATTCACATTCATAGGTAAACAGAAACACATTAACACAGAAAAAAGAACGAGTGGTGCTGCACTGCAGCGACACCATCCCCCAGTGGACAGTGGCCCAAATTTCACATGTATGTCCATTGTGACAAAAGAGAAATGACTACAAAACACAGGTACAACATACACACACTACTCACACTGTCCCATCTTGGCCAGTTTCCCTCCGATTCTCTCAGCCTGGCCACCACTGCTTCATACTGCAAGTGCAAAAGTAACTCATTAGTTTGAGAAGAAGAAGAAGACGAGAAGAAGAAGAGAAAGAGAAAGAAGAAGAGAAGAAGAAGAGGAGGAGGAGGAGAGAAGAAGAAAAGGAAGAAGAAGAGAAGAAGAAGTAGATGATGATGATGATGATGATGATGATGTATGATGATGATGATGATGATGATGATGATGATGATGGAGAAGAAGAAGGAAGAGGAGGAGGAGGAGAAAAAGAAGAAGTAGAAGAAGAAGAAGACATACAGAAAAATAGGAAAGGAAGACAAAAGACAGACACAGGTTAACGAAAACAGCACACACTCAGAGAAATGTATGTGGTTAGATGTATTAAAAAAAAAAAGAAAGAAGATTAGAAACAAAAGAATCTGGTTGGTTTGCAACAACAAAATAAACGAAAGAAAGAAAGAAGGACGGATGGACAAAAAGAAAGAAAGAAAGGAAGAAAGAACAGAGTTAACTAAAATGACACACGTTAACAGGTACAGAATGGAATCTTTTATTTAATGTCTGTTCATAATAGTGATTTTAGACACACACACACACACACACCCTCTCTCTCTCTCTCTCTCTTACTCTCTCTCTCTCTCTCTCTCTCTTAGGCACACACACACACACACACTTTACGACACCACCACACACACACACACACACACACACACACACACACACACACACACACACACACACACACACACCACAGAAGAAACTTTAACAGAAATGCATCTGGTTAGTTTGTGCATATCATCATCATCAGGTGCCCTGCCGCATGGCGTTGGCGATCATGGAAATTCCATCTGTCTCTATCTCTCGTTGCCCCTAGCATCTCTCCCACCCCCACCCACCCCTCGTCCCCAGCCACTCTGCAAGTCCGTCCAGCATTTTCTCCCTGGGTCTACCCGGTGCTCTCTTCCCCTCCAGCTTTCCCGTTTGTTTGTGCATATAAAAAAGAAAAAAGGAGATCGAGAAGAATGAAAAATAAAATGAAGAAAAAAGGACGAGAAAAAATAAACAAAAAACAGCAAACGTTCACGTATGTAACCACTAAAATGTAGTGATAGGACTGTATCTACTTAAGTAAGATAAACATTAACTAAGTAACATAACTCTTGAGAGTCACGGAGTTATCTCCCATGTAGAATTTCTCAAACCCAATACAGTTTGCGCTACCCATTCAGCTAGCATAGACGCAGCCACAAAGCATAAACAGGAATGTTCTGAGCTTACCACTTTATACTTTGTGTCTGCGTCTATGCTAGCTGAATGGGTAGCGCAAACTGTGTTGGGTTTGAGAAATTCTACATGGGAGATAACTCCGTGACTCTCAAGAGTTATGTTACTTAGTTGATATTTAAAAATCTCCCTGCTTCCCTCTTATTTCCTTTGGTATAAGATAAACATTGTCAATTTGTTCAGTTCGCCGTGTTATTCAAAGCCCCGATGACTGCTGTCTCATGTCAGAGCTATAAAGAAGTGTCTCATATTACCAAATTGTAAGAGAGCACAATTCTGAAGACCTCAACTTCTCTATGTGTCGTACAAGTTCGTGCCTAGTTAGATTGAAAAAAAAGGCAATAAAACAGCTAACCATACATTTTTGGTTTCGGTAAGTGTCAGTGAACACTCAGTTGAAAGCAACGGGCGCAACAGTTAAGACAGTAAGACGTCGAACTTCCAATCGGTAGATCTGGGTTCGATCCACCAGGGTACCTTCCGTCTTGTGGGTACCGTAAAGGTGAAGATTTTTCCCATCTTCTAACGTCAACATGCGTGCAGCTCTGTCGGTGCTTAAACTCCCTTCGTGTGTATACGCACGCGGAAAATCAAGTGTGTACGTTAAAGATTCTTTAAGTCATGTTTGTGGCCGGTGGTTTATTGAAACACGAAAGCACCCAGCGTCCACGCCAGCCGAAAACCGAATATGCAGCCTGTTGCAGCACGACATCGCCCACACGATGTAGGCAAACGAATGTGCACATATGTATATACGCAATAGAAGGAAATCAGAACGCTAAAGTATCTGGTCAAGGAAGGTAACATTTTTCCCATATTGGTGTCGAAGGCGGATCGGGGGGGGGGGGGGGGGGGGATGGGTGGGTGGGGGCAGCAGGTGAGATGGTGGAGTTCTCAACTTGTCTATGTGTAGTACACATTTGTGTCTGGTCAGTTTAGGTCAACACAACAG
>CM060309.1:62171533-62224033 GCA_030674185.1 Monoplex corrugatus
AATGCTCCGTTATCTAAGTCTGGAGTTTGGAGCATGGAGCTTACCGAAGAAGGATTCATCGTATTCAAACAATTCCATACGTGCTCCACCCAAATCTGCCACCTGGCAGACTTCTTGAACCAGCGCAAAGACGTAACCGCTGACGAGGTCTTGAAATAAAGGGAGGGGGGAGGCACAGGACTTGGTGAAATACTAAGATTAAGCACTAGAATGACTGAGGCATTTAAGATGGTCAGCTAACGAGTCAGTTTTATGTTGCCAGCTTGGACTGAACTCGAGACATTACCATCATATTAATCAACAGCAAACTTAAATCTTTGGTCATCTGGCTGGTTCAAGAAGCAACCAACAAAACAAAAAGATGCGTCGATTTAATGCATACAAAGGGGCATACAAAGGAAGACCCGGATCGATGGCGTGAAAGACGCAAGGCATTTCTCGATTTCAGGCTTTACACCTCACTGCTGACCGTCCATTTTTCTCCACGCGACACACCCTGGATAGTGCCAGCGACAGATAAAAGAAAAAAGAAGACGGCGACGAGCAGACGATTTCTATCGTCCCACCCACGGCTGAGGACTGCAGACTCGCATAGGATCATAAGGACTCGCATCACATTTCAAAACATTTTTGTTTGTGGGTAAATGAAGCAATCAAATCCGAGAGTTAAGTTAATCATATCCTGTTCACCAAGTTGTGTGTGGTGTGTGTGTGTGTGTGTGTGTGTGTGTGTGTGTGTGTGTGTGTGTGTGTGTGTGTGTGTGCGTGCGTGTGTGTGTGTGTGTATGTGTGTGCGTGCGTGTGTGTTGTGTGTGTGTGTGTGTGTTGTGGTGTGTGTGGTGTGTGTGGTGTGTGTGTGTGTGTGTGTGTGTGTGTGTGTGTGTGTGTGTGGTGTGTGTGTGTGTGTGTGCGTGTGTGTGTGTGTGTAGTGTGTGTGTGTGTGTGTGTGTGTGCGTGTGTGTGTGTGCGTGTGTTGTGTGTTGTGTGTGTTGTGCGTGTGCGCGCGCGCGCGCGTGCGTGCGTGCGTGTGTATGTGTGTGTGTGTGTGTGTGTGTGTGTGTGTCTCTGATAAAAAACAAATCAGATAATATTCGTATTTCGTCGAGATGGTAAAGGTTTATTCTCGCATGAAATAATAAAGCATGTAAGCAGTGTCGAAAATATGGCACACACAAACAATGAGGAGAGTATTAGTACCACTCCGGTTTTTTTTTTTAAATTAAAGAGAAAAAAGGAATAAGGAATACGTGACTTCAGGACAGAAAAAGCAGAGCGGTGTGAATGAAGATGCCCGTGCCTGTTCAGAAACAGTACCACCAGACTGACAACACAATGGGAGCATTCATCACGCTGATTGTCCTTGCTTCTATTGTTCCTACTGCTAGTGACCATGAATTTAATTCTGTCTGTCTATCTGTCTGTCTGTCTGTCTGTCTGTCTCTCTCTCTCTTCACACACACACACACACACACACACACACACACTCACATTCTGTGTACACCTCTCTCTCTCTCTCTCTCCTCACACACACATACACAAACTCTCTCTCTCTCCTCTCTCTCTTCTCCTCTCTCTCTCTCTCTCTCTGCAAATATAGACACACTCTGTGCGTGTGTGTATGAGCATGCATAAGTGTGTGCGTGTGTGTGTGTGTGTGTGTGTGTGTGTGTGTGTGTGTGTGTGTGTGTGTCTGTGTGTGTCTGTGTGTGTGAGAGAGAGAGAGAGTGTGTGTGTGTGTATGTGAGAGAGAGACAGTGAGACAGACAGACAGACAGACAGACAGACAGATGAAGAAGAATGCTGATATCCGGAGAAAAATTGAAGAGGTCAACGTCCATTAACGCCACTCGCCGCTGCAAACAATGAGCATTATGTTGCTGCCTGTCGTGAACCTGCCACTCGACCATGCAGTCTCACTTCCACCATAGTATCAAGTCATGCATAAATGGGGCTAGTACTAGAAATAGCAAGCAAAGGCCTGTAGCCCTGATATGGCTCTACGCAGTCGGCTGGGTTTTAAACAAATAAAATAATAGTAACTTCAGACAATAATGCGCTTTGGGAAGTATTCCTCCCGATGAGTCGAGAAACAGGTTTCGCAGGCATAAGTTCAGAGTTTGTTCAAGAAGTACTGATTGCACAGGACAATTCCATATGCGCTCCACCCAAATCTGTCAGCAATTATCTCGCAGAATCCCTTGAGCCTGCGCAAATCCTTTATGCACTGGCAAAGTCTTGAAATGGGGAAGGGGAGGAAGAACGAACCTATGAGACATTAAGCTGAATATCAACAGAACGATGTGAATATTATGATAGGCAGCGAATAGGCCAGTTTATATATAATGCTGAGGACTGGGGATGAATTCGACATATTAGATCTTCAGTCTTCGGCTCTATGAAAAAAATCCCTCCCGAAAACGCTGTCAAAATGTTAAGGAGATACGCTCTCCTGACTGGCTGAAGAGAAAATACTGATTTTCACATGCATGAAAAATGCTTTTAAGTGTACAACACACTACAGTACAGTAGGGAACAATGCAGTACAGAACATTACACTAAAGTGTAATTCAATACCAGACGCGCTCTTCCGAGACAATACAACCTGACTGACAAGGATAATGGGCTGGAAAGTCAAAGAGGAAAGACTTCACAAGGTCTGGGTTTGATCCTTCCTGGGTACCTCCCTACCTGGTAGATAGAGGGTAGCCATTTCTCCGATCTCCTAGGTCAACGTATGTGTAACCCTAACCCTGTAAGTCCCTAAACTCCCGTCGTGTGTACACGAATGCAAGCTACCAAAAACGTTAAAGATCATGTAAGTGAAATTCGTATTTGGTGGCTTACAGCATAGCAGAGTACGCAGACTGTGCAGCAACAGACGGTCTACACAGTGTGAGTAAAACAACGTGCTTACATACATCCAAGAAACATCGGAACGCTAAAAAGACTGATGCATAAAGAAACCCCACACATCAGAATGAGTACAAACCAATATAGTAGTAGTAATAGTATGTATAGTAGTGTAGTAGTAGTAGTAGTAGTTAGTAGTAGTAGTAGTAGTATCACTATTCCAGCTGATTGCTCAGAGAAACCAAAGAAATCAGGGTTAAAACCATCTCAAAGAAAACACGTCTAAACAGGTCGATGACCCTGGAATAAAAAAGCAAAGCTGGAAAAGAAAAGAAACTACATTGGACACTGCAGCCACCAAACAATCTAGAAATATGTCCTTGGTGTTACCGTAAACCCCAAGCTATAGTACACTACAGTACAACAGTACTACAGTACAACAGAATGCATACACAACACGCTACAATACCGCTTGGCTGAAAGCAAAAACAACCAAAAAGGGCCAGGGGCTTGTCACATCACAGACAAGTTAACGACCTCTACACTTCCCACCCCTCTCTTATCCATCATCGCCCCCCCCTCTCCTCTCTCTCTCTCTCTCTCTCTCTCCCTCTCTCCCTCCGCCGATGAAAAGAAACGTCGGCATCCATACATAACTTTCAGGGACAGCACATACTCATGTTCCCACTTGCTAGTCCAAATAATGGCAGTGATCATCGCTCAGATTTTGCAAATCATTTTGTATTACTATCAATGCTAGTGCCTGGGACAGCCAAAAAAAAAAATACAACAGACATGAAACTAAAACAGCAAGGCAAAACGCAAACAAAATCTGCGTTTGTACTGATAAAAATCACAAACAAACAAAGTTTTAAACGGCAAAACTGACACCATGAATGATCGAGGCACACAAATGGCGGCAAAGTGCAGACACAGGTGTTTGTTCGTTTCTAAACAGAAAGCTACCGGTCAGGTCAAATTCCTCCCTCCACTCCCATCTATCTCTCTCTCTCTCTCTCTCTCTCTCTCTTTCTCTGACCCCCCTCTGTTTCTTGTCCCGTGACGCTGAATGATCCTTGAAGCGACAAGGAAAACCCAAACGGTACAACCGATGATACGAATCAGATCTTTCTGGCAGTTACCTGTTACTTTTTCACACACATCGTTAATAAAAAAAAAAAAAAGTCAGTCCTTGTCGGTTTGTGTGTCTCTCTCTCCCGCAGTCCGTCACATACTGACTCTTGCCACACGGTAACAACTATGGTTCGCAATGTAGGCGACTAAAACCGCCGGTATGTCACCTTAGATTTCACAAGGGATCGCTCTGCTACACAGTTGTTAACCTATGGTACTCGTTCCGTGTTTGTGGGTCAAGGGCTTCTTGACAGTAAATACGCAGAAGGATTCCCTCGTTCCGTTATACCCTGAGGTCTCACTGCCAAGATGACGATACAATCAAGAGGGTATGAATACTCATCATCATCATCATCAAGTGCTCTGCCGCATGGCGTTGGCGATCATGGCCCTCCATATGTGTCTATCCCTTGTTGCCGCAAACACATCTTCCACCCTCTCTGTCCTCAGCCACCCCGGAAGTCTGTCCAATCTTTCCTCCCTGGGTCTACCTGGTGCTCTCTTTCCCTCCACCTTTCCTGTTGTGACCAAGTGCTCTAATTCCCCTTTCCTCATAAAATGGCCTATAAATGTTGCCTGGTGAATATGAATATTGTCATATAAAAACACCCTGCAGATGGATTGGGAATAGCATCCGAAGACAGCGGGATAACATCACCCCGACTGCTCTTTTACTGGACACCTGATGAAAGACGCAGCAACTGGCAACAAACAGCTGAAGAAGGAAAGGTTCTGAAACATACCTAGCATATCAGGCAAAGTTTAGCCCAGCACAGACAGAAGCGGCAGACCTTCGTTGCTGTCTTGCATGAGACAATGGCATGATGAGCAGTAAAAACTGTTGCCTTAACAATCTGCCTGCACCGTTTGCATGGATTCGAATCAAGCATGATCAACAACAACAGCAACAACAACAAACCACTTTGTGCGTGCGGACTACAGCCACACAAAAAATGTGACTTGAGTGTCTCAGTAAGACGTCAGGCTTCCAATCGGAAGGTCTGGGTGTGATCCTGCCCGGTACCTCTCACCTGGTGTGTGAAGGATGGGGGTTTTTCCATCCTTACATATCAATATGTACGTGTAGACCCTAAGCCCCCTTCGTGTGTGTACTCACGCAGAACATTAAATATGCAAGTTAACGGTCCTGAGAATGATGTCAGCGTCCGATGGCTTGTGGATACAGTTCAAACAAGTTTCTCAAGACAGCGTCTCTGCGCTCGGACTTAATGCCATAGGTACCGACTCCATCTCAAAGCTGTTAGCTCAGTTGGCCAAAACGCCATGCTGCTGACGAAGGGTCGTGTGTTCGATCCTCTGTGGCTTATGGCTTGTTGTTTGGTTGTTTGGTTGGTTCGTTGGTTGGTTGGTTGGTTGACTGATTGGTTGTTCGTTTGGTAGTTCGTTTCGTAGTTTGGTTGGTTGGTTGGTTGGTTGGTTTGGTTTGGTTGTGTTGTGTTGTGTTCGTTTGGTAAGTTGATTGGTTGGTTGATTGGCTGGTTGGTTGTTTTATACTTTTTTTGATAAAGTCGTGGACTCCAGCCAGACCTGGTATCTCAAGTAAAATCCCAGCCGCAACAACCTGGCCTGTTGCTGCCCATCTTAATGTTTCCATCATTCTGTCGTGTCAATTAATGTTCCATAGATTCCTCCCACCCACCACCCACCCCCTCTATTTCAAAAACTTGCCAGCACACAGGGTTCTGTCGTGCGCACACACACGCACATCACACATATCAAAACACACACACACACACACACAAACACACACACACACATCACACACACACACACACGTACACACACACACATCACAAACACACAAACACACACACACACAAAACACACATATAGTAAATATTCTATTCACAACGCATACATGCCTCAGAATCAGAAATTTGATTGGATTTGGGTGGAAACTTTGTGAACATCTCAATGTTCTATATCTCAAGGAAATGGTTTGAAAGGACATGAGTATGGGCACATGTATCATACTCCTAACCTTACACACCAAGCGATATATGTGCAGTTTCAGTATATCAAGACAGTATCTTCGATCTCAGAATACATTCCATATGCACTGACCGCCACTGGTGCCATGTGATGGAGAAGATCCAAACTGATCATGGCATAAACCTTAAGCCTGCACAATAAACCTTTTGTGTTAGCGAGGTCTTGGAAAAATAAATATCCGATCCGAGTGTTGATCCCACACACCCTGCACAATGAGCACGGCATTCTAACATCTGAGCTACCACACCCCTGCGCAATGAGCATGGCGTTCTAACATCTGAGCTACCCCACCCCTGTGTAATAAGAATGGCATTCTAACATCTGAGCTACCATACACCCTGCACAATAAGCATGGCATTCTAACATCTGAGCTACCCCACCCCCTGTGTAATAAGCACGGCATTCTAACATCTGAGCTACCACACCCCCTGTGTAATAAGCACGGCATTCTAACATCTGAGCTACCCCACCCCCTGTGTAATAAGCACGGCATTCTAACATCTGAGCTACCACACCCCCTGTGTAATAAGCACGGCATTCTAACATCTGAGCTACCCCACCCCCTGTGTAATAAGCATGGCATTCTAACATCTGAGCTACCCCACCCCCTGTGTAATAAGCACGGCATTCTAACATCTGAGCTACCACACCCCCTGTGTAATAAGCATGGCATTCTAACATCTGAGCTACCCCACCCCCTGTGTAATAAGCACGGCATTCTAACATCTGAGCTACCACACACCCCCTGTGTAATAAGCACGGCATTCTAACATCTGAGCTACCCCCCCCCTGTGTAATAAGCACGGCATTCTAACATCTGAGCTACCACACCCCCTGTGTAATAAGCATGGCATTCTAACATCTGAGCTAACCCCACCCCCTGTGTAATAAGCATGGCATTCTAACATCTGAGCTACCACACCCCCTGTGTAATAAGCATGGCATTCTAACATCTGAACTACCACACCCCCTGTGTAATAAGCACGGCATTCTAACATCTGAGCTACCACACCCCCTGTGTAATAAGCATGGCATTCTAACATCTGAGCTACCACCACCCCCTGTGTAATAAGCACGGCATTCTAACATCTGAGCTACCCCACCCCCTGTGTAATAAGCACGGCATTCTAACATCTGAGCTACCACACCCCCTGTGTAATAAGCACGGCATTCTAACATCTGAACTACCACACCCCCTGTGTAATAAGCATGGCATTCTAACATCTGAGCTACCACACCCCCTGTGTAATAAGCATGGCATTCTAACATCTGAGCTACCACACCCCCTGTGTAATAAGCATGGCATTCTAACATCTGAGCTACCCCACCCCCTGTGTAATAAGCATGGCATTCTAACATCTGAGCTACCACACCCCCTGTGTAATAAGCACGGCATTCTAACATCTGAGCTACCCCACCCCCTGTGTAATAAGCATGGCGTTCTAACATCTGAGCTACCACACACCCCCTGTGTAATAAGCATGGCATTCTAACATCTGAACTACCCCACCCCCTGTGTAATAAGCATGGCATTCTAACATCTGAGCTACCCCACCCCCTGTGTAATAAGCACGGCATTCTAACATCTGAGCTACCCCACCCCCTGTGTAATAAGCACGGCATTCTAACATCTGAGCTACCACACCCCCTGTGTAATAAGCATGGCATTCTAACATCTGAACTACCACACCCCCTGTGTAATAAGCACGGCATTCTAACATCTGAGCTACCACACCCCCTGTGTAATAAACACGGCATTTTAACATCTGAGCTACCCCACCCCCTGTGTAATAAGCACGGCATTCTAACATCTGAGCTACCCCACCCCCTGTGTAATAAACACGGCATTCTAACATCTGTAGCTAACCCCACCCCCTGTGTAATAAGCACGGCATTCTAACATCTGAGCTACCCCACCCCCTGTGTAATAAACACGGCATTCTAACATCTGAGCTACCCCACCCCCCTGTGTAATAAGCACGGCATTCTAACATCTGAGCTACCCCACCCCCTGTGTAATAAACACGGCATTCTAACATCTGAGCTACCACACCCCTGTGTAATAACACGGCATTCTAACATCTGAGCTACCACACCTCCTGTGTAATAAACACGGCATTCTAACATCTGAGCTACCCACCCCCTGTGTAATAAGCACGGCATTCTAACATCTGAGCTAACCACACCCCCTGTGTAATAAGCACGGCATTCTAACATCTGAGCTACCACACCCCCTGTGTAATAAGCACGGCATTCTAACATCTGAGCTACCACACCCCCTGTGTAATAAGCACTGGCATTCTAACATCTGAGCTACCACACCCCCTGTGTAATAAGCATGGCATTCTAACATCTGAGCTACCACACAACCCCCTTTGTAATAAGCACGGCATTCTAACGTCTGAGCTACCACACCCCCTGTGTAATAAGCATGGCATTCTAACCATCTGAGCTACCCCACCCCCTGTGTAATAAGCACGGCATTCTAACGTCTGAGCTACCACACCCCCTGTGTAATAAGCACGGCATTCTAACATCTGAGCTACCCCACCCCCCTGTGTAATAAGCACGGCATTCTAACATCTGAGCTACACACCCCCTGTGTAATAAACACGGCATTCTAACGTCTGAGCTACCACACCCCCTGTGTAATAAACACGGCATTCTAACATCTGAGCTACCCCACCCCCTGTGTAATAAGCACGACATTCTAACATCTGAGCTACCCACCCCCTGTGTAATAAGCACGGCATTCTAACATCTGAGCTACCACCCCCCCCTGTGTAATAACACACGGCATTCTAACGTCTGAGCTACCACACCCCCTGTGTAATAAACACGGCATTTAACATCTGAGCTACCCCACCCCCTGTGTAATAAGCACGGCATTCTAACATCTGAGCTACCACACCCCCTGTGTAATAAGCACGGCATTCTAACATCTGAGCTACCCCACCCCCTGTGTAATAACACGGCATTCTAACGTCTGAGTTACCACACCCCCTGCGCAATGAGCACGGCTTTTTTGACATCTGAGCATACCCCAACCCCCTGTGTAATGAGAACGGCATTCTAACGTCTGAGTTACCACCACACCCCCTGCGCAATGAGCACGGCGTTTTAACGTCTGAGCTACCCACCCCCTGGTAATGAGAACGGCATTCTAACGTCTGAGTTACCACACCCCTGCGCAATGAGCACGGCGTTCTACAACTTTTCAGCTAATCTGCCTTCCAACTTCACAATCCTTTCCACAGCACTGTATCTCTGTCCAAAACAGTCTTACATTTTTTTACGCAGTCCACGTCCTTTCCTTCCTGCCCCTTAACCCTATACCGGTCGTGGGGGGCTCCACATAGATGAAAGTCGCACCGTCTGTCTCCACCTCTGTCTGTCATGAGCAAGGGTCTGGGTCGATAGCAAAGCTTTTTCCTGTCCATTCGTCAATATGTCCATCCACCTTTTTCTCTGTCTGCCTCTTTTTCTTCCTCCCTGAACTGTTCCTTGGAGTATTGTTTTTGATAGTCCGTTAGTTCTTGTCACGTGACCATACCACCGAAGTTTCCTTTTTCTTACTGTTGTCAGAAGGTTTTCATAGTTTTTGACATGCTGTGAAATTGTTCTTCGCACTTCCTCATTGGTAAGGTGGTCTTTGTATGAGATGCCAAGCACTCTTCTAAAGCATCTCATTTCACTGCCAGGATCTTCTTTTGCAGTTCTGCTGTTAGTGTCCATGACTCGCACGCGTAGAGAAAGATTGACAGGACAATGCGTGCATTAGCTTCAGTTTGGAAGTGAGGGCGATGTTTTTGTCCCTCCAGATGGGCTTCAGCTTGGCTAGTGCTGCTGTTGTCTGTGCTGCTCTTGCAAGAACTTCGGTTTCGATCCCTGTTCACTGATAATTGCTCCGATATATTTGAACTGAGCCACGGTTTCCAGCTCACTCCCGCTGACTGTAATCTTCTTTTCTATTGGTTTTGTGCTGTTTTCATCAACTTTGTCTTTTCGGCACTGATCTCCATGCCATATCTGGATGATGTCTCGTCCAGGTGTTTAGGTGCAAGTTCGTCTTCATTTCCAGCCAACCCATCGATGTCGTCGGCAAATCTCAAGTTGGTGTCAGCTATACGCAAAAGCGAGCAGCGCAGTGCTTGTTGAGGGCACAGTGGGGGACTGGTTTCACACATCAGTTGGAGTTCGCCAGGGCTGTCTCCTCTCTCCAACCTTGTTCAACATCTTCCTTGAGTGCATTATGACGGATGCCCTTGAAAACCATCACGGCTCAGTCAGTATTGGAGGAAGGACAATCACCAACTTGAGTCCACTGTACCGGCACATAAATTCATGGGTTCATATTGCCAAAAGCCCCAGCCATCTCAGGGCTAACACCACGTCAAAAACCACAACCAGGTTAAGTTACAAAAGACAACAGTTAAAAACCATGCTCACCGTTAACTTTGCAAGTCTAAAATGCAATTAAAGAAACCCATACTCAGACGTAAAATCAGATCAGGTGAAATCTATTGATCTCTCGTAAAAAACTGGAAAATTGCATTAGGAAGGACGTCTCAGAAAAGGTTCTTTAAGGAGTCCGCCGTGTAGTGCTTATGTCTCACATCTTGCAAGTCCCACGGCCCATAAATGAATGTATACGTTAAAACAGACAAAAAAATCGATAAATAAAAGCAGAGTTGGCCTACATAACTTTTGACATGAAAAGATTTCAGCTTTAGAAAAACAGTACAGCTTGAACTGACTGATGCAGTGTTGTGTGTACTACACATAACGTCTCTTCTCTGCACAATCAAATGAGGAGTGTTTTGAGCTTACGGTTTTTGTGCTTTGTATCTGCTTCTATGCTAGCTGAATGGGTAGCGCAAACTTGTGTTAGATTTGAGAAGTTCTACAGCATGGGAGATAATGCCTACGTGACTCTCAAGAGTGTGTTCTTTGATAAATCAAATGAATGTCAACAATGCGGGACACTCAAACCGACCAGGAAGAACCAATAATGGGGCTTTCCCAGCGCTCACAGGTAATCGCGGATTGAGAATAATAAAGGTGAAGTGGAATTAAAAAGAGACTGACTTGTCCATGAGGCTCAAAATTATCAGGTGGCAAGAATATAATATCATATTCTTGTCACCTGATAATTTTGAGTGTCTTCATTGTCATTATTATATTAATTTAGCTTAAATTATGTAAGCTATATTCAAGCTAAGCCTGTGGCCGTACAATTTTAAACATCTTCGTTTGCATTTACTTCTCTCTCTCTCTCTCTCTCTCTCTCTCTCTCCTCTCTCTCTCTCTCCCTCCCCTCTCTCTCTCTCTCTGTCTCACACACACATACACATATACACACAAACACACACACACATGTCTCGTGTGTTGTGTGTGTGTGTGTGTGTACACACACCAGTATTATCTATTACTATTTACCGGTCATGAGAATCTAAACCACATGCCTATGACTCACTCTCATTCTCACTACACTCTGTTAACTATGGTGCGTGCTTGTCACGAGCGGCCGACCAAAGGGACTTGAAACTGGAATAGCAGTCTAGCAGGTTCAGCAAACCTGGAGGAAATCCCGATGAGGCACGAGGTAGTGACTGTGAACTGTGGGACAGCCGTGTCATTAATATAACACGTTTTATACCTACTACTGTATGAGAAACTGTTCCGGGTGAGGGGGGGATTTCCACTGCAATTTTCTTCGCGGCAAAATTCTAAAGATAGTAACAATAATAACGACGACGACGACGACGACGACGACGACGATGATGATGATGATCAAAATCGTAATCATCATCATCAGAATAATATACACTGCTAAAAGTCTGTTTTGTTTTCTTCGTAACCTTCTATTACTACTACTACTACTATATTACTACTGCTGCTGCTGCTGGCTACTACTGCTGCTGCTGCTAACAACAACAACAATAATAATAATAATAGTGAAGAGGATGATATGATAGTATAGTAATAAGAACAAGAATAACAATAACAATCATAACGTCATGATGCCGATGACGATAAACCTTAGTTCGTGCTCATAATCATATTGTCGACTTCCAGGACAAACTAAAGCGCTACCATAAGCGGTTGTAAAATGCAAGTCCTTGTAAACCGTTTGAATTAAGTGATAAATTTAAGCAATCACACAATTCGGCTGTGCATCAAAACACACCACAGACTGTAGTAATTAAAGACATCTTACAGCTAAAAAAAAAAAAAAAAAAAAAAGTCAAAATGATGACAAAAAACAAACAAAAAAACCGCGCACGCGCATACACACATACAGACACACACACACACACACACACACACACACACACACACACACACACACACACCACACAACATGCACAAACTCGTGCTTGGACGCACGAACGCACGACACGCACAAACACACACTCGCGCGTGATAAAGTTTAGAGATTACGCAAGGGAAGACACTTCCTCTTCCCCCAAGTTTCTGCCTGATAGTAACATGGACAGAAATTTAAACCACTTTCGGCTAAGTTTGCTCCTGGAATCAATTTAAAAGGAAACTTCGAAAGTATATTTGTATAATTTTATTAGGCATCTGCGCTTTAATCTCCTGCATCTTCGTAATGCACGGTAAATTACCGCGTGCATACTTCACACATTCATTTATTGAATTAACACGTCTTGTGACTGTACCCTTTTATGAAAGGTCAGGGCCTTCAACAATACACCATTTAGATTTGATACCAGAAACTACCACTAACTGCCTTGGATAACTTATAAAAAAAATTATTAAAAAAAACCTTGACCCAATCCCAAATCCGTTTCCTAATTCTAACCGTAACACTGAACTTTCAAAGACGCAAGTTTTAGAAAAGAGGAGACAACCTACTAACCAAGCACCTATGTACAGAAGGGTTAAAAATAGGCTGGAAAAAGTGACGTACAAACACAAGTAACTTGTAATATGGCTTGCACTGATCTTGCCCAATATATGAGTATATGGACTCAGTGTACACGGCACGAAGAGAGACTACACCCTTAAAAAAATCTGCCTGAACATGAAACACTGGCCTACTATACAAATTCGTATCAGTTATGACTGAGAAGCCTTATCCTCCCGATATGGTGTGAAAACGAAACTGAAGCTTACCTTTGAAACAATGTGTGGACAACGTTTTCACCACTGTCTCCAACTCTTTGCACTTGGTTTTCCAGTGCTCCAAATTGTCGTCTGCTACACCCGACATGTTGATCCTCCGTCCAAACTTTTGGGTACTACTTACAGCCGCCGTAAAGACCGCATAAACTCGATACTCGAGACTCCAAAGTACCCCGATCAGAAGTCACTGTGTTAAAGTGAATGAGAGTCAAGTCACACCAGGTATAGTTTAGATTTACTTGTGATAAGTTGATAAAAACAAAGATATAGGTCACTCCACACACCATATATACTATAGTATAGATCTATCTTGTCGTCTGCAGTTTAAAAACATAGGCGTCGTAGTGACACAACCTAACTTTCACAGTATCACAAAAACACTCTTCCCACAGAAACGTCAACACTGAGTCTAAAAAAAAATTGTCCTTCGTACTGAATCAACACTGCTTGGCAGTCGAGACGAAACCCCCTCACAACATAACATTCAGGCCGAGCAGACGACAGCTGAATAATGCGCATGAATAACCTATAACCGTTTTCGCAGCCTCATACGCCTGTCAGTGGCACATTATTCACTTCCCTTGTACGAAGAGCACTCCCCTCCTCCTATGAAATAAAAAGCGAACCTGCCACGCTGGTCTCTCTAATGTCGTGTTGTCCTCGCAGTTACCAACCGCCACTGCTGTCCTCGAATGGCCGTGATTCACCTCAGACGGCGATTTCCTCCGCTCGATCCGAGAGACAAAAAGGTGGTTGGCTGAGTCAATGCGGAAGCTGAATCATAGGCACTGGAAGAAAGATTATGCTTTTACCCTTCCTTCCTCGGCGTTGTAATCTCGTGGTGTCTTTTCTTTCTTTTTTCTTTCTTTTTTTTTTTAACCACAGTGATGCCAACTGGCGGAGAGACAATTGAGGGAGGGAAACATTTTTGGGGAAATAGAACTAAAATTAGTATTTGGAGGAAGGAGGGAGGGGGAAGGGGTGCTTCATGCGCGGAGTAATTGCATGTTCCATGATCATTGGTTTATGTGTTTCGTAGATGATTTGATCTTTTGAGGCACTTCAATGCTTATATGTTATTCTGAATGTGTTTTGAACGGATATGAAAATGATGCACGAGTGGAATGAACACAGTGTATACACATTATAATTTCCAAATGTGGATTAAAGAGACACACGTCAAACAGGCTGAGTGTAGTCTAGCTCACATTCTGTGTGTGTGTGTGTGTGTGTGTGTGTGTGTGTGTGTGTGTGTGTGTGTGTGTGTGTGTATGTGTGTGTGTGTGTGTGTATACATATATGTATGTATATATATATATATATGTGTGTGTGTGTGCGTGTGTGTGTGTGTGTGTGGTGCGTGCGTGCGTGCGTGCGTGTGTGCATGAGCGCACGCTGATCTTAGCGTGTCTGTGAAGATTTGTATTCAATCGTATCATTTTGCTCTTCTGTATAATTTTTTTTTACTTTGGTTCCTGTTGCTTATTTTCATTTCTCTCTCTCTCTCCTCTCCTCTCTCTCTCTCTCTCTCTCCTCACTCACTCACTTTCTCTCTCTCTCATTCTCTCACTCTCTTTCTCTCCCCAAATACTACTTATGCCACTAACCTCGAAAATAATATTTTCTTCTTGTTCTCTTTCTCTTTCTCTCTGTACTAATAAACGATTCATAAACGTTTAGGCAATTAGAAAATGAAAAAAAACACACCAACAGTTACTCTAAAATATTGAGAAAAGAAAAGAAAAGACAATGACATTTCCCACTTCAGCCTGGTGAAATTATTTTTTTGATTCGGTTTGGTTTGGTTTGGTTTGGTTTGGTTTGGTTTGGCTTGGTTTGGTTAGGTTTGGTTTGGTTTGGTTTGGTTTGGTTGGTTGGTTGGTTTGGTTTGGTTTGGTTTGGTTTGGTTTGGTTTGGTTCGGTTAGGTCTGGTTTGGTTTGGTTTGGTTTGGTTTGGTTTGGTTTGGTTTGGTTAGGTTTGGTTTGGTTAGGTTTGGTTTGGTTTGGTTTGGCTTTGCCACCAGATTTACACCACAAGACAGCCTTAACAGACTCGCAAGCAATAACATAATCCACAGAAGTGCTGAGAATTCTGGCCACATGCATACAATACCAACATATTTCGTGTAAGAAAATGTGGTCATTCTCTTTCCATCCCACGCATTCAGTTGGCCTGCAGTTGGCATCCCTGTCATCTGAATATGTCCACTGCCAACAGCTATTCCCATGCGTACCACTTATACATCGATCTAAGCCCGAAGTACTGTCATTGGTGCTTGCCAAAGGTCTCCCAAGACAGGGAGACCAGCAGCCAAAAGAATGTAATGCATAACGCATGCTTGTCTCGTGACTGCGCTGTGTCAGCATTCACGTCTTTATCCATTGCGAAAAGAAGAGTAAGTCTGTTAACATTATCTCAAGCATATCAACCCCCTTTTGTGGTCCTTTGCGCAGTAAATGACACAAAACAATTACAAAGAACAGACGGTTGACACACACAAACACAACACACACACACACCACACACACACACACACACACACGCACAACATACATACAACACACACACACACACACACAAACATACACACAAATAATACATCAATAGATAATAGATATATAGATAGATAGATAGATAGATAGATAGATAGATAGATAGATAGATAGATAGATAGATAGATAGATAGATAGATGGGATGGATTTGATTGATTGATTGATTGATTGATTGATTGATTGTTTTGATTGATTGATAATGATGTGAAATGTGAAATCAGTAACTGCTGAAACCACTGATTGTTATGTCAACTTATCACAAGCAGTCTGTATTTTGTTGCCCTATCTTAGGTTCTCATGGCAAAATACCAGTGTTCCGATTGTTAGTTCTATACAGACAAACAGCAGACAGAGACACAGAGAAAGAGACAGACAGACCGACAGATAGAAACAGAGAGACACAAAGGGACACAAAGAGGGGGAGGAGAGCGTGTGCCCTATCCAGGGTATTTCTGGCAAATAAACGCGTTCTCAGCTCCGAGTTCTATACACAGAGGGAGAGGGAGAGAGAGAGGGGGGGAGAGAGACAGAGACAGAGAGACAGAGACAGAAACAAAGAAAGACAGAGAAAGACAGAGAGAGACAGAGAGGCAGAGAGACAGAGACAGAAAGACAGACAGACAGAAAGACAGACAGACAAACAGAAAGACGAGAGATAGACAGAGACAGAGAGAGAGAGAGACAGAGAAGCAGACAGAGACAGTGACAGACAGACAGAGAGACACAGATAGAGACAGAGAAAGGCAGACAGACACAGAGAGGGGAGGAGAGAAAGAGAGTAGTCATAGGCGCGCGTGCGTGCACAGGTTCACTGACCCTCCCACCAACACGCTCTACGCACGTGACAGGATCGATGTTGCTGACGGTCCACGTTCCCCGGCACAAATTAAAAGGAACCGCAGCGCCTTAACCCTTTGACTCCAACACCCTGTCCACCAGCATCCTGCATTGCCAATCATGCTAGCAAAGCAAAAACTTAACCCTTTGAATATCTCATCCTGTCCACCAGCTTCCTGCAGGAAACTGGTGGATAGGGTGAGGTGTCAAAGGGTTAATTTTTTGCAGCGGTGGGTAGGGTGCTGGAGTCAAAGCATTAATTGCGACGTTACAAGGTGTTTATTGCAGGAAACTTTAGACAATTTAAACGCTATTGTACATAACAAGCTGTTTAGCAGGGAACAGTCTCTTTTTTTAGTTGGATCTTATACTGCATTTGAACGTGTTTAAACTTGTGAAATAGTGACTGATGAATTTTTCAAAGTGGTGACACTTTTTTACACGTTGACCTTTGTTAGTGACATGGTGACAGCCCTGATATAGCCCATAGTGCTTGGCAGGGCTATAAACAAAACGAATTAAAATAAAATACCGGGTGAACAGTATGACTGGCGATTGTGGCTATTTCTTTCTCCTCGATAGTTATCAAGAAGTTTAGGAAAAGGCAAGCACCATTTATAGTACATTTTATGAGGCAAGAGAAATTAGAGCACCTGGTCACAACAGGAAAGTGTGGGCAAAAAAGAGCACCAGGTAGACCCAGGGAGAATATGCTGGACGGACTTGCGCAGTGGATGAAGACAGACGGGGTGGGAGAAGAACTTACAGCTACAAAGGATAGATTCATATGGAAGGGGCCAAGATCGCCAACGCCATGCGGCAGGACACATGATGATGATGATGAGTTACTAAGAAACCCGAGGTTTCTGGGTAGGACCCAGAGCATACTGCCTCATCCCACCGGCCAGCCAATCATCTCCAAACCCGCTGACGCCACACGGTAGTCATTTCACCAATCAAAGAGGAGGGGAGGGGGACTGTCCATGCGCTGCCTGACCCATTTGAACCCAGTCAGGAATTACCTTGTTTACAAGCCAAATGGCAAACTGTGGAGGTGACAGACACACCCCGGGTTTGTAATAATATGATGATTAATTCGTGTGCGACTGGTTTTCTGTTGAACTGCATCTTGAAAAGTTGACCCGAAGCTCCAAGGAGGCATTTGATCAAGAGGGCTTCACCGCATTCAGATAATTCCATATGCGCTAAACCCAAGTTGGCGGCAATTACATGGCAGACTCCCTGCTGAGCCTGCGAAAACTTGTTTGCTGACAAAATCTTGAAATCTTTCACCAGTTTGCCCCATCATACATTTGTGACAACAGCAATATTTATACGCCAACTCGCACCTTTAGCTCAGCTCAGGTACTCTTTCCCTTCAGGTTTCTAGATTTAAACTGTCAACTACCGGCCAGTGTTCTTTTTCTGTTTCAATACCATCTGCCTGGAATAAACTTCCATTCTCCCTTCGTCTATTACCTACCCTTTCTGCTTTTAAATCCAATTAAAAAAACAACCACCTCTTTTCTCGAAATGAATTCTGCAAACTGCCTCTTTCCATCAGTTTGTGAGGCTGCAGTTTCCACGTGTACTCGAATAATGACTGTTTTACGAGTATGGCGTTGTCTTACCTCACCATTAAGACAGACATACTCCGTTTTCGAAGGTGTGTATGATAAGTTTCTTTTATTTCTATCAACCACCGAACACGTATTTTAATCTTCTACTCATGCAAAATAACAGCAAATGGCACAACCTTGACACAGGTTGAGAAATTCAAATACTGGGAACGATCATTTCATCAGACGGCAGATGCACATCAGAAATGGCCGGCAGAATCGGCCAAGCCAAAACAGCATTCAAGAAGATGACAAGCATTCTTACCAACAAATGCCTATTAATTAACATCAGGAAGAGAGTTCTTGAATGTTATATAGAAACCAATACTGTTGTACGGATGCGAGGCGTGGACAGTCAACAAACAAAGCCAGAACAAGATTGAGGCAGCCGAGATGTGGTTTCTAAGAAGAATGTTGAGGGTTCCATGGACAAAAAAGAAAACAAACGAGACAGTCTTGATGGTGGCAGACACAAGTAGATCACTCATAAGGAAGATTAGGAAAAGACAGGCAACATTTATAGGCCATTTTATGAGGAAGGGGGATTTGGAGCACCTGGTCACGGCGGGAAAGCTGGAGGGAAAGAGAGCACCGGGTAGACCCAGGGAGAAAATGCTGATGGACTTGCAGAATGGCTGGGGACGGGGAGGATGGGGAGATGCTAGGGGCAACGAGAAATAGAGGCAGATGGAAGTCCATGATCGCCAACGCCATGCGGCAGGGCACCTGATGATGATGATGATGACTCTCAATACACGGCAAGGGGGGGGGGGGGGGGGGTCACACATTCGTTGTACGTTGGCGATTTAAAAATTTTCATCAATCTGGTGGTGTCAGCTTAATGTTTCATAAGTCACTCTCTCCCCCACCCCCACCCTCCCCATTCAAGACCTTGCCGACGCATAGCGTTTTGTGCAGGCTCAAGGAGTCTACCAGATAACTGCTGGCAGATTTGGGTGGAGAGCGTATATGGAACTGCTCGATAAATCTCTTCTGAACAAACTCCAAGCTTCTTCCAGGTCCACACAAAGCAAACTGAAATAGCCTGTGTATAACTACAGTATCAGATACAAATTGTTGATCCTCTTAAACTGTAAGAAACACCTGCTTGTTCCTTACTTTGGGCTCATGCGCCCCCCCTAATTAAAATGACAGAGCAGTATCCAGCTGCGCGCGATGCCAATGATTATGCAGATCACTGTGTGCTCTTTGTTCGTTATATATGCATTAGAATAGCCTGCTGCTCAAGTGTGATTGCAACTGAATAGAATGAGAGGTTGCAGCAGAATTTTTAAACACTTGTTACACGGGCGAAGTAGTCAAGCAGGTGAATGTCGATTTTCTAATCAAAAGGTTGTTGTTAATGTTATTTTTGTTTAAAGACCAGCCGACTGCGTAGAGCCGTATCAGGGCTATAACCATTTCAAAACATACACAATACTTCAACAGGGGAAAAATAGGGAAAAGAACATTAAAATACACATATCAACGCACTCGCAGACATAATCTGAAGATATGCCCACAACGTTCAGTTTATCGTACAGAGAATTAAAAAAAAAAACCTGAATACAAATTTAAACAAACTGAGGACACTAAAAACATATATAAAAACGGCCTTAATTACCTAAATAGCTTCTACAGATCACATTTCTCTAGAGTCAAAATGCTCTTAACACATGTACCCAGTTATCAATCCCTAGAGAAAAGTACGCAAGACTTTCATCAAACACATACAGGTGAATGGACCAGCAAGGCAGAAAATGAGAAAGGAAGAAATGACAGAAAGTAAAGGAACAAGGCAGAAACAAAGAAAGCGACAGAAAAAAAAGGAAATTTTTTCGTAGAGAAATTCCAAAAGATGGGGATATTATTCAAACTGAAAGAACCTCCGGCATCCTCACGGGGAGAATCGGAAGGTATTTGGCTCGATCCTCCCACACATCCCCACCCGGTGAGTAAAAGGTGGTGGAGATTTTCCCCCACCTCCTGGGGAAACAAGCGTACAGACCTGTTAAGTCTTCAGACCTGTTAAGTCTTAAAACTCCCCACTCCACCCTCCTAATGTGTGTATAATGCACGCAGAATATCAACTGCGCACGTTAAAGATCACGCCGTAAGTCATGTCAGTGGCTGGGTTATGGAGACATGAAAACACCCAGTATGCACACCACGTAGAACGGATTATGCAGACTATGCACCAGCACACCGCCTGCACAGTGTGGACATAACAACAAGCACAGACGCATCTGAAAAAAATCTGATTACTTATAAAAACATATTTGTTAGAATACCCAAAGTGGTTCATTGTGTTTGCTTGTGTATGATTAACTTTCTTGTATGAAATAAAAAGTGGTGATAGATATTCGAATGAAACGAGGTGGTTTCTTATGCCGAATACCACTTCTCCATTTTGCCGACTTGGAGTGGAGGATCAAAGTGACTGCGTTTGCGTCGAATCCCTCTCTCTCTCTCTCTCTGTGCTTGTATGTTCGTGTGCGTGCGCGAGCGCGCGTACGTGTGTTCCAACCAACACGTCAATGTTTTACTGAAAAACAATGTTCAGATCATTTTAGAGGTAAACCAGACGGGGTTGGAGAAAGTGCAAGAAAAAAACGAGCTGAACTTATCTGAATGGACATGGGCCTAAAAATTCATCCTTTGACTCCCGCACCCTATCCACCAACTGCAAAAACTTAACCCTTTGACTTCCACACCCTATCCACCAATTCCTGTTGGAAGCTGGTGGATAGGGTGAGTAAGTCAAAGGGTGATTTTTTTTTGCTTTGCTAGCACGGTTGACAATGAAGGATGCTGATGGACAGACTGCGGGAGTCAAAGGGTTAAAGACAACAAACAGCTTAGAACTGAGTTGCCAAAGTTGTGCTGTTTGCGGCAATATGCTCCCTAGCAGCCTTCAGGAATAGGCCATCATCATCAGCTGCATCAATCTATGTCCTGACTTTTGCGTGTTGACTGTCTACGCTTCGCATCCGTACAACAGTATCGGTTCATTACAACGCTGAAGAACTCTCTTTCTGATGTTAGTTGACAGGCATTTGTTGATAAGAAAGCTTTGTGTTTTTTCTTGAATGCTGTTTTAGCTTGGACGATTCTGCCAGTTTTTTTCTAATGTGCATCTGCCGTCTGGTGAGATGACTTGTTTCCAGATATCAACTTGTCTTATTGTGGTGCCATTTGTTATCATTTTGCATGAAGGGATTTCTTTCTTTTTTTTTTCTTTTTTTTTTTCCTGATTACGATGACTTGAGTGTCAGGTATAGGTGCTGTAAGAAAAATTATTTCAGTTAATGAAGTTGTTTAGCGTCTGAAACGAAATAAAGAGAGAATTTTTTAATCTGGTTTGACAATCTGATTTGAACTTCCTCCTTTGACCTCACATCCTGCCTTACATTTATTCCCTCACCTCCTCCTTCCTCCTACTCTCCCTTCCCTGAAGGGATCTCGCCAATTGTCATGCATTCTCCACGTTAACGCAAGCAAAACAAGACCTTACGGTTTTCGCTTTTCTAAACCGTCCATGCGTAGCGCGGAACCCGGAAGATCAGTCCCAGAAGTAGAAAGCGAATTTTCCCCGCCAGTGATTGGGCCATACGTGCTAAAATATACAGCTCATGCTATTCTGTTGAATAGGTTTTGTGTGTTATTTGTCATATGAACTTAGTGTAAAAAGAAAGAAAAAAAAAGAAAAGAGAAAAAAAAGGTCTGCCTTTTGTATACTGTTAAACGCGATTTGTTAGCAATCAGCAATAAGTTTTAGATATACGTTTTCCACACAACGATTTCTTCTTTTACGATATAAAATGAAGCGAGACGAAAAACGGAGATTACTTGTATTATGTAGATAGAGATAGAGAGAGAGAGAGAGGGGGGGGGGAGACAGACAGACAGAGAGAGACAGAGAGAGACAGACAGAGGGAGACAGACAGACTTTTTTCTACATATATTGTTGTTCAAGAGGGGTTCCTCGACCTTGGGCAATTCCATATGAGTTTCACCCAAAATCTACTAGCAATTATCTTCCAGGCTCCCTTAGCCTGCGTAAAATCCTACGCGCTGGCAAGGTCTTGACATAGATATGTGTGTGTGATGGGGGGGAGGGGGGAAGTAAGAAGGACCTACGAGACACTAAGCTGACGCCACCAGAATGATGGAAACATCAAGACAGGCACCGAACAGGCTAGTTTATAATGTCGTGAGCTGGGATTAAACTGTAGATATCAGATCTCGAGTCAATGGCTCTAGCAAAAGAACCAACCGACCGACCCGAGTGAAATATAAAGATATTTGTATATTACATTGTTTTGCCCTGAAGAAATACGAAATCCAAATCGAGTGCGACTGCCCGCGTTCAAGCAAACAGGAACCAGACAAAAACACAAAAATACAAGTTCTATTTTCGTGGGGTTTTTTTGTGTGTTTTTTCTAGTTCCAAAAGAAATACGCCGCTATAGTTTTTTCCCACGTGTAATGCAATACAGAGTCACCACAAACACCGTCGCTCCCTTCTCAATAACCCTTTCAGCCTATCTTTAGAAACTGATGGAATGGAAAGATTGAGGGAGTCAATGGGTTAGTTATCCGTGTAAGTTTTGTTTGTTTTGTTTCTAAGACTTTTTGAGAAATTTAGTTAGGATTGTATTTATCCCGATGTCTCACATTAACCCTGACAACCGCTGTGTATAATTATTATCTGTCTAATCGATTTAGCAAAGATGAAGGAGAAGCCAGTGGAAACAATCAGGGAAGAGAAAATCCCCTTTTCCACTAAGAGCTGGAGAATGGTAACCACGTTATCAATTAGCGGAAGGTAAACTGTGCTGCGATAGAGAATGCATCAACGACAGTGGACGCTAGGCGAATTTTCACCGAAGACGGGATATGGTTTCCTTTAAGGTGGGATAAAGAGCGGACATAATTATAGGCAAAAGAAAAGTCCACTCTCTCTGCAAAGCGGGTAGGTTTTTATGAAGATATGTGCTTAGATGGGGATACTCGCAGGATCTCATGCATGGGTAAGAAGAAGAAGATACTGCGGCACGATATACGGTCTACTTTAATTTTTCTTTATTTTCCTATTTATTTATTTGTTCAAATTCAGTCTCCCGTTTCTCCTCCCCCATGGGGCTTTTTCAGTATGAATAGTATCCCCACCTTCTGGAAAATTCTGTGCTAGAACTTTCTTCTGCTCTGTCATTCGCCTTGTTTCTGCCTTGTCTCTTTGCTTTCAGTAATCTTTCCTATTACTTTCTGCCCTACTGGTCCTATCACCTGTATGTGTTCTATAAAGCCTTACGTACTTTCTCTTTGGATCGATAACTGGGTACATGTATTGAGTGTATTTTTGGTTCTAGGAAAATGCGATATGCGGAAGCAACTATAGGTCATTTACGCCATTTTTTATGTATGTTTTAGTGCCCTATAGTAATGTTTACACCCGTATTCAGGTTTGCTTTGTTATAAATACCCTGGGGATAAAATGGACGGAATGGTCAACGCCAGGGGCACATCATTAGAGTATGTGCCCGAATGCATTGATACGTGTACTTAATTTTCTTTTCCAGATTATTTTTTTCAACCAGATGTTGTGTACATTTTGAAGTGATTTATAGTCCTGATTTAGCTCTGCGCAGTCGGCTAGGCTTTAAACAGTAAGAAAAAGAATAACAAAAATAAGAAAAATCACCCGCTCTTTAGGGGTGTGTGTGTGTGTGTGTGTGTGTGTGTGTGTGTGTGTGTGTGTGTGTGTGTGTGTGTGTGTGTGTGTGTGTGTGTGTGTTGATGTTGTTGCTGTTGTTGTTGTCTTCAGTAGTTTTTGTTTCTTTGTTTGTTTCTTTTCAGGAAGATCCACTGAAGGTAAAACAAAATGTGATTGCTGGATCTTGAGGATAAAAAAACAAAATATTAAAAAAATACCTTGTTTGTAAAAGATCCTTGGGAGTATAAAACACAACGTTTCGAGCCCAGGCCCTTTGTCAAGTGAAAAATGAAATGACAGAGGAGTATTGAAAACAGTTCAAGGAAATAGGGGAACTGTTTTCAATACTCCTCTGTCATTTTTTTTTCACTTGACAAAGGGCCTGGGCTCGAAACGTTCTGTTTTATACTCCCAAGGATCTTTTACAAACAAGGTATTTTTTAATATTTTGTTTCAGGAAGATCGTTTTGTATCGACTGAAAAGAAATGTATGTGTGCAAGAGTCTGTAACAAAAACATATTTGAAACCTCTTTGAACTGTTGTGCCAGTCTACCATTGTTCTCGCTTCACGCCAATCCTTTAATTTATCTAATAATCAAGGTCACAGTAACTTGGCAAACCACAAAAGTTCAAGAGCAAGATTTGATGTAATAAATTTCTTATAAAAGAGAGATCGCTAAAATGGCTTGACCATGGAGTTTGTTTTCCTTTTTGATGACGACTCGGTTTTTATAAGATCCACCCCTTTCCAACGCGCGCGCGCGCCACACACACACACACACACACACACACACACACACACACACACACACAAACAAGCAAATAAACACACACACATACACACACACACACACACAAACAAACATACAACACACACAAACACAACACACACACACACACACACACACACACACACACACACACACACACACACACACACACACACACACACACACACACACACATCCGTCTAATATCACTTATAGTGAAAAGACGTTAAATCAAAGAACGAACGAACGAACGAACACATACACACAAAACACGCACACGCACAACACACACACACACACACACACACACACACACACACACACACACACACACACACACAAACAAACACACACACACACACACACACACACACACACAAACACACACACACAAACAAACAAACAAACGAAAACAAAACAAACACAAAAAACACGCACACGGCACTCTCTGTCTCTGTCTCTCCTCTCTCTCTCTCTCTCTCTTGCTTTTATTGCCACCTCCATCTCCATCTCCATCTCCATCTTGGCTCCTTTTAGTGTGTATCGATATTCACGGTGAACATGTATAAAAAGATAGTCATATAGTCGTTTATTCTGATCAACAGCTCTGTTTTGTCTTTCTTTTGACGTGCATATTTATATGTATGTGTACATGGGTGTGCGAGGTGTGTGTGTGTACGTGTGTGTGTGTATGTGTATGTGTATGTGTGTGTGTGTGTGCGTGCGTGTGTATGTTATGTGTTTGTTTGTGTGTGTGTGTGTGTGTGTGTGTGTGTGTGTGTGTGTGTGTGTGTTGTTCTGTGGTTGTATGTGTGTGTGTGTTGTGCGTATGTATCGTGCGTATGTATTGAGTGTGTGTTTGTGAGTGTATTATGTAAGTGTGTGCTTGTGTGTTTGTTTGTGTGTGTGTGTGTGTGTGGTGTGTGTGTGTGTGTGTGTTGTGTGTGTGTGTGAGCACGGGTGCGCGGGCGCGCGTGCATGCGTGCTAAAATTGTATTTGCCTATTTCTACACAGTTAAGAAGAAATCTATATTGCCTAAGGACTTGGCATAACAATAATCACAGACAAGACACCTACCGGTTTCAAGCTGTCGGCTTTTAGCAGGGTACAAAAAACAACAACATCCACACAGGCACAGGACAGAAAAAAAAACACACACACAAACCAACAGGTGTGTTGTCTTACCACGGGCGTACTGCTGTTCCCCTGTACTTCTGTTCCCATGTGATACTGTTCCCCTGTACTGCTGTTCCCCCGTACTGTTGTTTCCCCGTACTGCTATTTTCCTGTACTGTTGATCCCCTGTACTGCTGTTCCTCCATAATAATGATAATGATAATAATAATAACAATAATAAAAGTAATAATAACAATAATAACAACAACAATAATAATAATAGATAATAATAATGTAATAATAATGATAATAATAATAATAATGATAATAAATTTAATAGCTTTTGTATAGCGCTATTCTCAGTTCGACTCACAGGGCTGTTACGTAAATAATCTCACTCACACACCAACAACATTCTTTCTATCACACATACATACACACACACACACACACACACACACACACACACAACACACACACAAAACCGTACTGCTGTTCCCCCGTACTACTGTTTCCCCGTACTGTAGTTCCCCATACTGCTGTTCCCCTGTACTGCTGTTCCCCTGTACTGCTGTTCCCCCATACTACTCTTCTCCCATACTACTGTTCCCCCATACTGCTGTTCCCCATAATGTTGTTCCCTCATACTGCTGTTCCTCCATAATGTTGTTCCCCCATACTGCTGTTCCCCCATACTGTTGTTCCCCCACACTGCTGTTCCCCCATAATGTTGTTCCCTCATACTGCTGTTCCTCCAAAAATGTTGTTCCCCATATTGCTGTTCACCCATAATGTTGTTCCCCCATACTGCTGTTCCCCCATACTGCTGTTCCCCCATAATGTTGTTCCCCCATACTGCTGTTCCCCATAATGTTGTTCCCCCATACTGCTGTTCCCCCATAATGTTGTTCCCCCATACTGCTGTTCCCCCATAATGTTGTTCCCCCATACTGCTGTTCCCCCATACTGCTGTTCCTCCATAATGTTGTTCCCCCATACTGCTGTTCCCCCATAATGTTGTTCCCCGTACTGCTGTTCCACAATACTGTTGTTCCCCCATAATGTGGTTTCCCACATATTGCTTTTCCCCATGTTGTTCCCCCATACTGTTGTTCCCCGTAATGTTCATTCCCCATACTGCTGTTCCCCATAATGTTGTTCCCCCATACTGCTGTTCCCCCATAATGTTGTTCTCCCATACTGCTGTTCCCCAATACTGCTGTTCCCCCCATACTGCTGTTTCCTCCATAATGTTGTTTCCCCAAACTGCTGTTCCCCCATACTGCTGTTCCTCCATAATGTTGTTTCCCCATACTGCTGTTCCTCCATAATGTTGTTTCCCCATACTGCTGTTCCCCCATACTGCTGTTCCTCCATAATGTTGTTTCCCCATACTGCTGTTCCCCCATACTGCTGTTCCCCCATACTGCTGTTCCCCAATACTGCTGTTCCTCCATAATGTTGTTTCCCCATACTGCTGTTCCCCCATACTGCTGTTCCCCCATACTGCTGTTCCCCCATAATGCTGTTCCCCCATAATGTTGTTTCCCCATAACTGCTGTTCCTCCATATGTTGTTTCCCCATACTGCTGTTCCCCCCTACTGCTGTTCCCCCATACTGCTGTTCCCCCATACTGCTGTTCCCCATAATGCTGTTCCCCATACTGCTGTTCCTCCATAATGTTGTTTCCCCATACTGCTGTTCCCCCATACTGCTGTTCCCCCATACTGCTGTTCCCCCATACTGCTGTTCCCCCATAATGTTGTTTCCCCATACTGCTGTTCCCACATACTGCTGTTCCCCCATACTGCTGTTCCTCCATAATGTTGTTTCCCCATACTGCTGTTCTCCTCCATACTGCTGTTCCTCCATAATGTTGTTTCCCCATACTGCTGTTCCTCCATAATGTTGTTTCCCCATACTGCTGTTCCCCCATACTGCTGTTCCTCCATAATGTTGTTTCCCCATACTGCTGTTCCTCCATAATGTTGTTTCCCCATACTGCTGTTCCCCCATAATGTTGTTTCCCCATACTGCTGTTCCTCCATAATGTTGTTTCCCCATACTGCTGTTCCTCCATACTGCTGTTCCTCCATAATGTTGTTTCCCCATACTGCTGTTCCTCCATAATGTTGTTTCCCCATACTGCTGTTCCCCCATACTGCTGTTCCTCCATAATGTTGTTTCCCCATACTGCTGTTCCTCCATAATGTTGTTTCCCCATACTGCTGTTCCCCATAATGTTGTTTCCCCATACTGCTGTTCCTCCATAATGTTGTTTCCCCATACTGCTGTTCCTCCATAATGTTGTTTCCCATACTGCTGTAACTCCATAGTGTTGTTCCCCATACTGCTGTTCCCCCATCTGTTCCCCCATAATGTTGTTCCCGATACTGCTGTTCCTCCATAATGTTGTTTCCCATACTGCTGTTCCCCCATCTGTTCCCCCATAATGTTGTTCCCGATACTGCTGTTCCTCCATAATGTTGTTTCCCGATACTGCTGTTCCCCCATACTGCTGTTCCTCCATAATGTTGTTTCCCCATACTGCTGTTCCCCCATACTGCTGTTCCCCCATAATGTTGTTCCCGATACTGCTGTTCCTCCATAATGTTGTTTCCCGATACTGCTGTTCCCCCATACTGCTGTTCCTCCATAATGTTGTTTCCCATACTGCTGTTCCCCCATAATGCTGTTCCTCCATAATGTTGTTTCCCCATACTGCTGTTCCCCCATACTGCTGTTCCCCATAATGTTGTTCCCCATACTGCTGTTCCTCCATAATGTTGTTTCCCCATACTGCTGTTCCCCCATACTGCTGTTCCTCCATAATGTTGTTTCCCCATACTGCTGTTCCTCCATAATGCTGTTCCTCCATAATGTTGTTTCCCATACTGCTGTTCCTCCATAATGCTGTTCCTCCATAATGTTGTTTCCCCATACTGCTGTTTCCTATACTGCTGTTCTCCTGCACTCCTTCCTTTCTTGTACTTCTGTTATCCCGTTCTACTATTCCCTCTACTGTCCCCCCCCCCCTACTGCTATTCCTCCGTACCACTGTTGCCCTGTACTGCTGTTCACATGAGCCTTTATGGTTAAAATTAATTTTTAAAATGTCGACAACCCTTGGACTGAATAAGCAAGTTTAGGATATACTTTATCACTTTCTATTACCATCTCCAACTAGTAGATTATACGAGAGGAGCTTTAAGACTGGTTGGTTAACACTTTGCTTTAATACCAGTCTCTGCAAACACACACACACACACACACAACACACACACACACACACCACACACACACACAAACACACACACACACACACACAACACACACACACACAACCAACAACACACACACACACAACACACACACACACACACACACACACACACACAACACACACACACACACACACACACACACACACACACACACCACACACAACACACACACACACAACACACACACACACCACAACACAACATCACACACAACAAAACAACACACACACACACACACACACACACACACACACACACACACACACAACACACACACACACACACACACACACACACTGAAACAGCATTATACGGGAGACAGATGTACGGGGTAACAGCGGCATGACACCGTCTTAACTGAGGTGCGTGCAGTGCATTTATTTTTCGTTATCTATTCCCTCACTTCACCAGCAGTCACTCGTTTTTATCCTATTTACTGATAACACACACATAGTCATGCTGCATAATTTTCAGTCAGCGCAGCCATTTTGGGGCAGACAATAACTCAAAGGTATGGAAAACGTCGAAAGAGAGCAGAAATCGATCGGGAGAGAGAGAGAAAGAGAGACAGACAGACAGACAGACTGACAGAGACACAGAGAGAGAGAGACAGAGAGTGAGAGACAGACACAGACAGAGAGAGAGAGAGAGAGAGAGAGAGAGAGAGTGCCTGGTGTACACATGTGGTCTAAGGGAAAGCATTTATCAGGGTAATGGAAACAAAAATCTTTACTCGGTCGTCGCCCTTCCGCTTTCAGTTTATTAGTGTCGACATCCATTGGCCGCACACCTCTGAAGACCGGTTCCTAAGTTTACATATTATTCTGAGATTTACTCTGTGGTGGGGCATGCCGGCAGGGGCGAACAATATCGAAAAATGGCTACAGTAGGCTGGAGAGGCTAATACAAAAAGCTGAAGGAATCGGGAAGGGAAAAGACAAGATACTTCGCAAGTCAAATACAATACATAAAAAAGTGAAAGAATGAAGACTGTTTCCATGGACAAAACTCATCCTTTTTATCTAGAGGAAAAAGACAAGATACTTTACAAGTCAAATAGTCATCATCATCATCTGGTGCCTTGACACATGGCGTTGGCGATTATGGACTTCCATCTGTCTCTATTTCTTGTTGCCTCAAGCATCTCTTCCACACTCCTTGTCTTCAGCCACTCTGCAAGTCCGTCTAATATCTTCTCCCTGGGTCTACCCGGTGCTCTCTTTCCCTCCAGCTTTCCCGTTGTGACCAGGTATTCCAATTCCCCTTTCCTCATAAAATGGCCTATGACTGTTGCCTGCCTTTTCCTAATCTTCCTTACTAATGATCTACTTGTGTCTGCCTCCATCAAGACTGTCTCGTTTGTTTTCTTTGCTGTCCATGGAACTCTCAACATCCTTCTTAGAAACCACATCTCGGCTGCCTCAATCATGTTCTGGCTTTGCTTGTTGACTGTCCACGCCTCGCAACCGTACAGCAGTATTGGTTCTATATAACATTCAAGAACTCTCTTCCTAATGTGAATTGTAGGCATTTGTTGGTAAGAATGTTTTTCATCTTCTTGAATGCTGTTTTGGCTTGGCCGATTCTGCTGGCTATTTCTGATGTGCATCTGCCGTCTGGTGAGATAATCGTTCCCAGGTATTTAAACTTATCAACCTGTCTCAAGGTTGTGCCGTTTGCTGTTATTTTGCATGAGGGGATATCATGTTTTTTACTGATCACATGACTTCAGTCTTCCTGCTGTTTAGTTCCAACCCCTTACCTTTGCTTTCTATTTCAAGCATATTCACAAAGTTTTGAGGTCCCTTTCACTTTCTGCAATTAGCACGGTGTCATCTACGTACCGAATAATGTTTATCATTTTTCCTCCAACATTTAATCCATGGTCTTCCTCTAGGTTTCTCATGATGTTTTCGCTGTAAAGTGAAAACAGATGTGGTGACAAAACACAACCCTGTCTGACCCCTCTTTTGATATTTTGGAAAGAGCTTATTTCGTTTTCAATTCTCATTGCAGCTGTTTGTTCCCAATACATATTTCTGATTATTCGTAGATCTTTTCCATCAATATTGAGTCTTTCTAGTTGGTTGATTCTTCATGTCTTACCCGATCGAAAGCCTTGGTATAGTCAACAAAGCATAAATATAAATCCTTGTTCATCTCAGTCAAAACTCATCCTTTTCATCTAGACTTTGAAAACAGACGGCGGGGGGCGGGGGGGGGGGGAGGAAGAGATGGAAAACTCAGTGCTCCATATGCGGGATCATGCTGTAACAGTTCATTCATTCCTCCAGCTTGCACGTATACCTAAGTACATTTAACTGACCTCATGACGAGGGCAAGGCCTGACTGTCATAACGGTATAAACACAAATAGAATAAACAAGGCAGATACATCGTTCTGACAGACAACCCTCAATGATAATGCGGTGCTCAGATTCCTGCTCAAGTTTGTCCCAGTGTTGTTGTTGTTGTTTCTTTCATTCTATTTATTTATTTTGTTAGTTTAAATCGTTATTTATTTATCTATTTATTTTAAATCGTTTTCAGTTTCTATTTTCTGTGTTTTAGTTTAGTATTGGCACTTGTAGACTTCGATGTTGTGCTATGCAATTATGTTGGAGGTAGGGCAGTGGGGAGAACAGGGGTGGGAGTGGACGATTAGGGCAGAAGGTAACTGCGTAGATGATAAAATTTAATGAGATGCACGTTGCCGTAGATATATATATATATATATATAACACACACACACATATACATCGATGTTCAGTTGTCCTGACGTACTTTTAGGCATTATGTTACTTTGTTATGGTGTGTGTATGAGTGTTAAGTAATTATGTGAGTGCGCGCGCGTGTGTGTGGGAAGGGGGTGCGAAAAGAAACGTTTTCTTTGCGTGTATGAGGGGGGGGGGGGGAGTGGAGGAGATGTAAAAAGAAGCACCTTTTGTTTTTCTTTCCTTTTTCGAAACTTTATTCAAATATCAGATTTCTTTTGTGCTGGATTTCTTAGCAACTTTTGTTTTTGTTTGTTTGTTGTTTTTGTTCGTTTTGCTCTAAATCATGACCAGTTTGAGTTTTATGTTGCTCTGGAAATGATTGTGTGTGTTGCGAACTAAGTGGACGCCCTTTGTTACGCTCAAACCTGAATGGAGTGTTGTATTGTATTGTATTGTATTGTATCGTATCGTATTGTATTGTATTGTTAGAATGGCGTGATTATCAAGTTAAAGAGTGGAATCGTTTGGACATTTTTTTTTTCTGATGCCCTTTCCGTGTGCGTAAATGCTTACCGCATGTGTGCAGTGCACATGAAAAGCAAAATAACGTCACAAAACTGCAAGGCTTGAAATGAAGAATTATATTAAAAAAACGGTCTCAAGTAACAGTTTTTTAAAATCGTAGTTGACTGTCTGGACTGACGTTTGCTCCTTGCATTAACAGTACCCTCACAGTAACTGGTACTCAGGGGTTGAAGTTTTAAATTGTTTACTGAAGAGGGATTCATCTCACCTGGACACTTATCCGCTCTACCCGATTTGCCAACTGTTGCACGTTGCCGTAGATATATACTCCTAATCATAATTTAAGGGCCACTTCTTCCTTCCTCTCTAATTTTAAGTTGAAATAATTGACAATGTTTAGAATTGATTCTATGTTTTATTTCATCATTTCCACACCTGTTTTGGAAAAAGAAATTAGCACAATGACCCATTAGTGAACAGCACATGCATTTAAAGGAACATCCCCCCCTTTTCAAAAAACAGAAAGTGTCAGATTTGGCCAATCTGTTTTCAATATCGCGTGTGTCCGCCCCGAGCCTGGATGCATGCTTCACAGCGCCGATGCATCGACCCCACAAAGGTACGGAGTGTGTCCTGAGGGATGGCCGCCCACTCGATCTGCAGGATGTCGACCAGCCTGGCCAGGGTGCCCGGTGGGGGGTGGTTGTCCCTGATGCGCCTCCCGAGCACATCCCAGAGGTGTTCAATTGGGTTCAGGTCAGGTGAGCACGCTGGCCAGGCCATACGGACGACTTCATGCTGCTCCAGGAAGTTGGTCACAAGGCGTGCTCGATGCGCAGGTGCATTGTCGTCCTGGAAGATGGCGCCTTGACCAAGGTCCACAAGCGCAGGCAGTGCCACGGCCGCCAGAACCTCGTCCCGGTACCGGACCCCGTTCAGGATGCCGTCAATGGGGAGCAGGGGGGTCCGGGTACCACGGCTCATGCCACCCCACACCATCACCGACCCGCCGCCGTACCGGTTATGCTCTTGGACAGTGGCGTCAGCGAACCTCTCCCCTTGACGTCGCCACACCCGAGCCCGGCCATCGTTAAAGGTCAGGGTGAACCTGGACTCATCCGAAAACAAGACCCGGGCCCACTGTTGCCTTGTCCAGGTCACGTGCTCCCTGGCCCAGGTCATGCGGCGCACTCTGTTGACCGGTGACAGCACGGGTCGGACGGCCGGTCTCCGTGACCTCAAGTTTGCCTCATGTAGCCGTCTTCTCACCGTGCTGCAGCTGATGTTAGCACCTGTTGCGTCCCTCAGCTGACCCCTCAAGGTCACCGCAGTGGATGCCCTTTCCCTCATGACGGAGAGGGCAAGGTAGCGGTCTTGCTGTCTTGTCGTTACTCTGGGTCGACCCGTGTGACGCCTTTCCTGGACTGCTCCAGTCTCATTGAAGCGCTCCAGCAGTCTCTGGATTGTGGAATGCGACACTTCAAGTCGTCTAGCAACTTCCCGCTGCGCTAGGCCTTCATCAAGCAGAGCGAGGGCTCTCCCCCGCTGCTCATCCGTCATCCGTCGTCTTGCAAGCATGGTTAAAACGAACCAAGAACGGGTCCTTTTTATCCTCGTCTGCGGGCAACTTTGGCTGGAGTAGTGTTCAAAAAGGGCTTGCCTTGCACGTGCAAAGCGAATTTTGTCGCTACCTTGCCTGCGTCGTCAGAGAGACCCTGCTGAAGATTCGACAATTTCGTGTGGAAATTGTCTTCCTTGGGCCGCCCATTGCAAATCGGCAAATCCCCAAACACGTGCCAAAAGGAAACTGCAATGTTGTCTGAGCTCTTATCCATTCAGTTACGGCAACGAATTGGAGAAAAGAGTAAGAGAAAATAGGTTATTTCTCCTTTCAAAAATTGACTCAAAAACGTTCCTGGCCCTTCAATAATGACGTGTAGTATATATATAAATACACACACACACACATACATCGATGTTCAGTTGTCAACTGTTTCATTGGCGAAACTACTTCAGCTTGCGCAAAACCATGTGCGCTGGGGGATTGTTTTCATCGTTATTGTTTAAAGCTCGGCCAACTGCTCAGCCATATCAAGGCTATTATATGACAGATTGCAAATAAGTAAAGCAGAAACAAAAAGAGTGACAGAAGAGGAAGTTTCTAGAAAGTTGAACTGGTATGACCCCTGGCATCTCCATAGTGGTGTTTATCAGCTACTTTTCTTCCTTTGTTGACCTCTGTAACAATACCCTTATCAAGTTTTTTTTTGAATGCTCAACCAGGTTTGAATTATACAAACCAAAGCAATAGTATTGCACATAAGATTCTTAAGCAGATTCGCAGAGTTTGCCAGGAAACTGCTGGTTGATATAGGTGAAGCGCATATGGTAGTGTACGAGTGTAATAAATTCCTCTTGAATAAACTCGAGATTCTTGGTTTAAGCTTATGTAGCTACTGGTCTTCTTCTTCTTGTTCAGTGTCCACAATCAGCGCGTTGATTATTCTGACACTGGTCTGTCGACGAAAGCTTTTCGTGGAAACTCAGTCGGGTGTTGATCATATTCTCAGCCTGCAGCATTAAAAACTGGCCTGTTCACGTTTATATTGCTTATAGCCCAGCCAACTACTACAGCCATATCAGGGCTAACACCATAAAAGCATAATTGACAGTTCAAAACCATGCTCACCGTTAACTTTTGCAAGCCTAAAACACGTTTAAAGAATATCATACTCATACGTAAAAAGTGGAATCTATTGACCTCTTGCAAAAACTGGAAAACTGCATCAGGAAGGACGTCTCGGAAGAGGTTAAAGTCTTTAAGGAGTCCGCAGTGTAATGTTTTTGTCTTACATCGTACAAGTCCCAGCAATCAAGGAGATGTCTGATGCTCAACGGTTCGTCACATGGTATACGCCATGGTGCTTCTTCATTTTTTTTAAAAGGTACGAATGTGTATGATGTGAAAGTAGAATGTGTGACCTGTGTGTAACCTACTTAACGCCCTCTCTCTTACGGTTCCCTGTAGCAGATGGAATTTCTTTCAGGTTAGGGCGCACTTTTTTTGTTGTTTTTTTTGTTAGCTACCGATCTTACTGTATCATTCTGGTGGTGTCAGCTTTAACGTTTCGCAAGTCCTTTCCTCCTCCCCCTTCCCCCGTTTCAGGATATTGCTAGCGCATAGGGTTTTACTTTACACAGGCTCAGGAATCTGCCGTATAATGGCACGCAGATTTAGTCGGAGCCCCGATGAAATTGTCCTAGTGCGATGAATCCATCTTGAACAAACTCCGCACTTCAAACTGTCATTCTATGCTTATTTGCACTTACGTTTGATGATAAATCTCATAAATAATACCTACAAAAAGAACTTTTTCCACATAGGTTTACAGCATGCGAGTTTTCTTCATTAGAAGCCAACAGTTTAAATTTTGCAATCGGTTAAGTTTGAAAACAACTGTACATCTTTTAATTGTTTGTGCCTTCTTAGCTGTTGTTGAAACTGAAACTGCCCCCCTCTCGCTCGCTCGCTCACACACACGAATACGGTTCCACACTGAACAGGCATCACAACAGTTTAATAATATTGTCACTGTGTCAGCCATAATACATTCAACACTATTAACTATCAACATATTTTATAAGGGAAAGGTACACCAATCTTTCCCATTTCTTACTCAGAAAGTAAAATGCACAGTAAATTAAAAAGTACATACAACCAATTCTGGGAGAAAAAAAACCCTGCCCATGTTTAAATATTATATGCACACGAAAGTTTCCTACAGTAAATATCTTTTCCAACAAACTCCCAGCTAAACAGCAGTGCTACGGCAACTCAAATAAAAAATGTCCATCTACGAGTAGCCAAGAATACAAAATTACCGTTCCTTTCCATGTAGCGCAGACAAAGCCTACAGCTACACTGTATACGTATTTCAACCAATTAAAAATCAGACGTAAAAATTGTCGCTGGGAGTGTTGTTTGTCGGGGAGAATTTGGTCACTTTCATAAAACAAAACAATCATTATGCTTGACCAAAGACCACAAGACAAATCGTATCTGTAAGTGACGAACAGAGAACTACATGTTCTTTAGTGGACTCCCGTCCAGTTTCTCTTGTTGTAACTAAAGACGGCAGCCCTGTTCAAGTTCAAAATGGTTATACACGCAATTATTTTCAGTAGGAACCATGACAGATCGTACTGAAAAACAATAGTAACCAACGCTTACTTCAATGAAGACATTTTCAAATATTATGTTTCACTAGTTGGACGTTAAAACGTCTTAAGACAAGCATGCACACAAAGGGAGATAAGGCTGTGCAAAAATAAAACAAGTTTTGCCTTGTTGTGTCACCACGTGATGTTAACACAACAGACTTAAAACATCCAGAAACGTACATGTAAAACAAGTATTATATTAAATAGCGACGTACACTCTAAAATACAGTCGTAAAACAAATATCTGAAACCATCCTCAGCAATTTGAGTCGTCATAATCACAAATAAATGATGTACTGTTTAATTGGCTGCATCAATACTTCTGAGTAAGAATGTATTCAGCCCAAGCATTGCAAACACAAGGCTTGGGCTACGTCATCCCACAGATGGTTTTCAAACCAAGACCGAGAACTCCTTTTTCAAAGGAGCGTATACTTGGGCATCCTGGAATGTCCTGTAAGACTTCGATTAACCGAGTATACTTGGGCATCCTGAAATGTCTTTTACGAAACCGATGATTTTAAGTATACTCGGTAATCCCCCATTGTTCTTTGCCGAACTGTCCACCTTAAGTACTACACTGGTGAACCTGGGAATGCTGTCTGTCCATCTTAGGTATATATGGGATTCCAGGAATGTTCTTTCTCAAACCCATGAACACTTGGGAATCACGAAATGATCTTTCCCCATCTATCTTTATGGGATTCCTGGAGTGTCTGTTCCCAAACCGCCCATTTTTGAGTGTTTGTTTCCAAAGTGTCCATCTTGAGTACCTGGGAAGCCAGACTACCGAGAATCCTGAAATACTCTTTCACAGAATGTCAATCTTCAAGTGTATTAGGGAATTCTGTAACGTCCATTCCCAGACTGTCAATCTTATGTATGCTCAGGAATCCCGATTGTTCTCTCCCAAACCACCAATTTCCAGTATTCCTGGGAATCCTGGAATATTACACAGCCCATACTATCAGCCTTCATTATAGCTGGTAATCTTGGAATGCTACTTCCCAAATATTTAGGATCCTGTGACGCCATCATTTTATCATGTCAACGATCAGTCACATGTGACAGCATCAAATGAGCTAACGTCCCCTGTCTTTCGAGTTCAAGTGTTGTTAGACTAATTTTTCACAGTTGTTAGAACAACTTTACACAATCGTTAGACTAACTTTTCACAAATGGGACATCGAGCTCAGAACAGTACCAAAAATAACTTTCCAAGTCATTTTGACTGGGCTCTTCTCCACTCCAAACATCCTCAAATCTACATCATGGCATCCATCACTTTAACTAAAAAATTTCACATCCCGCGGAGCGATTGACCGCTGGTATTATAGTAGATAATGTACATCCCTCGCTCTCCATGTCAAAGTCGTCACAATGCCACCAACTGAGCGTCTGAAGTTTTTACTCCCCGTTTCGGTTTCTCAGGTACACCTGGAAGCGGGCCTGCAAGATGACGTCGTGAGGCGTATCGGGGTTGTTGTAGTCACAGTACTTGATGGTGTGACCCTTGTCGTGACAGATGTCACAGCGATACTGCAGCAGGATGGGACAGGTCACTTTCCCTTGGGCGTCCTTCACGTTGTGGTGCGTCACGATGTCCTCGTGCTCGTTCTTCTTCAGGCAGAACTTGCACTTCTTGGCGTGGCGGTCCTTCTTCCGTGGCCCCCAGTAACCCCGTGCCTCGTTCAGCAGTGCCCGCTCCTCCAGCTCCCGCCGTATCATGGCTCGCGCCTGTCAAACCAGTCAGAGCAAAACGGATGAGCTACATGTAGTTATTGTTACTGTTATTGTGGTTTTAAGCCCAGCCGACTGCATAGAGCCATACCAGGGCTATAACAATTTCAAAACGCACAAAACTTCAACAGGGAAAAAAAAGAAATGAAAATTAAGTAGATCTATACATATCAGTGAATTCGCGCACATAATCTAAGGACATGCCCCTGGCGTTGACCATTCCGTCTAATTTATCGCATAAGGGATTCAAAAAACATACCTGAATATAAATCTAAACATATCTAAGGACACCAAAACATGTATAAAAACAGGCACAAATTACTTAAAACTGCTTCCGCATATCTCCCCTCCCTAGAGCCAAAAATGCGCTTAATACATGTCCAATTATCGATCCTAAGAAAAAGTACGCAAAACTTTATCGGACACATACAGGTGGATGGACCAGCAAGGCAGAAAATGACGGGAAGAAATGACAAAGCAAAGGAAGAAGAAAGAATCAAAGACAGGGACAGAAAAGAGTAAATTTCTAGGACAGAATTTTCATCAGGTGGGGATACTATTTATATTGAAAGAGCCCCCGGCATCCCCACGGAGTGAACCTACACGTAGTCGTTTCCTCGCAAATATCATGTCATTTGTGTCCCTGGTAGGCTCTAGTACTAGTAGCCTGGGCTATGAGCAATATGAACTGTCATTTGTGTGAACAAGTACTACCACGGTTTTTAACCGAATTAAGTTACATGCAGGCAGAAGAAGCTTTTTTTTTTTCGCCCACTACGGCCTGTTTAGAATGAAGCTGCAATATCGTCTTTAGTTTTAGCACTACTTTACTCAGGTTTGCCAATACCGGGATTCGGATGACTAGCGTGATTTCATGGTTACTACAACAATAAATAGGTTGTAGGTATGTCTCATGAAGTAATACATTTCTCGTAAAATTCACAAACTGCAGGCAATCTACGCCTGGATCGTGAACCAGAAATAACTTCCTACATGCGCTCGGTTTTTGCTTACGTCGAGTTATGATCAAGTTTTTTTGTTTTTGTTGTCGTTTTTGTGGGGGTGGGGGACTTTTGTGGAGTTGGATAAGGGAACGGAGCTATCCTTTTGCACAATTCCTGTGTCACTACGGGGATATTCCGATTCGCCGCTTCCCATTTCGCCATTTGGAGATATGCCATTTTCCATTTCGACTACAATTTAAAAAAAAGTGAATTGCTACATTATCAATGTTCCATTTCGCCACATGCAAAGCACTAAATGCGAAAGTTGTCTCATGTTCCTGTTTCAACACAAGTACTGTGATTTTAAAAACATACCTGTATACAAATTTAAACATAAGGACCTAAAACTTAAACTACCTGAAATTATTTCCGCATATATTCTCATTTCCCCAGAGCCAAAAATGCACTTAATACATGTACCCAATTATCAATTATAAGAGAAAAGTACGCAAGTCTTTATCAAACACGTACGGGTGAATGGACCAGCATGGCAGAAAGTGATAGGAAGAAATGACAAAGCAAAGGAATACGGCAGAAACAAAGAGTGATAGAAAAGACGAAATATTTTGCTCAGAACTTTCAGAAGGTGGGGATACAATTTATACTGAAAGAGCCCGGCGACGGTAGCTATGGCAAACCGACACTAACAACCAAACGTACTTACTCAACCCTTAAATTTGATGTTTTTAGCCTTTAGCGAAATTGAAGCAAATCAATACATCGCCACTACCCCAATGCCCGAATACACCCACGAACTCACCAAAACGGGTCACCATGAGAGAGCACACATGAACAGCCTCATGATCTGAGAATTATTCACGATGCTATGATGAGAATAAAGATAGTGATGGTGCTGTAATGGCACAACCTTGACACAGGTTGATAAATTCAAATACCTGGGAACGATCATTTCATCAGACGGCAGATGCACATCAGAAATAGCCTGCAGAATTGGCCAAGCCAAAACAGCATTCAAGAAGATGACAAGCATTCATACCAACAAATGCCTATCAATTAACATCAGGAAGAGAGTTCTTGAATGTTATATAGAACCAATACTGTTGTACAGATGTGAAGCGTGGACAGTCAACAAAGCCAGAACAAGATTGAGGCAGCCGAGATGTGGTTTCTAAGAAGAATATTGAGAGTTCCATGGACAGCAAAGAAAACAAACGAGACAGTCTTGATGGAGGCAGACACAAGTAGATCACTCATAAGGAAGATTAGAAAAAGACAGGCAACATTTATAGGCCATTTTATGAGGAAGGGGGATATTTGGAGCACCTGGTCACAACGGGAAAGCTGGAGGGTAAGAGCACAGGGTAGACCCAGGGAGAAAATGCTGGATGGAGAGTGGCTGAGAACGAGGACGAGGAGGGTGGGGGAGATGCTAGGGGCAACGAGAGATAGAGACAGATGGAAGTCCATGATCGCCAACGCCATGCAGCAGGGCACCTGATGATGATGATGGTGGTGCTGTAGGCTTCCAGTTCAGACTGAGATTGCATGACAAAGTCAAGGGAATACCCAACGCTTACTTTCATAAGTCAAACAGGCCCAAGAGATACAGACACCTGAAGTTTTGGTCAGAAAATTTGAGGAACCCCGTCAAAGACGTATCCGTAGACGAGACTGCCTCCCCAAGTGCGAATAGCAGTCTAGGTACGAAACCCGCTGGGGCAGAAACTTAAGGTCATCCGTATTTTTGGTTTGCAGCCTGATATTGGTAGTTTAAGACATATTTACAGCACTGGACATATTCCATATGCACTCCACCCAAACGTGCTAATTTTTATATATTCTTTATGAATGTTTAATAGCTCAGCCAACAGCTCAGAGCTGTATCACCGTATTTGTTGTCAAAACGCACACACCATCACAAGCAGACGCTTCGAGCAAAAACGTACGTGTTGGCGAATTCTTTAAAAGGGAAGACAGGTGGGGAGAAGGGGAGAGAAAACAGAACAGGACCTATGAAACGCTAAGCCAAGACCACCATAGAATGATAGTAGCATTAAAGATGGGTTATAAAATGGCCAATTTTTATGTTGCAGGCTGGGACTGAACTGAAGACACTATATCTTGAGCTTATAGCTGTGATTTTATGAACAGAGCTAACACATCCAGCAGACAATCCTGTGGCTTGTCCCCTAGAGTCAAACTCACGACCCCTGCATTATGAGCACGGCGCTCTAAATCAACTGATGAGCTAACGGGCCACTGAATGTCACTAATGTACAACACAGAAGCCTGAAAGCTTGGCAATTGGAAGGCAGAACAAAACTCGTCCTCCCCAGGCATCATCAAAGGATTCACCAGAGGGATTCACCTAAAAGCATTTGCACACTTCTAGTACACGTGCTGGCTTTTTCTTTTATTGTTTTTATTAGTATATAGAGCTGTGGACTCAAGCAAGATTCGTTATCTCGAGTTTAATCCCAATCTGTTCCCTGCCCATGTAAAATGTGTCCATCATTCTGGTGATATGTTTACAGTTTCATTGGTCCTACCCGGTACCCCTCTTCCCATTTCAAGCCTTTGCCACCACATAAGGATTTTACCAGACAATTGCTAATAAAAATTCCCAATTTCATACATACAACGAACACATACATATCAGAGAACGCTCGTTGCATATTACAAACAGCATAAACATTGTGATGGTAATACATTCATGCAGTACACGCATATGGTTACGTACACCAATACATCAATGCAGCATACATATTACCTTGCCAATAAACTTCATATGCAGTACAGGCATATGGTTGACATGTAAACACCACTGTATCGATACAGCATGTTTTATTTTTCAAAAACAAATGTTTTCCAATTTATCAATGACAATTACAGTGACAATCGCACATAGGCTTATATGAGCACGCTCGCGCAAACACACACACCAAAAGCATCGATTTATTAATTTTGGATATATTTCTGAAAGACGTGCTTTGAGATCTTTTTCAAAAGATGCAGACAACAGTTTTGCCTTAAATATATTGCGAGTTTCATACTGTTGGGTAATGCACGTATTATGTAACTGCCCGAATTGAATGCCTATACTAGGTACGTGTGAAAACCGGGCTCCGTGCAGCCGCGAGCGTTCGATAAAAAACTGAGACGCGTTCCGGCGCTTTGACGGAGGGGTGTCCACGTATGGACCGTGACTGGTCATTATCTACGGCCATTAATCAAAACAATACGTGTCAGGACGCTAAACATAGATGGAACTGCAGCCTCCGATTGCAATTCTTTCATTCTGTGCTGTCACGCGAGAGCAGACGGACATTTGGCTGACCACTTGGTTGTAACCGCTGCAAGCTCAGACGGTAAGTGATTGACCTTCGTGAAAGTTGGATGTTTTTGTAGACTAATCCCTCTTCTGTTGACATGCCAAATTTAAAACAAATATAATCAGTGGCATATAGTTAAATATGTCCCGCAAGGTGTAGGCCCCTATTGTTGGTCGATCTTAGGCAAAGATTGAACGACTAGATCTAGATCTAGGTACTGCTGATAGCAGACTTGTTTGTATTGAGATGGCAATGTTTTGGGTGATGACGTAAAACGTACTGATCTTATCAATGATAGTTTTCGTTGTGAAAATGCCTCTGTGTGTGTGTGTGTGTGTGTGTGTCTGCAAGGAAGACTTATCAGAACATCAGTTGGCAGAAGCTGGGCACGCCCAGTCAGACCACCTTATCAGCATCATATCATCTAGTTGCATGGATTGTTTATTGAAATCAGTCTGGTTGTTATATTAATTTTTTGTATGAAAATATAGGTCCTAGTAGCTTGGCACAACCAGTCTGACCATCTCATGATATGATCATGACGACTTATCAAAATAGATCTAGATAGATCTATTTGCATGGATTCTTTGCTTAGCCCTACTGAAATAATTTATCTGTTTTGTATGACTGTTACTTTTGAGATTTTTCAAGTAACTATATACAAAATGAAAACTTAATGGGCCATTTGTTGTTTTTTTTCCTTTAATTCAACACTTGATTCAAACAGTAAAAGAAAAACATTTAAGCCTATTTATGTAGGCTTTTAAGCAAAATTGTTTAGGTTTGTTAAGTTTTAGTTTATTGAACTTTTTTCTTCACATGTTTAGTCCTCCTAATGCATTATATCACGTTTGTTTGAATAGTTGGTTTGGGATTTTTTAAAGGCACAAATAATGGTAACGATTATGATAATGGGGCACTACTATTTAATGCATTAGGCCTAAGCATGCTAAATGAGCCTGCCTCATTTCCCTGTGTGTGTACGTGTGTGTGTGTTGTGTGTGTGTGTGTGCGCGCACATTCCACTGTGCGTGTATGTGTTTGTGCATATGTGTGTGTGTGTGTGTGTGTGTGTGTGTGTGTGTGTGTGTGTGTGTGTGTGTGTGGTGTGTTCCTACAGATCTATAAAAATCTGAAGTGATGAGTTAGTCATGCCCTTTTTTCTTTCTTTTTGCAGCTATTCATCTTGATCAGCTGATTTTGGCTGATGCCCTGTAACAAGAGCGCAAGTGACCTGAGCATGGTTCAGACTTTTTGTTTTTCCTCTTGTTAATCCTATTACTATTCCATGATGCACAAAATACATTTATTTTCACAATACAAGTAACATAACACCGTGTATCCATGAGATGACCGAGTGCTTCACTGGGCTTGCAGATAATAATAGTTATATTTTATGTTTGCATGTTTTGAGTACTTGTAATGATGATATATTTTATGTTTGCTTGTTTATTTTCTTTAAAGTAATGGGGGGGAAAATGAAGAAAAAAAACAAACTTAAACAGTTAAAGAAAATGACTTTTTTTGTATGTGTGAGTCCTCGCAGTGTGTGCTGATTAACGTGTGTATTTTGATTTGTGAGTGATATAGTGATGTCTCTAGACGTGGTACTATGCGTCACGTAAAAAAATTGCATTGGCAAAGTGCAGCTAAGCCTTTTTTCTACCAAGTGTGTCATTTTGTTTAGACTGGATTTTCCATGGAATTTTGCCATGGACAAATCTTTGTTGCCATGGATTCTTTACTTTCACTGAATGTATGCTAAGACTAGGGTATTAAGGTGTTCTGAAGCATGAGGGACTCGGTTTTTCATCCAAAAGACCAGCACTCATACCGTTTGTCAGGATTTACTGTGTAAATTAACACAGCTACTATGATTCATCATCCTTTGCATGAGTATGATCTGGAGTGAGTCTGTGGTAAAATCAAGACAAGAATTCAACAATTGGGAAAATGAAGTTGTTTTGGAAGTCTCGGGCAGATATGTTTAAAGATTTTCAAGATGATTAATTACTGGATTAGTCACAGTGGGTATTACAACCATTCATGTTTTTTCATGATGATAATACTTGCAGTCTGTGGCAAATTACAAACCAGAATTCCAACTATAATGATAGAAGTTAAAATGGTTTTATGGCTGTTATGTGTGGGGTTTTTTTTAAAGATCGTTAGATCATTTAATTATTAGTTTAATTATTACAAATATTATCATTGATCATATTTTTTGTGATAATACCAAGTGTGTGTGTGGCACATTATAAGCCAGAATTCCAGCTATTATGCAACTTATGTTTTAAAATTCTAACAAAGGGTTTTTCTTTAGCTCATTAAAGTAGGTAGTTAAGTACTGTACTAATTACTGGACTAATTACCAAAGCTACATGGCTAATCATAGTTTTTCATGATGAGTAGTAGCCTACTTAGAGTCTGCAAGTGGCAAATTATAAGCCAGAATTTCTATGATGGAAGTTAAAAAGGTAACAGGACTTATACTTTTTTTATGCTTGTTAAGTTAATTAATTACTGGATTAATTACCACAGCTATTATGACCAATCATTTTCCATGATGAATGATACCTAGAGTCTGTAGCAAATTACATGCCACAATTACAGCTATTGTAGAAGTTACTGTGTTTTTTGGACTCTCATACACTTTTTTAAAGCTTGTTAAAGTGATTAAGTATTAATTACTGGGCTAATTACCTAAACCATTATGATTAATCTTAGTTTTTCATGATGAGCAATACCTGGAGTCTGTATGTGGTAAGTTAGAAGCCAGAATTTCAGCTATTATGGAAGTTTTAATGATTTTAGTACCTTCACGTGTATTTTCTTAAAAGCTCATTTAGTTAATTAAATTGATTATCAGTAATTAGTGCACAGTTTCATCAACTTGTGAATACTTTAGTTGTCTTGTGCTTGTAAAGACCTTTCTGGTGATACTCAGTTTTTGGTTCTTGGTTCAGTCTTTCCAAAGTTATATAACTTTATATTCACAAAATCAAGAAAACTGGTCTCAGTTTCTGCTATGTGAGCCATGTAAAAAATGGCCGAAATTTTTATTATTTCAAAAATTCGTAACTTTCGTTACAGTCGACCAAATGAAATGCTTTTTATACCGTTGTAAAGCTACTTTTTTTTCTTTTCAGTGGTACCAATTATATAATTAATTTTAAAAAATGAAAAATTTTGTCACATACCTACCTATACCGATTTCATAACTTGTATACTGGAGATGTTAGTTAAAGAAAGAACATTTCTGATATGCTCGTGCAGGTTTTCAGTGCATTCCTCCGCTTGTCGCTTGTTTTCAGTACTACGCTGATGAAGCCGGGGTTGTGATTTTTTTTACCCTCAGGTGAGGCCACAAACGTAACGAGAGTTGGCTAGTTCTTCCAATGAACCCAGACTCAAAAAGACCTCGTATGTTGAGTTCGATCCTATCCCACAACATTAAAGTTGACTTCTTCACTGCCCATCTCAATGCTCTGACCACTTTGCCGTCTTTTTTCCCCCTCTCATGTCCCGTTCCCCGCTCAAAGATTTTGCCAGCGCATTATTATTATTTTTGTTTAAAGTCCAGCCGACTGAGTAGAGCCACATCAGTGCTATAACCGTTTCGAAATACAATACCTCAACAGAAAAAAACGACAAAAAGAGTAAGTACACGCATCAATGCGCGCACAGTCCAAGGAGACGCCCTTGCAGTTATCCACTCCAATTTATATCGTACAGATGATTTAAAAAATATACCTGAATACAAATATAAACATAACAATGGACACTAAAACATGAAAATAGGCCTAACTTACCTGAATACAAATGTAAACAATGGACATTAAAACATAAAAATAGGCCTAACTTACCTAAAATTGCCTCCGCATATCTCATTTCCCTAGAGCCATAATGCACTTAATGTACCCAATTATCAAACCTAAGAGAAAAGTATATAAAACTATATCGAACACATACAGGTGAACGGACCAGCAAGGCTGAAATGATAGGAAGAAATGACAGAAAGCAAAGGAACAAGGTATAAACAAAGAGTGACAAAAGAGGAACTTTCTAGCACAGAACTTCCAGAAGGTGGGGATATTATTTGTACAGTGAAAGAGCCCAGCTTTCCGACAAGGGCATGCCGGCGCACTAGGTTTTTGTTCCAACTCAAGGAGTTTGCCAGATAACTACTAGCATATTTGGGTGGAGCGTAGATGGAAAGTGCTCCGATTAATCCTTGACCTAACAACGCCAGAATCTCGACTTCTGACCAGCCAGGGATGGCATGGTCTGAGCATGGTCACGATGGTGCTTCCTCGAAAAACTTAAGTGCTGGCACGGTGCTGAGATTCTGTTTATCGCTCTCATTTGAACATCCTCGAGTTTGTAACGTACACACATGAAACTTTTTCAAACAACCCTTTCAGACGTAACAGTCATCGTTCAAATAGACCACAGACGTGCACAAAAGACGACGAAACGACACGGGCAGATTTTTGGTCAAATGGCCTCTATCAAGCGCACAAACGCAACCAAGTTAATCTGGATCTGGATCTGGCTGTATACGTCGCTGAAACCAACTTATGTTGCGACGGAAAACGGGGAGGTGGACGGGGGGGGGGGGGGGGGGCGCAAAAATCACAACCCCTTCATCAGCGTAACGGATACTGAAACCAAGCCACAAGCGGAGAAATGCACTGAGAACCTATCAGAGACAGCTAATCATATACTTGCCTACTCAGCATCTCTCTGAATTTAAGCTTGACACTGACTCCAGCTCAAATGTTTCGACTCCCAACTACTGTTAGACCCTGACCTCAAAAAACGCGTCACTGAAAGCGTAAATGTAACGTGGAAACTGTAGAACCACCACGTTACGTGTGTCACGCATTTCACGTGTCATACGAACTTTCATAGTACTTTGTTTCAGCTTTGAAGGTGCATGACTTCACCTCCCTGCGAAAACCCAAAGGCTGCACGGAAAACACGGACTTCTTGCCCAGCACAGGTTTTTCATTCACCGCGCGGTTTGTCATCGGAACAAATACCTTTTCGCTTCAAGCTGTTTACTTTATCAGGTATGCTACCCGAGAGAGAGAGAGAGGAGGGAAAGAGCGAACGAGCAATAAAGCCTATATGTATTAATTGCATTTTTGGTTCCAAGGAAATATGACGTGCAGGAACAGTTTCAGGTGATCTAGGCCAGCTTCCTTTAGTTTACAAATCACGTTTAATAATTGTGTTCGTTTTCTTTTTAAACCCTGATCCCGACTGATGATAAACCAAGGGAATGATTAACGCCAGGACATATCCTTACATTATGTGTGCAGATGCACTGCATATCCTGCGACTATCATTATGTGTGCAGTTCAGTTGCATAGATATACATCATTACATGTGCTTAATTTTCCTTTTCAGATTTTTCTTCAGGGTCAGTGAGGTATCATCAGATGGTTATAACTGATATAGCTCTACACAGTCAGCTGGGCTTTCAACTCAACAGGCCTAATAATAATAATAATAAAGCTGAGCTTTAAATTAATGAGCCTGGAATTGCTAAGAAAAAAAAAAGGAAAGTTCTAAAATCAAGACTAAAATCTGTGCATTCTGAGGCATTCTGGAGACAAATTTAAAGGCATCTAACACACTGAAAATCTCAATGAATATCAGTCAAAAGAGTATTTAATAAACATTGGGCACAAGATCAGGATCCATCATACACAGCAGATCGTTTCAGTGTGTTCATGCAGATTTTTTTTTAACGCGAAAAATATTTTTTTGCGCGATTTTCGATTTTGATTTCCGCGGAAATTATCGTTTCCGCGACGAATTCCAGGCTCTGATTAATGATACTATAATGACAATGTCTTAGCTAACATGTCTGCAGCTGAAATTTTAAGCCCATGTTCCCCCCTTAAGAGACTTTGAACTTTTTCAGATTAAATATCATATGTGAATCGTGAATCTGTGTGTGTGTGTGTTGTGTGTGCGTGCGTGCGTGTGTGTGTATGCGGAAGAGAGCCGAACTTTACACGCACACAAACACATGCGCGCACGCACACACACACACCACCACACGCACGCTAATAATGGGTCAACGGAGATTTCTTTAAAAAAAAGATATTTAAACGGTACAGCCTGGCTTTACCCTCTGTCCATCATTCATTTACACAGAGTTAACAGACAGCTGAGCGCTGGTAGGTCCCCAAAATGGCGGCCACTTGCAGCCAGCGGTGGGGCCATTTCGCCTCAACGCTCGCAGACAGGCGCGCGCAGTCTATATCTTAGATGTCTGTGGTGTGCACATATCGTTAATGTGTGTGTACGCGAGCGTGCGCATACGTGTAGGTGTGGCTGTATGTTTATGTTACTTGTTAGGGCTGGGTGTGTTGTTTATGTATGTATGGTCGTAGCCTTCGCGAAACCATCTTTTCTCGAAGTCGAAGCATGGTATGGGTTATTTACGTTTCGCGCAAGTGGGAAAGGCAGTCCAAATAATCAAAAGGCTTACCTCGGCAAGTCTGTACTTCAAAGGTGGCTCTTCAATCCCTCGGCACCTCTCCATTTTCTCAGCGTTGGGAATACGTTTTTGACGTTCCTCTCGAAGCCTAATGAGCTGAATGTCTGTGTCGTCCATCATGACATCGCGACCATTTTTTAACAAGTCGCTTTTCGGGTCGTCGTAAGTGGGCAGACGAGATCTTCGCGCTCCAAACTGCGACCAAGGCGGGAACGAGCTGTGACTTTCAAAAGGGGTGCCTTGGTCAAAATTTTGGCTCACTTCAGGCTCTCTAAATATAAAATGACCCGGAGAGATCTTCTGATAGTTATGGTCGTTGCCGAGGTCCTCGAAGTCATCCGCTCGCACCCACTGTTGCGGCTGCCATGGCGATAAATGCAAAAACGGTTGCACCATCATACTCACTTGTTGCGGTGACGGTGACGAAATACTGAGGTTTCGCATAATGGGCTCGTCCCAACGCATCCTGTTGTTCGACTTGTATCCGTTCCTGTTGTAGTTCACGCAGCGACACACGCTTGGAAACGGGCAGTCACAAAATACATCAACAGGTTCATCAGCACTTTTTTCACCGCTGGGATTGGGAGATGGCGGGAATGGCATGTAGTTCAATGGAAACTCTCTACTGGGACTGCTACCGGCAGAACTGTAGCTCTCTTGCGCACAAGATCCATCGGAGGCTCCGTCAGAATACGAGCCAATGTAAGAAGGAAAATATCTGTCCATTTCAATGCTGTCAGATAACTTTCGTTGGCGGCTGTTGAAGACTTTCCGTCGTACTGTTCCAATCTTGCAGAACGAAACTCAGTCTGCTGAAAATTTCTTCGGCCGATTGACAACTCACTATTTTACAGTTCAATTTGATTGGTTAACTATCGTGACGTGTTTGTGTTGGGCGTGGTTTGCATACGATTATCTCGTGGGGTCAAGGTAAACAGGTACGAGTTTCGGGGCTTGTGCTACCACTGTGAACTGTCGTTTATGGTGAAATTATTTCGCATCTGTATCACTGGACAGGATCGGAAGCTGAAACGAAATATTGTATTAGATTTCTTTTGACCGGTGGCTCACAAGTTCTGTTCTAAATTTCGGAGGAGAAAAAGAGCGGAAAACAATAAGCATTATTTCCTGGCTTGTGGAAAGCTGAAGTGCTATATGAGGGGTGGTTTCAAAGCTTCCTTTTGTGTCTTATGTAGTTCCAGTAAATGGTGCAGATTTTTCAGATCTCCCGGTATAGGTCACTTTGTTTTCAGGCCTGCCAGAACCTAGACTCCCCCCTAACGTGCACACATGCCTGTAGAACATCAAATATGCACACTGGTGACACACAAACACACCAAAACACCCAGCATGCACACCCACCAAAGACGGACTATACAGACTGTGTAGCAACATCAAGCCTGTACAGTGTGGGCAAAACAAGACGTATACCTGCATTCCCCCAAAAACAAACAAATCGGAACGCTAAAAACAAAATCGTACTGCACGAGTTCAATACTGATTTTTCGGGAATTCTTTTAAATTTCATTATTCATAGTATGTAGTCGTTACTAATTTATTTATTTATTTATTTATTTATTTTTGTAAGTTTTAGGGAAACTGTAGTCTTTTTGTTCTAATGTTTGTATTTGGTGTTTGTGATCTTATGTTTGCGCTTGACAAAGGCCAGTTGCCCGATAATTTGCGCCTGTCTTGTCTGGTTGTATTAAATACGCGTTTTGATTCTATTTTCGTGTTTTTGCTGTTTGTTGTCATTGTTGTTGTTTGGTTCATATATATGTATGTTTTGCCATATCTTCTACACCATTTCGATCAGCAGCGTGGATCGTATGCAGTTCATTCCGATTCTTTCACACCACCAAGCCCAAAATCATTCAGACGAAATCCTAGTGCCAGAATGACCATAGATACTGTAGCAATATCAATCCGCCGCCAGGAGGCCACCACCGTGGCCCTCCATTGAGAATATCCAGCATATTAAGACATGAAATCATAGGAAAAATCGCTGTAAATAAAATATACCAACAAGCTGACACCAGCAAACGTTCATGTAAAGAAACATGATTATATCCACACAAAACATATACTTAGACAAACAAGCTTATATGTCCAAAGCACTTTCGTTGTTTTGTGTGCAAAACCGGATTTTTTTTTTTACAAAGTTGGTGTCCTTCCAGTTATCACAGGTGTTGGCTTTACTGAATTTTTCTTCAACGACGCAGACTTTGATTCAGACGTACAGTTTTCACGACAACCCAAATGGGTCATTAAACAGTGTCTCTTTTGTGCATATACCCAGTATGTAAACCCTGTAGTTACAAATTTGAACTGTCACCTAGTTTCAGCCGCCGCAATAGTAGGAGAGACAAAGAGAAGGAAAGAGAGAGAGGGGAATAGAGATAGACAGAGAGAGAAGGTGGTGAGTGCATGTGTGTGTGCCGTGTGTGTGTGTGTGTGTGTGTGTGCGTGCGTGTGTGTGGGTGATTATTTGGTATCGACAGGAGGACGGCTCTGTGTGTGTGTGTGTGAGAGAATGAGAGAGAGAGAGAGGTGTGTGTGTGTGTGTGTGTGTGTGTGACAATTTGGTATCGATAGGAGGAAGGCTGTGTGTGTGTGTGTGTGTGTGTGGAGAGAGAGAGAGAGAGAGAGAGAGAGAGAGAAATGTGTGTGTGTTTGTGATTGAAAGAGACAAACAGACAAGCAAAGGGGTTATGTCTGTGAGAGTAGGAGGTACCTGAAAGGTTACTGTCAGACACATTCATAACTTGTTTGTTCCTGAAACCGCTTCATGTGTATACACAAGCAGAACAACAAATACCTTTCAGTCTTGTCAATATTCGGTAATATGTGGAAACATGAAAACGCTCAGCATGCACACGCACCGCAGATGGAGCATGTGCGCGATGTAGCTTGCATAGCGTTGGCAGCGCAGAACAACGTCCATACGCGCTTCCGAGAAAATTCAGAATGCTTCAAAAAATATACATGGACAGGACAAAGGCTGTTTGTGTGTGGCGTGGATGTGTGTGTGTGTGTGTGTGTGTGTGTGTGTGTGTGTGTTGTGTGTGTTAGAGAAAGAGAGAGAGAGCGAGAGAGAGAGAGAGAGAATAAGTGATTCAGAGAGAGGAGGGACGTACCTGACGGGAGAAATGTCACTTAACACTTACAACCATTCAGACCGGCCTGGGTGATTTATTATGAACTTTTGGCCACAGTAAACCCACACGGCATCTACAGATATAATACATGTAATAACAACAACGATGGTGACGATAATAATGACGATAGTAATAAAGGTAATAATAATAATAATAACGATGATGATGATAATGATGATGACGATGATGATGATAACAATGACAAATAATGATAACGATAATCATAATAATTGTGATAACTACCTGTACAGTATTCATCTCACAAAAACACCAAGACC
>CM060309.1:62226533-62241533 GCA_030674185.1 Monoplex corrugatus
TGTTACGAAAAAAACTTTCAATGGAGATGCAAGGGAAAAACGTGCCAGCCGAGCGCCAGACAACAAGGCCAAGTCAGTTACTCGCCCTACGGTAAATGACCTAGGTCCAATGAAATGTTGACAAATACGTGTGAAGATGTTCAGGCCACAGCCTTACCCGTACCGTGGCCTTCGCGACATAAGCGACGGTGAAGGCCTCGCCCGTACCCACCGACCAGTGAATGGAAAGAAGAGACCTATTCAAACAGCGGGAGCAATGAGAAACACTGAGGCGGGAACGGAGTGGCAGTATAGGTGCTCATTGTGCTGATGCAATTGGGAATATTCTCGAAAAGAATGCTGGAATTTGTTTTGTTTTTGTTTTTTGTTGTTTTGTTGTTATTGTTGTTTTTGTTTGTATGTTTTTTGTTTGTGTTTGTTTGGGGATTTTTGTCACTATTTTGTTTGTGTTTCTTTTGATTTTTTTTTTTTTTGCGTTTAATTATATCGTTTGTTAAGCTCAAGCCAGAGTCACTAGTGGATGGCATAGATGGAGGCTTTCTTTTGTGTCCTTTATACTGCCACTTCCTCTTTTCCCACTTTTCTATTTCTCTCATTGGTGTGGTTTTCATAGCCCTGAGAAAAACCTCTGAGACCCGATTATTAAAAAATTGTCTATTTTCCTGTTGTTTGCTTAGAAGGCAGTGAGCATAGAAATACTCTGTGATGGGGGCGTAAGGCACCAATGTCAACTCGATTGTAAACTTGTTCTCCAGTTTGTTTCTGCTGGCTTATTCACGACTGGGAACGTCTTGCAAGACCCTTTCCCTAACTGCTTCAACGTGGGCTCCACATGAGTTAGGTGTCAAGTGTAGCCCCAGGGTAAGCAGGTGTGTCAACATCGGGCGCCAACTGGTCACCCTGTTTTAGGGCGATCTTTCTCTTTGATGTGGACAGTGAGAGGAGCGTTGAGACTTGTATTTGTTTCCTGATTGGTACGTGTTGTGTGGCTTACGTACCGGGTTTTATCACCTCCCTAATTTGCAATTCGGTTTATAAACAAGGTAATTGATGACTGTCTCCAAATGGGTCATGCATCGCACGGACAGCACCCCCCCCCCCCCACCCCTTTGCTTGATGAAATGTTTGTCGTGTGATGTCGGAAGCTTCGGAGATGATCGTACGGAGAGTGGCGAGGCATTGGTGCTCTTAGTCCCATCCAGCACCCTTGGGTGTTTCTTGTTAACTTTGACTTGTGGTTTGGCCACTGACTTCAGGGAACTGGGTCGGCTGACCGCGGGGAAAAACCTGCTGACTGCTCGGAAAGACGGCAAAAACGGGATCCCGTTCGGAGCATGTCAGACCTTGCTGAACGGCAAAATGGACTGTGTCTAGAGCATCATCATATCTGGCACTTTCGCGGCCGTTCGAACACCCCCTGTGGTTGCAGCAAAACAAAGTTGGGAGCTTCCTGCTGCTAACTGTCGAGAATATAGTAAAGGGAAAGGAGCTGGCAGGTATGCGAGCTGGCGGCTGGGTATGCTGCCCAATACAGGAAAGAAGGCCCAGAGTAAGGCAAGAGAGGGCTCTTCCATTCTTTCTTGGTCCTGTAGGTGGGCTGGACCTGGTTGGTGCGCGTTGTGTGGCTATGTCCCGGGGGTTGTCATCTCCTCACCTTGCCATTCGGTTTGTAAACAGGGTAACAACTAATGATTGGGTTCAAATGCGTCCCCCATTTTTTTTTCTTGATGAACTGGCTGTCGTGTGGCGTCAAGAGCTTGGGAGGTGATTGTCTGAAGAGTGGTGAGGCATTGGTGATCTGGGTCTCATTCAGCACCTTCGGCTGTTTGTTGTGAATTTTGGGCGCCAACTGCTTGGGAAACAAAACAAAAAAAGAATCAGAACGCATATTTATTGCAACCAGACAAGACAGGAGCAAATTTTCGGCCCAGTGGCCTTTGTCAAGCGTAAACGTAAGGTCACAAATGAAAAAACAACAAATACAAAAATTAGGAGAAAAAGACTAAAACTTCCCTGCTGCTTCGTCCAGTGTGAGAAAAGAACCATTCGTCCTGCAGAGGCAGGGCTAGTCGCCTATGACAAATACTTCATGGCAGTTCTGTCTTTGTTTCTTAAAAATTCAGCGAATGCGTAGAGCCACATCAGGGCTATAACCGTTTCAAAACGTATACAATACTTCAACAGAAAAAAAAAAAAAAAAAGTGTGGGGGGGAGGGGGGGGGAACAAAATTAAGTACACATATCAACGCATTCGAACACATCATCCAAGGAGATGCCCCTGGCGTTGACCACTCTGCCCAATTTATCACACAGGGGATTTAAAAAACACACCTGATGCAAATTTAAGCATAACTAAGGACACTAAAACATTATAAAAACGGGCCTAAATTACCTAAAATTGCTTTCGCATATCTCATTTCCCTAGAGCCAAAAATGCACTCTACACATGTACCCAGTTATCAATCCTAAGAGAAAGTATACTTTATTGAATGCATACAGGTGAATGGACCAGCAAGGCAGAAAATGGTAGGAAGAAATGACAGAATGCAAAGGAACAAGGCAGAAACAAAGAGAGTGACTGAAAAGAGGAAATTTCCAGCATAGAATTTCCAGTTGGTGAAGATACTATTCATACTTCATTTCACCCTATTGCTTACAGCCCGACTACTAGAGCCGTATCAGGGCTAACTATTTATACTGAAAGAACCCCGGACATCTCCACTTCAAAACGTAACCTGCTTAATGACTGACACAAAGGGAATAGTACCGCATTGGTTTGATTGTGGAATCAAGATTTGGCGCCTTATAAATGTCATTAGTTGTAGGAGTAGTAGTAGTAGTAGCAGTAGTAGTAGTAATAGTAGTAGAAGTATGAATTGTGATTTTTAGAGGGCAACAACAACAACAACAATAAATTTGCCGTAGGTACTATTCTCTTTGACAGACTCACGTAAGGAGCTATTCATTACATACTTTTGCATGGTAACAGGCTGGATAGATGTGGAACGGAGCGTATAAGGACTGTTCTCTCAATATCACCAATAAAATGAATTTTGTGTATTTTTAGTTTTGCCAAAAAACAAAATAAAAACAAAACAAAACAAAATCAAGAAAAAGGCGTATGACTCTACAGTTTATAATCATACCAATTTCACCAGTCGTGAATCTGTAGTGATTAGTGCAATGGACTACCGACTGGGAGGTTGTAGGTTCGAATCCCGATTAATCCCTTCAAAAATAATTTCAGGGTTTTTCAGTTCCAAGCAGCTCCTACCCAGAGTTAAGCGTGTTATAGGCTCATTGGGAAGACTGGGACCACAAAGTTGAGTCTCGTCCACTTGACAGATGGAGGGTGTTTTTCATAGCGTCTGACCAGCACCGCAGTTGTCTGTATCCCTCAGGCCTGGTTGATGCCAGGATATATTATGATAGTAAGTGTAAAGTACAGCCCTGTCACGTAATCTCAATCCTAGATGGAACTCCATAGCATCATGATTATCATCTTCATCGTCATTATAATCAATGCACCACAAAAACTATGCCAGCTTCTGTGGCCTTATGATGGCGTAGGAAATGGGGGAAAAAGAGGTGGGGGTGAGCACAAAAGAAATCTCCCTAAGTGCGATAGTAATAATAATGATAATAATAATGATAACAACAATAATAATAATAACAGAAAGAAGAAGAAGAAGTAGACGAAGAAGAAGAAGTACAAACAACAACAACAACAACAATAATAATAATAATAATGATAATGATGATGATGATGATGATGATACCAGAGGCTTGGATGGTGCTAAGGTAGAGCACTCATCTTCCAACTCTTTGCACGAGTGTATGCGAATCACATCCTGGGGAACTATTGGCTAGATGTACTAGTACGATAATAATAAAAGAAAATATAAAACCAAACCAACCAACCCAACAAAAACAAAGGAAACTGTTAACCCCCTCCCCCAACGAACCTCCACGTAACCCTACGTGTTTATGTCACGGATGGTGACAGGCCAGTTAGGGATCAGACCGGGGCGAGCGAGGCAAACAATGGAGACCGGACCAGTTGTGAAGGGTCGGTGATAATGACACCAAACACCTCTCACCTCTAGCGGTCTCAACCCAAACACCTCTCACCTCCAGCAGTCTCAACCCAACTCAACCCAAACACCAGTCTCAACCCAAACACCAGTCTCAACCCAAACACCTCTCACCTCTAGCAGTCTCACCTAACAATCACTGCCTTCCATCAGTCTCACCTTTGACTTGACAGTGACGTGGCATACGACTGGTGGAGTGGTGGTGGGGGGGGGGGTTGGTACAGGCGTGAGGGAAAGGGGAATGGGAGGTGGACAAGACGGTAGATGGAACATGACAAACGATTGGTAGATGGTGTGGAATGAATTTGAAGTTTGAAAACTTGTTTCGAAAAGAATAAGATTCCTTGCACACAGACAATTCCATAAGGACAGAACGATTGGTGGATGGCGTGGGCAGAATTTGGAATTTGGAAATTTGTTTCCAAAAGAATAGATTCCTTGCACTGAGACAATTCCATACGCGCTTCACCCATAATCTTCTACGAAATTTGTCTGCAGACTCCTTAATAAAGCCTGCAATTCCTCCCCTCCCCCCACGCTCTGGCAAGATCTTGAAAAGAGGAGGGGGTGGTGGTGGTGTGGTGGTTTGAAGGAGTGGTGGGACCTATTATTAAAGCATTAAGAAAAGCTGCGTCCAGGCCAGTTTATGTACTTCGGGATGGTACTGGACTCCAGGACGTGAGATCTTGAGGCCATGAGCTCTTATCAGATGAGACAGTCAACATGTATTGAAATTTGAACAAAAAATGTTTATGATGATGATAGTGATGATGATAATGACGATGCTGTTGATGATGATGATGATGATGATGACGATGATAACAATTATTCCATTTACACAATATAAACAGTCCATGCTAGTGGATGCTCTTTGCACTTTACCACCACCCCCCACCTTCAAAAAAAGGGAGGGGGAGAGGAAGGGGACAGAGGGTTGCAACGTCCATACATTAACGCCGTACACAGACAGTCCATAACATGTGTTATTAATTGTCTATCAGGGTGGGTCTTGGAGATGTGCAAGCACACACGATAAAATACATACACATTAACAGAAGAAGAGTGGCAGAATGGTTCAGACGTTCGGCTGCCCTGGTATGAAACATTGGAGAGACAGGTTGATTCCCAGGTTCTTTCCACTGAAGGCCAATTAGCCTTCTTGCCTTTCTGAAGTCTGGGTGGCGCTGCACTGTGGCGACGCACTCTCACAGAGAGAGAGGCAACTAAATTGTTATTGTTATTGTTGTTTAAAGCCCAGCCGACTGCATAGAGCCATATCAGGGATAGTACCAGTTCAAAACATACATTGTACACAATACTTCAACAGGAAAAAAGGAAAAGAAAATTAAGTACATATATCAATACATTCGCGCGCACAATCTAATGAGAATGCCCTTGGTGTTGACCATTCCATCCAATTTATCGCACAAGGGGATTTAAAAAAAAACTTTTATAAGTTTAAACATAAATAAGGACACTAAATAAAACAGGCCTAAACTACCTAAGATTGCTTCCGCATATTTCATTTCCCTAAACCCTTAAATGCACTGAACACATGTACCCAGTTATTGATCCTAAAAGTACGTAAGACTTTTATCGAACACATTCAGGTCAATGGACCAGCAAGGCAGAAAATGATAGGAAGAAATGACAAAGCAAAGGAGGAAGAAAGAAACAAAGAGAGTGACAGAAAAGAGGACATTTCTAGCACAGAATTTGCAGAAGGTGGGGATACAATTTATACTGAAAGAACCCTCGGCATCCCCACGGGGTGAGAGCAACTAGATGTTTATTTGTTCAGAAACAAAATTTTAAAATAACAGATGTAACATTCAGCGCTCGCATCTTAATGCGAGATCGACGATGTATTATGAAGTCTGCTAGATGACTTGATTGCTGGCTGACTGGCGTGGAGCGCATATGGAACAAACCGGTTCAACCGAAAAACAAATTCCGAATCGCATTCGCCATGAACAAGATTTTTGTTTTTATCTGTTGAAAGAAAAAATACAGTGTTACCTTACAATGCACTTTTTAGTAAGTTTCGGGTTGAAAACAGAATTGCACACGTTTCACGACAGTGCACCGGAAACGACGTCACATCAAAAAGAGGGAGCCGTTGACTGACCGAGCGGCGACTGTTTGATGAGTTTAACGCCCGTCCACCCCCAGCCCCAGCCACCTGGGCCTCGTCACTGCCAGTCCACCCCCGCCCTCATAGTGAGTGAGACAGAGAGTTCTCAAACCCTTTTGCGACGCGCTTAATCGGCAGAATTCTGAAATCTAGACAATAGCTTTAAAATGAAAGAAAAACTAAGGCTGACCATGGCGACAGTGTGTGTGTGTGTGGTGTGTGTGTGTGTGTGTGTGTGTGTGTGTGCTGGAGAGAGAGAGAGAAGAAGAGACAGAGAGAAAGAAAGAAAGAGAGAGAGAGAGAGCAATCAAAGTAAAAAAAAACCCGGTAACAACACATTTTTCCCTTCCTATGTATTTCGATCACTGTAAAACATGTATGTGTACAATACAGTATAACATATAGAAGTTCACAAGTTCCCAAAGAACTGAACATGTCTATGTCACTTCTTTGTATTTTTTAAGGAAGTGTTTGAGGTCAGTTCAAGAGGTATTATTCATTCTCGGACGATTCCATATTCGCTCACCTCCCCCTACTCTGCCAGCAATTATCTCACAGACTTCCCAAGCTTGCATAAAACCCGATGCGTTGGCAAAGTCATGAAAAAGGGGGATGGGGAGAAAAGGATCTACAAAACACTGAGCTGATGAAACGCCAGAATGATGGAAACATTAACTCTTTGACTCCCGCACACTATCCATCAACTACAAAAAAATTAACCCCTCGACTCCCTCACCCTATCCACCAGCTTCCTGGATAGGATTAGAGAGTCAAAGGGTTAACTTTTAAGTTTGCTAACATGGTTCACAATGCGGGATGCTAGTGGACAGGGTGCGGGGGTCAAAGGGTTAAAATGGGCTGTGAACACGTCAGTTTTTAATGTTACATGCTGGGATTGAACCCAAGATAATCAGATCTGGACTCCACGGCTCTATCAAAATGTGACACATAGACCGTATCCATTGACACAAAGATTTGTTATTTGTCGTTCGAATGCCTCTTTTCCCCAGCTCTCTGGCCTTTCTTCAACAAGTAGAGCAATAGCCACCAGCAAAACACATACACACACAACACACACACACACCACACATTACAGTGAAAAGACGTTAAATCAAAGAACGAACGAACATACACACGCACACACACTATTTAGAATATTTCATGTTTCTGAGCCAACAAAAATGTTCGATGATAATTGTATTTACTATAGTACACGTACATTTCTCTAATGGAGTTATCGGAGTTATTTCAAGAGGGATTCACCGCGCGCTCTGACAGCTCCACATGCGCTCCATCCAAATCCACCAGCAATTATCTGACAGATTTTATTGAGCCTGGACAACAAAACCCTATGCGCTGGCAAGGTCTTGAAAGTGGAAAGGGAGTGAAAGGGACCTATCAAACACTAAGGTGACACCACCAGAACGATGGAAACAGTAAGATGGGCAGGGGAACAGGCCAGATTTTAATGTTGCCGGCAAGTATTGAACTCAAGATATCAGATCTTTACTCCATGGTTCTACCCTCCAGCTCTCCAACGACTTGTGTCGAATTGTGGTCAATGCTATATATGTGTATATGCATGTAAATGTGTTTGGGTATAAAAATGTATATCTGTAAATGAAGTCAGACTATTCTGGTAGAGCTAATTTTAAGAAACATATGCAACGATATACACATGGAGTTGAGTAATATGTTTGGCTGGAATGAAGCATGTTTTATCTTTTGCATACTTACCAATGTTCAAATAAATTTTGAAAATGTTTAAAACACACACACACACACACACACACACACACACACACACACACACACACACACACACACACACACACACACACAACAACAAACAACAAAGAGTCCTGTCACTATGACCCTCCCCCTGTCTCTGATGTCATGAGTTTTGATACTAACCTGTAACTAAAAATTAATCTGCTCTCCACCTGTCCTAATGCTCTAGTCATTCTGGTGCTCAATTTTCCCCTCCCCCCCCCCCCCCCCCCCCGTCCCGTTTCCCACCAGTGTCCCCCCTCTCCCTACTCTCGATCTTCTTCGAGCTCATAGAGTTTTGTGCAAGCTCAACAAGTTTGCCAGATAATTAATAGTAGTTTTGGGTAAAGCGCAGATGGAATTGTTTGAGTGCGATGAATCCCTCTTGAACAAACTTTGTCACATGAAATTTGTCACTTCCTCTCGGGGCCGTACATTTGGTCCAAATTTGATCATTATCCACCCAGAAATAGTTGGTACGTTTACTATCATAACATGTCCTTGCGTAAACCAGGCCCGTGAGATATATAGACACCTGTGGTGTTGGTCAGAAAATATGAGCAAAACCCTCCATGACGCATCAGTGAAGTGGACAAGACTCAAATGTGTGGTTCCAGTCTTCCCATTGAGCCCATAGCATGCCAGCTCTGGGTAGGAGCCGGTTAGAGCCGAAAAATCCCACAATGATTTTTGAATTGAATGATGGGGATTCGAACCCACAACTTTTCAGTCGGTAGTCCGTTTCGCTACGGCTACTGGTATATTTCTGTTCAGTTGGTTAGAATGTTTGTTATTAGTATCTATATGGTTGATTTGAGTTTTAATTTATTTCTATTGAGTTGCTTTGAATGTGTGTCGTATATTTTTATTGAGTTGGTTTCAATTTTACTTTTCTGTTGAGTCAGTTTCAATGTTTCATGTTTATTTCTCTGAATTGGTTTCTTTGTTTGCTATTCATTTTCATTGCGTTGGTTTCTTTTGCTGTTCATCTTTATAGAGCTGGTTTGGTTATTTGATGCTGACTTCAACTGAGTTGATATCTTTGTTATTTGTATCTGTCGAATTGATTTGTTTTGTTGTTCATTTTTATTGAGTCGGTTTGATTGTTTGATGTTTACTGACATAGCCTTTGTTCGTTTGTTTGCTGTTTTGAGTTGGTTTATATGTTTTCATTATGCAGTTTCTTCTCTAGTTAGATTGAGTAGTATTCATTGTGCATTTGCACGTTTGCGATGTTTTTTCATCCAAAAATGTCTGCATAGTTGCAGTACTGTTTACACTCGCTTCGATACAGTATACGTGCAATCGTTAATGAATTTCTTAATCGACAAACCTTGACCGACCGAAAAAGTGACCTGAAAATCTTTGACAGATCTCTTTATCTATCCATGGACAAAGTGATAAGAAAAGCAAAAGTACGGACACTAACGACACTTGTTACAACTGATCAACACAGCCCAAGGTCTATCGGTCTTACTACTATCATATCACCAGCGTTTTATCACGGCCATTTGACTGTCCGAGCAGAGACTCTAATAGAGAGACGGATGCCACTATGCTTCGTTCGCAGTAGTCAAGTGAGTGACTGTTGGACTTCCAGTCATAAGGTCTGGGGTTCAATCCTGTTTCGGTATTTTCAGAATAGTGGGAAAAGGTCCATCTACGTACATCCATGATGAAACAGTCGTTGACTCCATACTTTATGCGTGCTGGTTGGTTCTTTTCGATAGAGCTGGCGGGATTCGAAATCTGATGTCTCCAGTTCAATCCCAGTCCGCAACATTGAAAACTGGTGTGTTCGTTGTCATCTTAATACTTCCATCAGTTTGGTGATGTCAGCTTAATGTTTCATGGATCCCCTCTTCATGACCTTTTCCATCATCTCACGACCTTGCCAATGCTAAGGGTTTTGTATAAGCTCATTAAGTCTGCCCTCTGATTGCTGGCAGATTTGGGCAAAACGCTTATGGAATTGTCCGAGTGCAATGAACTTCTCTTGTACCAACACCACACACCAAAGTGGTGGGGAAAGGGTGAGGATTTGTCCGATCAACCATGTATATGTGTGAAGATCTGCCAGCGCCTAAACCCCTTTTTTATGTGAACACGCATGCAGATATCAAAATTAACATGCACGCTAAAGATCATGTAAATCATATCAGTGTCTGGCTTTTGGAAACGTGAAAATCTCAAACATACACGCTCACGGACTGCGTCATTGAGACTGTTGCTCAAATCTTCTAACCAACACCGCAAGTGTCAGTATCTCTAGGGTCTGGTTGACAAGATATGCTATGAAAAGAAGCGTCAGGCAGTCTCAATCAAGATGGAACTCCATTGCATCATGATTATGATCCCCACCGTCATGCATTATCATAGCATTATAAAAAAAAGAATTGTCACAGACTCTGTGACCACTCATAATGGGTACACAGTTAGTACAGAAGAAAAATCTGAATTTCAATGCACGGCTGTCTCAATAAAACCACATAGTCTCACGGCAAGAGTTCTGTAGTCACCTATGTTAACACCCTATCGGTATATTCAGCCCTATCGGTATACTCGTCCCTATCGGTACAGATGCAGGTTTTTTTTTCCCGTCTAACACATCCCGATTAATAACTCGTCCCCAGGACATCTTAGGATTGGCAGCCGTTTCTTTCTTTTACATGTGCTCATCACTGGCACTGGTGGTCAGCCAACGCGCATAGCCATGCAAAAATTAAGACATATCACTTTACATTTTAGGAATATTTTTTCAGTTTTAGACATATTACAGACTTGTTGTATATAGCAGGGAAGTTTCAGTCTTTTTCTCCTAATTTTTGTATTTGGTGTTTGTTTGTTTGTGATCTGACATTCACGCTTGACATAGGCCAGTTTGCCAGAAATTTGTGCCTGTCTTGTCTGGTTGTATTGAATACGCGTTCTGATTCTATTTTCGTGTTTTTCTGATTCCTGTTTGCTTGAACGCGGGCATTCGCACTTGTTTTGGATTTCATATAGAATGAATTTGAAAAAAAAAGGTATTTTCTTTAGTGCTCATTAGATCGAGATAGGACTCTCTATTGAAATGATGAAACGGTTTTGAATGATTTGTTGGGGAAACCAAAAATAGGTCGGGATCGGGAGGCCTAATTGTACCAAGGAATTTTAAATAAGTGCACTTCTAACTTAATCGTGGCCTTTTAATTGTCACTGTGTACACATTTATCATTTTCTGAACCAATACGTTGAAACGTTAAGCTTTAGATTTTGTAAAAATTGTTGTGTAGGCTGTTATTAACGAAATATACCGATAGAGTTCAGTATACCGAGAGGGCGTTAACACACGTGCCCACAGCAAGTTACCGATCTCTGTATCTATGTCTCTGATTCGCATATCGTTTTTCACAGATTGCTCTTTACTCACTCATATCATCATGCTCATCTCGCTGTACGAAGACAAGGCATTGATATTAACTGCTATGTGATACCGCTCATCTGCACTTCGTTCCCCGGACGATCAGTCCTCTCACAGTCCATTCGTATCGTTGTTATTAGGTTGTTTTTGACAGTTCTTAAAGGCACAACGATGTTGAAGTCCTCTTTCTGCTTCCAAGCTTCCAAATGCTTGCTTGTCGTGTATGTTTTGGTGGTGTGTAGAATCGACAGGTATGTGTTATTACCATTTTTCGTGCATTTTGGTTGATGCCTTTTTAACCCTTTGACTCCCGCACATTGTCCACTGGTATCCTGAATTGTCAACCATGTTTGCAAAACAAACACTTAACCCTTTGACTCCCTCACCCTATCCACCAGCTTCCTGCAGGAAGCTAGTGGATAGGGTGAGGAAATGCAAGAGTAAATTTTTTTGCAGTTGGTAGATCGAGTGCGGTAGTAAAAAGGGTTAAATTTGGCCAACGATGTGCGTGATTTGATGTTGATGGGTAATGTATTTCCACAGATGTCACCCAGAAAAGGAAGTGTTTGCTTTACTTAACCCTTTGATTCCCACATTCCGTCCACCAGCATCCTGCATTGTCAACCATGCCAGCAAAGCAAAACTTGGTGGATAGCGTGTGGGAATCAAAGGGTGTAAGTTTTTGCATTTGGTGGGTAGGATGCAGGAGTCAAAGGGTTAAACAAACAAATATATAAAGAAGCAAGCAAGCAAACAAACAAACAAACAACCTTATATATTATAAATCATTCACGTACAGTGCTGTTCTCCAAACTCATTTATTTGGATTCATTGCGAATGACGCATAATCAAATATTTCAATGGAACACGAAGATCTCAAACTGCTGTCGCGTTTTTGATTATTGCAACGTCAAGTCCTAACGTGAATGCAATACATTCCTCTGTCATATCCGTATATTTACGTTATGTACATATTGGTGCATTTATTTATTAAATGTCAGATAAGTCAGAAAGCGATCACTGTTCATTGTTTATGCGTCTCACTCCTGCTTGAGATTTTCGATCGACTTGTCTTTAAAGAAATGCGTTACAGATTCGTTTGCTATGTTCCTGTTTCTCAACTATCCCCACAAACCACATTTTCTTCGACCGTCCTTGATAGCTTAACCCTTTGGCTCCCGCACCCTATCCACCAAATGCAAAAGCATGACCCTTTGACTCTCTCACCCTATCCACCAGCTTCCTGCAGGAGGCTGATGGATAGGGTAAGGGGGAGAAAGGGTTAAGATTTTGCTTTGCTGGCATGGTTGACAATGCATAATGCTGGTGGACAAGGTGCAGGAGACAAAGGGTTAACTATGGTTGGTGGAGAGGAAAAGCTCTCGTTTCTTTTTCTTTCTCTTTTCTTTTTTTTAAATTTTTTTTTTTATCTCGGATGTATACACGTTGTTTTGTCCACACTGTATAGGCGGTATCTTGCTGCACAGTCTGCCTATTCCGTCTCTGGTGAGCATGCATACTGGGTGTTTTCATGTTTCCATAAGCCACGGGATATTTAACGTCCATGTTTGATATTCTACATATGTATAGACACGAAGACAGTTTAGGCATTGGCAGATCTGCACACGTATTGACCTGGAAGAGTGGAAAAAACATATCCATCCTTCACCCACCAGGGGGGGGGGGGGGGGGGTCTTTTCAGATCAAAACCCAAGATCTTCCAATTCGAAGTTTGATGCTTACGTACTAGACTAGTGCTCCCGCCCTTGGCATCCCGTTCGAGGCATGTCAGACCTTGCTGAACAGCAAAATGGGCTGTGTCTGGAGCAACATGCCTGGCCATTTTCGTGGCCATTGGAACAACCCCTGTGGTGAAGCAGAGAAACGTTGGGAGCTTCCGACTGCTAAGTGTTGAGACTATAGAAAAGGGAAAGGTGCTGACACAGCTGTGCGAGCTGGTGGGAGGGCGGGCTGCCCGAAAGAGGGATGAAGACCAGAGCGGGTCTTCTATTGTCTTGATCAGTAGGCTGGGCTGGACCTGGTTGGTGCGCGTTGTGTGGCTATGTCCCCGGGGTTTGTCATGTCCCCACCTCGCCATTCGCTTTGTAAACAAGGTAACTGATGACTGGGTCCGAATGGGTCATGCAACAGATGGACACCCCCCCCCCCACCCCGCCCCTCCCCTTGCTTGATGAAATGACTATCAAGTGGCGTCGGGAGCTTGGGAGGTGACTGTCCAGAGAGTGGCGAGGCATTGGTGCTCCGGGTCCCATCCGCACCCTCCTGGTGTTTCTTGTTAACTTGTTAACTACGCCCGCCCTGACTGCATGGGTTTGAATAGATGTCAGTCTCACTCAAAAAAGCGACAGCAACAAAAACAACAATAACAACGACAGCAAAGCAACAACAATGTGCATGCAACTTCCAATCTTTTGTGGGTTCAGGATCTTCTATCTGGAGTTCAATCCCAGTTCGCAACAGTGAAAACTGGCCTGTACGCTGCTCATCTCAATGTTGCCATCATTCTGGTGGTGTCAGCTTTGTGTTTCGTAGAACTCTCTCCCCCAATCCCCATTTTCAGACCTGACCAGCGCATAAAGTTTTGTACAGGCTAAGCAGTATGCCAAATAATTGCCTGCATATTTGTGTGAAGCGCATAAGAAATTATTCGATGAATCCCTCTTGATCAAAGTCCAGACTCCAAACTTTCACTTTATTCTTTGTATATATTTAACATCATTCAAACAGAAATCATTTCTGATCTAGCGTTTGCACTGGAAATTTTTTTTTTCACATAACGTTTGCTGAGTTTTAACCAACGTCCTTTACTTTGTTATTACTCTGTACGTCACATCATGTTATACATCACAATTTTGTCCAATAAAATTCAGTTAACCCTTTGACTGCTGCACCCTATCCACCAACTGCAAAAACTTATCCCTTTGACTCCCGCACCTTATCCACCAGCTTCCTGCAGGAAGCTTTGCTTTGCTGGCATGGCTGGCAATGCAGAATGCTGGTGGAAAGGGTGCGAGAGTCAAACGGTTAAACCATTGTCCCACTGCGTTTGAAAGATGGAACTTTAACTATGAACGACGTGGCTTGATGTTTTGTCTGTTATGACCAGTGAACAATTAGATAAGGTGAAGGTGAAGGTGAAGGTGAAGTAAAGGTTATCCCATGACACTGAGTTTAATAGGGGTGGACATGGCAGATATCTCAACTTTCTTCTAGGCCAGAATTTTGAATGCGGTGACATTTTTCTTTTCCTCGCTGTTTTTATCTTCCCGCTTAACAAAACGATGCAGTAGTATAGATGAGAGAGACAAATGCCCATTTACTGCGAGGTGGACTGGAGACAGCGCGTACAAAAAAAAAAGTTCCCCTGAATAGTCTTCAAGAAGAAAACCGAAGTGATGACACTGAACATTCCAACCCTTCACCATGGAAGTAAATGGAACAGACCTATTCCACACTGTAGCTCTTCATCCCCGAGAGAGAGAGAGAGAGAGACGAGAGAAGGAAAAGAGAGAGAGAGAGACAGAGAGGAGAGGGGAGACAGAGACAGAGACAGAGACAGAGAGAGAGAGAGAGAGAGA
>CM060309.1:62259033-62261533 GCA_030674185.1 Monoplex corrugatus
GGAGGGAGACGAAGAGGCAGACAGAGAAAAAGATGGGAAGACAATATCAGAGAGTGGACTGGCCTTGAATGGAATATCATTCTGCGGAAAGCTGAGGACCTTGAGGAGTGGAGGAAGTTGGTTGCAAAATCTTCAGTGGTGCCCCAACGGTCAACCAGACTACGGGACTGATGATGATGATGATGAAGATGATCATGATGATTGTATTTATAGTCTATGATCATGATTGCTTTACAGAAGTCGCCCACTAATCCCCCCATCTTGTGGTCGGCGACCGCTCACCAAATCACCGGATACGACTCACGCAACGGATCTGCCCTGTGTGTCTTCAACGTGAGCCGCATGCTCAACGTCACGAGCCGCATCACTTCCAAGGTCATGGTCGCTCGGAGCAAAAACGGCGCTCAAGAGCGCTTGGTTTTCGCAGTCAACTCGACAAAAGCGGGCGGGAACCACAGCACGCCTTACGTCGCCGCTGTCAGTTTTGACATAACGTCACACCGGTTGCACGTCTTATGGACAGTGGCGGGAAAACCGGGCATGGAGATCGTAGGCCAGATCCCCAACGTTTTGGTGGTCCCCCCTGAAGGGAAGAGGGAGAAGAAGCTAAGGTTCAGGGTTGTAGGTGATTCTAATGGCAATGATGATGATGGTGATGATGATGATGATGATGATGATGTGTGGGGTGGGGATGATGCTGAAGTCTTTCTTGTGGCTACGGCGGTCAATGAAACGGCTCAGTATTCTTTCGCCATCGGCCCTGCGTAAGTTTTCAGACACGAAATATTTTTATGTTCTGTATGGACTGATTTATCAAATCGTAAGTTTTCAAGATTGAGGGATTGGAAAGTTCTGAATGGACTTAGATATTAATCGTAAGTTTTCCGTGAATGGATTGATGATAAGTTCTGAGTGGGCTGAGTTATTTATCGTTAGTTTTCATGAATGGGTTGATAGATTCTGAATGGATTGAATTACTGATTGTTAGTTTTCATGAATGAAAGTGCAAAGTTCTGAATGAACCGAATTATAAGTCGTTAGGTGTAATGAATTATTCATAAGTTTTGAAGGAACCCTCTTATCAATCGTTACTTTTTTGTAAGTATATAAGTTTGTTCCTCCCCCTCCCGTGAGGACGCCAGGGGCTCTTTCAATACAAATGATATCCCCCACCTTCTGGAAATTCTGTGCAAGGAATATCCAACACTCCATCACTCTTTTCCGTCAATTTCATATCTGCCTTGCTCAATTTTCTGTTATCTGAATCTTCCTTTCTCATTTTCTTCTACCTTGCTGGTCTTATTTCATCTTCGTGTTTTCTATAAAGCCTTAAATACTTTCTGATAGGATTGATAACTGGTCACACATTTTCAGTGCAGCTTTAGCTCTGAAGAAATGTGAGCTGCTTGTTGGCTATTATAGGTGTTGACAGGCCAGTTTTCATGTATGTTTTTGTGTACTTAGTTAGGTTTATGCATTTACATTCAGGGTTTTTGATTAACTCTTTGACTCGCACACCCTGTCTACCAGCATCCTGCATTGTCAACCATGCTAACAAAGCAAAAAAACTTAACTCTTTGACTCCCTCACCCTATCCATCAGCTTCCTGCAGGAAGCTGGTGGATAGGGTGAAGGAGTTAAAGAGTTAAGTTTTTTTAGTTGGTGGATAGGGTGCGAGAGTCAAAGGATTAATCCTCCTGGTGATAAATTTGGCGGAATGGCTAACGCCAGCAGCATATCGTCAGATTGTTAGCGTGAATGCAGTGATGTGTGTATTTTCCTTTACGGGTTTCTTATTTTCCAGGATTATTAATTTGTTCAGGCGTGTGTCTTGTTTGTAATTATTTTAGCCCCTGTTATGGCCCTGAGCAGTCGGCTGGGCTCTGAAATTACTACTGCTACTACTACTGTTACTATTACCACTACTGCTATTACTACTACTACGACTACTGCTACTACTACTACTACTACTACTACTACTACTACTACTACTACTACTAAATCTAGGTGTGTTTATTTAATGTTGACAGCGTAGACTTTTCGTGTCAGCATTAGTCAGTATTCTTTTTACGTAAATCTGACTAATGGCTTTAGGACCCGTTTATCTCTTGTTTGTGTTTGTTCTTGATGTGTGTGTATGGGCGCCTACGAGCGTGTGTGTGTGTGTGCCAGTACATGTGTGTGTGTGTGTGTGTGTGTGTGTGTGTGTGTGTGTGTGTGTGTGTGTGTGTGTGTGTGTGTGTGTGTGTGTGTGTGTGTGTGTGTGTGTGTGTGTGTGAGAGAGAGAGAGAGAGAGAGAGGAGAGAGAGAGAGAAAGAGAAAGAGATTTTTTTTCCTATTGTGGGCTTATTTTCACAAAACTGGACAAGACACTGTCTGACAGGTACATTCAGAAATCTTGTCTGCATTGTATTCATTTGTTCATTTCTTTCTTTCGTTCTTTAATTTCTTTTTTTATTTTTAATTATTCTATTTTTATTTTATTTTATTTCATTTTAAG
>CM060309.1:62269033-62291533 GCA_030674185.1 Monoplex corrugatus
ATTTCTAGTATATTCACAAGGTTTTGTATGTCCCTTTCTTTTTCTGCAATTAGCTCGATGGTGTCATCTGCGTATCGAATGTTGTTTATCATTTTTCCTCCAACCTTTAATCCAGGGTCTTCCTCTACGTTTCTCATGATGTTTTCGCAGTAAAGTGAAAACAGATCTGGTGAAAAAACAACCCTGTCTGACTCCTCTTTTGGTGTTTTGGAAAGAGCTTTTATCCTTTTCTATTCTCATTGCAGCTGTTTGTTCCCAATGCATATTTCTGATTATTCGTAGATCTGTTCCATCAACATTGAGTCTTTCTAGATGGTTGATCAAATCTTCATGTCTTACCCTATCGAAAGCCTTGGTATAATCAACAAAACATAAATACAAATCCTTATTCATCTCGATTGACCTCTCTATGATAATTCTTAGGATGTATATGGCATTAATAGTTCCCTTCCCTTCCACAAATCCACACTGTTCATCTGCTATTTCTCTTTTGATTCTATTCCTTGTCCTCATCATGATTATTCCTAATTAAACTGATTGTGCGATGGAATTTGCATTCTATAGCCCCTGTCTTCTTTGGAAGTGCAATGAAAATTGATTTTGACATATCTTTGGGAATGTTTCCAGTGTCGTAAATTTCATTTTTTCCAGTGTGGTAAATTTCATACACACAACAATAAGGGAACAAAACCATTTAAATAATAATGTCCCTGGTCCTACACAAACCATAAAAGATCACTGTTTCACGCACACACTCCTGTACTTGTCTAGATAAAACACTCAACCACACAAATAAAAAAGAAAAACAAAAAGAAAAAAAGAAAGAAAAGAAAAGAAAGAGGAACAACCGTTACATCACGCATACACGAAAACCACTGAAGGCATAAATCCAAAACACACCAGGTACCACTCCTATGAAAACTTCAGCAGTATAAAACTAAGCAGATCTACTATCTGAGCTCTAATATTCTATCTCAGTGGCTTCTTGTGTGTTCCTCTCTCTCTCTCTCTCTCTCTCTCTCTTCTCTCTTCTCTCTCTCTCTCTCTCTCTCTCTCTCTCTCTCTCTCTTCCCTATGTCTGTTTCTTTGCTTGTCTCTTTTTCTCTGTCTGTCACTCTGTCTCTCTGTCATTGTCTCTGTCTGTCTGTCTCTCTCTCTCTCACGCACACATACACACACGCGCACACTCACACTCAGACACACACATCCTATACTCGGCCAAAACACCTTTTGCCCTCTACATCTCCTATCCCCTCCCATACAATCTCAATGTTGCAAATATCTGTATGTTTACAAACATATCTTGGTACTCCCATCTTCCCTCTCCTTCATCCTCTTCTCCTTTGAATTTACCTGGTGCACTGATCCGTCCCAGACACACAAGAGATCCCATAGTTTTGTTATGTTCGTGTGTGTGTGTGTGTGTGTGTGTGTGTGTGTGTGTGTGTGTGTGTGTGTGTGTGTGTGTATGTGTGTGTGTGTGTGTGTGTGTGTGTGTGCGTGTGTGTGTGTGAGTGTGTGCGAGCGTGCGTGCGTGTGCTTTTTGCGTATGCTTGCATGTGCATGTGTGCGTGTGAGTGTGCGCAAGTACGTTTGTATGTGTGTATGTGTGTGTTTGCGTACTGTGCATATTTGAGTGAGTGTCTGTGTGCGCGCGTGCACATGTGTGTAGATGTGTGTGTGTGTGTGTGTGTGTGTGTGTGTGTGTGTGTGTGTGTGTGCGCGCGCGCGCGCGCACGAGCGCGTGTGTGTGGGTATGTGTGTGTGCGCGCGTGTGTGTGTTCGCGCGCGTATGTAGGTGTGTGTATGTTTGTGCGTGTGCACGAGTGCGTGCGCATGTGTGTGTGTGCGCGCGCTCACGTACAACGTCAATTCCACACACCGCCCCCCCCCCCCCAAACCCTCCCATCCTCTAATTAGCACAGTGATGGTCAACACAACCAAGCACAACAATCAATCATCACGATCCAGTGGCACTCAAAAACAAGATGACCGATTTACTTTCCGCTTCCTTAGTGACTGATCATGTCAGACACAAAGGTCGTGAGGGCATTGTACTAATGAGCGTTGCACCCAGTGTGTGGTAATCAACTGACCCCTTTTTCACTCTACCTGCCTGACTCTTTGTACCCTCTATACAGCATTCACCCAAGGTACAACAATTCTTACTGCTTCACTCCTTCACCGTATGTTCATCAGCTTCCAGAAAGCTCCTTAACCCTTTCTCTCCGTGACTCTGCCCATCTGCATTCCGAGCCTTTCCATCTCTCTTTCTCTTTCATCCGCTGACCCTATCCACCAGTTTTCTGACCTTTTCACTCTCTAACTCTATCCACCAGTTTACTTACCCTTTCACTCTCTAACTCTATCCACCAGCTTACTTACCCTTTCACTCTCTAACTCTATCCACCAGCTTACTTACCCTTTCACTCTCTAACCCTATCCACCAGCTTACTTACCCTTTCACTCTCTAACCCTATCCACCAGCTTACTTACCCTTTCACTCTCTAACCCTATCCACCAGCTTACTTACCCTTCTCTCTTTAACCCTATCCACCAGCTTACTTACCCTTTCACTCTCTAACTCTATCCACCAGTTTACTTACCCTTTCACTCTCTAACTCTATCCACCAGTTTACTTACCCTTTCACTCTCTAACCCTATCCATACTTACCTTTCACTCTCTAACTCTATCCATCAGCTTACCCTTCACTCTCTAACTCTATCCACCAGTTTACTTACCTTTCACTCTCTAACCCTATCCATCAGCTTACCCTTTCACTCTCTAACCTATCCATCAGCTTACCCTTTCACTCTCTAACCCTATCCATCAGCTTACTTACCCTTTCACTCTCTAACCTATCCACCAGTTTACTTACCCTTTCACTCTCTAACCCTATCCACCAGCTTTTGACCTTTTCACTCTCTAACCCTATCCACCAGCCTTGTTACCTGTTCACTCTCTAACCCTATCCACCAGCTTTGTTACCTTTTCACTCTCTAACCCTATCCACCAGCCTTGTTACCTGTTCACTCTCTAACCCTATCCACCAGCTTTTTACCTGTTCACTCTCTAACCCTAACCACCAGCTTTACTGACCTTTCATCTCTAACCTATACGCTTACTACCTTTCACTCTCTATCCTCCACCTGCTTGTACCCTTTCACTCTCTAACTTATCCACAGCTTTACTTTCACTGTCTAACTCTATCCACCATTTACTTGCCCTTTCACTCTAACTCTATCCACAGCTTACTACCTTTCACTCTCTACCCTATCCACACTTACTTATCCTTTCACTCTCTAACTCCTATCTATCAGCTTACTACCCTTTCACTCTCTAACCTATCACCAGTTTCTTACCCTTTCACTCTCTAACCCTATCCACCAGCTTCTTACCTTTTCACTCTCTAACCCTATCACAGCTTACTTACCTTTCACTCTCTAACCCTATCACCAGCTTACTACCTTTTCACTCTCTAACCCTATCCACCAGCTTTACTCATCCTTTCACTCTCTTAACCTATCCACCAGCTTTTACCTTTCACTCTCTAACTCTACCATCAGTTTACTTACCCTTTCACTCTCTAACCCTATCCACCAGCTTACTTACCCTTTCACTCTCTAACCCTATCCACCAGCTTTGTTACCCTTTCACTCTCTAACTCTATCCACAGCCTTGTTACCTGTTCACTGTCTAACTCTATCCACCATCTTACTTGCCCTTTCACTCTAACTCTATCCACCAGCTTACTTACCCTTTCACTCTCTAACCCTATCCACCAGCTTACTTACCTTTCTCTCTCTAATCCTATCTATCAGCTTACTCACCCTTTCACTCTCTAACCCTATCATCCAGTTTCTTACCCTTTCACTCTCTAACCCTATCCACCAGCTTCTTGCCTTTTCGCTCTCTAACTCTACCATCAGCTTACTTACTCTTTCACTCTCTAACCCTATCTACCAGCTTACCTACCTTTTCATTCTCTATTCCTATCCACCAGCTGTACTCATCCTTTCACTCTCTAACTCTACCCATCAGCTTATTTACCCTTTCACTCTCTAACTCTACCATCAGTTTACTTACCCTTTCACTCTCTAACCCTATCACCAGCTTACTTACCCTTTCACTCTCTAACCCTATCCACCAGCTTTGTTACCCTTTCACTCTCTAACTCTATCCACCAGCCTTGTTACCTGTTCACTGTCTAACTCTATCCACCATCTTACTTGCCCTTTCACTCTAACTCTATCCACCAGCTTACTTACCTTTCACTCTCTAACCCTATCCACCAGCTTACTTACCCTTTCTCTCTCTAATCCTATCTATCAGCTTACTCACCCTTTCACTCTCTAACCCTATCATCCAGTTTCTTACCCTTTCACTCTCTAACCCTATCCACCAGCTTACTTGCCTTTTCGCTCTCTAACTCTACCATCAGCTTACTTACTCTTTCACTCTCTAACCCTATCTACCAGCTTACCTACCTTTTCATTCTCTATTCCTATCCACCAGCTTACTCATCCTTTCACTCTCTAACTCTACCCATCAGCTTACTTACCCTTTCACTCTCTAACTCTACCCATCAGTTTACTTACCCTTTCACTCTCTAACCCTATCACCAGCTTACTTACCCTTTCACTCTCTAACCCTATCCACCAGCTTTGTTACCCTTTCACTCTCTAACTCTATCCACCAGCCTTGTTACCTGTTCACTGTCTAACTCTATCCACCATCTTACTTGCCCTTTCACTCTAACCTATCCACCAGCTTACTTACCCTTTCACTCTCTAACCCTATCCACCAGCTTACTTCCCTTTCTCTCTCTAATCCTATCTATCAGCTTACTCACCCTTTCACTCTCTAACCCTATCATCCAGTTTCTTACCCTTTCACTCTCTAACCTATCCACCACTTACTTGCCTTTTCGCTCTCTAACTCTACCATCAGCTTACTTACTCTTTCACTCTCTAACCCTATCTACCAGCTTACCTACCTTTTCATTCTCTATTCCTATCCACCAGCTTACTCATCCTTTCACTCTCTAACTCTACCCATCAGCTTACTTACCCTTTCACTCTCTAACTCTACCCATCAGTTTACTTACCCTTTCACTCTCTAACTCTATGCACCAGCTTACTTACCCTTTCACTCTCTAACTCTATCCACCAGCTTACTTACCCTTTCACTCTCTAACTCTATCCACCAGCTTACTTACCCTTTCACTCTCTAACTCTACCCATCAGCTTATTTACCCTTTCACTCTCTAACTCTACCCATCAGCTTATTACCTTTCACTCTCTAACTCTATGCACCAGCTTATTACCCTTTCACTCTCTAACTCTACCCATCAGTTTATTACCCTTTCACTCTCTAACTCTATCACCAGCTTACTTACCCTTTCACTCTCTAACTCTATGCACCAGCTTACTTACCCTTTCACTCTCTAACTCTATCACCAGCTTACTTACCCTTTCACTCTCTAACTCTATGCACCAGCTTACTTACCCTTTCTCTCTCTAACTCTATCCACCAGCTTACTTACCCTTTCACTCTCTAACCCTATCCACCAGCTTACTTACCCTTTCACTCTCTAACTCTATCCACAGTTACTTACCCTTTCACTCTCTAACCCTATCCACCAGCTTACTCACCCTTTCACTCTCTAACTTCCATATTCCACCCACTTCAACTCTACACCTTTCACTTCACTCTCTAACTCTATCCATCAGCTTACTTACCCTTTCACTCTCTAACTCTATCCACCAGCTTACTCACCTTTTCACTCTCTAACTCTATCCACCAGCTTACTCACCTTTTCACTCTCTAACTCTATCCACCAGCTTACTCACCCTTTCACTCTCTAACTCTATCCATCAGCTTACTTACCCTTTCACTCTCTAACCCTATCCACCAGCTTACTCACCCTTTAACTCTCTAATTCTATCCATCAGCTTACTTACCTTTTCACTCTCTAACTCTATCCACCAGCTTACTCACCCTTTCACTCTCTAACTCTATCCATCAGCTTACTTACCCTTTCACTCTCTAACTCTATCCACCAGCTTACTCACCTTTTCACTCTCTAACTCTATCCACCAGCTTACTCACCCTTTCACTCTCTAACTCTATCCATCAGCTTACTTACCCTTTCACTCTCTAACTCTATCCACCAGCTTACTTACCCTTTCACTCTCTAACTCTATCCACCAGCTTACTCACCTTTTCACTCCTCCCCCAGCTTCCCTCAGCTTTCTTATCCTGTCATCCCGTCACCTACCCATCAGTTTTCTGATCGCTTCAGTCATTATCCTGTTCACCAGCTTTTTTAAATTTCCACTCCCCCACTTGCTTCCTCCAGCTTCGTTACCCCCGTCACTTCCTTACCCTATCCATCCGCTTTATAACTCTTTCACTTTCTCACCCTGTCTATCTGCTTCCACGGGTTCCCTCACCCTATCCACCAGCTGTCTTACCTCGTCACTCCCTCACCCTATCCACAAACTTTATGACTCTTTCACTCCCTCACCTTTTCTACCAGTATCCACTAGCTTCCTTCCTGTTCCTTTCCCTTACCCTATGGAGCAGCTTTCTTACTTCGTCACTCCCTTACCCTATCCACCAGCTAGCTTTCTGACCATTTCAATCCCACACCTGTCAGTTTCTATCACTTCCCTAACCCTTTCAACCCCTCACTTTGTCCATCAGCTACCACCAGCTCCCTAGCTCATTCCGTCAGTCTGTCCAACAGCTACCACCAGCTCCTTAGCTCATTTCGTTAGCCTGTCCATCAGTTTACCATCAGCTCCTTAGCTCATTTCGTTAGCCTGTCCCAACAGCTACCACCAGCTCCCTAGCTCATTCTTGTCAGCCTGTCCATCAGCTACCACCGGCTCCCTAGCTCATTCCGTCAGCCTGTCCATCAGCTACCACCAGCTCCCTAGCTCATTCCGTCAGCCTGTCCATCAGCTACCACCGGCTCCCTAGCTCATTCCGTCAGCCTGTCCATCAGCTACCACCAGCTCCCTAGCTCATTCCGTCAGCCTGTCCATCAGCTACCACTGGCTCCCTAGCTCATTCGTCGCTGTCTCAGTACCACAGCTCCTATCATTCCGTCAGTCTGTCCATCAGCTACCACGCTCCCTAGCTCATTCCGTCAGTCTGTCCATCAGCTACCACTGGCTCCCTAGCTTCATTCCGTCAGTCCTGTCCATCAGCTACCACTGGCTCCCTAGCTCATTCCGTCAGCCCTGTCCAGTATCAGCTACCACCAGCTCCCTAGCTCATTCCGTCAGCCTGTCCATCAGCTACCACCATGCTCCGCTAGCTCACTCCGTCAGCCTGTCCATCAGCTACCACCAGCTCCTAGCTCATTCCGTCAGCCTGTCCATCAGTTACCACCGGCTCCCTGGTTCTTTCCGTCAGCCTGTCCATCAGCTCTCACCAGCTCCTTAGCTCATTTCGTCAGCCTGTCCATCAGTTACCACCGGCTCCCTAGCTCATTCCGTCAGCCTGTCCATCAGCTACCACTGGATCCCTAGCTCATTCCGTTAGCCTGTCCATCAGCTACCACCAGCATCCTAGCTCATTCCGTCAGCCTGTCCATCAGCTCTCCTGTTCTATTTTGTTAACCCTTTGACTCCCGCACCCTGTCCACCAGCATCCTGCGTTGTTAACTCTGCTAGCAAAGCAAAAACTTAAGCTTTGATTCCCTCACCCTATCCACCAGCTTCCTGCAGGAAGCTGTGGAGAGAGTGAGGGAGTCAAAAGGGTTAAATTTTTTTTATTTTTTTTTGCAGTTGGTGAATATGCTGCGGGAGTCAAAGGGTTAAGTTTAAAGTCCTACCGCTCTCAGAATGTACGAAGACTAACTATAAGAATGGTGGTGCTCGAAGAAACATTAAAACATTTTGGTTCCACTGTGAGATACCGATGCTATTGTCGGATTCCCTTCAGATACACCCAGCTCTCCTGTTCCCTTTCACTCCACCACCCTATCTACCAGCTTTCTAACCCATTTCACTCCATCACCCTATTTACTAATTAACCGTTTGTGGAAATAGGCCAAGGGAGTAAAAAGGTTAACTCCCGCACCGTACCCACCAACTGCAAAACAAAAAAATAAAAAAAATTAACCTTTTGACTCCCTCACCCTGTCCGCCAGCTTCCTGCAGGAAGCTGGTGCATAGGTTGAGGGAGTCAAAGGGTTAATTTTTTTGCTTTTCTAGCATGCTTGGCAATGCAGGATGCCAGTAGACAGGGTGCCGGGAGTCCAAAGGTTAATTCTGTGAGGTGTTCCAAACTGACCCCATTTCTGTTTGCCTGCTGCACTATCACATATACACGTAAGAGTGTAACATACACATGGTTAATTTTCGTATGATGTCATCAGGCTTCAACGAATCTCCATCCCATTCTCACTGTCATATACAAATGTGTGTGTGTGTGTGTGTGTGTGTGTGTGTGTGTGTGTGTGTGTGTGTGTGTGTGTGTGTGTTTGTGTGTGTATGTATGTATGTGTGTGTGTGTTTGTTAGTGTGTGTATGTATGTATGTATGTGTGTGCGTTTGTTTGTGTGAGTGTGTGTGTATGTATGTGTGTGTAGAGAGAGAGAAGAGAGAGAGAGAGAGAGAGAGAGAGACAGACAGACAGACAGACAGACAGAGACAGACAGACAGACAGACAGACAGGCAAGAAGGCAGGCAGACAGACAGAAAGAAAGAGAGAGAGAGAGACACACACACGGACAGACAGACAGAGACAGACAGATAGACAGACAGACAGACAGACAGACAGACAGACAGGCAGGCAGGCAGGCAGGCAGACAGACAGAAAGAAAGAGAGAGAGAGAGAGAGACAGACAGACAGACAGACAGACAAACGGACAAACAGACAGACAGAGACAGAGCAGAGAGAGAGAGAGAGAGAGAGAGAGAGACAGACAGACAGACAGACAAACGGACAAACAGACAGACAGAGACAGAGCAGAGAGAGAGAGAGAGAGAGAGAGAGAGAGAGAGAGAGAGAGAGAGAGAGAGAGAGAGAGAGAGAGAGAGAGAGAGAGAGAAGAGATTATAAGATTTTTTATCCACCTCACTAGTCTTACCAAGGGAATGCACTTTTCGCGTAACCTACGGAGCACCGGCATGGGTTGTTTCCCTTCAACACTCAACTTGTCGCGAGACGTACAACATTGCCCAAGTCTTCTTCTCTCGTCACTTGCAGAGTGTGAAAGTTCGTGTCAACGTTGGCTCGAGCTCAAGAACCGTGCCGTGCCCTAAAGGGGATAAACACTCCAGAGACATTGTCAGTGCGATAACATCACTGGACAGTGGTGGAGAGAAGACGAAGAGGGCTTATCTGAAAGACGGTATGAGGAAAGGTCGTACGAGGAAAACCTATATTGGGTTTGTATAAAACTTGTATGTACTTTTTCTTTGTCTTGTTGACCATATGAAATATTCGGGATGCTCTCCCCGGAGAGAGCGTGTCGCCTCAATGCAGCGCCATTCATTTAATTTTTTTTTCATTTTTTTTTTATACAGTGTGCGTGTATTTCTTTTATTCACCCTATGAAAATGGATTTGTTTTTTTACAACGGGATTTTTGCCAGGGACAACTTTCTTTGTTGCCGTGGGGTCTTTAACCGTTTGACTCCCGCACCCTATCTACCAACTGCAAAATCTTAGCCCTTGGATTTCCCTCACCCTATCCATCAGCTTCCTGTGCAAGAAGCTGGTGAATAAGGTGAGGGGCAAAAGAGTGAACATGTAGATGGGGAAATCACTGGTGGGCAAAAAAATATACTCCTAATCATAATTTAAGGGCCACTTCTTCCTTCCTCTCTAATTTTAAGTTGAAATAATTGACAATGTTTAGAATTGATTCTATGTTTTATTTCATCATTTCCACACCTGTTTTGGAAAAAGAAATTAGCACAATGACCCATTAGTGAACAGCACATGCATTTAAAGGAACATCCCCCCCTTTTCAAAAAACAGAAAGTGTCAGATTTGGCCAATCTGTTTTCAATATCGCGTGTGTCCGCCCCGAGCCTGGATGCATGCTTCACAGCGCCGATGCATCGACCCCACAAGGGTACGGAGTGTGTCCTGAGGGATGGCCGCCCACTCGAATCTGCAGGATGTCGACCAGCCTGGCCAGGGTGCCCGGTGGGGGGTGGTTGTCCCTGATGCGCCTCCCGAGCACATCCCAGAGGTGTTCAATTGGGTTCAGGTCAGGTGAGCACGCTGGCCAGGCCATACGGACGACTTCATGCTGCTCCAGGAAGTCGGTCACAAGGCGTGCTCGATGCGCAGGTGCATTGTCGTCCTGGAAGATGGCGCCTTGACCAAGGTCCACAAGCGCAGGCAGTGCCACGGCCGCCAGAACCTCGTCCCGGTACCGGACCCCGTTCAGGATGCCGTCAATGGGGAGCAGGGGGGTCCGGGTACCACGGCTCATGCCACCCCACACCATCACCGACCCGCCGCCGTACCGGTTATGCTCTTGGACAGTGGCGTCAGCGAACCTCTCCCCTTGACGTCGCCACACCCGAGCCCGGCCATCGTTAAAGGTCAGGGTGAACCTGGACTCATCCGAAAACAAGACCCGGGCCCACTGTTGCCTTGTCCAGGTCACGTGCTCCCTGGCCCAGGTCATGCGGCGCACTCTGTTGACCGGTGACAGCACGGGTCGGACGGCCGGTCTCCGTGACCTCAAGTTTGCCTCATGTAGCCGTCTTCTCACCGTGCTGCAGCTGATGTTAGCACCTGTTGCGTCCCTCAGCTGACCCCTCAAGGTCACCGCAGTGGATGCCCTTTCCCTCAGGACGGAGAGGGCAAGGTAGCGGTCTTGCTGTCTTGTCGTTACTCTGGGTCGACCCGTGTGACGCCTTTCCTGGACTGCTCCAGTCTCATTGAAGCGCTCCAGCAGTCTCTGGATTGTGGAATGCGACACTTCAAGTCGTCTAGCAACTTCCCGCTGCGCTAGGCCTTCATCAAGCAGAGCGAGGGCTCTCCCCCGCTGCTCATCCGTCATCCGTCGTCTTGCAAGCATGGTTAAAACGAACCAAGAACGGGTCCTTTTTATCCTCGTCTGCGGGCAACTTTGGCTGGAGTAGTGTTCAAAAAGGGCTTGCCTTGCACGTGCAAAGCGAATTTTGTCGCTACCTTGCCTGCGTCGTCAGAGAGACCCTGCTGAAGATTCGACAATTTCGTGTGGAAATTGTCTTCCTTGGGCCGCCCATTGCAAATCGGCAAATCCCCAAACACGTGCCAAAAGGAAACTGCAATGTTGTCTGAGCTCTTATCCATTCAGTTACGGCAACGAATTGGAGAAAAGAGTAAGAGAAAATAGGTTATTTCTCATTTCAAAAATTGACTCAAAAACGTTCCTGGCCCTTCAATAATGACGTGTAGTATATGTCTGCAAGTTAGACTCATTTATTTCATTTTTGTTTAAAACCCAGCCGACTGCGTAGAGCGGCCATATCAGGCTGTAATCTGTTTCAAAACATACACAATACTTCAACTGAAAAAAAAAAAGAAAAAGAAAATTAAGTACACATATCAATGCATCCGCGCACATAATTTAAGGAGATGCCCCTGGCGTTGACCACTCCGTCCAGTTTATCACACAGGAGATTTAAGAACATACCTGAATACAAATTTAAACATAACTGAGGACACTAAAACATAATCATATCAAAACAGGTCTGAATATAGTAAAATAGTTCTGCATATCACATTTTCCTAGAGCCAAAAATGCACTTAGTATATGTACACAATTATCAGTCCTAAGAGAAAAGTACGTAGGACTTTATCGAACACATACTGATGAATGGACCAGCAAGGCAGAAAATGATAGGAAGAAATGACAGAAAGCAAAGGAACAAGGCAGAAACAAAGAGAGGGACAGAAAAGAGGACATTTCTGGCACAGAATTTCCAGAACATGGGGATACAATTTATACTGAATGAGTCCCCGGCATCCCCAAGGGGGTAGACTCGAAGGAAGACAGCGTTCGTATCGTGGAATTTGTAGACAGCTACTATCAGAAGCAGAACGGAGAGGTCGGGGTTTGGGGCTTACCGTTGAGACTGGTACTTAGACCATCACTGAAGATATAGCGGAAGGGGGAGTGAGATAGAAAAATCCCTGTCGGATCCGTGATTTGAACCTGAGTTTCTCACGTTTTAGTTATATATATATTTGTGTTCGATAAAGTCTTACGTACTTTCTCTTAGGACTGATAGATAGACATATATACATTTAGAACTCCATCGCACAATCAGTTTGATGAGTCATGTAACAAAAATCCTGTTAAGAATAATCATGATGAGGACAAGGAATAGAATCAAAAGAGAAATAGCAGAAGAACAGTGTGGATTTGTGGAAGGGAAAGGAACTATTAATGCCATATACATCCTAAGAACTATCATAAAGAGGTCAGTTGAGATGAATAAGGATTTGTATTTATGCTTTATTGACTGTACCAAGGCTTTCGATCAGGTACGACATGAAGAATTGATCAACCAACTGGAGAGACTCAATGTCGATGGAAAAGATCTACGAATAATCAGGAATATGTACTGGGAACAAACAGCTGCAATGAGAATAGAAAACAATATAAGCTCTTTTCAAAACATCAAAAGAGGAGTCAGACAGGATTGTGTTTTGTCACCAGATCTGTTTTCACTATAATAATAGCGAAAACATCATGAGAAACCTAGAAGAAGACCCTGGATTAAAGGTTGGAGGGAAAATGATAAACAACATTTGGTACGCAGATGACACCGTGCTAATTGCAGAAAATGAAAGGGACCTACAAAACCTTGTGAATATACTAGAAACAGAAAGCAAAGGTAAGGGGTTGGAACTAAACAGCAGGAAGACTGAAGTCATGGTGATCAGTAAAAAACATGAAATCCCCTCCTACAAAATAACAGCAAATGGCACAACCTTGACACAGGTTAATAAGTTCAAATACCTGGGAACGGTCATTTCATCAGACGGCAGATGCACATCGGAAATAGCTGGCAGAATCGGCCAAGCCAAAACAGCATTTAAGAAGATGACAAGCATTCCTACCAACAAATGCCTATCAATTAACATCAGAAAGAGAGTTTCTTGAATGTTATATAGAACCAATACTGTTGTACGGATGCGAGGCGTGGACAGTAGCAAGCAAAGCCAGAGCAGGATTGAGGCAGCCGAGATGTGGTTTCTCAGAAGACTGTTGAGAGTACCATGGACAGCAAAGAAAACAAACGAGACAGTCTTGATGAAGGCAGACAAGTCGATCACGGATAAGGAAGATTAGGAAAAGACAAGCAACATTTATAGGCCATTTTATGAGGAAGGGGGATTTGGAGCACCTGGTCACAACGGGAAAACTGGAGGGAAAGAGAGCACCGGGTAGACCCAGGGAAAGAATGCTGGACGGACTTGCAAGGTGGCTGAGGATGAAGAGGGTGGGGGAGATGCTGGGGGCAACGAGAGATAGAGATGGTTGGAAGTCCATGGTCGCCAACGCCATGCGGCAGGGCACCTGATGATGATGATGATATGTCTATCTATCTGTCTGTCTCATCTTTCTGTCTATCTATTATCTATCTATATCTACAGACTCAGACAGAGAGAGAGAGAGAGAGAGAGAGAGAGAGAGAGAGAGAGAGAGAGAAGAGAGAGAGAGCTAGAGAGAGCTCTAAACTTGCTCAGTATAATAAATGTGAGAGCACCCTTCGTGTTTCATCAATGAAGAAAGCGCGCGCACACGTGTGTACGTGTACAGGCAATGTGTGTGTGTGTGTGTGTGTGTGTGTGTGTGTGTGTGTGTGCCTCGTCTGTGTATGCGATATATATATATATTATATACATATATATATATATATATATATAACAATATAATATATAATATATATATGCATATATATATTATATGTATATGTATATATATATATATATGTATGTATGTATGTATGTATGATGTATGTATGCATGTGTGTGTGTGTGATTATGTATGTGTTTATGTGTGTTTATGTGTGTGTGTTTGTGTGTGAGTGTATGTGTGTGTGTGTATGTGTGTGTGTGTATGTGTGTTTGTGAGTGTGTGTGTATGTGAGTGAGTGTGTGTGTGTGTGTGTGTGTGTGTGTGTGTGTGTGTGTGTGTGTGTGTGTGTGTGTGGCATTCCACAAGTTGCGTCTGTGGATTATTGTGTGTGCGTGCGAGACCTCATACCTGTGTCCGTTCGTTATTTTTTAATGTCTATTCATGTAAATGCTTTTAGACCAAAAAGAAAAATGTGTGTGTGTGTGTATGTGTATGCACGCGCGCGTGTGTTTTGTCCATCTATAATGAGAGAGAGAGAGGGAGAGGGAGAGAGACAGAGACAGAGAGACAGAGAGAGACAGAGAGAGACAGAGACAGAGAGAGAGACAGACAGACAGAGACAACAGAAAGAGAGAGCACCCATTCCGTGAAAGAGAAAGACGGTGCACGTGTTCGTGCGAGAGCGTGCGCGCGCTGCGAATATTTTGCGTGTCGATGAATACCTCAAACACCAGATGCATTCCAAAACTGAGTTGATGGTGTGTGCGGTTGAATGCCACGAACGACGAAAAGTGAAGAATGCTTTGAATCCTGTGAAGGTTAAGGGTTTTAAGTTTTTACTTGACTAATATTTTTGGTCTCCGACACTTATTTCAACACGTCCCATTTGGTTTCTTTTTCTTTTCTTTTTTTTTTTTCTTTCCTTGCTTTGAAGGTTCTTTACTTTGAAATCAAATACATTTCTACAAACTTTTTTTTTTAAATACAAATAAAAAATCTGCATTCAGTCGATGAGTTTACATTAACCCTTTGACTTCGGCACCCTGCCCACCAGCATCCTGCATTGTGAATCACGCAAAGCAAAAACTTATCCCTTGGATTCTCTTACCCTTTCGACCAGCTTCCTACAAAAAACTGGTGGGTAGGGTGAGGGAGCCAAAGGGTTAAGTTTTTGTAGTTGGCGGAGTGCAGGCGTCAAAGGGTAAACATGCATATCAAAACCTAATAGATCTACGCCACATCGAACAACAATATTATCGAACGAATCGCATGTCTGAGCAAAAACAACAATGGAACGTTCTCTCTCTCTCTCTCTCTCCTCTCTGTCTCTCTCTTCTCTCTCACTCTGTCTCTCTTCTCTACCCCTCTCTCTCTTTTCTCCTTTCTCTTCTTCCTTCTCTCTCTCTCTTCTCTCTCCCCTCTCTCTCGCTCTCTCTCCCTTTCTCTCTCTCTCTGTGTGTCTCTTTCCCCTTTACTCTCTCTCTGTCCCTCCCCCTCCTCCTCCCTTTCTCCCTCCCCTGGACTAGCCGTAAGACAGGTCCAATGGGACCTTACACTGCTATCCTTGAGTAATGAAATATTCTGAAGTCAGAACTCTCGCTGTTTCTCTCTGTCGGTCTGTTTGTCTGTCTGTCTGTCTGTCTGCGTCTCTCTCTCTCTCTCTCTTTCTCTGTCTCTTTCTTCTCGCTTCTTTCTCTCTCTCTTTCTCCTCTTCTTCTCTCTCTCTCTCTTTCTCTCTTCTCTCTCTCTCTTCTTCTCTCTCTTCTCTCTCTCTCTTTCTCTCTTCTTTCTCTTTCTCTTCTCTTCTTCTCTCTACACATTTCTTTTACAGACTTAAGGCATTTGTTTTTAGTTCAAGTAGGTCACTGCACGTTTCAGTGTGGCCTTTCTATCACGATTTTATCTATTACGTCCACAGCTACACACTGCTACCAACAATAAGGCACATGACTTTTATCGTTATACTTACACCATGACAGGTTGAATGCAAAAAGTAAGCCTGCTGGTACCAGTATTCCCCCCCCCCCCCTTATCTATCCGTTTAAACAAAATGGTGCATGCTGGGGTGTTTGTGCAAATCTTCTGACCACAACACCGCGGGTGTCTGTATCTGTCAAGCCTGGTTGACGCCAGGATATATTCAGATAGTAAGCGTAGAGTACAGTCTTGTCAAACAGTCTCAGTTCTAGATGGAACTCCACAGCAGCAGCATGATTATCATCTTCATCGTCGTCACATCATCACTGAATTGTAAAAAAAAACTGTCGGAGTATTTGTGGCCATTAACCCTTTAACTCCCATACCATATCCACCAACTGCAAAAACTTAACCCTTTGACTCCCTTACACTATCCACAGCTTCCTACAGGAAGTTTAAAGTTATTAAGTTTTTGCTTGGTTAGCACGCTCAGCAATGCAGGATACTGGTGGACAGGGTGCGGGAGTCAAAGGTGGCGTAGAAAATGGGACGAAAAACAAGTCAGCAAACTTTCTAGAAAAAAAAAAAAGGGTGTCGTACCACTTAACCACCTAACAGCGTTCAGAGATTCGAAGTAAGAACATTCCATGAAAGCGCAACCATGTTTCTATTTGCTTGTGTTTATAGAGATCGTACCACACGGCGTTACTGCTACAGAACACACACACACACACACACACACACACACACACACACACTATAGCCTACACTGGCTGCGCGCCAAACCTGCTCGCGCCGGCATGCGAAACAGGATCTGCAACTATGCGGTTCTGACGTCATAAACCTGTCATCCAAAACCGCAAGGTGAAGGTCACACATTAGTGACGTCAATGGCCGTATGCCCGCGCTCCCTGTTGGCATTGAGAAAGGTGGTAAGGTTACGAACGAATCGTGTGTTACGGCACGAACTATCGCGGCATAATTAACTGGTAACCGTTTTTTTTTTTTTAGGAAGAAACTCGTGAGAGTAAGTAACTACACGCATATTTTTACAGCCTCGAGAAAGAGAAAGAAGGGTTGTTTCCTTGTAACTAAAAAACAAACAAAACAAAAAACAAAACAAACAGAAAGACTAGGACAAGCGAATATAATAGATCTTTTTGCACAACAATAACAGTAAAAACATAACTATTGTCTTGTCTAAATGACAAAACGAAAGAGAAACCTTTAAGGAAGACAAAGCTGTAATTAAGAACACACACACACACACACACACGCACACACGCACACAAGCACCACACACACACACACGCACACACACACGCACGCACGCACACACACACACACACACACACACACACACACGTACACACACGCTCTCTCTCTCTCTCTGTCACACACACACACACATACACCACACACACCACACAAACCACACACACACACACACACACACACACGCACAACACAACACACACACAGACACACAACACACAACACAACACACACACACAGCACGCACACAAACACAACACACACACACACACACCGCACGCACACACACACACACACACACACACAACACACACACACCACACAAACACCACACACACACACACACAACACAACGCACAACACAACAAACACGAGACACATACAACAAACACAAACCACACGCACGAACACAAAACACACACACACACAACACACAACCACACGCCACACACAACACACACACCACACACACAACATCACACACACACACACAACAACACAGACAAAAAAGATTAAGCGCAGGACCTCAGCGCTCAGTCATATTAAGTCCTTCAAAGGGAGGTCCTTAGAATATGATGGCCGGTGTTAGATAAGCTAGACTAAACAATGATAAAGTAAGACTGGAATTACACCAAACACTGGGTACTGGCTTGAAACGTTGACACAAAAAACATGTATACATCCAATGCAAATAGTTGTCTAGATCATCATTATCAACAAAATACAAACATTTCACGTAAAGAATGACAAACGAGAGAGAAAGAGAGAGAGAGAGAGAGAGAGAGAGAGAGAGGAGAGAGAGAGAGAGAGAGAGAAAGGGGAGAAAAACAAACAACTACAAAGAAAGTCATAGTACACAGACAATACCATAAGCACTCCATCCAAACCTGGCAGACTCCTTGTGCCTGTGCAAAACCCTATACCTACGCACTTGCCAGCTGTTGAAATGGGTAAAGAAATGGAATCTGTGAAACACTGACATGACCAGAATGATTGTACCATTAAGATGGACAGTGAATGAGCCAACTGTTATATAGCTGGATGGGATTCGACTCCAAAACATGATATTTTTGAGTCTGTTTGTGCTTTTATCAAATGAGCACCCACTATCCGACGCCGCGTATGTGTGTGTGTGTGTGTTGTGTGTGTGTGTGTGTGTGTGTGTGTGTGTGTGTGTGTGTGTGTGTGATGTTGGTGTGTATGTGTGTGTTTAAGTGTTTGTGTGTGTTTGTGTGTGTATGTTTGTGTGTATGAGTGTGTGTGTAGGTGGTGGTGGTGTGTGCGTGTGTGCGTGCGTGTGTGTGTGTGTGTGTGTGTGTGTGTGTGTGTGTGTGTGTGTTTCTTCCCTAACCCCATAAGTTATTTGGTTTAAATCGCCGTGTTGACGATGTAAGGGTCGTAGGTTCAAACCTCAGATGGGTCACAGGTTTGTAAGTGTGTCGGATGCTTCAACTATACAAACATATAGGTACTTGAGATCTGATATCTTCGAGTTCACTCAAAGCCGGCAACGTGAAAACTAGGAATCTGTCACCAAGTTTTAATGTTCCAGTCATTCTGGCAGTGTCCGCTTAATGTTTCAAAACTTCCCATTCTCCATTCCCCCATCCCTCCGCTTCCAAAACTTTGCTAGCGCAAAAAAAAGCTTTGCACAGGCTCAGAAAGTCTCACCATCATCATCATCATCATCATCATCATCATTATCATTCATCATATCATATCATCATCATGTGTCTTGCCACATGGCTTTGGCAATCATGGCCCTCCACACGAATCAATCTTTTGCCACTGCAAGTGTGTCTCCTACCCTTTTTGTCTTCATCCAGTCCGCAAAACTGTCCAATATTTTCTCTCTGGGTCTACCTGGTGCTCTTTTCCTTTCAGCTTTTCTGTCGTTACTAGGTGCTCAAATTTCTTTTGCCTCAAAATATCCTTAAACTTAACTTGTTTTTCCTAATCTTCTTCAATAATATTTTGTGTGTGTGTGTGTGTTTGCCTCTTTCAAGACTGTCTTGTTTGTCTTCTTTGCTGTCCATGGAACTTTCACACATTCTTCTTGAAACCACATTGCAGCTGCCTCAACTTGTTCTCATTTTGTGTGTTGATTGTCCACGCGTCGCATTCTTACAACAGAAAGTGTATTACATTTTAACCTGCAAGTTGGGTAGGAGCGCATAGGGAACTCTCCGAGTGTAATGAATCTCTTGAATGAACAAACACACAAACTCAAAACTCAAAGGCCGCTATCCATATCCACTTAATATTAATTACCACCTAAAAGCCTGTTTACATTTCTGTACGAGGACACGCAGCTATGCATGTAGTCGTGTGCATTGAGGCGTCTTTTGAACGGTATCAGCGGGGGGGGGGTCCAGGTTCTTTTGTTCCTCTGACAGGTAGAAAGATATATCACCTTACAGTTAAAAGGGCGTATTTATAACTCTCGTCGTTCCAATTTGAAGTGAAGAAAACAAAATGTGTTTGGTAGTAACAAGACCCGCAGTGGCTCTGTCGGTTGCTCAGCGGCCAGCGTAATGTTTGACAAGGTGTATTCCAAATGTTTTATAAACAAATGGCGTTTAGATCAAGAGTGGTGATTTGGGTGGGGGTGAGGGATGGAGGTGGGGGTCTAGGATGGACGGTGGGGGCAGGATGACCGTGAGAGAGGTGGAGCAGGGCACAGATTATAACCCTTTGACTCCCGCGCTCGGTCCCTCAGCATCCTGCATTGTCACCATGCCAGCAAAGCAAACAAAACAAAACAAAAACAAAACAAAAACAAAAAAACTTGACCCTTCCTGCAGGAAAGCTGGTGGGTAGGGTGAGGGAGTCGAAGGATTAAGTTTTTGCAGTTGGTGGATAGGGTGCGGGAATCAAAAGGTTTTAAATTTAGAGTTCGATGTTTGGGGATGGCAGTTTTTGTTTAAAAAGAGATTTCATCGCTTTCAGCGAGACAATTACAAATGTGCAACACTCAAGTAAACATCTGGCATACAGCTTGAGCTCGTGCAAAACCTTATGCGCTGGCAAGTTTTGAAATGGAGAAGGGTGAGGGGATAACTTGAGAAAACGGAGCCATGAAACAGTCTTGATGGAGGCAGGCACAAGTAGATGATTCGTACGGAAGATTAGGAAAACGCAGGCAACGTTCATAGGCCATTTTGTGAGGAAAGGGGAAGTGGAGCACCTGGTCACAACGGGAAAGCTGGAGGGAAGGAGAGCACCGGGTAGCCCCAGGGAGAAGATACTAGACGGACTTGCAGAGTGGGCTGGGGACAAGGAGGGTGGAAGAGATGCTCGGGGCAACAAGAGATAGAGACAGATGGAAGTCCATAATCGCCAACGCCATCCGGCAAGGCACCTGATGATGATGATGATGGATGATGATGATGATGATGATGATGATGATGATGATGATGATGATGATGATGAGAAACAGTTAGCTGATACGGCCAGAATAATCGGACAGACAGGAAACAAGGACAACTACAATTTGACTCCTCTCTCTGACCATCGCGAACGTAGAAAGAAGAAAAGAGAATTGGGCGGGACTAATCCTTTAAAAAAAATCTTAAGTTAGTCAGTTAGTTTAGTTAGCTAGTTAGTAAGTTATTAGTTAGTTTAATTAGTTTAGTTAGTTCTTTAGTTATTTAGTTTAGTTAACTAGTTAGCTAGATAGCGTGATATCTTGCTAGTTAGTTACTCAGTTGCTTAGCTAGATATGTAGCTAGTTAGTTAGTCTAGTAGTTAGTTAACTAGTTAGTTAGTTAGTGGGTTAGTTGGTGGGTTAGTTGGTCAATTAGTTAGTTAGCCAGCTAGTCAGTTAGTCAGTCAGTTAATTAACTATGCTAGCTAGTTAGTCAGTCAGTCAGTTACTTAGTCAATTTTTCAGTCAGTTAGTTAGTTACTAAGTTACTTAGTCAGTAAGTTAGTCAGTTAGTTAGCTAGTATAGTTAGTCAGTCAGTCAGTCAGTTAGCCATCCAGTTAGCCATTTAGTCAGTTAATCAGCAGTCAGTTAGCTAGTCAGTCAGTCAGTCAGTTAGTTAGTTAACTAGTTAGTTAGCTAGTCAGTTCATCATCTTTATAACGCCTTTTGATTTTATCTGGACACTGTATGTTCGTCTTTTGCCCACACTGTGCAGGCAGTATATTGCTGCACAGTCTGCATGCTCAGTCTGCGGTGGGTGTACATGCTGGGTATTCTCGTGTCTCCGTTCATCGTCAGACACTGACAGGACTTAACAGAATCTTGAACGTGCATATTTAACCCTTTGACTCCCGCATCCTGTTCACCAACTGCAAAAAAAAAGAAACTTAACCCTTTGACTCCCTCACCCCATCCACCAGCTTCCGCTGCAATTGCTGTGATCGGTGAGGGAGTCAAAGGGTTTAAGTTTTTGCTTTGCTAGCATGCTTGATAATGCAGGATGCTCGTGGACAGGGTGTGGGAGTCAAAGGGTGAAGCTTTGTTTGCTAGCATGCTTGATAATGCAGGATGCTCGTGGAAGGGTGTGGAGTCAAAGGGTGAAGTTTTTGCTTTGCTAGCATGCTTGATAATGCAGGATGCTCGTGGACAGGGTGTGAGAGTCAAAGGGTTAATGCAGTTCTGCGAACGTATACACATGACTAGTGTTTCGGCATTAGAAGATCTGCAAACGTAGTCAACTTGGGAGATTGGAAAAATATCCACCTTTTAGCCACCAGGCAGAATGTACGGAGACAGGATCGAACCCCGGATCTTCCGATTGGAAGTCTTACAGTCTTACCCACTTGACTAAAGCACCCATCGTCACCTGATTCGCTTTTGTGTGTATGTTTCTATCAAGAGTTTCTTCAAAGCATATTGAGTATGCAAAACAGTTTATGGCCGAGAATATTGTGCCAGACACACAATATATTTAACCGTCTGACTCCCGGACCCTATCCACCAAGAGCAAAAACTTAACCCTTTGACTCCTGCACCCTATCCACCAAAAGCAAAAACTGAACCCTTTTCCTGCAGGAAGCTGGTGGATGGGGATGAGGGAGCAAAGGGTTAAGTTTTTGCTTCGCTAGTATGGCTGACAATGGAGGATGCTGGTGGACAGGGCGCGGGAGTTCAAAGGGTTAACTAATCATGTTCAGCTGGGCAGACAGGTCACGACCGAGAGAACTAGGCCTAAGCCAGACACGAACAATAAATCCAGTCTCAGTACAATCCAATGACCGTGTTGACGTTTGCGTTATACTGCCAGGGTATCATGACCCGTTAGATGGCGCCTGCAGGCCTGACGAGAGTTTCTTAACCCTTTGTCCACCACACCCTGTCCACTAGCATCCTGCATTGTCAACCATGCTAGCGAAGCAAAAACTGAACCCTTCGAGTCTCTCACCATATCCATCAGCTTTCTGTAGAAAGCGGGTGGATAGGGTGAAGGAGTCAAAGAGTTCAAATTTTGCAGCTGGTGGATAGGGTGCGGGAGTCAAAGGGTTA
>CM060309.1:62296533-62301533 GCA_030674185.1 Monoplex corrugatus
CAATTTTGTAAAAGAAAAAAAAAAAAAATCTATTCTCCACTCGCTGATACTCAACGACGCATGACCGCATCAGCTTAACTTATTAATTAACCGCATATTTGGCTGCTCTTGAAGTTTGGAGTGTATCCAAGAGGGATTCATCGCACTCGGACAATTCCGTATGCGCTCCACCCAATCTGCCATCTGTTAACTGGCAGATTTCTTAAACCTTCGCAAAACTGTATGTTGCTGGCAAAGTCTTAAATCGGAAAGGAGAGGGAGGGGGGAAGAAACAGAATCTATGAAATACTGCGCTGGACAACACTAGAATAACTGGAGCATTAAGATGGGCAACAAAAAGAACAGTTTTTATATTGCGGGCAGAGATTGAACTCGAGATATCAGATACTAAATCCACGAACTTATTACAAAAGTCGACTAGCCCACATTTGTTCTGTTTTGTTGAGATTAGAGTCCTATCATTCTCAGAGTATATGAGGACTAGCTATATAAGAATGTCACTAAAAAAAACAAACAAACAAACAAACAAACAAAAACAAACAAAACAAAAAAAACCCAACCTTAAAACATTTTGGTTCCACTGTGAGATACATTGCTGTTGTCGGATTCTCTGGATCTAAATTAATAACTGAATGATTGCAGCCCACTTTTGATGCTCTTATGAATGCTTAATAACGTGCTCCTCTGAAATGTAATCTTTCGAAACAAGTGCTGTTTCAGTTTCAGTTTCTCAAGATGACGTCTCCGCGCTCGGAACGAATTCCATATGCACTAACGTCACAGGTGCCACGTGTATGGTGACCCTGGCACATGCCTTTAACCTGCACATACACCCATGAGCTGGCCAGGTCCTACCTAGACTATGTTTTACCTAGTCTATATTTTATACTGGTATTTTATCAGCCTACCACCGGAATAATCCAGGTTACATGTAAAATTAATTTTCAACGACATGTATATGTGTGTATCTTACCTTCAAAAAAGGAACATATGTATAAAATAATTAAATAAATAAATAAAGGTCTGAATCACAACACAACTAGCTATTCTGTATAAACTCATCTCACATGACAGAACACCCCCCCCCTCCCCCCCCCCCCCCCCATTAGTCAATGCCCATCTGTCAACTATGTTACCCCGATCATTCAGTGGATCCTGGCTGAAAGGTGATCAGTCACAGTCGAAGGGACTGACCTATGTTCATTAGACCTGCAGTCTAATTAACGGTTAGTCTGTAGTAGCAGCTGAGGTGACCATGGACTCAATAATCCCTGACCAAGGTCTCAGGGCATCAAGGACTTTGTACTTGTTTGATACTTCAGGCGTAACTCCATTGTTGTAGTCACACACTCGCAGGAAAGGGACCACCCACGTCTATTCTCGGTGGCCAGACTCATGACACTAAATTCTTTATTAAAGGACCTTACTACTGACTTGACAACTGTTACAATCACATGCTAACGGTTGTGGGTTCGAATCCCCGGGGTGCGCTATATTAAAACTTAGCCTTCTCACTGTCCCATCTTAGTAGCATTGTTCTTCTGGTGATGTCAGTATAGGATTAAATGACCCACCCCTTCTTCCACAGCCCTGGGATGGTTATCCCCGTCGGCCATAATTATTACCTGTAGTAGATGTCGACGTGAAAACTGAACCAAACCAATCAGTTGAACTATTACAAGGTCAGAGAGGGATAGAGTGGGAATATCAGAGAGGAGTAAAATGGGAATGTCAGACAAGGGTAAACCGGGAATGTGAGAGAGGGGTAAACCGGGAAAGTGAGAGAGGGGTAAACCGGGAATGTGAGAGAGGGGTAAACCGGAAAAATGAGAGAGGGGTAAACCGGGAATGTGAGAGAGGGGGTAAACCGGGAATGTGAGAGAGGGGTAGAATGGGAATGACAGAGAGTGGTCATCATCATCATCATCATCATGTGCCCTGCCACATGGCGTTGGCGATCATGGCCCTCCATATGTATCTGTCCCTTGTTGCCGCAAGCACATCTTCCACCCTCTCTGTCCTCAGCCACCTACAAGTCCGTCCAATATTTTCTCACTGGGTCTACCTGGTGCTCTCTTTCCCTCCAGCTTTCCTGTTGCCTGTCTTTTCCTAATCTTCCTTATCAATAATCTTTTTTGTTTCTGCTTCCATCAGCACTACAGACACAAGGCAGACAGGGTTAGAGTGAGAATATCAGAGAGAGGGTTAGAATGAGAATATCAGAGAGGGTTAGAGTGAGAATATCAGAGAGGGGAAGAGTGAGAATATCAGAGAGGGGTAGAGTGAGAATATCAGAGAGAGGGGTAGAATGAGAATGTCAGAGAGGGGTAGAGTGAGAATATCAGAGAGGGGTAGAGTGAGAATATCAGACAGGGTTAGAGTGAGAATATCAGAGAGGGGTAGAGTGAGAATATCAAAGAGGGGTAGAGTGAGAATATCAGAGAGAGTTAGAGTGAGAATATCAGAGAGGGTTAGAGTGAGAATATCAGAGAGAGTTAGAGTGAGAATATCAGAGAGAGTTAGTGTGAGAATATCAGAGAGGGTTAGAGTGAGAATATCAGAGAGAGTTAGAGTGAGAATATCAGAGAGAGTTAGAGTGAGAATATCAGAGAGGGTTAGAGTGAGAATATCAGAGAGAGTTAGAGTGAGAATATCAGAGAGGGTTAGTGTGAGAATATCAGAGAGAGTTAGAGTGAGAATATCAGAGAGAGTTAGTGTGAGAATATCAGAGAGAGTTAGAGTGAGAATATCAGAGAGGGTTAGAGTGAGAATATCAGAGAGAGTTAGTGTGAGAATATCAGAGAGGGGTAGAGTGAGAATATCAGAGAGGGGTAGAGTGAGAATATCAGAGAGGGGTAGAGTGAGAATATCAGAGAGGGAGGTGAGAATATCAGAGAGGTTAGATAGAATATCAGAGAGGGTTAGAGTGAGAATATCAGAGAGGGTTAGAGTGAGAATATCAGAGAGGGGTAGAGTGAGAATATCAGAGAGGGTTAGAGTGAGAATATCAGAGAGGTAGAGTGAGAATATCAGAGAGGTTAGAGTGAGAATATCAGAGAGGGTTAGAGTGAGAATATCAGAGAGGTAGAGTGAGAATATCAGAGAGGGTTAGAGTGAGAATATCAGAGAGGTAGAGTGAGAATATCAGAGAGGTAGAGTGAGAATATCAGAGAGGTAGAGTGAGAATATCAGAGAGGTTAGAGTGAGAATATCAGAGAGGTTAGAGTGAGAATATCAGAGAGGGTTAGAGTGAGAATATCAGAGAGGTTAGAGTGAGAATATCAGAGAGAGGTAGAGTGAGAATATCAGAGAGGGTTAGAGTGAGAATATCAGAGAGGGTTAGAGTGAGAATATCAGAGAGGGTTAGAGTGAGAATATCAGAGAGGGTTAGAGTGAGAATATCAGAGAGGGTAGAGTGAGAATATCAGAGAGGGGTAGAGTGAGAATATCAGAGAGGGTAGAGTGAGAATATCAGAGAGGGTAGAGTGAGAATATCAGAGAGAGGTAGAGTGAGAATATCAGAGAGAGGTAGAGTGAGAATATCAGAGAGGGGTAGAGTGAGAATTCAGAGAGGGGTAGAGTGAGAATATCAGAGAGGGTAGAGTGAGAATATCAGAGAGGGTAGAGTGAGAATATCAGAGAGAGGTAGAGTGAGAATATCAGAGAGGGGTAGAGTGAGAATATCAGAGAGGGTTAGAGTGAGAATATCAGAGAGGGTTAGTGTGAGAATATCAGAGAGGGGTAGAGTGAGAATATCAGAGAGGGGTAGAGTGAGAATATCAGAGAGGGTTAGTGTGAGAATATCAGAGAGGGTTAGTGAGAATATCAGAGAGGGTAGAGTGAGAATATCAGAGAGGGTAGAGTGAGAATATCAGAGAGGGGTAGAGTGAGAATATCAGAGAGGGTAGAGTGAGAATATCAGAGAGGGTTAGAGTGAGAATATCAGAGAGGGTAGAGTGAGAATATCAGAGAGGGTTAGAGTGAGAATATCAGAGAGGGTTAGATGAGAATATCAGAGAGGGTTAGAGTGAGAATATCAGAGAGGGTTAGAGTGAGAATATCAGAGAGGGTTAGAGTGAGAATATCAGAGAGGGGTAGAGTGAGAATGTCAGAGAGGGTTAAAGTGAGAATATCAGAGAGGGTTAAGTGAGAATTCAGAGAGGGTAGAGTGAGAATGTCAGAGAGGGTTAGAGTGAGAAGTAGAGGAATAATATCAGAGAGGGTAGAGTGAGAATATCAGAGAGGGGTTAGAGTGAAATATCAGAGAGGGTTAGTGTGAAATGTCAAAGTGGGTTATGTGAGAATATCAAAGAGAATTAGAGTGAGAATATCAGAGAGGGTTAGAATGAGAATATCAGAGAGGGAAAAATGGATGCCCCCACCCCCCTACACCACACTCCTTTTAACACAACAATAACAACAACAACACCAACAACAACAACAACAACAACATCACCACCACCAACAACAACACCAAATCAGAGAGACCAGGCCTGCAGGCACCATGGTACTATGCAAACTTACGCAAATGTCTTCACTGTCATGTACGTCAGACTTCCTCCGTGGGGATGCCGGGGCTCTTTCAGTATAAAAAGTATCCCCACCTTCTGAAATTCTGTGCTAGAAATTTCCTCTTTTCTGTCACTCTCTTTGTTTCTACCTTGTTCCTTTGCTTTCTGTAATTTCTTCTATCATTTTCTGCCTTGCTGGTCACTTCACCTGCATGTCTTCGATAAAGTCTTACGTACTTTCTCTTAAAGCAAAGATAAAGGGTTAGAGCTAAATGGCGAGAAGATTGAAGTCACGGTAATCAGTAAAAAACATGAAATCCCCTCATGCAAAATAAAAGCAAATGGCACAACCTTGAGACAGGTTGATAAGTTTAAATATCTGGGAACGATCATCTCACCAGACGGCAGATACACATCAGAAATAGCCAGCAGAATCGGCCGAGCCAAAACAGCATTCAAGAAGATGAAAAACATTCTTACCAACAAATG
>CM060309.1:62326533-62329033 GCA_030674185.1 Monoplex corrugatus
TACACTCCCTCACCCTATCCATCAGCTTTATACACTCCCTCACCCCAGCCGCCAGCTGTCTACACCTCCTCACTCTATCCATCAGTTTTCTACATTGCCTCACCCTACCCACCAGCTTTCTGCACACCCTCACCCTATCCACCAGCTTTCTGCACTCCCTCATCCTATCCACCAGCTTTCCGCACTCCCTCACCCTATCCACCAGCTCTCCTCACTCTCCCCCTATCTACCAGCTTTCTATACTCTCACCTTATCCACCAGCTTTCTACGCTCCCTGACCCTATCCACCAGCCTCCTGCTTAAACATAGACTGGTAGGATAAGATGAGGAAGTAAAAGGGTTAAATAAGGACTGGGGGATAGGCTGAGAGAGAGAAGGGTTTAACCTTTTGACTCCTGCACCCTATGCACCAGCTGCGAAAACTTAACCCTTTATCTCCCTCACCCTATCCACCAACTTCCTGCAAGAAGCTGGTGGATGGGGTGAGGGAGTCAAAGGGTTCAGTTTTTGATTTGCTAGCATGGCTGACAATGTAGGATGCTGTCGTACGGGGTACGGGTGTCAAAGGGTTAAAGAAGGACTGGTGGCACTGGTGAGGAAGTGAAAGGGTTAAAGAAGGTCTGGTGGCTATGGTGAGGAAGTGAAAGGATTAAAGAAGGTCTGGTGGCTATGGTGAAGAAGTAAAAGTGTTAAAGGTCTGGTGGCTATGGTGAGGAAGTGAAAGGGTTAAAGAAGATCTGGTGGCTATGGTGAGGAAGTGAAAGGGTTGAAGCTGGTCTGGTGGCTATGGTGAGGAAGTGAAAGGGTTAAAGAAGGTCTGGTGGCTATGGTGAGGAAATGAAAGGGTTAAAGAAGGTCTGGTGGCTATGGTGAGGAAGTGAAAGGGTTAAAGAAGGTCTGGTGGCTATGGTGAGGAAGTGAAAGGGTTAAAGAAGGTCTGGTGGCTATGGTGAGGAAATGAAAGGGTTAAAGAAGGTCTGGTGGCTGTGGTGAGGAAGTGAAAGGGTTAAGGAAGGTCTGGTGGCTATGGTGAGGAAGTGAAAGGGTTAAAGAAGGTCTGGTGGCTATGGTGAGGAAGTGAAAGGGTTAAAGAAGGTCTGGTGGCTGTGGTGAGGAAGTGAAAGGGTTAAAGAAGGTCTGGTGGCTGTGGTGAGGAAATGAAAGGGTTAAAGAAGGTCTGGTGGCTATGGTGAGGAAGTGAGAGGGATTAACAAGTGCAATGTTCTCTTTCCCCCCATCATGTGTGGGCGGTGAATATTAGAGAGAACAGGAAATAATAGCTGGCATTCGTCACTTTTGAATCTTCCAACGTTTTAGGTCAACCAGAGGGCATACATAGGTGGTAATATGGATTTCTGATTTCTTACAGGTCGCATTGTTTTGTTGACAATTCATGTTGATTTGATATACGATTTTAATGTAATTATTTATTTGGCTTATTTCCTCTTCATCAAATAATCATGAATCCTTGTATTCAAAATATCAGTTATCATCGTCATCATCGTCGTCGTTGTCGTCGATGTCCCGGTTATTGATATATGTTTACAAAATTGCTTTGTTTTTGACTGTTTGTCTTTTTTGTTTGTTTTGTTCCTTGTTTTTTGTTGTTGTTGTTGATTGTTTTGTGTGCTTTTGATTACCTTTTTTTAATACACCATTTAGAACAATGTTCCAGGGTTGCTGATGTCAGACAAGAGAGATGACAGCAGAAATGGGCAGTTTAAATTAATATAATATGAAATTCAATGCGTACACAGACTGACGTGTTGAGTAGAATGATATCAGATTCGTGCTTAGCCTAATCGGCGTTTAAAAGCATTGACACTTATGGCACGAAATGTGACACGCGGCGGCAATCAACGTTTAACTCTGGCTGCGCAGTTCAGTGTCATATGTCGTCTGCTGTGAAGGCAACTGTGCAATCAGATCGCCAAACAAACACACACACAACAGAGAGAGAGAGAGAGAGACAGAGAGAGACAGAGAGAGACAGAGACAGAGACAGAGACAAAGACAGAGACAGAGACAGAGAAACAGAGAGACTGAGAGACAGAGAGACAGAGAGGGAAAGAAAGAAAGAGAGAGAGAAAGAGAGGGAGAGAAGGAAAGAAAGAGAGAGGGAGGAGAGAGAGAGAGAGAAGAGAAAGAAAGAAAGAAAGAAGAGAGAGAGAGAGAGAGAGAGAGAGAGAGAGAGAGAGAGAGAGAGAGAGAGAGAGAGAGAGAGAACAAAATCAAGAATATAATTTTATTTACGGGGATATGATATCTGCAAATTATGTACATTGTTACGTCCTGTCCTCGTCCATGCATTGCACGTAGATTTTACATTATAGTCATAGATATTCCAACAAGGCAGACATGAAATGTCTGGTTAAAGAATGAGGGAGAGAGAGAGAGAGAGAGAGAGAGAGAGAGAGAGAGAGAGAGAGAGAGACAGAGACAGAGACAGAGACAGAGAGACAGAGAGACAGAGAGACAGAGAGAGACAGAGAGAGACAGA
>CM060309.1:62334033-62336533 GCA_030674185.1 Monoplex corrugatus
CAGACACAAGAAGAACATTATTGAAGAAGATTAGGAAAAGACAAGCAACATATATAGGATATTTTATGAGGCAAGAGAAATCAGACCACCTAGTCACAACAGGAAAGCTGGAGGGAAAGACAGCACCAGGTAGACCCAGGGAGAAAACGTTGGACAAACTTGCAGAGTGGTTGAGGACAGAGAGGGTGGGAGAGGTACTTGCAGCGACAACGGTTAGATCCGTATGGAGGGTCATGATCGACTACGCCGTGCGACAAGCCACATGATGATGGTGCTAATGAGTCAAGGGGCCCGATCCTCACACGCTAGCACACCGGTATAGAAGAGGCGAGACAGCGAAAGGCGAGGGCGAGGGCGAGGGCGAGGGCGAGGGAAGAGGTGTGCTATGAAACAGACGCGAGGCGAAAGTAAATAGCAGCCATGGTACAGTGCTTATTAACACTTCTTTTTGTCATAACTGAAGGAGCTGTCGTCAAACACAAAAGCGAAATGAAGGACCACAAACTATTCTTCGCCAGAAAGATCTTCCCACAGCTACCTACCCTTATCTAGCCAGTACCTAGCCAGGCTTGTCACTAAGGGATACAAAGAACTTTCCTACTTAACAGGAATCAGAAAAACACGAAAATAGAATCAGAACACGTATTTAATATAACCAGACAAGACAGGCGCAAATTTTCGGCCAGCTCACCTTTGTCAAGCGTAAATGTAAGATCACAAACGAACAAACACCAAATACAAAAAATTGGAGAAAAAGGCTCAAATTTCCCTGCTGCTTCGTCCAGTGGATGAGTTTTTTTTTTTTTTGGTGTGTGTTGTTCGTTCTTTGATTTAACGTCTTTTCACTATGAGTGATATTAGACGATTTGGTGTGTGTGTGTGTGTGTGTGTGTGTGTGTGCGTGCGTGCGTGCGTGCGTGCGTGCGTGCGTGTGTGTGTATGTGTATGTGTGTGTGTGCGTGCGTGTGCGTGCGTGTGTGTGTGTGTGTGTGTGTGTGTGTGTGTGTGTGTGTGTGTGTGTGTGTGTGTGTGTGTGTGTGTGTGTGTGTGTGTGTGTGTGTGTGTGTGTGTGTGTGTGTGTGTGTAAAGTTCCCGCGAATTACGATAGGAAAGTTGCGTTTCTGTATACCAACCTGGCGGCAAGAGTGGCAAAGTTCCAAAGACTTTATCAATAGAAATAACATGTGTGCTAGGTATTCGCTAGGTAAGGCTAGGAAGTATTAAATAAGAGGATCGTTCTTGCTGAGTGATGATGCCATTTGCTGAAATCAATGACTCCGTCTTGTGCACGGTATTTTTTATTTTTTATTATTATCTTTTTCGCACTAATTTTTGACCTCCCACTAGCTGCCTCGCCACACAGGCGCGATTGTGCTAGCGTATAAGAAACGGGCCCTAGTCTTCCCGTATAGATGGACACCGTCAGCATAATCTTACTGTGCAGTACTTTCCCATACAAGCGGACAGAAATGTAACGTTGTTTTATTCTATTCTCTTTTATATTCTATTTATTTGAAACTGTTGTTGTTTCTTATCTAAAAACAGTTATACGGATTTCACTCATAGAAACGCCAAATATGAAGAAGTTAAGAATGCGATATGAAGGATTTTTTTTTATTTATTAAATTTCTTTTATTATTATTATTTTTTTTTTTACCTTGTGAAACGTAGAGGAGGGTATGAATATTATTACCTAGGCAACCTAATTCGATTTTGTCCCATTTTATTGTATACTGTTTTATTCTTTTTATTTCTTTTGTGTCGAAATTAAAGTACGGCTTAACCTAGAAAAACGTCAAAAAGGAAAGGAAAGTTGTAAATGTAACTTTGTCATCTGTTCTGTTTCTCTGTTTGTCTGTCTCTGCCTTCCTGCCTGTCTGTCTGTCTGTCTGTCTGTCCGTCCGTCTCTCTCCTTCTATCTTTGATAATAATAATAATGATAATGATAATAATGATAATAATAATGATAATAATAATAACAACAACAACAACAACAACAACAACAACAGCAACAACAATAATAATAATAATAATATAATAATAATAATAATAATAATAATAGTGATAATAATGATGATGATGACGATGATGATACTATTATACTACTACTACTACTACTATGACATTTAAGAGGCGCCATATTTTGATATAAGAATCCATCTAAAGCTCGAAGTCTTATCAGTCACCAAAGCAATCACCCAACAACGATCAAAACTCCAGAACACGAAGCACACGTAAACTGGAGGGACAGGACAGGACAGGACAGGACAGGAGGGCAGTGGGACAAAAGAGTGACTATGAAGAATTTTGCCAGATCATCATTAGCAGATTCGGGTGGAGCGCAAATGGAATTGTCCGGGTGCGATGATGAATTTCTCTTGAAGAAATTAGACTTCAAATTCTGAATGTAATTTCTCTTTTTATTTTGCGGTTTGATTGTTGCCATACCTCTTTTTTTGTGTTCTTTTCTATATTCTTTATATTCCTTCTGTTTTCTTTG
>CM060309.1:62341533-62346533 GCA_030674185.1 Monoplex corrugatus
GATCTGTTACCGACACTGATCCATCGTTATCAAGGAAGCCTAGTTTTGTTATGAACGATAAAACTCTTAAACTGACCTTTAGACGCTGTTTATGTAGGTATGTATAAGAAATGATAACGTACAGCACACATAAAGTCGTAAAAATATGTCGTGCTCCTGAGCCAACGAAGCTAGATGTCTATTGATTGGTATTAGTTTTGCTAAAGTGCATCTGTGGTTGCCGCTATGTATGTATGTATGTATGTATGTATGTATGTATGTATGTATGTATGTATGTATGTATGTATGTATGTATGTATGTATGTATGTATGTATGTATATATGTATGTATGTATGTATGTATCTGTGTATGTATGTATGTATGTATGTGTGTATGTATCTATGTATGTATGTATGTATGTGTGTGTATGTATGTATGTATGTATGTATGTATGTGTGTATGTACATGTATGTATGTATGTATGTGTGTATGTATGTATGTATGTATGTGTGTATGTATGTATGTATGTATGTGTGTGTACGTCCAGCGACGTGGAGAGGGGGGTCTGCTGCATGGGTAACAGCTTGCCCTCCACACTTACTTACCCAGGCCTTGCGCTCTGGAGAGGTCACTCCAGCTTCGCTTTGTAGCGTCGACTAAACACGGGAAGTAGCAGTTTACCGGTTTTAAGTCTGCATACTCAATTGGCGTAGAGTCAGACGCCAGGGGCTGCTTCCGACGGTGGGAGAGGTCATCGCATCTCACTGGGCAGCTACCGCCCGCCTTAAGCTGGGCAGCCTCCAGCCAGTAAGGTGCTGCCCCGCCACGGTCCGTTAGCCTCACTGGGTGCGTGGGGTTTAGGGTGAAAACCGACAAGCGGATCGACAACTGTGCACCAGGCAACAGAAAAACGAAAACTCCCGCCCTGAAATTGGGCACATGGAACGTAAGGACAATGACACCAGGCTTTTCTGACGATCTGCAAGAAGTAAATGATGCTCGCAAGACAGCCGTCATTGACAGAGAACTGAGCAGACTGCAGATGGACATCGTCGCCCTTCAAGAAACCAGGCTCCCAGAAACAGGATCTGTGAGGGAGAGAGACTTCACCCTGTTCTGGCAGGGCAAACCATCAGACGAGGTCAGAGAACACGGCGTGGGATTCGCAGTTAGAAACAGATTATTGGGATCCATAACCCCACCAGCAGAAGGAACAGAGCGAATCCTGTCTCTCCGACTCCAAACTACCTCAGGACCAGTCAGTCTAATCAGTGCCTACGCACCAACTTTGGCATCCACAGCAGAAGCAAAAGACAAGTTTTATGACGACCTCAGTGCTGCTATAAGGAGAATTCCTGACAGAGAACTACTGTTCATCGCCGGCGATTTCAACGCCAGAGTGGGTGTCGATTACAATTCCTGGCCCACCTGCTTGGGTCAGTTCGGCACTGGGAAAATGAACGAGAATGGCCAGCGCCTGCTAGAGCTCTGTTGTCATTATGGGTTGTGCGTCAGTAACACCTTCTTCAACACGAAGCCTCAGCATCGAGTCTCCTGGAGACACCCGCGATCCAAACACTGGCACCAGCTCGACCTGATCCTCACCAGACGTGTCAACCTTTCTAGCATCAAGATCACTCGCAGCTACCAGAGCGCCGATTGTGACACTGACCACTCTTTGGTGTGCAGCAATGTGAAGCTCCGCGCGAAGAGACTGCACCGTACGAGAAAGGAGGGCCGACCTCGCATTGACACCAGCAAAACACGCGATCAAAGAAAAGTGGAGGAGTTTGCGCGTGTGTTGGAGGATTCTCTCCCTGGCCCACCCACTGCAAACGCCCAAGACCGATGGGAACACTTCAGAGATGCTGTCTACAATGCCGCCATGTCTACATTTGGCAAAAAGACCAGCAAGTCAGCTGATTGGTTCGAAGCCCACTCAGAAGAAATGACACCAGTCATCGAGGCCAAGAGAAACGCCTTGACAGCATACAAAAGCAATCCCAGTGAGCAGAACCTCCAGGTTCTCCGCGCTGCTCGCAGCAAAGTCCAGCAGTGTGCCAGACAATGCGCCAATGGCTATTGGCTTCAGCTTTGCTCCCAGATTCAGATTGCGGCTGACACAGGCAACATCAAGGCGATGTATGAAGGCATCAAGCAGGCATTGGGCCCAACGCAAAAGAAAACTGCCCCTTTGAAATCAGCTACAGGGGAGGTGATTCAAGACAGAGAACAACAGATGGAGCGCTGGGTAGAACACTACACTGAGCTATATGCAAGGGAAACTGTAGTCTCAGAAGACGCCCTGAATGCCATAGAGTGCCTACCAGAGCTGGAAGAGCTTGACAGGGAACCAACCATAGATGAGCTCAGCGAAGCCCTGGACTCTCTTGCCTCTGGCAAGGCACCAGGGAAAGACGGTATTCCCGCCGAAGTACTGAAGTGCTGCAAAGAGACACTCATCACCGAGTTGCATGAAATCCTCTGCCTCTGTTGGAGTGAAGGCGAAGTACCACAAGACATGAGGGATGCTAACGTCGTCACACTGTACAAAAACAAAGGTGACAGAAGCGATTGCAATAATTATCGCGGCATATCCCTCCTCAGTATCGTTGGGAAAGTCTTCGCACGAGTAGTACTGAAGAGGCTCCAGGTACTCGCAGAGCAAGTCTACCCTGAATCGCAGTGCGGGTTCCGTGCCAACAGATCCACTATAGACATGATCTTCTCCCTCAAACAACTTCAGGAGAAATGCAGGGAGCAAAGGCAGCCACTCTTCGTTGCCTTCATAGACCTCACAAAGGCCTTCGATCTGGTCAGTAGGGATGGCCTCTTCAAAATCCTTCCCCAAATTGGATGTCCACCCAAACTTCTCAGCATCATCAGATCCTTCCACGAAGACATGAAAGGCACCGTCGTCTTTGACGGCTCAACATCAGCTGCCTTCAACATACGGAGCGGAGTGAAACAGGGTTGCGTCCTGGCTCCCACCCTGTTTGGAATCTTTTTTGCTGTGATGCTGAAACACGCATTCGGTCCTGCAGCTGAAGGCATATACCTCCGAACCAGGACAGACGGTAAGCTCTTCAACCTCTCCAGACTAAGAGCCAAGACCAAAGTCCAGCTGAGGTGCCTGCGTGACTTCATCTTTGCAGACGACGCGGCAGTAACCGCCCACTCAGCTGAGGACCTACAGCAGCTCATGACTCGCTTCAGCGATGCCTGCCAAAACTTTGGGCTTACCATAAGCTTGAAGAAAACACAGGTCATGGGACAGGATGTTGACTCTCCCCCAGCCATCAGCATCAATGACCATGAACTGGATGTCGTCCATGACTTTGTTTATCTGGGCTCAACAATCTCAGACACCCTCTCACTTGACATTGAGCTCAACAGGCGCATCGGCAAGGCAGCTACCACCATGACCAGACTGACGAAGAAAGCATGGAACAACAGCAAGCTGACTGAGCACACAAAAATCCAGATCTACAGAGCCTGCGTCGTGAGCACCCTCCTGTATGGCAGCGAGTCCTGGACTTTGCGTGCCCGACAAGAGCAAAAGCTCAATGCTTTTCACATGCGTAGCCTCCGACGCATTCTAAACATCACCTGGCAGGACAAGGTCCCGAACAACACTGTCCTGGAAAGAGCTGGATGCACCAGCATGTACACGCTGCTGAAACAGAGACGCATGCGCTGGCTTGGCCATGCCGTGCGCATGGACGACGGACGGATCCCCAAAGACCTCCTCTACGGAGAACTGGTGCAGGGAAAACGTCCCACAGGCAGACCACAGCTGCGATTCAAAGACGTGTGCAAGAGGGACCTAAAAGCCTTGAATATCGACAAAGACAACTGGGAAGCAACAGCCCTCGAACGGTCAGCCTGGAGACAGACTGTGCAGAAAGGTCTCTCCAAGTTCGAAGAGACACTCGCTCAGCGGCACGAGGAAAAGAGAACGAGAAGAAAGGCTGCAGCCCAGGCAGACAGACCAGCGTCAGACTTCATCTGTGCCCTCTGCCACAGGGACTGTCATTCCCGCGTCGGACTGGCCAGCCACACCCGGCGCTGCACCAGAATAGGCACCCAGAGCGCAACTCCATAGTCTTCCGAGACTGAAGGACGCCTATGATATGTGTGTGTGTGTATGTATGTATGTATGTATGTATGTATGTATGTATGTGTGTATGTATGTATGTGTGTATGTATGTATGTATGTGTGTATGTATGTATGTATGTAGGTGTGTATGTATGTATGTATGTATGTATGCATGTATGTAAATATATGTGCATATATACATACATATATATATATATATATATATAATATATATATATATATATGTGTGTGTGTGTGTGTGTGTGTGTGTGTGTGTGTGTGTGTGTGTGCGTGTGTGTGTGTGTTCGTTCGTTCGTTCGTTTGTTATTTCTTTCCACGTCTATTCACATATGTGCTTTTAGACGAATGTGTGTGTGTGTGTGTGTGTGTGTGTGTGTGTGTGTGTGTGTGTGTGTGTGTGTGTGTGCGCGCGTGTGTAAAATTTCATGTATACAATAAGGTCAAACTATGCTGGTAGAGCTATGTTCAGAACACAGATTTTTTCAAACTGTCCATCCCTGTTAGGAGATTTTCCTGATTTTGAGAAACATGGGTAACAGACATACACATGGACTTTGCTAAATGCGTTGGGTTGTGATGAAGCATCCTTAAGATATTGTGTACTTTTCAATGTGAAATAATAACAATAATAATAACAATAATAATAATAATAATAATAATGATAATAATAATAATAATAATAATATAGAAATGATTATGTATGCCCTATATGTAAAACAATGTAGCTATGCTGATAATGCAGGGTACTCCCTCTCCCTCCCTCCCTGCCACCTTTCTAAGCGGTCTGGACGACGCTATTAATAGATAGAGACATGGACCCACGATTTCACGTTTCGAGTTCAGTCCCAGCCCGCAACATAAAAGTTGGCTCGTTCTCGTTCTCTACCCATATTAACCCTT
>CM060309.1:62359033-62366533 GCA_030674185.1 Monoplex corrugatus
CTCATTACAGATTGAGACTGTCTGACATGTGTACTCTTATCATGATAGTGTTGATACTATGGAGTCCCATTACAGATTGAGACTGTCTGACATGTGTACTCTTATCATGATAGTGTTGATACTATGGAGTCTCATTACAGATTGAGACTGTCTGACATGTGTACTCTTATCATGATAGTGTTGATACTATGGAGTCTCATTACAGATTGAGACTGTCTGACATGTGTACTCTTATCATGATAGTGTTGATACTATGGAGTCTCATTACAGATTGAGACTGTCTGACATGTGTACTCTTATCATGATAGTGTTGATACTATGGAGTCTCATTACAGATTGAGACTGTCTGACATGGGTACTCTTATCATGATAGTGTTGATACTATGGAGTCCCATTACAGATTGAGACTGTCTGACATGTGTACTCTTATCATGATAGTGTTGATACTATGGAGTCCCATTACAGATTGAGACTGTCTGACATGTGTACTCTTATCATGATAGTGTTGATACTATGGAGTCCCATTACAGATTGAGACTGTCTGACATGTGTACTCTTATCATGATAGTGTTGATACTATGGAGTCCATTACAGATTGAGACTGTCTGACATGTGTACTCTTATCATGATAGTGTTGATACTATGGAGTCCCATTACAGATTGAGACTGTCTGACATGTGTACTCTTATCATGATAGTGTTGATACTATGGAGTCCCATTACAGATTGAGACTGTCTGACATGTGTACTCTTATCATGATAGTGTTGATACTATGGAGTCCCATTACAGATTGAGACTGTCTGACATCTGTACTGTTGTTGTTATAGAGATAGTGACGATACTATGGTGTCCCATTATAATTTGAGAGTAACTGACATCTGTACTGTTGTTGTTATAGAGATAGTGACGATACTATGGTGTCCCATTATAGATTGAGACTACCTGACATCTGTACTGTTGTTGTTATAGAGATAGTGACGATACTATGGTGTCCCATTATAATTTGAGAGTAACTGACATCTGTACTGTTATTGTTATAGAGATAGTGACGATACTATGGTGTCCCATTATAGATTGAGACTACCTGACATCTGTACTGTTGTTGTTATAGAGATAGTGACGATACTATGGTGTCCCATTATAATTTGAGAGTAACTGACATCTGTATGTTGTTGTTATAGAGATAGTGACGATACTATGGTGTCCCATTATAATTTGAGAGTAACTGACATCTGTACTGTTGTTGTTATAGAGATAGTGACGATACTATGGTGTCCCATTATAGATTGAGAGTAACTGACATCTGTACTGTTGTTGTTATAGAGATAATGACGATACTATGGTGTCCCATTATAATTTGAGAGTAACTGACATCTGTATGTTGTTGTTATAGAGATAGTGACGATATTATGGTGTCCCATTATAGATTGAGAGTAACTGACATCCGTACTGTTATTGTAATAGTTATAGTGACGATACTATGGTGTCCCATTATAATTTGAGAGTAACTGACATCTGTACTGTTGTTGTTATAGAGATAGTGACGATACTATGGTGTCCCATTATAGATTGAGACTACCTGACATCTGTACTGTTATTGTAATAGTTATAGTGACGATACTATGGTGTCCCATTATAGATTGAGACTACCTGACATCTGTACTGTTATTGTAATAGTTATAGTGACGATACTATGGTGTCCCATTATAGATTGAGAATAACTGACAACTGTAGTCTTATTATGACAATGACGATAGTATGGAGTCTCATTATAGATTGAGACTGCCTGACATCTGTACTCTTATTGTGAAAGTGACGATGCTATGGATCTCATTATAGATTGAGACTACCTGACATCTGTACAGTTATTGTTATAGTGATAGTGACGATACTATGGTGTCCCATTATAGATTGAGAGTAACTGACAACTGTAGTCTTATTATGACAATGACGATAGTATGAAGTCTCATTATAGATTAAGACTGCCTTTGAGCCGTACGTTTATGATGGGGACGGTACTATGGAGTTCCATTGTAGATTGAGACTGCCTGACAGCCGTACGTTTATGATAGTGACGATGCTATGGAGTCTCATTATAGACTGAGACTGCCTTTCAGCTGTACTGTTATTGTGATAGTGATAGTGACGATACTATGGTGTCCCATTATAGATTGAGAGTAACTGACAACTGTAGTCTTATTATGACAATGACGATAGTATGAAGTCTCATTATAGATTGAGACTGCCTGACAGCCGTACGTTTATGATAGTGACGATGCTATGGAGCCCCATTATAGATTGAGACTTGAGCTTATTACTCTGGATCAGCAAGTACGGTGCGAATTCTAAGAAAAAGGCTCTGATAGCGCGGTTCGACGATTTCGTTTTATTTGTTATTATTTCTTAATCAACATTAACATTTAAGGAGTGGTTTATATGTGTTCTTGTTTTGATTTCAAGGTAGACATAAAAAAAAAGAAGAAACAGTAAGGTCACAGAGACAGCTGTTGGTTCAAAATTAATTGCTTGGCCATAATTTGTATATAACATAACAAGTATTATATCTATTTAATATGTTATGTTGTTTGTGCTTTGTTCTCGTTTGCTTGCGATTTTAAAATGCAGATCGTATCAGCTGTACCAATGCATACGAACATGCACATACGACATCAATTTTCGTCAGGAAGCTGGTGTATAGGGTGAGGGAGTCAAAGGGTTAGTTTTTGCAGTTGGTGGATAGGGTGCGGGAGTCATAGGGTTAAAACAGCAGGAGACCTCAAACCCTTTCCTGAAAGACACTTTAGGTACCATCCATACAGAGGCGAGACCAGGACGGGCAGGAGTGCAGAATCTTCGTTGCTGCCCTACCGGCCAGTGGCATAGTGGGCACCAGGTAAACCAATAACGTAACAAGAAACACCACGTGGGTGCGGAGGGGACCCGGAGCACCAATGCCTCGCCACTCTCCGGACAATCACCTCCCAAGCTCCCGACGCCACTCGATAGTCATTTCATCAAGCAAAGGGGGGTTGCCCATGGATTGCATGACCCACTCGGACGCAGTCATCAGTTACCTTGTTTACAGACCAAATGGCAAAGGTGGGGAGATGACAAACCCCGGGACATAGCCACACAACGTGCACCAACCAGGTCCAGAGCAATCTCAGGACTTAGAGAGAATGGAAGACCCCTCTCTCGCCCACTCTGGTCTTCATCTCTCTTTCGGGCAGCCCGCCCTGCCACCAGCTCGCATAGCTGTCAGCACCTTTCGCTTTACTATAGTCTCGACAGTTTGAAGTCGGAAGCTCCCAATGTTGCCTAACTTCAACCACAGGGGTTGCTTGAACAGCCGGACCTCAGTAGCTCATATGGTTTGAGCGTCGGATTCACATGCTATAATGGTTATGGGTTCGAATACCGGCGTGCTCTGCATTAAAACTGGCCTTCTCACTGTCCCATCTAAACATCATTGTTGTTCTGGTGGTGTCAGTATAGGATTAGGTAAGTGCCCTTCCCCCTACTTTCCTGAGATGGTTATCCCAGTCGGCCATATCACCTGAGATGGATGTCGACGTGAAAACTGAACCAAATCAATCATCAATTGAACACCCGCGTAAGTGGCCAGGTATGATGCTCCAGACACAGTACAGCCCAGTGGCGTAATGAGCACCAGGCAAGCATATAAATCTTGTTGTTGGTAACGTCTGTTGGTTTATTGATGACAAGCCGATCAGTTCAGACAATGGACTTTTCAGACTGGGTCAGTGATTTCAATTGCCAACTTCTTTGGGGACATAACACGTTGTCTAGATCTATACGATTCAGAACCGAATCCCAAATTTGTACCTGTATGGAGAGTCGAGCAGAAGCGATGATGTCATGGCTGGACACAACCACTGAAAACGATACAGATAGATAGAGATGGATATTTAGTCCCAACATCATAACCCTGAGGTCGTAGGGGAATGAGGTGGTAGAGACTTCAACTTTTTTTGGGGGGGGGACCACCATTATGAGGGCGGTGCCCATCTCCTCTCCCTCGATTCATATTCATATTCATATTCATATTCGTATTCGTATTCGTATTCGTATTCGTATTCATATTCGTATTCGTATTCGTATTCGTATTCGTATTCGTATTCATATTCGTATTCGTATTCGTATTCGTATTCGTATTCGTATTCATATATCATTTCATATTCATTTTTTTTCTCACAGTGGTCAATACCACGTAAAACTCGGGTTGATCTTCCCTTTGAGAACACGTAGCCACAGTGCAGCGCCACCCATTTTTTTAAACTAAAACTTCAGAAAGGCAAAAAGACTAATAATTATTGATCTTCAAATGTGAGGAATGGGGAAATCAACTTATCTCTCCAATGTTTTGTTCCAAGGCAGCCGAGTAATTGCCTTGCTCTTCACAGATTTCAACTGCCGTGGGATCTTTAGCGTGCGCTGGCCAGAAGTCCGACTCGGTTTTGTTGTTGTTGTTGTTTTGTTTTTTGTCCCCTTCCGAAAGACTAGCTTGTTCAGTTCGATCGATTTTCTGGTCAAACTGAGGAGAAAAATCGAGGCCTCTACAGGGGAAAGCGATACACGGATACTCTTAAAAAGCCAACTTCATCAGTTGTGGCACCATCATCAACATCACCAACTGGGAAAGCCTCTGCCCGCAACAGAGTTAAGCTGACGACAACTGTAATGGACGCAGGGCACAAACTCATAATTATATGAGCGGCATAGAACAGATACTGTACAATAGAGGAGGGACGGGCGGAAACAGCACCCTAAGCCACAAGGACTACTTCCCATACAGTGTCTCCAGGATCAGCACTGCAATTCACACGAAGATCCATACCGGGCGATAAAGGACCGCTAGGTATGCCTGTCTACTCGTCCCCACGTGGGATCGACGCGGGAGTCCGTCCATTATGTTGTATGTATGATTTGGTCGCATGGGATCTTTCATTCAAACCTGTGATTTCTTGTTCTTGTTCTTTTTCTTCATCTATATCTTCTTCTTCTTCTCTCGCTCTCTCTCTCTCTCTCTCACACACACACACACACACACACACACACACACACACACACACACACACACACACACACACACACACACACACACACACACACACAATACGCATATAAAATGTCATATCAAAACTTAATTATGACTCCATTTAGACCATTGAACAAGATTAATTTAACATACACACATCATATCTACAAATCTAAACGCATGTCACGTATTCTTGCATGGAACAAAAACTACGAACTGAAAGCATGAAAAAGACAAATATTAATACACCGGGGTAGTTTGCTAATTTTTACCATGCACACAATACAGATGACCTCATATGCATTACATATTAGCCGTGACCAGAATCCAGCTTCAGTTCAAGGCAATGATAGACATGGCAGCGAATTCGCTTTCAAACGTATGAGCTCAACAGACCTTTTCACGAAAGGCTGCTGGGCCATAGAAAACCACGCCTCGCGTCTCACGCCTCATGCTTCACGCCTCATGCGTGAATAGAAGAATGAACGAGGTCTCTCTTGCGCGGGGCCATACAACTCCACTCACGCTTCACGCTTCATGGTTCAAGGTTCACGCGTGAGCGGAAAAGCGGGACTGTCCACTTTTTTCGATGCGTGAAGTTGAAGTTCCTGGTTACCGTTGGCCATTTCAATTCTCCCCACATGCAGGATGGATTACTACAAAGAAAAATTGATATAGTTGGTCCGAGTAAGGCCCCCTCCTCTGGAATCCGCGAGTGCCTGACTACAAGGACAAAGATAAAATAAAAACCACAAGTTTGGGAAGACTTGGCGAAGACTCTGAACGAACCCAAAGTTAAGGAGATGATGTAATGTACGGTGGAATTCTCCTCGTGATTCTGTAAGGAAGAAATGTTCTCGGCATCATATGCTTCGTCTCTTTCGCTTCCTCCTCCTGAGCAAGAGCAACATCAGGAGGTCTTCTTCGTCGGAAGAATTCATCTTCGGAAAAAGAAACAAACCACGAATATTGTCACTGATCAATTGAGCAAACAGCACTGTATTATGGCACCGTCAACACAGAACAGACGCGTGAGCAATGAGGCATGAGCTCCTGTGGCCCAGTGCATGAAACGTGAGGCGTGAAGCATGAGGCATGAGACGTGAGGCATGAGTTTTTATGGCCTAGCAGCCTAAAATGCAGAATGCTCTCTCAGAGTCAAGCACGTCTTTTAACGCCCTATCGGTATACTCACCCTTATCAGTACACTCAGCCCTATCGGTATGGAAGCAGGTGTTTTTCCATCCCACAATCCCGACTAACAACTCCTCCCCCAGGAGCACTTAGCGCTGGCAAGGGGTTCTGTTACATGTATCTCATCACTGACACCGGTGATCAGCCAGCGTGCTTAGCCAGGCAAAAATTGATACATACCACTTTATATTTTATAGACATTCCATCCGTTTTAGAAACATCACAAACTTTTTTTTTTTTTTTTTACATAGAATGAATTAAAAACCCATTTCCTTTACTGCACATTAGATCGAAATTGGGCTGTCAGCCAAAATGATGAAATGGCTTTAAATAATGTGTTGGGGTGCAAAAATAAGAAGAAAAAAAAAGACTCACTGTTCATTGTAAAAGCGGAAGAAACCAAAATTAGGTCGGGATGGGAAGGCCAAATTGCATCAAGGAATTTTAAATAAGTGCATTTCTAACTTAATTGTGCCCTTTTGATTTTCATCGTGTACACATTTATAATCTTCCGAAGCAGTATGTTCAAAACATCAAGCTTTAGACTTCGTAGATATTGTTGTGTATTCTGTTTTCAAGGAAATATAGTGACATGGTTGAGTATACCGGAAGGGCGTTAACACACGCCACCATACTACGGCGCAACGTTTTTACCCCGTTTCTCTTTCCGTTCTTTCTTTCTTCTTTTTCCCCTGTATGGGTGTATATTTTGTCCTCCTTAGACAAGTGCGCAAATGCATTGATGCATATGTCACCTCCTACCACGAAATCAGTCTTAACTAGCATTTTGGGCATTTTGAGATATACATATCATTGGAAAGTGTACATTCTGACGATTATTTTGGTACTTGAAGAAAGTTTGTACTCAAAAAAAAAAAATGTAGAAGTTATGTATGTTTAAAGTCATTAAGTTGTATGACGGCCATTTTAAGAAAACGGCCTCTAAAGTTTTTGTGTGCTCTCCTACACATTTTCCTTAAATTTCTTTATTTGGTGGCTTTGACCCAGTTTATATCTAATTTTAGCTGTCATTATCTGAAAGGTGCACCAAAGAGCTTTCCGTCAGTATATTACATGTGCTGGTACTGTACAGGTTACGGTTCATAATAAGAGATAAAAATAGATACTTTTGGTAGGAAATTGCGTTCTTTCTGCTGCGATCAGTGCATTAAAATACCGATTTAAATTGATTAATAATATTTTTTCAAGAAAAAAATTTCTGTGGGGGATAGATTATAGTCTACAGA
>CM060309.1:62374033-62376533 GCA_030674185.1 Monoplex corrugatus
GTGTGTGTGTGTGTGTGTGTGTGTGTGTTGTGTGTGTGTGTGTGTGTGTGTGTGTGTGTGTGTTTGTTGTGTGTGTGTGTGTGTGTGTGTGTGTGTGTTGTGTTTGTATGTGTGTGTGTTGTGTGTGTGTGTGTGTGTGTTGTGTGTGTGTGTGTGTATGTGTGTGTGCGTGTGTGTGTGTATATTTTCTGTGAGTGTGTGTGTGTGTGTTTGTGTGTGTTTATGTGTGTGTTGTGTGTGTGTGTGTGAGTGTCTGTGTGTGCATGTGTGTGTGTATTTGTGTGTGTGTGTTGTGAATGTGTGTGTGTGTTGTGTGTGTGTATGTGTGTGTGTTGTGTAAGTGTGTGTGTGTGTGTCTATGTATGTGTGTATGCGCGTATGTGCGTGCATGTATGTGTGTGTGTGTGTGCACGCGCGCGTGCGTATCGTGCGTGCATGTCTGTGTATGTATGTGTAGATGATTTGATTTCGTAGCATCACGAATGTTTTTTTTCCTCGTACGAAGATGGCATGTCTTCGTTACAGCTTTACGAAACCGCATTAGTCGCCTTCAGGAGACAGACGGAGTGTTCAGGCGGGAATGAGCACTCTGTTTTCAAGCTGTCTGCCTCTGGTTTTAGACTTTGAGACGGTAATGAATTGAACAATACACCCACTGCATGCATCTGTCTTGTCTTTGACAGAGTCTGTGTTTGTGTGTGTGTGTGTGTGTGTGTGTGTGTGTGTGTGTGTGTGTGTGTGTGTGTGTGTATGTGTGTGTATGTGTGTGTGTATGTGTGTTGTGTATGTGTGTGTGTGTGTTGTGTTTGTGTGTGTGTTGTGTGTGTGTGTGTGTGTTGTGTGTGTATGTTGTGTGTGTGTGTTGTGTGTGTGTGTGTGTGTGTGTTGTGTGTGCGTGTGTGTTTGTGTATGTTGTGTGTGTGTGTTGTGTTTGTGTGTGTGTGTGTTGTGAGTGTGTGTGTGTGTGTTGTGTTTGTGTGTGTGTGTGTTGTGAGTGTGTGTGTGTGTGTTTTGTGAGTGTATGTGTGTGTGTGTAAAAAAGTGTGTGTATGTAAAAGTGTGTGTGTGTGTGGTGTGTGTGTGTGTGTGTGTGTGTGTGTGTGTGTGTGTGTGTGTGTGTGTGTTGTGAGTGTGTGTATGTGTGTGTTGTGTGTGTTTTGTGTTGTGTTTGTGTTGTGTTTGCGTGTGTGTGTGTGTTTTGTGTTGTGTGTGTGTGTGTGTGTGTGTGTGTGTGTGTGTGTGTGTGTGTGTATGTGTGTGTGTGTGTAAGGTGTAAGTGTGTGTGTGTGTGTGTGTGTGTGTGTGTGTGTGTGTGTCGTGTGAGCATGTGTGTGTATGTCTCACCTGTCTCACCTGTCGGCGTCACCGGAACAGTGTTGGCCGCTGCACATGATGTCCTCACAAGTTGTCTCCAGCACTCTCGATCTTGGCTAAGTCTGACCACCTCCTGGAGTTTCTTGCCACTGATGTTTGTGATGTTTCTAGCAAGTGATGCAGGTGGCCGTCCTCTGTTTCTCTTTCCTTCCACTTTACCTTGGAGGACAGTGGACATCAAGTCTGTTCTCTCATTACGGATTGCGTGTCCAACATATTTCAGTTTCCTCCGTTGTATGAGTACTAGAAGCTTGCGTGTAGTACCCAACTCATTCAGTATGCTTTCATTTGAGCGCCTATCTGTCCATTTGACCCTCAGCAGTCTTCGGTAAAACCACAGCTCTGCTGCTTCCACTCGTCTTTCATCCTCTTTCTTCATTGTCCATGCCTCGCAGCCGTATAACATCACTGGCCAGACAAGACATTTTAAGAGTTTTATCTTAAGGTCTGCTGTTATGCTGTGGTCTTTCCAAATATTGTTCAATTGAACCATACTGTTCTTGGCCATTCCAATTCTCATCTTTATGTCTTTTGAGCATGTTCCATCGTGTGTCTTGACTGAACCTAAATATCTAAAGTCCTTGACATTTTCTAGAGGGACTTGGTTTAGCATGATCTGGTCCTGTCTAGTGTTATATTTGCCTGCAACATGCATAACCTTTGTCTTCTTTGAATTTAAGTCCAGCCCAGCTGCCTTTCCAACCCGGTCTACCCTGTACAGGATCCTCCTAGAGCCTGTAATGTTGTCTGCCAGTAATCCTGTGTCATCTGCGTAGCGTAAATTTGACAGGTTTCTACCACCAATATTTACTCCCATGTCTTCTATGTCTGCTTCTCTCATGATATGTTCAGTGTATATGCTGAAGAGATGTGGAGACAGGATGCAACCTTGCCTTACCCCTTTAGTGATGTTAAAAAATTTGCAGTTTTGATTATTCCATCTGATTGTTGCTTTTTGATCATTATATAATGAAGCTATGAGGGAAACCAGATGTCTTGGAAAACCCATTTTGATCATGAAGTGGAAAAGACTTTGGTGAATCACGCTATCAAATGCTTTGCTGTAGTCAATGAAAACGATGAACATCTCTTGGTCTGTGTTTCTAATCTTTTCTATCAATATCTG
>CM060309.1:62386533-62389033 GCA_030674185.1 Monoplex corrugatus
ATTACGAAAGCAACCACAAGATTGCACGCCAATACTTTACGCAAATGTTCGCTCTTTGATTAAACGTCTTTTCACTATAAGTGATATGAGATGAATGTCTATTTGCAGAATTGTCTCAAACGGAGTTTACAGTTTAAATCGACTGCGACCGTTTCACCAGGCAAAACACAATGAAATACTCAGCTAGCTGTCCATTTTTGTTTTTTTGTTTTGTTTTTTTGTTTTTTGCTATACAATACCATACATCCGGTTGTTAAACTTTTATTGGGGACAAAAAAGCATCACGTTGTTAGTCGTGTAGTACAGTACATTAACAGAAATCTAAAGGCGTAACTCAAAGCGAATGGTGACAGAAATAATACCAAACAAACCAGCCGCTCGCTTGTTTCGTGTTCGTCCCATGTTTCTAAAAAGATAACACTTCCATTTCAAGACTGAATGACACAATAGACGTGAACATGTTGCAATATGTAAGACATAGGGGCACGCCAACCGATAGAGACGACGGAAAGGTTGCCTATTAATCATCATCAAAGCACTGGTCCTGGCAATCTGCGTCATCCATTCCCAGACTGTACAGTTAAGACTTGCAGACATGTAGGCAGGGCCGGAGGAGCGAGGAGGGAAGGGGAGGAGCTATTTCAATCTCTCAGAAACCCAAAACGGCATGCCCGACGAACCTTAGACAAGAGTTGCATTTAGACTTGGAATCAACCGCAGCGACACAATAACTCCTTCCCGCTTTTAGAATTTACGAGGCTTGCCTCAGCGGTGTCATTGTATTTAACCCTTTGCCTCCCCGCAAGCCTGTCCACCAGCATCTCTCAGAAGTGTCATTGTATTTAACCCTTTGCCTCCCCGCAAGCCTGTCCACCAGCATCTCTCAACAGTGTCATTGTATTAACCCTTTGCCCCCTGCAAGCCTGTCCACCAGCATCTGTCAGCAGTGTCATTGTATTTAACCCTTTGCCCCCTGCAGCCTGTCCACCAGCATCTCTCAGCAGTGTCATTGTATTTAACCCTTTGCCTCTCGCAGACTGTCCACTCGCATCTCTCAACAGTGTCATTGTATTTAACCCTTTGCCTCTCGCAGATTGTCCACTCGCATCTGTCAGCAGTGTCATTGTATTTAACCCTTTGCCTCCGCAAGTTGTCCACTCGCATCTGTCAGCAGTGTCATTGTATTTAACCCTTTGCCTCCCCGCAAGCCTGTCCACTCGCATCTCTCAACAGTGTCATTGTATTTAACCTTTGCCTCCCCGCAAGCCTGTCCACTCGCATCTCTCAACAGTGTCATTGTATTTAACCCTTTGCCTCCCCGCAAGCCTGTCCATCAGCATCTATCAACAGTGTCATTGTATTTAACCCTTTGCCTCCCCGCAAGCCTGTCCACCAGCATCTCTCAGCGGTGTCATTGTATTTAACCCTTTACCCCCTGCAGAGTACATTAAAGACCTTTTTGAGGATGACAGAAACGAAGAACACATTATGAAAAAGAACTTTGAAGGACCACCCATAATGAAAGATGAAGTTAGAGCAGCACTGAAAAAGATGAAACCAGGAAAAGCCCCAGGACCAGACAACATTACTACAGAGATGATTGAAGCCCTGGAGGAATTTGGCATAGAAAAAATAACAGTCCTCCTAAATGAAATTTATGACACTGGAAAAATCCCCAAAGATATGTCAAAATCAATTTTCATTGCACTTCCAAAGAAGACAGGGGGTATAGAATGCGAACTCCATCGCACAATCAGTTTGACGAGTCATGTAACAAAAGTCCTGTTAAAGAATAATCATGATGAGGACAAGGAATAGAATCAAAAGAGAAATAGCAGAAGAACAGCGTGGATTTATGGAAGGGAAAGGAACTATTAATGCCATATACATCCTAAGAACTATCATAGAGAGGTCAATTGAGATGAGTACGGATTTGTATTTATGCTTTGTTGACTATACCAAGGCTTTCGATCGGGTACGACATGAAGAATTGATCAACCAACTGGAGAGACTCAATGTTGATGGAAAAGATCTACGAATAATCATGGATATGTACTGGGAACAAACAGCTGCAATGAGAATAGAAAACAATATAAGCTCTTTCCAAAACATCAAAAGAGGAGTCAGACAGGGTTGTGTTTTGTCACCAGATCTGTTTTCACTATATAGCGAAAACATCATGAGAAACCTAGAAGAAGACCCTGGATTAAAGGTTGGAGGGAAAATGATAAACAACATTCAGTACGCAGATGACACCGTGCTAATTGCAGAAAATGAAAGGGACCTACAAAACCTTGTGAATATACTAGAAATAGAAAGCAACGGTAAGGGGTTGGAACTAAACAGCAGGAAGACTGAAGTCATGGTGATCAGTAAAAAACATGAAATCCCCTCCTGCAAAATAACAGCAAATGGCACAACCTTGACACAGGTTAATAAGTTCAAATACCTGGGAACGGTCATTTCATTAGACGGCAGATGCACATCAGAAATAGCTGGC
>CM060309.1:62409033-62414033 GCA_030674185.1 Monoplex corrugatus
CTTTGTGTCTCAGTCTATGTCTGTCTCTGTCCCTATTTGTGTGTGTCTCTCTCTGTCTGAGTCTGTCTGTCTGTCTTGGTTTTATCTCTCTCTCTCTCTCTCACACACAAACACACACACACAAACACACACACAAATACGCACCCCCTAACACACACACATACACACACATGCACACAGACACACACACATACAAGACAACTCCACAGAGAGCACAGAATTACACTAGGAAGTTGTATCAATCTGATCTTGATAATCTTGGAAACTATATGTTAGAAAATGGTCTGTCGTTGTCAGCGAAAAAAACCCCAACTAACATGATGCTATTTAATCCTGATGGTACTTTAAGTAACTTGCCTACTTTCAGATTGCTTGGTGAAGTGTTACGTTACAAACATGTTGAAAACATTTCTGGGTCTTTATTACATCAAAATTAAACTGGAATGTCCATTTTGATTATATTTCAACAAAATCAAGAAAAGCCCTAAATTTTCTAAAGATAATAAGCCGATTACTTTAGGGAATGGATACGAACATACTAATTCATCTATCAACAGCACTTGTACGATCTAAAGTATCCTATGCGCAAGAAGTGTTCTTAAGTGCACCAAAATATTTATTAAAGAAGGTACAAAGCTTAGACTGCAAAAGTATTAAAATTGCTCTAGGTGTCCATACTCATGCCTCTAATCTGGAAACGTACAAAGTTGCTGGAATTCTGCCTCTGAACAACTATCGTGAGCTAGCGACAGCGAAATTTGCAGTTAGAACTACTTCACAAACGGACAATTTTGTGAGTAAGGAAATTAAAATCAGGTCTGATGTTGACTTTCCAAAGCGAGCAAACATCATTTCATCACAAATGACTGTTGCAACTTACATATCTGACATGGTCAAACAGTCTAACATAAATATGGATGAAATAGCTGAGACACCATCAACAACGCCTATCCCTACATGGGAAATGCAAAAAGCCTCTTTTGATATTGATTATACAGACGCTAAGAAATCTGAAAACGTCAACATTTCGAGATGCACAGCAAGGGAACATACCGATGAAAAATACCGTACCCACCTTCATATTTTTTTCGATGGATCAGTCTTAGAAAATAAATGTGCTGGAGCAACATTTTATGTTCCAAAATTTAAAATAAAAAAGTCATTTTTCGTTGGGGCAAACATATCTATCTTTACAGCGGAATTAGTCGCTATTAATCAAGCATAGCATTATCTAGTAAATCTTAAACCCATGTCTTTCAAAGTAGTTCTCTTTGTTGATTCAAAATTTGTATTATCTGCCTTACAGTCTTTTAATGCCAACACAAGGCCTGGTTTGATTACTGAGGCAAATCATCTTATACATCGTTTAAGGGTCAAAGGTACAGATATCAGTTTATGCTGGGTGCCTTCTCACGTTGGTCTTCACGGCAACGAAGTAGCTGACAGAGCAGCTAAGCAAGGCGCCCAGAATTCTGATAATGCTATAGAATTACATGTTCATACTTCCGTAAAAGAAGCTTACAACTTGCTCGAATCAGCCTCATGGACTTGATTTCATGAACATTCAAATGAACAGTTTGTGTCACAACAAACGATAAAACTTACCGTTCAAAATGTATGTAAAAAATTGCAGTATTCTTCCATGTATCACTTGAGATCGATTGTTGCTGTTTGTTTTCGTATTCAGCTAAACGCATTGAAAACAAAATATTGTAAAAATGTCAAGTGTATTTGCGGCAAACAGTTCACACTGTTTCACTGTTTATTCTACTGCAAAATGCTACGTTCTTTTTTACCGAAAATGTTTACCCAAGAAAAGTATTCTGAAAATCATTTTCAAAAAAATTACATCAGATCAATCTTTGTTAGTTAAAACTTCAGAATCATTAATTCACAGTCCTGTTAATGCATTACTTTAACTTTATTCGGTTTGTGTTTTAGTGTTACAATTTCCCTTCACATTGTTGAAGTTAATTGTTAGTGTTCAGTTCTCTTTTCATTTTTCTGTTCTCCCACATACTAATGTCTTTTTCCTCTGTCTTCCCTCTGCCACAATCCAACCCGTCCAAACTATCGTTCTACATTTTATTTTGTTCATTCATTTTTTATTCCCCCCCCCCCTCCCCTCCTCCCCCGTCTAATATCACTTCTAGTGAAAAAACGTTAAATTAAAGAACGAACGATATACACATACAGACACACACAAAAACGTGCCACCTACACACACACACACACACACACACACACACACACACACACACACACACACACACACACACACACACACACACACACACACACACACACACACACAAAGTGCCGCACGCCCACACACAAGCGGACACACACACACCGCTTCTTTTTACTTACTGATTCCCACCGCCACAACCACCATCACACACACACACACACACACACACACATACACACACACACACACACACACACATACGTACGCACGCGGAGACACACACATACACACACACACACACTCACACACACACACACACATATATACACACATATACACACAGACACACACAAAAACGTGCCACTACACACACACACACACACACACACACACACACACACACACACACACACACACACACACACACACAAAGTGTCGCACACACACACACCCAACCTCACACAAACGGACACACACACAGCTTCTTTATACTTACTGATTCCCACCACCAAAACCACCATCACCCCCCCCCCACATACACACACAATCACACACGCACACACACGCACACACACACATACACACACACATACACACACACATACGCACACACACACATACACACACACATACACACACACACACACACACACACACAGAGAGATCTATACGCCACACACCCACACACTCGACTACATAACACACGGGCACTTAACACACATCAATACTTCTATGCACTTAAAAACTGTTTCGCCATCCATCCCATCTTCCAACAAGGTCACACCTCCTCTCCTCACCCCTACCCTCACTCTCATCCCCTTCCCACCCCCACCCCCAACCCACTCTCCTTTCACCCTTTCCTTCCTCAACCTGAACGCCACACCAACGCAAGGTCAGTGGACTCGCTACGTCACAACTTCCGCAGCGATGACGACACAAGCTCGGAACTCCACAAGCCTTGAGACTGACGTCATTGCTCCCTTCCTAAAAGCTATAACGGGACTCCACCCAGCAGCACCACCACCACTATCACCAACAGCATCCCCTCAGCGCGTGACGATGTTATGACGTCATTTCTTTCTCGGCTATTTTCGGAACAGTCCCGAACATTCGGCTGCGACGAAGAAAAAGCGGTTTGGCAACTTCGGAGGGCTCTTGTCGATAGATGGATAAAACAGACTAGACGCAAATAGATGGTTGGCTCTCTCTCTCTCTCTCTCTCTCTCTCTCTCTCTCTCTCTCTCTCTCTCTCTCTCTCTCTCTCTCTCTCGCTCTGCTCTGTCTCTGTCTCTGTCCTCTCTCTCTCTCGCTCTGTCTCTGTCTCTGTCTCTGTGTGTGTGTGTGTGTGTGTGTGTGCCTCTTCTCTCTTCTCTCTCTCTCTCTCTCTCTCTCTCTCTCTCTCTCTCTCTCGTCGCTGATGCGGTTTCGGGGAGGTCGCTGAATACTTGTTATGTTTCCCTTCTTATTTAAAGCTGCGGTTTCACCGTGTTTACGTAAAGGAAAACTCCCCCAGCCCACAGAGAGAGAGAGAGAAAGAGAGAGAGAGAGAGAGAGAGGGGAGAGAGAGAGAAAGATGAGAAAGAGATAGAGAGAGAGAGAGAGAGAGAGAGAGAGAGAGAGAGAGAGAGAGAGAGAAACATATTTCGGTTAACGAAGAACAAGTTTGTTTTCTTTGAGGTTTTTTTTTTTTTTTTTTTTTTTTTTTTTTTTTTAAAACATCCAACCCTCTATTGAGACGACAAATACGAGGTTTCGTGTTGAATTAATTGGCAGAACTTGGCTCTCGTGAGCATGTGAGAGAAACCAATGGTAAAATATAAGAAATATATTCAAGAAGAAGAAGAAAACAACAACAACAACAACAACAAACGACAACAACAAACGAATGAATCATTGTAGAAAGGAACGTTTAATGTGATAAGAAGAAGAGAGAAGGAAAAAAAAATAAAGGTTGGAAAGGAAATAATTTCTTGTATACCGCTTTAAGCAGACAGAACAGAGATTCCCCACAACACTGACATGCACAAGACAATACAAAGACAAAACAAAACAAGACAAAATAACGATAAGACAAGACGAGAGAAAACAAAGCAAGCCAAGCGAAGGAGAGGACAAGACAAGAAAAGGACTAGACAGAAAGAACAGAGCAAGACAGGTTAGGACAAGACATGAAAAGAGAAGAGAAAAGAGACAAGAGAACAGAAGAGAACAGACGAAGAGAGAAAAGAAGAGAACAGAGAAGAAGAAAAAAGAGAAGAGATGAGAAGAGGAAAGAAGATAAGAGAAGAGAAGGAAGAGAAGAGAGGAGAAGGGAAAAGAAGAGAAGAGAAGAAAAAGAAGAAGAAAAAGAAGACAAGACAAGACAAGACAAGACAAGACAAGACCACAGAACAGGACAAGATAAGACAGTAAAAAAAAACAGACAAGAGCACAAGACAAAACAAACAGGACAACACAAAAATAAAAGAACAGAACAAGACAGGACAGGACAGGACAGACAAGATAAAAACAAACAACAGGACAGGACGGTAAAGGCAGGACAGGAAGACAAGGAAGGCAGGACAGGATAGGACAAGGCAATAGACGACAGGACAAGACAAGACAGTACAAGAAGGATAGGGCAAAATAAGACCTGGACAAGGAGGACAAGACAGGATAAGAAATATCAAAGAGAAGACAAGACAAGACAGGAAAGCAGAAACAGGACAGACAGGACAGACGGCACAAGCCAAAACAAGTACAAGTAAAGACAAGACAAAAGATAGCAAAACATGAAAGGACATGATAGGACAAGACAAGACAAAACAAT
>CM060309.1:62424033-62426533 GCA_030674185.1 Monoplex corrugatus
ACACACACACACACACACACACACACAACACACACACATTCATACACACACACACTCATCAACACACACACCAACACCACACACACATACAACACACATACACACACACACACATACAAACACATCACACATACACACACACTCAACCACACACACTCATAAAACACACACCACCATCACACACACACACACACACTCATAAAAACACACTACATCAACACACACACACACACACATATAATATATAATATACATACATACATACATCACACCACTCATTCATAGACACACATGCGCTCACACAGACACGTACTCTCTCTCTCTCTCTCTCTCTCTCTCTCGTCTGTTCTCTCTGTCTGTCTGTCCTCTCTGTCTCCTCTCCACCCTCTCTCTATCTCTCTCTCACTCTCTCTCTCTCTCTCTTTCACTCTCTCTTTCTTCCTTGCAAAAGCACACACACACACAGATTGACAGACAGAAGAGCAGAAACCGAAATACGCACTGCAAGCGCACAATACCGTATACATATATGGTGTTTCGAGACGAAAAGACGTCTTTGATGATAATGACAACGATGTTGATAATTAAATAATAATAACAATAATAATAACAATAACAATAATGATAATAATACACACACGCTCACACAGCTACGCTCTCTCTCTCTCTCTCTTCGTCTCCTTTCTCTCTCTCTCTCTCTCTCTGTCTGTTGTTCTTCTGTTGTCATGATGATAATAATAATAATAATGATAATAATAATAATGTAATAATGATGATAATAATAATAATGACTAATAATAACAACAACAATAATAATATAATAATAATAATGATAATAACAACAACAACAATAGTATTAATAATAACAGTAATAATAATAATAATATACAACAACAACAACAATAACAATTCCATTTAGATTGTACAAGTAGGCCAATTCCAAACATGTTCATTGCACTTGAAGTTTATATATCAACAACAACAACAGCAACAACGATGGCGGGGGGAGGTGTGTGGGGGTGGGTGGGGAGGGTTAGGTTGCCATCTCCACACATTTAAATCTCTATTGTCCAGACGGCCAGAACATTATGGAGACAGCTGGACAGCAACAGGTCCTCCCACAGAGGAGAAACAACAACACCACCCCTTCCCTCAAGCCAGTGCTGTGGTTTTAACCCTTTAAACTCCCGCAGCCTGTCCAGCAGCATCCTGCCGTTGTCAACGATGCTAGCCAAGTAATCTTCAACCTTTGACCCTTCACCCTACCACCAGTTTCCTGTAAAAAAAACTATACCCTTTTGAAACACCCTCCTCACCCTATCGACCAGTTTCCTGTAAAAAACTTGACCCTTTAATCCCTTCACCCCCATCCACCAGTTTCCTGCAGAAAACCTAACCCTTTGACTCCCTCACCTATCCCCACCAGTTTCCTGCAGCAGGAAGCTGGTGGATGGAGTGAGGGAGTCAAAGGGTTAAGTGTGTTTTTACAGTTGGTGGGATTGGGTCGGGAGTCAAAGGGTTAAAGGGTTAAATTCTATACTTTTACTTAACCCTCTGATCCCGCACCCTATCCACCAACCAACTGCAAAAAAAAAAAAAAAAAAAAAAAAAATGTAACCCTTTGACTCCCTCACCCTATCCACCAGCCTTCTACAGGAAGCTGGTGGAAAAGACGAGGGAGTCAAAGGGTTACGGTTTTGCTTTGCTGGCATAGTTGACGATACAAGATGCTGGCAGACAGCGTGTGGGAGTCAAAGGGTTAGAGGAAGTGGGATGGGGGCGGCCGCGTGAGGTCATGGTTTCTGTATGCGTTTCTAGTGTCTCTCTCATCTTTCAAACAGATAAAATTAATAAATAAACAAATGAACAAACAAACAAACAAACAAACAAACAAACAACAATAAATTGATAGAGGAATAAAGAAAGAAAGAAAGAAAAAAAAAACGAATAATGAGTGAATGAAATGAATGAATGAATGAATGAAAGAAGGAAGGAAGGAAGGAAGGACTGAAGGAAGGAAGGAAGGAAGAAATGAACGATCAAAAGAATGAATGAATAATAAATGAATATATAAATGAATAAATGAATGAAATGAATGAATGAATGAATGAATGAATGAATGAATGGATGAAATACAAACGAAATGAATGAATGAATGAAATATATAAATGAATGAATGAATGAATAAATGAATGAATGAGAATGAATGAATGAATGAATGAACAAACAAAGAAACGAACGATCGAACGAACGAATGAATGACGATGAAACGAATGAATAAACAAACAAACAGATAAACAGACGAAAATACAAAAAAAGCGAAGGGAAGGGAAAGTGGTTTCAGGCACGAGTCTGGAATATCTGTCTCCTTATAACTGATCATCCCAGTCCGGCGCCGATGACTCATTCTTGCACCAGTCTGAGAGAGAGAAAATAGGCTATGGGGGGAGGGGGGGTGGTGGTTAAGGGAAAGGGAGGGGGAGGGGGGAAAGGAGTTGAG
>CM060309.1:62429033-62431533 GCA_030674185.1 Monoplex corrugatus
TATATTATCCACCCCCACCCTCCTACACTATTTAGTGAAGAAAATGAGGATTTGTTTTCATTTACCTTTTACTAGTTCGTTTTGGTCGTCTTTATTTCCACCTCTCCTGTTCCCTACGACACACGTCACTCCATCTACGAAACATCCTTGTGAGACACCAGCGAACATTTAGAATCTGGCGCTAATTCCGCTCAGCAACTCAAATTACTTCAGCTTGATGGCCGTATGACTTCTTGAGTTTTTAAAGTTTCAGTTTCAGTTTCAATTTGTCAAGATGACGTCTTCGCGCTCGGATTGAATTCCATATGCACTAACGTCACAGGTGTCATGTGTTGGAGAAGATCCAGAATGAGCACGGCACAAGCCTTAATTAAGCCTTCACATAAACCCACGAGCTGGCCTTTGTCATGCGTAAATGTAAGATTACAAACGAACAAACACCAAATACAAAAATCAGGAGAAAAAGACTGAAATTTCGCCTTTGCTTCGTCCAGTGGAGAAAAGGACTCCTACTTAACGTGGTGTGTGTGTGTGTGTGTGTGTGTGTGTGTGTGTGTGTGTGTGAAAACCTTGCCTGCGTAGCGTGTAATAAACGGGTTTAAAGTTCTCGCGAAATACGCTAGGAATTGGGCCACAAGAATTGCACTTTTTGTGTTTTTACCAGTTTTGTTTAGCAGAAAGTTATGAAAAAAAAATATTGATAAATCTGTTTCAGTTGTTGGTTGTTTGTATAGATTATCCTATAAAGCTTAAATCTAAAAACCAAAGAAATAAGAGGGAAGCAGGGAGAATTTTTATAATATAATCAAAGGACATAACTCTTGAGAATTATCTCCCATGTTATAGTGGGGGTGATTTTCAATCTGGGCTTACTCCCTTACCCTTATCTCCCCAAATAACCGCAAGGCAATGGTGCTATTTACCCATAGCTGGGAGTCTGGTTCGTGGACACCAGGGCATGCCCACACGCCTAAACTAAACTCGGAAATGAGTTTTTTTTCACACATATGAAAAGACAATGTTGACACATGAATTCCACATAGTATACAGAATATATATAATGATATTTTATACATTGGAAGTTTAAAAATGAACATTAAGATTTAAGCATATGTCAACATTTCTCCTATAAAGCCATTTCACAAACCACATCCCTTTGCTGAACGATAATCAAGAATGAACGAAAAATGTGGTAACAGAACTAGTATAAGACACGTCTTGGCATCACCGGGTTCGGTGTTGGCCGCTGCACATCTGGATGCCACCATTTCCCTCCAGGCCGCTCTGTCTTGACTTTCGTGGACAATTTCTTGAATATTTAGGCCACTGATGTTGGTTATGTTCTCGATGTATGAGATTGGAGGTCTGCCTTTCTTCCTCTTTGCCATTGTTTTTCCTTGAAAGATGGTTGCCATGAGATCCGTGTTTATGTTGCGTGACACATGGCTAATGTATTTCATTTTTGTCTTCTCTTGTTGATGTCTGCTAGTAATTTTCTGGTGGTATCAAGTTCTTCCAGGACACTTTCATTAGTTCTTCTGTCTGTCCAGTTGACACGCAGTAATCTCCGATAAAACTATATCTTTGCTGCCTCAATTCTTCTGCAATCAGTTTTTTCTCAGAGTCCAGGCTTCGCAGCCATAAATCATGACTGGCCAGATCAAACATTTTAGAGGCCTAAATTTCGGGCCATTTGGTATGCCCTTGTCTTTCCAGATGTTGTTGAGTTGGACCATTTCTTTTTGTTTGTTTGTTTTGTTTTTTGTTTCGCCATTCCATTTCTTATTTTGATGTCTTTGGAGCAGGTTCCATCATCAGCTTTTACAGAGCCAAGATATTTGAAAGCCTTAACATTTTCTAAAGGAACTTTGTTAATTGTGATGTCATGACTGTTCTCATAAAAACAACCTGTGACTTACAAAACATAGAAGACAATATTCTAATCAATAACGGAAATCGGAACTGAATATTTTCCTCTTCTTTTACAGAAGAGACTTTTTAAAAAATTTTTGGCCATAGAGAATCACGGTAAACGCGTATGGGTTGACAGGGCCAGCAGTCTGTTCTGCAGACGCTCGGACATTATGAGATGCTGGAAATGCAAGGTGTTAGATTTGTTTCTGTCTTGCTATTGCACGAGGCTTTTAAAGCCAGTCCGCAAATGCAGCGCTTGATATTGTCTGATCAATATTCCAGAGAATGCAGCTTTTTGTGTACATGTATGTGTGTGTGGAGCAACCAAATGACATGTCAAAGTGCGTAATCCTCTCTCCTTTATGTCTGTGTAGTCTCTCACTCTCCCCCCCCCCTCACTCTCTCCTCTCTCTCTCCTCTCTCTCTCTCTCTCTCTCTCTCTCTCCCTCTCTCTCTCTCCCTCTCTCTGCGTGTCTCACATACACACGTTCCCTTTCTCCCCGTCTCTTTCCCTGAGTCTGTCTGTCTGTCTCTGTTTCATTCTCTCTCATATTCTGTCTGTCTGTCTCTGTGTCTGTATCTCTTT
>CM060309.1:62449033-62454033 GCA_030674185.1 Monoplex corrugatus
CAAAATTTGTTCAAACCGGTTTTGATTTCAACAATGAGTATGTCAGTATGCTAATCGCCAACAAAGGAAAAAAAAAAAAAAAGAGCTTTGAAAGATGTAGCCTATTTCTCACAACTATACTGAAACAAATGTTACCTAAATGAAAGCAACAAGCGAAGAAATCATCTTTACAATTTAATAGGGGGGAAAATAAAATAAGAAGGAAGGAAGGAAGAAGAAATTGCTTTGCTAAATTTGAATTGAAATATTTATAATGAATGCGTAGCTAGCAGAGGGGAACAGATGCAGAAAGAATGAAAGAAAGAAAGAAAGAAAGAAAGAAAGGAAGAAACGAGTTTTAAATTTTTAGCCAATCAAAATATCTCGACTGCTGTTTGTGCAGTCCTGTCCAATTTGCTGCCTGTGTGCTTAACATGTAAACGTCATCAGTAAAACAACAAGAAGTGGTTAACAGAACATGATCAACATCACTACATGAATTGCTAACATCACGCCACCTCCACCACTTTTTCCCCCCAACTTCTGTCAGCCGAAGAACACATAATGTGCACCAAGGGAAGAAAATGTACAACAATTTGACTGATATTTACATCCAAACATCCAACATGAACCAAGTCTTCAAAAAAAAAAAAAAAAAAGAATATATCATAAAACTGATACCGAACTATCACACACATAAACATGGCACGTCACTGACTATAAAACTAGCGATGAGGCTTTCAAAGTACACATAGATATGTGTGTGTTAGGCTAGTGCCGGGGTGTAAGTAGTGGGAGAGGAATAAGGGGGAAACACAAAGAGGCGACTCAATAAATACTGAACTGAACATTGTAGAGCTTTAACAGCCGAGTGAAAAAAAAGGGCTAGGGTTCTCCTCCATCCAACTGGGGCGTTCGGGACAGGGAGGAAAATAGTAGGCTATGTGACTGGACAGACAACATCCAAAAGCACAAAAAACAAACTTACAGCCCTCCAAAACTCAACGATAGCTTTTCCTCAAAATAAGCCAAAGCGAAAACAACCGTTCTGTCCAATACTTTGGTCAGCCCCGCCAACAGGTTCGTGTACCATGACTTGATACAGAGTTATTCACGGGCAGTATATAATACCGACAGCATACCAGTACCAGGGCCAGCTGGTGAAGACATTTTTTATACAACAATGAAATTGAAAAAAAAAAAAAAAGACCAATAAATAGAGAAATACACTCCACGGTTACTATGTGGAACCATCAACGTAAGCAGGACCAGTCTGCTTTTCTCCTCAGAATAGAACTAATGCATTCATATAAATAACAGGAAATGAATATTTACATCCAATTTACAACCGTACATATATGTATATACATACATAAAACAACGACTTTACAACAGACTACACTTTCCATCATAAAACTGTTTCCAAACAAGAGAACCAAGAAATGATCACGAGTATACAGACCATGGAACATGTTTATAATGAGAAAACATAACTGACAAATAACAACTGAAATCATTATGGCTGTTCTCCTCAAGCACCCTCCCCCCACCTCCTGTGTCAATGGCTGTGTTTTCCACACAATCAAATCTCATAATCATGGCCGATCGTGACACCAATCAATTAACATCTGGGCAACAGCTGTTAAAATTGTTGACTGACAAAGTGTACGAGGGTCAGCAATGGCTGATAGCACCACAAAACATCAGGTTGTTCCACACATATAAACAAACGGGATATAAGGTGATGACTTTTACAGGAAGGAGGAGAGAGAGAGAGAGAGGAGAGAGAGAGAGAGAGAGAGAGAGAGAGAGAGAGAGAGAGAGAGAGAGAGAGAGAGAAGAGACAGAGAAGACACTATTCTTACTTAAAAGAGTTTACTAAGAAAAGTTGGGTTTCACAAATGTCTGGCGTTGTAGGCTTTCTTTGAGTGGTGGAAAAATATACTGTCAAATTTCACGATGATGTAAACAGTTTCTTTACCAAATCCAGACGTAGAAAAATACAAGTGTCTAGCAAGTAGGGAACAGTGTCAGAAGCTGTCGGATGGGAGCATGACAGTCATGAGGTGTGGACAAAGCAGAAGGACACGTGACTGTGAACCATGTTGAGGACAAAGTCAGATACAGCGAGCTCCAAGCCAGTGATGGAGGAAAGGAAGGTGGTGGGAGTCACACGGTTCCAGCTGATTTGGGATGAAATGTCTGTATGGTCTGTTCATGTGATGATGAATACAGTTTTTGTTTGTTTGTGTGTTAACAAAAAAGTAATTATGCAGTGTCTGTCTCAACAAAGAGAGGAGGTGACGACAAGCGGCAAAGAAGGAACGATGTGGGAAGCACCAGTGACCCCCAAACCGGATTCCAGACCGGACACTGAACACAGTCCTGTGGAGTCCACCACCAAGGGAAGGGTGCCGGCTGCGGAGTGTGCAGAGGCTGACATGGTTGAGTTCAGCAAAGATGGGGTCACCATGCTGCTCATGGCCGTGGAAAGTGTGTGTGAGTGTGAGGAACAGGCTGCTGAGGAGGACGAAGAGAGGAGGAGGAGGTAGGCATGGAAGCGGTGGTGGCCAACAGCTTAGCGTCTTTCTTCACCCGTTGTTTCATGTGCACTTTGGCGTGTCGCTTCTTCTCATCCGAGCGGGCGAACTTGCGGCCACATATATCACAGGAGAACGGTTTCTCGCCAGTGTGGGTCCGGACGTGAGTGGTCAGGTGGTCACTGCGGGAGAAAGAACGTCCGCACACCTTGCAGTGGAAGGGTTTCTGCCCCGTGTGGATGCGGATGTGGCGGGTCAGTTCATCGCTGCGTGAGAAGCGGCGATCGCAGTTGTCGACGGGGCAAGCGTAAGGGCGCTCGTGGGGCGGTGTCTTGGAGGGGCGGTTGGGATACTTGCGGGGCTTGACCGGCAGCAACTTGAGGTTGTTGTGGTTCTGCTGGTACGACTGGTTCAGCATGGCAAGAGACGCTGCCTTGCAGGAGGCTCCAGAGGAGTTAAAGTCCATACAGCTACTGGAGGAGTCCCCCATCATGTAGCAGTTCTGCTCCATGGGATCCACACCAGGCTCCGTCTTGATGGGGCCGGCCATGGGGTACTGAGGTGCGTTCACCTGTAGGGCGTGGAAGTTGGGCAGCTGGGAGGACATCGCCGGCGTGTTGGAAGCGGGGGCCATGGTCCAGCGGAGGTCGGCATTGAGGGTCTGCTTGCTGTTGTTGTTGTTGTTGCCCAGGTCAGAGATCTGCATCTGCAGGATGGTCTCAGGCAAGGAGCAGGGAGGCAGACCAAGGAAGTTGTTCACCTCTTGCTGTGATGGCATCGGCGGCTGCTGCTGCTGGGGACAGCTGCTGTAGGTAGGGGGCTGCTTCATCACCCCCATCCCGTCCATGTCCACGGGCATCGGCACGGACTGGGAGTAAGGGGGAGGGGGTGGGGGAGAGGAGTAAGAACCACCCATACTGTCTTCCATCTTCACAGAGTCCTGCAGATCCCCGATCTGGGATTCCGGGGAGTGCACAGAATGGGGAGTGAGGGGACTACCGAAGCCTTGTGAGTAGTGCTCAGGCTGAGACATCTGAGACACAGGGGAGTGCACGGAGGCCGGGGAGGGAGAGGAGGAGTGGAAGTGGGTGGCGGTGGAGGAAGAGTCACTGGCGGTACAGACAGGGGCAGAGAATTCACAGGACGCTTGCTGCTGGTAATCGTTGTGCAGTGACATCCCCTGCTGTTGCTGTTGTTGTTGATGCTGCATGAACTGGCCCGGCGTGAGGGAGGCAGGGCTGTTCATCAGGGCGGTGAAGATGGGGGACAGCGGTGAGAAGAGGGCCGCCAGGTTGGGCTGGTTGGGGGTTCCAGTCCCAGACTCGTTCTGGCCGCAGCCGGCAGGTGGCATGGGCATGGGCGCCGTCATGAGCGTGCCGGTGTAGGTGATCGTGTGGGTCATGCCGTTGCCGTTGTTGTTGTTGTTATTGTTGTTGTTGCTGCTGCTGCTGCTGCTGTTGTTGCTGTTGTTGTTGTTGTTGTACCCCGTGGACATCTGTGGACGGTAGGATGGCAACATGCCCTCCATGCTCTTGGCGTCGGGGATGTTGATGGAAGCGATGATATTGGCTGTAACACACAAACGACACACATCCTCAATAATTCGGTCTGCAAATCCATTTACTTTATTTCAAATCTGTTTTAAGTAAATGGAATGGTTCCACAAATTCACTGACAAAGTAAAACGATACATGTTTTTATTGAAGAAAGAAGAAAACAAAGAAGAAATAGTCACGAGTGTGTGAGTGAGTGAGTGAGTGTGAGTGTGTGTGTGTGTGTGTGTGTGTGTGTGTGTGTGTTTGTGTGTGTGTGTGTGTTGTGTGTGTGTGTGTGTGTGTGTTGTATGTATGTGTGTGTGTGTGTGTGTGTGTGTGTGTGTGTGTGTGTGTGTGTGTGTGTGTGTGTGTGTGTGTGTGCATGCGTGTTTTGAGGACTTGAGACATAAAAGGAAGCGTAAAATTAAAAGTTGTGGTTATATAAACATCATTAAAACAAACAAACAAACAAACAAAAACAAACAAACAAACAAACAAAAACAAACAAACTACAATTCGAGTAACCTCTGAAATAAGACCAGAATGAGATTATGGGGAAAAGGAATACTTTCAATTATGCGTAAAGCGCGTGAAGTAGCTCAATGAATTAAATTCCATTTAAATTAAAATAGAACAAAGTTCAAACAATGCCAACCATGAAGCATTATATTAGCCATAGTTGTGAGGCAAGAGTCGCCGTGTGGTAAATTCACCACCACCTCGGCTGCTTCCAAGATCAGTGTGTGGTCTTTTTTCGACTCCCCCGAGACCCCACCCCCGCCGCCCCTTCACAAAAAGCGTGGGGACCCCCTCTCGTGCTCATCAACATAGAATACATTAATTTAATGAACGAACGAGTCGCGCCGCGCTTGCTGCCATCTGACTCAGCGAAAAGAAGTAGAAATGCAGCACACTTCAGCCGTCTGCTTCGTGTATCGATCGAAAT
>CM060309.1:62461533-62469033 GCA_030674185.1 Monoplex corrugatus
AGTCCTGCGATCTTTTGATGGGGTGATGGGAAGGTTGAGGTTATTCTTGCGTTGTTGTACTTTATGGTGATCGTTATTAAAGGGATGTTTGTCTTTCCTGTGTGTGCGTGCGGTGTGTGTGTGTGTGTGTGCGTGCGTGTGTGCGTGTGTTTTCTTCCAAACCGTTGGTGGTTGTGGTGGTTGTGTCGCGCAGTGCGTGCGACATGCCTGTGCTAAACATAATTATAATAAAAAGATAAATGCACGCGAGTGCATGGGCGTGTGCGAGTGCGTGTGCGTGTGCGTAAGTGAATGCGTGCGTGCGATCAACTCGCACACGTACTGCATTTTTCTCTTTTTCTCTCTCTGTCTGTCTGTCTGTCTGACTCTCTCTCTTTCTTTCTTTCTCTTCCTCTGTCTGTCTGTCTGTCTGTCTATCTCTCCGTCTCTGTCTCTGTCAATCTGTCTCTCTCTCTCTCTCGCTTACACACATACGCATACACGTGCGCACGTACGCACAGACACACACACACACACACACACACATACACACCCACATAACAAACGAAGATACGAACGCTTGCACACGCACATGCTCACTCACGCCATTCACATGTGCACACACACACACAACACACACACATACACACACACACACACCACACACCACACACACAACACACAACATACATACATACATACATACATACATATATGTATATACGGTTTCCTGTCTAAAAAAACAACAAAAAACATTGTAAGAATACACGTGACAAGAAATAACGAACACATACACACGCACATACACACCCACACTCGCCACGGTATTCTGTAAATTATTTTGCAAATATGCCTTTTTTTTTCCCAAGCGCTGCAATTACTGTACTTCCACTCTGAATTCAGTCTAGTAGGCCTACAATTCACGTACCCATCCTTTTTATCGGTCTTTCAAAAGTCATACCTGGCAGACTCGACTTAACCGCAATCTGCCTAGTGAAAAAAGGGTACGATCGAAAGTTTCTATTTGTATGGTACGGTTTCAGGCTGTTACTAAAGCACAAAATGTCATATGTGGCAAGTGTGAAAGGGAGTTGTGTATATTGATAAATATACTATCCTGGTTAGGTTCCTTTAGAGGCTTGGCGAAATCTCTGTCTCTGTCTCTCTGTCTGTCTCTCTGTTTGTTTGTCTGTCTGTCTGTCTGTCTGTCTCTGTCTGTCTATATCTGTCTGTCTGTATCTGTCAATCTCTCTCTCTCTCTCTCTGCCTCTCTGTCTCTGTCTGTCTGTCTCTCTCTCTCTTTCTCTTTCGTTTAATTCTATCTCACTAAGTAAGTAAGTAAGTAAGTAAGTAAGTAAGTAAGTGAATAAGCGAGTAAGTAAGTGAGTAAGTAAGTGAGTGAGTAAGTAAGTAAGTTTGTAAGAATGTACGTACGTACGTATGTATGTATGTATGTATGTCTGTCTGTCTGTATGTGTGTATGTATGTATATAAGTAAGTATGTATATAAGTAGGTAAGTAAGTAAGTATGTATGTATGTATGTCTGTATGTCTGTCAGTCTGTATGTCTGTCTGTATGTATGTCTGTATGTATGTATGTATGTATGTATGTCTGTATGTATGTATGTATGTATGTATGTATGTCTGTCTGCCTGTCTGTCTGCCTGTCTGTATGTATGTATGCATGTATGTATGTCAGTCTGTATGTCTGTCTGTCTGTATGCCTGTATGCATGTAATGTTGTCTGTCTGTCTGTATGTCTGTCTGTATGCATGTATCAGATAGGCCTGTGGTGGTCAAGCACACAAATATCGGACTTCCAATCGAAAAGATCCTAAATTCGATCCACTCAGACATCTCCGCCTTGTAGAGAAAGGATGAAGATTTTTTCCCCCCATCTACCAGGTCAAGATGTGTGCAAGGTCAGTCAGTGCCTAAACCACCTTCGTGCATAAAGTCATGCACACGACAGCAAAATGTGCACACGACAGCAACATGTGCGCCTGAAGGATCCTGGAGGTGATGTCAGTGGATGGCTTATGCAAACATGAGAACTCCCAGCAAATTAAATTACACCCACCACCAAAGATGCAGCACATTGCGCAAACAGCATAGCCGGATTGTTAGTATTCAGCTCGCCTAAGAAATTGAATTCACTGTGCTCCAATTAAAAAAAAAAAAAAAAAAATTTTTAAAATTAAAAAAAGGCTGTGAAGACTTTTGTGATGGATACTGAGCCCAAGTGAGTTTGGCGAATAATAACAGCGTTTTTGCAAGAACGATCTGTAATATCTATGATTGCTATCCAGAATATGTCTGTTAGTTTTGTCACGATCATGTATAATTAATGGGTGTTTCCTCTTTGCTGGTGTTGTTGTTGTTGTTGTTGTTGTTATTGTTGTTGTTGTAGCTGTTGTTGTCGGTCATCATTCTGCGTCGATATGGGTGTGTATGTATGAATGTATGTGTGTATATATCTTGTGTGCGGGCATGTGGGTATATATATGCATGTATTTACTGTTATTTGTTATTTTCATCATCTTACCTGTTTATTTATCTACATCCTCCTTTATTTTGTATTTATTTATTCACCTACTTACTTCTTATGCACTTACTCACTCACTTACTTACTCACTTACTTACATACGTATCTATGATTAAAGAAAATATCGTCTTCACCTAGTTGATAGACAGCTGAGCATTTGGGCATTGACTGGGGTGGGGTGGGGTGGGGGTGGCTCTGTCATGTAAGACGAGTTTGTACAGAAAAGCTAGTTGTGTTGTGATTCAGACCTTTAATCATTTATTTGTTTACTTTATATAAAAAATTATATGATCCCTTTTGAAGGTAAGATACACATACACATGTCATTTGTATGGAACCAAGATTGTTCAAGTAGTAGACTGATAAAACACAAGTCTAGGTAGGGCCTCAGAACCTGGCCAGCTCATTGGCTTTATGTGCAGGCTTAGGGCTTGTGCCATGATCACTATACACATGGCACCTGTGACGTTAGTGCATATGGAATTCGTTACGACAGCGAAGACGTCATCTTGAGAAACTGAAACTGAAACTGAAGCTGAAATTGAAACTATAATATACAATGAGTATGAATGAATTTGGGAAATGGCTCCTACAAGAACATGTATGTATAAATGACAGTGCATCTAAATGGGTTTGAAGAAGAGCGGTATACCAGAATGATTTATAAAGCAGCGTTTATATAGCGCAGTGAGTCCTACGTGAGTTTGGCAAACAGCACTCTACCAGAACGATTATAAAGCGAAATGAGTCTACCGATTGATTAATTGATTGATTTGGTTCCGGTTTTACGTCGACACCCAGGCCACCTCAGGTGATGTGGCCGACGGGGATAACCATCCCAGGGAAGTGGGGGGGGGGGGAAGGGGGACTTATCTAATGCTATACTGACACCACCAGAACAACAATACACTGACACCACCAGAACAACAATGATGTTAAGATGGGACAGTGAGAAGGTCAGTTTTAATGTAGCGCACTCCCGGGATTCGAACCTACAACCATTAGCATGTGAATCCGACGCTCAAAGCAACTGAGCTAATGGGGCCCGCTTACCAGAATGTTTTATTTGTTTGGAGTTTGACGTCCGCACCCACATAAGCGATACAGCAGACGGATCTTACTTGCAACCAGAATAACACAGACAGACAAAACGTATGTCTGCACTCGCTTCACTAGTCTACGATTATTACCCGAATGATTTATAAATCACATTTATATAGCACAGTGAGTCCTACATGGGTTTGGAAACTAGAGCTATAAAACACTGATTCATAAAGCGCGGTGAGTTTTAAATGAATTTGGAAACTACAACTATAAAAGACTGATTCATAAAGCGCGGTGAGTTCAAATGAATTTGGAAACTAGAGCTATAAAAGACTGATTTATAAAGCGCGGTGAGTTTAATAAATGAGTTTGGAAACTACTGCTATACAGAAAACGATTTACAATGCTATTCAAGATATACTGCTATTATTATTATTATTATCATCATCATCATTATCATCATCATTATTATCGTCATTGTCGTCATCATCATCATCATCGTCGTTATTTTGTGATGCATTTCTGCGTCATTTCATCAGTTAAGGAGTCTGTGACAATTTTTCCCATCATTCTGTAATGACGCATGACGATAGGGATGACAATCGTGTGACGCTATGGATTTTCATTCCGGATTGAGACAGCATGACAGATCAGTCAATACTCCACATTTCCTATCATAAGTTTTCCTGGTATCAACTTGCCCCCCAAGAGAGATACAGACACCTACGGTGAATATCCGGAAATCTGAACAACACCCATACTATTTCATTGTTAAAGTGGGTGACACTCGATGATTTGATCCAAATCTTCCCCTATTAGCCCGTAGCACACTTAACTCTGGGTAGGAGTTTGGTGGAGGCCGAAAAATTCAACAGGGAGATCGACAGGACTGATGAAATTCGAAGCCACAATTTTTCAGTCGCTTGTCCGTGACGCTAACTACCGCACCGGTACGGTGCGACTGGTCTGCATAGAGGAGTGTGTTTATACGAGTACACTCCTTGTTCACAATGCAGGGTAGCTTTTGGGGGTTCTTCACCCTCCTCTGTTCGTCTTGGGTACCGTACTACAGTGATCGTTGTCACGTTTTCGCGAAGAACGCTCACGAAGCATCGGCAAGTTAGCAATGTCTTTCGATATAAATAGAGATGCAGACAGTGCAAATACGTGGCGGGCCCCAGTAACTCAGTTGGTTTGAGCGTCGGGTTTACATGCTAATAATGGTTGTGGGTACGAATCCCGGGGGTGCGCTATATTAACCCTTTGACTCCTGCACCCTGTCCACCAGCTTCCTGCACTGTCAACCCTGCTAGCAAAGCAAAAACTTAACCTTTTGACTCCCTTACGTTTTTGCAGCTGGTGGATAGGTACAGGAGTCAAAGGGTTAAAACTGGCCATCTCACAGTCCCGTCTTAATTAATATCATTGTTGTTCTGGTGGTGTCAGTATAGAATTAGATAAGCCCCTCTTTCCCCACTTCCCTGGGATGGTTATCGCCGTCGGCCATATCACCTGAGGTTGGTGTCGACGTAAAAACTGAACCAAACCAATCAGGAAAAGCGTAGTGGAATGTGGTCAGTTCACCTAACAACTTTTGAGTTCTACGTGCTCCGCTGAAATGTCTGATTGTGTAGAATGGGTAGCGAGTCCAAAATGAGTGTGGAGAATACAGCCATTCAACAACGATTTATCTGTAAGAACGATTTCACAATCATGCAGCTAGGAAAGAGTTTCCACGTTGTCTCTTTTCTGTTTCTTCTTCACATTACAATTCTGCTAACAAAACCAACCAGACGAAGGTGATCACCTGCCCACTGTAGGGTCCATCGACTCATGAAACCGTGTGAATAAGGGAGCGGGAAACCGAGCTACAAGTGTGTTGTGTGTGTGTTGTGTGTTGTGTGTGAGTGTGTGTGTGTGATTGTGTTCGTTCGTTCTTTGATTTAACGTCTGTTCACTATGAGTGATATTAGACGGATGTGTGTGATTGTGTGTGTGTGTATACGTGTGTGTGTGTGTGTGTGTTGTGTGTGTGTGACCCAACCAACCAACAAATTCTAAGCGAACGCCACTCGTGTACAAATGATCAACGGTCCGGGTGACATGAGTACCGTAAAGTACCTTGTAAGCGCCCAATATCTGCTTAACGTCTACCCATCCCTACACTGGATCAAAAATCCTGCATAGGATACGGTACTTAGTAAACGCCCATTTCCCCCACTTTGGAAAATCCGGTACAATTTCTGAAATTAATGACGTCGTAGTCCAAACTAATGACACTTTAAATTCTGATTGTCATTTCCCTACGAGTTTAGACATAAAATTTTAAGATTGAAAAAATTCAACATGCCATAAAGTAAGTCCCACAATACCGAATTTAAACTGTGATCCCTTGAATATCCGGAGAACGATACGGGAGGTAGTGTATCTCAAGCAGCATGCGAGTTCGGAGTGGACAGAAAAGGAATTAAGGAATAGAAAGTGCAACAGGAATATTATGGCGCAACACGACTCACCAGCAACAACAACAACAACAACAAAAGGAAAACTGTATCATGGCAAAGGGGTACGATCTCATATGGTGGACGTCAAACTTCTGGATTTCTGAGAAACAAGGACTTAACTAGAAGAGCCTGGGGATTAGCAGGTGCCCACCCAGCCAACATGAAATTTGCAAAACATGTTAAAACAAAGACACTAAAGGCTGAAAAATGCGTATTCACTGTTGTTGTGCTAACTGCTCATGACAATATTCCGAAAACGAAACGAACCGCTCCCACAGCGTGCTCGTGCTCGTGCTCGTGTACGTGTTCGTTCTTTGATTTAACGTCTTTTCTCTGTGCTCGACTGCTGCTTCAAGTGCCTTTTCAGTTGGATCCAGCGAGTCCTCGGCCGCTCAAATCAGCATCACTTGCTGGTCCACGACAACTACAGCCCTTATAGAACAACCTCAAGTCAGATATGCTTTGTGTCGTCAGGATGTCGACCGACTTTTTAAACCCAGTAGCCGCACATCTTTGGCTCAACTAGTGAACATTGGCATCGCAAAAACCATTCAGAAACAGCAAACTGAGACTGCTGGGTGGTATAGATGGCACAGCCAAAGAGACAACAACATATTACTTATGGGGTTGCCAAAACATGGTATAAATCCAAACACCATCGTCGAAACCTTCCTCAGTTACACAAGCTACATCACACTGGACGGATCAGAAGACGACCAGAAACTGGACTATTTTCTACGTGACATTGCAGCCTAGCTGATCAGCGTTGAAAAAGCTCCCAGTGACAGCGACCATGAGTCAGACTGAAGCAGAAAACAATAACAAGGTTGATTTTCTTGACTATGACAACAATGAGGGACGTGACTGTCGTCTCAGCGAGTAATGAGACAATAACAAACATGCCCCTCACCCGTATCCCACAACCCATGTCAGCTCCGCTCTTTCGTCTTTGGATGACTTGGGTGGCTGTTTTTGGTTGAGTGTGTTTGTATTTGTACACATATGAATGTGTGGCACGTTGTTGATGTTGATTATACCCATATTTGAAACTGAATAAGAACCGTTTTGAGTTTGTTGCATTTTTCTATTTTGAATTACAAAAGTTTGAAACAGAAATGTCCTTTTTTGTTCTAAAGTTTTATGCAACTTAAGAAAGCACACACACACACACACACACACACACACACACACACACACACACACACACACACACACACACACACACACACACACACACACACACACACACACACACACACACACACACACGTACACACACATATGTAAACATGCATGAGCGTACGCACACTCACACATTCACACCTTCTCTTTTTGTCATGTGTGTGTATGTGTGTTGTGTGTATGTGTGTGTGTGTGTGTGTGCGTGCGCGTGCGTGTGTGTGTGCGTGTGTGTGTGTGTGTGTGTGT
>CM060309.1:62484033-62489033 GCA_030674185.1 Monoplex corrugatus
GGCAGAAGACATACATCTTACGTTCTTTGTCAGTCTAGATGTGTAAGCGGTCAGTCCTAGAACTTGGTGTAAGTCAAGGTTTTGTCTCGACCCCGGTGTGTTAATTTATTACACAGATAACACATAATTATCTTTTATCGTTGACCTCGTGGGTCATTATACATCTAATGATTCAGATTTGTAGAAAACATCTTTTTTTTTTTAAAACATAAAATCATCCATGTACATTAGAAACTAAATTACGTGCAACAAGAAAAGTGTTGTAAAATATAAACGCCAAAATCTTTTACAGTTTTCTCTTCAGTATTTTGGTTAACATAAAAAAGAAACCAAAAAGAAAATCACATGAACATTATTTATCTTGCCCTACGTGTGGGCGAGCCATCCTGGCCGGGACTGGCCGCATCAGCCGCCCCCGACCCACAATTGCCAACCCCCAGTCAAAATTGAAGTCGTGGTATTCTCCGACAACGTAGGACGAACAACAACAACAACCAACAACAACAACAACAATAAACAACAATAACAACAGCAGCAGCAACAACAACAACATCAACAACAGTAACAACAACATCAAGAACAACAACAACAATAACAACAACAACAACAACAACAACAACATTTATCTTAGTAAAAGGAATGGGCCCAAACCTGTGTTTCCGTCTCTTCAGAGATCTAGTTAGTTACAGCTACTAAACCGGGGTACTTATGTTGTGTGTAAATCCTTGTCACAGGGAACATGGAGGACGGGATGGTGCGTGGAACAATTAGATGTGATCCAAATATCACAAAAATAAGCTTGCTTTATCACATGGACATGATTGCATAGCTGATCTTAGAGCGGCCTAAGTGTGTTCATCGGTAAAAAAATTGCCTTAAAGAGAGAAAATCGGACAGCAAGGGTTTTGTTTGTCTTCTGAGTGTCCACGCGCAAAGCTCGTCTTGCTAAGTATGCTTAGCCCAAAGCAAACTTACCATCCGCTGTGCAATCTTGCCTAAATCACGGCATGTGTAGAGTAGGCCCACGCTGTGTTACTGACCGCTCGATCACTGAACATGTCTTCTGCGTACTACATATATAGTTAGAAACAGATTGATAGATAGACAGACAGACTGACAGACAGGCAGACAGACAGACAGACAGACAGACAGACAGACAAAGACAGACAGACTGATAGAGAAACAGACTGACAGACAGACAGACGGCGATACAGACAGACAGACAGACAGATAGATAGATAGATAGATAGATAGTAGTAATAAATAGATAGACAGACAGACAGACAGATAGATAGATAGATAGATAGATAGATAGACAGAAAGACAGACAGATAGATAGACAGACAGATAAATGGGTGGACAGATAGATAAAGTAGACAGACACGCAGACAGGCAGATAGACAGAGATACAGATAGCTAGATAATTAGATGGATAGAGAGATAAATAAATAGATAGATAGATAGATAGACAAAGAAAGACAGACAGATAGATAAATAAATAGACAGACAGACAGACAGAGAGACAAACAGACTTTTCTAGATATCATGATCACGGTTCCCCTTTCCTTTTCTTTCTTTTTTTTCTTCTTCATTTTTTCATTCTTTGTTTTGTATTGTTGTTGTTGTAATCTTAATCCCACATCACAAAAATCTTTACGTATTTTCGCCCGCCAGCCAACAGTTGACGCAACAACAAAATTTCAAATACGACACGAACTTAAGATCCCAATCACCCAACCAAAGGGGGGAGGGGGGGGGGGGGGGGTCAGGGCCACAACAAGAACAGAGAAGTCTGCTGAGGAACAAAACAATAGCTTCTGACGTCAAGGCTCAATTCATTATATAGCTGTGCATTACCGATGGACAGCGCGGATACGCCATCATTTGGTCTTAGCAAAACAGCGTTAGTGCAGATTAGTGGCCAGATGGAGGCTGATAACCCGGCAAAATCACAGAGAAAACAAATAGTGGGAACGTCAGCAAGAAATAAGAGATCGAGAGAAAATAAGCTGTCTCATTAGTGAACAGATCTTACCCAAGAGATCAGCAAACAAAAACCGAAAATAAATTAATCACTGACCGCCAACTGGCACAATCAGTTATTATTTTCGTCAATTATCCCACCGCCATTAACCAGTACCAGCCATTTTTGGAGGGGATTAGATCTGTGTGTGACTTTTAAAAATCCTTTCAGGAAAAAAAAAGAAAAAAAAAGAAAAAAAGAAAGAAAAAAGAAAGAAAAAGTTATTCCAACTCGTTTGGGGATAACAATCTTCAGAGCCAGAAGACCAGGATGTTATGAAGCTATATAAGGTAATACCGGAAACCGAACAGGATGCTGGGAGATTTGTGAGAAGATTGTAAGCCTCACCACTACTTCCATGCAGGGGAAGGAGAACAGAAGAAAACAAAAGAAAGAAAGAAAGAAAGAAAGAAAGAAAAAGAAAGAAAGAAAGAAAGAAACAAAACAAAACCAACCAAAAAAAAAAAAGTTCCAGAAATGAGTAGGAGGTAATGTCTGGAAATAGTGTGTTGAGACGAGCACTGGCATGCATAGCAACAGCCACCAAGGAAGACAAGGGGAAATTTTTTTTAGCTGGGGCGGAAAGAGTGACTTTTTTACTTCCTCTTTGACTGTCATGGCGCGTTCGTGTGTGTGTGTGTGTGTGTGTGTGTGTGTGTGTGTGTGTGTGTGTGTGTGTGTGTGTGTGTGTGTGTGTGTGTGTGTGTGTGTGGTGCGTTGGCGACCTCCCTGCCAAGCTGTTATTTTGCTTCTGTATTCCTTTCATTGTTTGTTTGTTGTTGTTGTTGTTGTCGTTATCGTTGTTGTTGTTGTTGTTATGTTGGGGAGGGGGGGGGTTATGAACTAACCCTTTGACTCCCGCACTATGTCCACCAGCATCCAGCATTGGCAACAATGCTAGCGAAACAATAACTTAACCCTTTGACTTCCTCACCCTATCTACCAGCTTCCTGTAGGAAGCTGATGGATAGGGAGAGGGAATCAAAGAGTTAATTTTTTTGGCAGTTGGTGGATAGGGTGCGGGAGTCAAAGGGTTAAATTTTGTTTTTACACAACTTGAGTGGTCACAGGGTCTGAAACAATTTTTTTTTTTTCCAGTTTTGGATTGAAACTGCGTGACACGACAGGGTTGTACTCATACTATTATCCTGGTATCGACCAGGCCTGAGAGATTCAGACACCCTGTGGTGTTGGTCAGGCGATTCGAGCAACAACTTTAATGAAAACATCCGTTAAGTGGATGAGGCTCGACCGTGTGGTCCCCAGTTTTCCCTAGTGAGTCCATAGCACACCCAGCTCTAGGTAAGGAGTCAGTTCCCCCCTCTCTCCGCCCCTCCCTCCATCCGCCACCCCCCCCCCCCAAAAAAAAAAAAATCCCACAATGATTTTTTTTAAGGATCACCGCACTCTGGGAGGTTACCTTTGTGCTTACCTATTTTTTTGTGTTTTTATTTTTGTTTTGTTCCATTTTCTGCGCCACCTAAATAGCCAGAGAAGCTGGCACACCTTTTTACAATGCAATGGTCATGATGTCGATGAGGATGATAATCATGATGCTATGGAGTTCCGTCTAGGATTGAGACCGCGTGACAGGGTTGTACTCTACGCTTACTATCATGATATATCCTGGCGTCAACCAGGCCAGAGAGTAACAGAAAACCTGCGGTGCTGGTCAAAAGACTTGAGCAACACCCTCAATGACGCATCCGTGAAGTAGATGAGACTCGACTGTGTGGTCCCAGTCTTCCCAAATGAGCCCATAGCACGCCCAACTCTGGGTAGGAGCCGGTTAGAGCAGAAAAATCCCACAATGATTTTTTGAAGGGACTGATGGGGATTCGAACCTACAACCTTCCAGTCAGTAGTCCGGTTGCGTTAACCACTACACCACGGCGACTTGTCTCCCACAATGATTTTGACACACACACACACACACCACTCTATCTTTCTCTCTCTCTCTTTTTTGTCTACACACACACACACACACACACACACCACGCACACGCACACTCCTCCCTAAACACACACACACACACACACACACACACACACACACACACACACACACAAACACACAAACACACAAAAACACACACACATATACACAAGCACACACGCTCACATATACACATACACATATATACAAACAGACATACGTGCGCATGAACTAACATGCAGATACAGATACGTACACATGCACACGGGGAACACTGAGATAGATAGATAGATAGATAGATAGATAGATAGATAAAGATAGATAGAGTAGAGTAAGAGAGAGAGAGAGAGCTAGAGAGAGAAAGACGACAACAGAAGACAGACAGACAGACAGAGAAAGGAGACAGAAGAAGAGAGACAGAGAGAAAGAGAGAAAGACAGAGAGGGTGGGAAGACAGACAGACAGAGAGACAGAGGCAGAAACAGGCAGACAGGCAGAGAGACAGACAGAGAGACAGAGAAAGGCAGACATTGACCCATACGCTTACGACAAGACGGGAGTAATGAAGTCTGAGCCATTCAGGACAAAAGAAAGGCAGACAGTACAAAAAACAAAAAGCAAAACAGTACAAAAAAGAAAAAAAAAAAAAAAAAAAGAGAGAGAGAGACAGAGAGATAGAGAGAGAGAGAGAGAGACAGAGGGAGAAGAAAGAGAGAGAGAGGAGAGAGAGAGAGAGAGAGAGAGAGAAAAGAAGAGAAGAGAAGAAAAGAGTGAGAGAAGAGTGAGGGGAGAAGAGAGAGACAGAGACAGACAGACAGACAGACAGAGTGAGTGAGAGAGACAGAGAGAGTGAGTGTGAGAGAAATAGAGAGAGTGAGAGACAAAGAGAAAGACAGAGAGAGAGAGAGAGACTGACAGAGAGAGAGAGAGAGAGAAGAAGAGAAGAGAGAGAGAGAGAGAGAGAGAGAGAGAGAGAGACAGAGAGACAGACAGACAGAGTGAGTGAGAGAGAGAGAGAGAGAAAGAGAGAGAGAGAGAGAG
>CM060309.1:62514033-62516533 GCA_030674185.1 Monoplex corrugatus
GGAGTGACGGATTATATTTTTATATCTGTATTTTTTTTTTTTTACTCGCTGCATCGTCTGTCGCATGCATGCCTTGTCTTGTCAGCTTTGCTTTGATCATCATCCTCCTCCTCCTCCTTCTCATCCTCACAGCTGGCAGTCCCCTTGACTTACGTTACGCAGTACAGCGCTGTGCACGCGCGCGCGCAGAACAGGAGAAGGCGAAGAGTGGTATAAGTCACCACCCCCACCTCACCCCCTGGGCTAATTGTCGTCTGTTGTCTTTATGAAGTTTTGTGAAGGGGGTTTGGCAGCTGAGAGAAAGAGAGGGGCGTGGGAAGCGGAGGAAGTGCGCGCGCGCGTGTGTGTGTGTCCCTGTGTGTGTTTGTGTGTGTGTGTGTCCCTGTGTGTGTTTGTGCGTGTGTCTGTGTGTCTGTGTCTGTGTGTATGTCTGTATGTCTGTTTGTATGTCTGTGAGAGAGAGAGAGAGAGAAGAGATGATAGACAGATAGACAGACAGGCAGATAGATAGACAGACAGACAGACAGATAGATTAGATAGATTAGATAGATAGGTAGATAGATGATAGATAGAGAAGAGATAATAGATAGACAGATAGACAGACAGACAGATAGATAGGCAGACAAATAGATAGATATATAGACAGGTCTATAGATAGAGAGATAGAGAGATAGATATATCGACAGGTATATAGACAGATAGAGAGATAGATAAATAGATAGACAGATAGATAGATAGATAGATAGTTAGATAGATAGATAGACAGATGGATAGACAGACAGATCGAAAGGAAGACTGACAGACACATAGATCGATAGACAGATCGATAGACAGCCAGACAGATCGATAGACAAAACAGCCAAAATGCCAGACAGAGAGATCGATAGATCGATAGATAGATAGATAGACTGATTGATAAGAGAGAGACAGGGTGAAATCAGTAGCTGGTGTGTGTGTTCGTGCGTGCGTGCGTTCGTATATATATATATATATATATATGTGTGTGTGTGTGTGTGTGTGTGTGTATGTGTGTGTGTGTGTGTGTGTGTGTGTGCGTGTGTGTGTGTGCGCGGGCACATCTGGACGTGAGTCTGTGTGTTTCTGTATATGTGTGTACGCACGTCCGTATATGTCTTATGTACACGGGTGTCCACATGTATGACACACAGCTCTACCTGACAAACGAAACGTTTAAAAAGACGTGACAAACGCTTTGTAACACTACAGATTACATCTCTCAAGGATTTTCGAATACTAATACCAATACTAATACTAATACTAATATGAATACTAATAATGAATTCCATTATCATCGTGTTTTTTTTTTTATTGTTGTTGTTGTTGTTGTAATGATTATAACAATACTACTACTACTACTTTTACTAATTATTATCATTACTAACATTATCATTTTTATTATCAATGTCATTGTTGTGGCTGTAATTGTTTTACAATCGTGATTATTGTTAGCATCATTATTATTATTATGGAAACGGAATGAACAGCAGCTGAAAAACGAATGCATATATCATTTGTTTGGTTACTGATAAATGCATACAGATGTGTATGTGTATGGTGTATGTGTATGTGTATGTGTATGTGTATGCCTGCTTTTCTTATCATTTATATGAGCGTGTGTATGTCTCACTGCACAAACTTTTCAGGCTCAAATTTTTTTTTTCTTTTTCTTTGTTTTTTTTTTTCTTTTTAGCTTTGTTAATTTTTAAAAGGAGATTGTTTCATAGCGACTGGAAAGAAAGGAGATTGTTTCATAGCGACTGGATAGAAAGGAGATTGTTTCATAGCGACCGGAAAGAAAGGAGATTGTTTCATAGCGACCGGAAAGAAAGGAGATTGTTTCATAGCGACTGGAAAGAAAGGAGATTGTTTCATAGCGACTGGAAAGAAAGGAGATTGTTTCATAGCGACCCTAAAGATAGGAGATTGTTTCATAGCGACCCTAAAGATAGGAGATTGTTTCATAGCGACTGGAAAGAAAGGAGATTGTTTCATAGCGACTGGATAGAAAGGAGATTGTTTCATAGCGACTGGAAAGAAAGGAGATTGTTTCATAGCGACTGGAAAGAAAGGAGATTGTTTCATAGCGACTGGATAGAAAGGAGATTGTTTCATAGCGACTGGAAAGAAAGGAGATTGTTTCATAGCGACTGGAAAGAAAGGAGATTGTTTCATAGCGACCGGAAAGAAAGGTGATTGTTTCATAGCGACTGGAAAGAAAGGAGATTGTTTCATAGCGACTGGAAAGAAAGGAGATTGTTTCATAGCGACTGGAAAGAAAGGAGATTGTTTCATAGCGACTGGAAAGAAAGGAGATTGTTTCATAGCGACTGGAAAGAAAGGAGATTGTTTCATAGCGACTGGAAAGAAAGGAGATTGTTTCATAGCGACTGGAAAGAAAGGAGATTGTTTCATAGCGACCGGAAAGAAAGGAGATTGTTTCATAGCGACTGGAAAGAAAGGAGATTGTTTCATAGCGACT
>CM060309.1:62529033-62531533 GCA_030674185.1 Monoplex corrugatus
ACACAACTATCCCTTCGAAATAATTCAGACAGAAACAAAGTGTCAGAAATGATGCTAAGACGACATAAAAAAAAAACCGGCGATGGCAAGGGATTCCAGGCTCATCTTCATGATAAAACAAACAAACAAACAAACAAACAAACAAACAAACAAACAAACAAACGATTTCTAGCCAGTAATTAAAATAATGGTGTTCTTTTAGAGTTAATAATTAAGTACATGTATTAAATGACTTTTTTTTCGCTCTAAGGAAACCTGACGTGGAGACTCAATTTTAGGTATTTTAGGCCCGTTTTTATATGTTTTATTGTCCTTAGTTATGTTTACATTTATTATCAGGTTTGCTATTTTCAACCCCCCCCCCCCCCCCCTGGTGATAAACTGGACGGAGTGGTCAACTCCTGTGGCATATCTTTAGATTTCTGCGTGGCTGCATTGATATGTCTACTTAAGTTTCTTTTCCTTTCTTTACATTGCATACATTTTTAAAATGGTGATAGCCCTGATATTGCTCTTTGCAGTCGGCTGGACTTTAAACAGTAAGAATAAGAACAAGAATAAAGATCAGAATAAGATTGAGAATAAGAATAACCCGTTCGAAATAATTCATACAGAAATAAAGTGTCAAAAATAATGCGAAGAGGACATCAGAAACAAAAACATTCGATGGCAAGGAATCCCAATGTTTATCTTTCGTGATAAGAAATGAGCTCTAAATCAAGGATTACAATAATAGGGATTGCACTGTTTTATAAACCAAAGAACACAGCTCTTGAGAGTCACGTAGGAACCATCTCCTATACTGCAGAACCTCCCAAATCCAACACAGTTTGCGCCACCCATTCAGCCAGCATAGAAGCAGACACAAAGCTCAAAAACCGTAAGCTCGGAACACTCCTCAAAAAAGGAGCGCCCAAGCCTACCTTTATAATCTGCAACTACCCTACACACAACCATGAGAGAGGAGAGAAATACATACAATATGTTGGTCTTATGTTCAAGATTGACATAGTCTTTTATTCTTGAACTGGCCAAACACACACACATAGACAAGACAGAACATATACAGGGTTGCTTCCAAGGCACATAGGTAATACCAAAGAAACAAGAGGGAAGCAGGGAGAATTTTCATCATATCAACCAAAGAACACAACTCCTTGAGAGTTTTATAAGCTCTTATTTCATTGACACTACTGCCTCCTTGAAATAATTGAGACAGAAATTAAGTGTCAGAAATAAAACTGACAAGGACATCAGCAAACAGAAATTCGATGGCTAGGAATCCCGGGCCATCTTTATGATAAGAAAAAATGGTCTCTGGTCAGAAATTAAAACAAAAGCGTTCGGATTAATTTTTTTCGTTAACTCTTCTTTTATGAATGCTTCCACCCCCTCAATACAATTCAGACAAAAATAAAGAGTCAGAAATAACGTAACGAGGACATAAAAGAAAATCTCGGAGGGCAAGGAACCCTCACTCGTCTTCATAAAAAAAAAAGAAAAAAAAAAAAGAAAAAAGGAAGGAATGGGCGTTGTAGTCAGGGATTAGAATAATAGTTTTCGGATCTTTATATAAACTTTTATTATTTCATTATCGCTACTACCCTCTCGAAATATTTCAGACTAAAATAAAGTGTTAGAAAAATGTACAAAGAGAACATAAAAAGAAAGAAAAAAAAAAACACACCAACAAAAAATAACAACAACCATACCCTGCGATGCCAAAGATAAGGTTATAGTCAATGGTTATGATCATGGTGCTAGTTCTGTTTACTATTAAATTTTATTATTTTGTCACGTTGCTAAAAAGAATTTTAAAAAAGCACACACACACACACACACACACACACACACACACACACACACACACACACACACACACACACACACACACACACACACACACACACACACACACACAACAGCCTTAAGCCTCTTTCAGTGCGATCAAGAACAGGAATAAGACAGACGGAAGCGAATATAGAATGAAATAAAAGGAAGGGATAAAGTTTATGGCTAAGGGCACCCTGGAAATTCCTCTTAAACGCGGACTGTCCTCACTACTTCTTTCCCACCCTCTGCTTTGACTGTCTGTCTGTCTGTCTGTCTGTCTCTCCCTCTCTGTCCTTCCATGTCTCTCTTTCTCTTTCTGTCATTCTCTGGCATTCTCTCTCTTTCTCTCTCTCTCTCTTTGTCACTCTCTCTCTCTCTCTCTTTCTCTCTCTCCTCCGTTTTTCTGTGTTTCTCTCTCTTTGTCCTCTCTCTCTCTCTCCCTCGCTCTCTCTCTTTATAACGAAACTCCCTCTCTCTTCTGTTTGTCTGTTGTCTGTCTGTCTCTGTCTTTGTCTCTCTCTGTCTCTCACTGTCTCTGCCTCTATCTCTGCCTCTATCTCTGTCTGTCTGTCTGTCTGTCTGTCTCTCTCTCTCTCTCTCTCTCTCTCTCTCTCTCTCTCTCAACAAAGGATAAAATCTGTTACAAAGTTCATCTTGGACATTCTTT
>CM060309.1:62536533-62541533 GCA_030674185.1 Monoplex corrugatus
AGAAAGCATCAAGAATAAAAGAGAAAGAAGAAAGCGAAGAAAGCATCAAGAATGAAAGAGAAAGAAGAAAGCGAAGAAAGAGAAAGAAGAAAGTGAAGAAAGCATCAAGAATGATAGAGAAAGAAGAAAGTGAAGAAAGCATCAACAATAAAAGAGAAAGAAGAAAGTGAAGAAAGCATCAAGAATGAAAGAGAAAGAAGAAAGCGAAGAAAGAGAAAGAAGAAAGTGAAGAAAGCATCAAGAATGAAAGAGAAAGAAGAAAGTGAAGAAAGCATCAAGAATGAAAGAGAAAGAAGAAAGTGAAGAAAGCATCAAGAATGAAAGAGAAAGAAGGAAGAGAAGAAAGCATCAAGAATGAAAGAGAAAGAAGGAAGAGAAGAAAGAATCAAGAATGAAAGAGAAAGAAGGAAGTGAAGAAAGCATCAACAATGAAAGAGAAATAAGGAAGTGAAGAAAGCATCAAGAATGATAGAGAAAGAAGAAAGTGAAGGAAGAATCGAAATGAAAGAAAAAACAAGGAAGTGAAGGAAGAATCAAGAATAACCAAGGGGAAGGAGGGAAAAGAGGAAAACAGGTTACCTAACTCGATGATAAAAATTGATTAAGAATGACGCACACCGCGTCATAGAAATAAAAGGAATTTAAAAAAGAAAAAAAAAATCAATTTCCATGTTTATGTCAATCGATCAAGAACATGACAAAAGCGTGAGATACAGGCAGCTGCACATATCAAGGAAGTACATGTCAACCCGTAATCACAACAATATAAATCATGACATACAATACGAGAAGAAGAAAGTAAAAGAAACATAAATAACAAACGACGTAATAAAAATAGGCTAATTGTAACTTAAACAATAGTCAAACAAATCATAAGTGCAAAAATACTATCAAATTGAATCAATAGAAGAGAGGGAGAGAGGGAGAGAGAGAGAGAGAGAGAGAGAGAGAGAGAGAGAGAGAGAGAGAGAGAGAGTGAGAGACAAAGAGAGAGAGAGAGAAAGAGAGAGAGAAAGAGTGAGAGAAAGACTGAGTAAGGGAGAGAGAGAAAAAGAGAGAGAGAGAAAGAGTGAGAGAGAGAAAGAGAGAAAGATTGAGTAAGGGAGATAGAGAGAGAGAGAGAGAAAGAAAGAGAGAGTGACACAGAGAGAGAAAGAGAGACAGACAGACAGAAAGAAAGAGAGAGAAAAGAGAGAGAGATTGAGAAAGAGAGAGAGAGTGAAAGAGAGAGAAAGGGAGAGAGAGAAAGAGTGAGAGAGAGAAAGAGAGAAAGATTAGTAAGGGAGATAGAGAGAGAGAGAGAGAGAAAGAGAGAGTGACAGAGAGAGAGAGAGAAAGAGAGAGAGAGAGAGAGACAGAAAGAAAGAGAGAGAGAAAAGAGAGAGATTAAGAAAGAGAGAGAGAAAGGGAGAGAGAGAAAGAGAGGGAGAGAAAGAAAGAGAGAGAGAGATTGAGTAAGGAAGATAGAGAGAGAGAGAAAGAAAGAGAGAGTGACAGAGAGAGAGAGAAAGAGAGAGAGAGACAGAAAGAAAGAGAGAGAGAAAGGAGAGAGATTGAGAAAGAGAGAGAGAGAGGGAGAGAGAGAGAGAGAGAGAGAAATAGAGAGAAACAGAGAGAAACAGAGAGAAGAGAGAGAGAGCGCGAAACAGAGAGAGAAACAGAGAGAGAGAGAGAAAAAACACACAGAAAGAGACAGAAAGGAGAAACAGAGAGTGACAGAGAGGCAGACAGACAGGCAGACAGAGAAAGAGAAAGAAATGCAGATTCAGACAAAGAAAGACAAAGACAGAGACCGAAAAAGAACAGGTCGATTTTAATGAGACCATTTAAGAAATACTCTGCCATCAATTTTTTTGTGTCTGTGTCTGCTAGCCATTACTTTTTATTTCATTCTGCTCTTGGTTCTGTCTGCGCTATTTCCATTCTTGACCGTACATTGACGAAAATACATTTACACACGAGAAATAAAGGCGAAAGTTGAACAGAGGGGTCTAAGTGGACTTACCCTTTGAAATATTCTTGATTTTTTTTTATTGCAAAAAAAAAAAAAAAAAAAAAAAAAAAAAAAAAAGAAAAGAAAAAGGGGACAGTTCACTTTATTAGATCAATAATCATTAAGGTTTGATAGTCATACATATGTTATAGTCATAATTAAAAATGTACGTAAAATATCACATAGATAATGAAGACACACATTTCAAGCAACAGTTATAACATAACTTGAACACACATATTTCTGGTATGTAGAAAATGAAGAATTGAATGAATTAAGTCTACAATATATATATATGCATGGGCGGACATCACTGATAAATGCCAGTGAAGAATGAAAGACAAAAGAAAATTGTATAATCTAAAGTCAGTTGTCAAGAAACAAAGGTTTATAAAAACGATATGTAACAGGTATCTATGTAGGAACAAGATCAATTTTTTGCGAGATACTCGTTTATTTAGAACTTTGAGCGTAGGAGTCTTCTTAACTTAACAGCGCTTATATTTGGCTGATAATATTTCATCTTGCATGTATGCATCCAGTCCTTTTCTCCCATTGGACGAAGCTCGAAGCAGCAGAGAAGTTTTAGCCTTTTTATTCTAGAACCAGAAGAACAAGAAAACCAATGTAAGCGCAAATTTAACAAAACAAGACAAAACAAGCGCAAATTTTCGGCCAACGGCCTTTGTCAAGCGCAGAACGCACGGTTACAAACAGACCACAAACACCAAACAACGGATAATAAAAACAGGACTAAAAACTTCCCGGCCGCCTCGTCCAGTGGATAAAAAGGGACCAAACGTTTACGCTCGACGAAGGCCAGTTGGCCGACAATTTGCTTCTGTCTTTTCTGGTTGTATCAAATACGCGTTCTTGGTTATATTTCGTGTTTTTTCTGGTTCCTATACATACAGTGTTTAGCAAAGAGTATGATCAATCAAGTACAACATCAGTGCGAACATTTTTTCAGTTCTGAAAAGAAATTGTTATCGTCAGTAATTCTCACCGTTTGAAGCTATACGCTTCTTTCATTGTCGACAAAGCGAAAACCTATAAATGTAAAAAAAAATGTCATCGTTAACATGTATTTTGCTCCCATGATATTCTACCTGACTGAGAAGATTTTAGCTCTAGCCTTGAGCTCTGCTAAACAATCTTCCTGGTCAAGAAGACATTCAGAGTGAAAAGTAGATCGAGTCTGAAATAGAAAACCACTGAACAAAGTCACAAAGGTGACACGGTTGTTAGGAAAGTCAAGACAGAGAAGCCGAAACTTCAAAATACTCAGAAAACCCATTCATTGCAATGGAGAAGGTGTATGAGTTGGGTTGATATTTTTCTGCAAGTGAGGCAATCATGGACACACCTTTTCCTTTTTTGTAAGTTGCAGATCTTCTTCGGCAAGCCCTGCATAAGGGTGTAGTGTGTGGGTTTGGGAGTCAGGATTTTGTATGTTTTCTTTTTCTCCTTATTTTCTTTTTTCCTTCCTTCGTCATCCCTTCTTCACTCTCTCTGTCTCTTCTCCTTTGTATATGTTTTCTTTTTCTCCTTATTTTTCCTTTCTTCTCTCCTTCTTTACTCTCTCTTCTCATCTGTCTCTCTCTGTGTCTCTCTCTCTCGTTTCTGTTCTTTCAATCGCTCCATTCTCTTTCTCCACTCTCTCTATCTTTCTTCCTACCTCTGTCTCTCTTTATCTCTCTTTCATTCTTTCTCTATCTCTCTGTCTATCTCTGTTTCTGTCTGTCTGTCTCTTTCTTTCTCTTTCTCTCTCTCTCTCTATTAATTATATATATTCTTTCTCCTCACCTTCACTTTCTTTCTTTTCTCGACTACATCGTTCTTCTTCTTGTTTCTTCTGAAGTATTTTGTGTGCTGTTCAAGTCTGAACTCTAATGCATACACACACTAGAATGTATACTTTGCATTTTCTATATCCATATCTGTCTGCTGTATCTTTCGTACTGTTCTTACCAACAAATGCCTATCACTTAACATCAGGTAGATAGTTCTTCGGGTTGTATAGAACATATTGTTGTACGGTGTGAAGCGTTTGACAGTCAACACGCAGAGCCAGAACAAGATTGAGGCAGCTTGAATGTGGTTTCTTAGAAGAATGTCACGATTTACATGGACAGCAAAGAAAACAAACGAGACAGTCTTGAAGGAGGCAGACACAAAAAGAAAATTAACGAAAAAGATTAGGGAAAGACAAGCAACGTTTATAGGACATTTTTAAGTCAAGAGAAGAGAGAGCACCATTTCACAACAGGAAAACAGGAGGAAAAGAGAGAAAAATAGGGAAACAGAGAGGAGAAATAGAGGACCTAGTCACAACAGGAAAGCTGGAGGGGAAAAGAGCACCAGGAAGGCCCAGGGAGAAAATATTGGACACTTGTGGTGTGGATAAAGACAAAGAGGTTGGGAGATGTACTTGCTGCGACAAAGGACAGATTCGTATGGAGGGCCATGATCATCAGCGCCATGCGGCAGGGCATCTGAACTGAACTGTTTGAGATTTTGGATTTTGTTTTCTTACACGTGTACACACGTCGTTTTGCTTACATTGTGCAGGTGTTCTATTGCAATACAGTCTACTGTATACACTCCTTTGCTGAACGTGCAGGCTGTGTGTTTTCTTGTTTACATAAACCACCTCACACTGACATGACTTTAAAAAGAAACACGATATTTAGCCCTTTGACTCCCGCACCTTACCCACCAACTGCCTGCAATGGAAGCTGGAGGAGAGGGTGAGAGAGTCAAGGGGTTAACTTTTGTTTTGCTAGCACGTTTGATTATGTAGGATGCTGTGTAGAACAGGGTACGGAAGTGAAAGGGTTAATGTGCATATGTGAAGTTCTGCCTACGTATGCACGTAAAGAAGGTTCAAACACAAACAAGTCTGCACACATATTGACTTGAAAGATACACACACACACACACACACACACACACAACACACACACACACACACACACACACACACACACACACACACACACACACA
>CM060309.1:62554033-62556533 GCA_030674185.1 Monoplex corrugatus
TTTTTTACGAGATCAATAGATTTCTAACATACACACATGATCATTCATAATCCCTGCATCGATGACACTGTAACCAGATACGTTCCGCTTCCCTTATCAACGACTGTCCACGTTCTTCTTCAAAACAAGCAAGCCAGTGAACAAACGATGTAAAGTACAGAAACAATCAAACAAACAAGAACTCATATAAATAGCTAGCTGGCTAGCTAACTAGCTGCCTACTTAACTTACCAAACCATTGAATGCATAGATAAATGACAAAAATGAACAAATGAACGAATTAATGAATAATCACATAACGTATAAATGAATGAAATAGAAACTATCCAAATCGTCACCCGTTTTATTCATACATACAACACAACATAACAAACAAGGATAGATAGAAAGGAAGAAATAGACAGACAGACAGACAGGCAGACAGAAAGACAGACAGAGACAGACAGACAGACAAACAAACAGACGTAATTTCATTCCTTCATACATACCACACCACAAAACAAATAAGGATAGACAGAAAGAAACAGACAGACAGACAGATAGACATAATCTTATTCCTTCAGAATAGAAAGAGAAAAACAGACAGACAGAGAGACAGGCAGACAGACAGACAGACAGACGCAATCTCACTCTTTCAGACATACCACACCACAAAACAAACAAGAATAAACAGAAAGAAACAGACAGACAGACAGACAGGCAGACAGACAGACAGACAGACAGGCAAACAGACAGATATAACTTACTGACAAACAAACCACGGGCCAATAACATAGCAAAACACAAATAGACGAACGATCAACCGAATACATAGATACATAAAGACATACGAAATAAGTAAGTAAAATGATACTTTAAAAAGTGACCATCCCCTTTTAAACGTTCATCGCAAACTAAAAGCTAACAAGCAAACAAACACAAATAACAACGCCCCCACCCCCCACCCCCCACCCCCATTTGGCTCCCCATTTTAAGACATTGCCGGCGCACAGACTTTTTTTTTCCCTTTTGGCTCAGGCTTAAGGAGTCTGCTGAGATTTGGACAAAGCGCACATGGAAGTGCCCGAGTTCGTATGCTCCATCTTGACGGAAATGCGCTCCCAAGATTTATTTATATCTCGAACGCACGTGCACCACGGACCAGAGCTGGGTTGAGGAACAAGCCTTAGACAAGATTGTTTTGTCGTTAAGTGTTTCCTGTCACAAAGCGGAAAAATCCGAAACGCTCGTACAAAAATAACGAGTGTGATCCCCACGGCGTGAAGCACGGTGGTATCCCCGAGACGCGAAGCGAGATAGTACGTTCGTATAGCGCAAAGTATGTATTGTAACGCTTATAAATCATCACCAACACCTAAAATCTCTTGTTGTAGATCGAAAGAAAACTGTATCCTTGGCTTTTTGTTTTTGTTGTTGTTGTATTGTTTAAAGCCCAGTCGACTGCGTAGAGCCATATCAGGGATATAACTGCTTCAAAACATACAAAATTTCAACAGGAAAATAAAAAGAAGAAAATAAAATTAAGTACACATATCAATGCATTCGAGCAAGTAATCTAAGGACAAACCCTGGCGTTGATCACTTCGTCCAATTTATCGCACAGGGGATTTAAAAAACACACCTGTATACAAAATTTAAGCATACCTAGGTACACCAAAACATATGTAAAAAGGGCATAAATTTCCTAAAATTGCTTCCACATATCTCACCTCCCTAGAGCCAAAAATGCGCTTAATAAATGTATCCAATTGTCAATCCTAAGAAAAAGTACGTAAGACTGAAACAAACAAATATATACAGGTGAATGAACCAGCAAGGCAGAAAACGATCGGAAGAAATGACAGAAAGCGAATAAGGGAGAAAGAAACAAAGAGAGTGACTTGTCTGTGTTCGATGCTGATCTTCACTCTCTCCTTACTGCCTCGCCTCCTAGTACTGCTGATGAACTGAACAACCTCCTTCTTGGGCTACTGGATCAACATGCTCCATCAACAACACGCCAAGTCTCCAAACGACCGCCTACACCTTGGTTCTCCTCCATAGCTTCACAACTGCAAGATGCCAAGCGTGACAGACGTCAAGCTGAGAGACAATGGCTCAAGTCCAGTCTAACTGTGCATAGGCAAATCTTTCAAACTGCCAACAAAATTGTTAATAGCCTTGTAGACGCCGCTAAATCAGCCTATTACAATGCCAAAATTCTTGCTTGCTCCACGTCCAAACAATTGTATAATATCACTAATACTCTTCTTGGCAAAACTGGCTCTTCTCCTCTTCCATCTAACCTGCCACCATCTGATCTTCCACAGGCTTTCTCCGACTATTTTGTCAACAAGATTGCTAACCTCAGGCTTTCTCTTGATTCCACGACGAACACTCATGCAACATTTCCTGAACCCCCTTTCTCTGGAATCCCCCTTACTTCCTTCCAACCCGTTTCTGAGGACTTTGTTAAGAAAATCATCATGAAATCCAGCATTAAAACCTGTGAACTTGACCC
>CM060309.1:62561533-62566533 GCA_030674185.1 Monoplex corrugatus
GATGTTGCTGTACCATTTTATGTTCATTGCCTTTGGGGTTATTTTTTTATAATGTCAGGTTCGGTGACAGTAAACACACCGTCATTATTGTCATACAAATGTTATGCACAGAAAACAGTGACTCACACATACACAGACACAGACACAGATACACACCCACACAAGCACACACACACACACACACACACACACACACACACACACACACACACACACACACACACACACACACACACACACACACACACACAAAACTGCAAATACGACTGGACCTAGATGAGCAACAAGCATTTATCTACGCAGAGAGTCTGAGATATGTCGTGTGTGTGTGTGTGTGTGTGTGTGTGTGTGTGTGTGTGTGTGTGTGTGTGTGTGTGTGTGTGTGTGCGTGCGTGCGTGTGTGTGTGTGTGTGTGTGTGTGTGTGTGTGTCCGTTTGTGTCCGTTTGTGTGTGTGTGTCCGTTTGTGTGTGTGTGTGTTTTGAAAGTAAGCAGACAACTGCTTTCTGTTTAAAGACACTGAACAAAGTTCTATGTTGTCTGTGTGTCTCTCTCTCTCACTGTGTCAGTGTCTCTTATTCTCTCTGTCTGTCTGTCTGTCTGTCTGTCTGTCTGTCTGTCTCTCTCTCTTTGTCCGTCTGTCTGTCTGTCTCTTTCTCTTTCATCTTCTATTTTCTCAGTCCGCGTGTTTGCTTACCGGATTTCCCATGTTCACGACCCTGTTTGTTAGTGTTTTATTTCATTTTTTTTTTTTTATTATTCTTTATTCAGGCCTTGTTCTGGTCCCTTTTCTTCTTCTTTGCTTTTTATTTTCACTTCTTCATTGTTCTGTTTTGTGTTGTCTTGTAGGTACTTTACGTTTGTAGGCCTACGCACAGCCTGTCGTTTGATCTGTTATGATTTTTCTTAAATTTGTCTGGTTGTTTTCATAGCTGGGTATTGTGCGCAATTCCGCAATCAATATTGACCTCTCTGTCTGTCTGCCTGCCAGTTTGTCTGTCTGTCTGCCTTCCTGCTTTCTCATGTTCACTGTGTAATTATTTCTTCTTTTTTTTTTATCAAAATGAATTTAACATCTGAAATTCGGGCTGTTCTCTCCTGGAAAATGCGTCGCCACAGTGCAGCGCCACCCAATTTTTTTCTTTATGCGTGTGTTTTGGTTTACTTATGAAAATGGACTTCGCTTTCTCATGTTCACTGTGTAATTATTTCTTCTTTTTTTTTTTTTTATCAAAATGAATTTAACATCTGAAATTCGGGCTGTTCTCTCCTGGAAAATGCGTCGCCACAGTGCAGCGCCACCTAATTTTTTCTTTATGCGTGTGTTTTGGTTTACTTATGAAAATGGACTTCGCTCTTTTGTGCCATGGGATCTTTAACGTGCGCTGAAAACCTGGGCATGTTAACCATTTTACGAGGCTTATTGTCAGTGTTTTATACATATCATATCTATTGACTGATTTCGGTTTGGAGTTATATTCTACGTATTTTTGTTTGTTTTTTTGTTTTCGATTTTTGCTGTACAAGCTTTAACTGATCCTGTTGTTTGTTTTGTTGTGAAGTTTGCATAATTGTCTTTAAAGCTGAATATCGTATGCAATTCAGATATTGATATAATTGCTCTGTCTGCCTGTCTATCTGTCTGTCTGTCTGTCTGTCTGTCTGTTTGTCTGTTCGTATGCCCGTGTAACGGTTGTCTTCCTGCTTTGTCATGTTCACAATTTTTTTTCTGCCTGTCAGAGTGTGTTCAGTATTTAACCCTTTGACTCCTGCACCCTATCCACCAACTGCAAAAAACATAACCCTTTGACTCTCTCATCCTTTCCGCCAGCTTCGTGCAGGAAGCTGGCAGAAAGGGTGAGGGAATCAAAGGGTTAAGTTTTTGCTTTGTTAGCATTGTTGACGATGCAGGATGCTGGCGGACAGGGTGCGGGAGTCAAAAGGTTAAGCTTTCTCCTGGCTCTCTTTCCTTCACTTTCCGTTTTACACTCAAACGAAATCATCATGGTAGTTCTGTTATTGTTATTTTCTGTGTCAGCTTTGTGCCTTTGTTTCTTTTTGTTGCCCTTTGTCTTCGACTGACAAAGGCCATTCGGCTGAAAATTTGCGTCTGTCCTGTTTTGTGAATTAAATACGCTTTCTCATTCTATTTTCGCGTGTTTGTAGACTTTTTGTTTTTAATCCTTTGACTGCCTCAGCCTATCCGCCAGCATACCACACATTGACAGCCATGACAGCAAAGCAGAAAATTAGCCCTTTCACTCCTTTACCCTACCCACCAACTTCTTCGAGAAGGTAGCTGGTGGATAGAATGAAGGAGTGAGAGGGTTAAGTTTTTCTAGCTGGTGGATAGGGTGTGGAGTCAAAGGGTTAATCTGTCTTGTGTTTTGATGCGTGTACACTTGTTTTTGTACTATCACAATTGTTTTGTACATGTACTAATAAAGGCTTTTTTCCTTTCCGGAAAAACACGTCCCTCCTGATGCAAATGTTCCTGTTTTTACAAGAAATATCAATAAATTTCACCTAATATGATTTTACGTATGAATATGGTTTTCTTTAATTGCATTTTAGACTTTCAAGGTTAACGGTGAACATGTTTTCCTTTTTAACTGTTGTGTTTTATCTCAACTTGATTGTCGTTTTTGACGTGGTGCTAACCCTGATATGGCTCTAGTAGTCGGCTGGGCTATAAGTAATATGAACTCGAACTTGATGAAAGGCTTACATTCACGCCACTGTCTCTCTCACTTTGTTGTGGTGTTCTTTGTGTGGTTGTTTCAACAACAAAAAACAAAAAAACAACAACAAAACCCAAAAAAAATGGGGGGGGGGGAGGGGGGTATTGTGAGTAGTTAAATGGTAGTCGTATTTGCGTGGTCTTTCTGTGTGGCCGTCTTTGTAGCTATCTGTATGGCTCCCCCTCCCCGACCCCTTTCCCCCCCCCCTATTCCTCTTGCTGTCTCATGTTCAGGACTTAATTTTACCTTTCTCTTTGTCTGTGTTCGACGGTCACGGTAGTTCTTTGATTTAATGTCTTTTCACTTTGAGTGATAGTAGACGGTATCACGGTAGTCAGGTGGGCAAGACGTGATATTTCCAGTCGGAAGGTCTGGGGTTCGATCCTGCCTAAGGTACATCCCGCCCTGTGGACAAGGGGTGGAGATCACACTCCCATTTCCACACATCATTTGTTATTTTGCGTGAAGGCTTTTGTTTGTGCCTGGACACCTTTCGTGTGTATTCGGCACGAAGAACATCAAGTATGCACGTTATACATGTGTAAATACCATGTGAGTCACATCTGTGTTCGGTGGCTTATCATCATCATGTGCCCTACCGCATGGCATTGGCGATCATGGCCCTCTTTACGAATCTTTCCCTTGTCGCTGCAAGAACATCAGCCACCCTCTCTGTCCTCAGCCACCTTGCAAGTCTGTCCAACATTTTCTCCCTGGGTCTACCTGGTGATCTCTTTCCCTCCAGCTTTCCTGTTGTAACCAGGTGCTCTAATTTTTCTTTCCTCACAAAATGTCCTATAAATGTTGCTTGTCTTTTTTTTTATAATCTTCTTTATCAATGACCTGCTTGCGTCTGCCTCCTTCAAGACTGTCTCGTTTATTTTCTTTGCTGTCCATGGAACTCTCAACATTCTTCTAAGAAACCACATTTCAGTCGCCCCAATTTTGTTCTGGCTTTGCATGTTGACTGTCCACGCCTCACAACCACACGGGAGTATCATCAGTTCTATATAACACTCAAGAACTCTCTTCCTAATGTTAACTAATAGGCATTTGTTGGTAAGAACGTTTTTCATCTTCTTGAATGCTCGTTTTGGCTTGGCCGATTCTGCTAGCTATTTCTGATATGCATCTAGGGTCTGGTGAGATGACCGTGACCATTGGGTAACAAGAAAACATCCAGCATGCGAGCTTACTGGAGACAAAACGTAGCATACTGTGCAGAAACATACCGCACACACAGTATGGGGTGCAAAACAGTTTGCACACATGCATCCGAGACAGAACGGGAACACTGAATTCAAGATGTGCGTGCAATATGTAGGATTCGTCCTGGCCCTTTTCTCCCCACGTTCTATTATTATTTTTTTTTACCGACTTCATCTAGTTTTTAGGGTTCTGTGCTACATGCTCGTTTCTGACCCGCTGCCAATCTGTTGTTTTCTTTGTTGAGTTTTTTTGTGCTCTGCTGTTTTCAAAGGTGAATAACCTATTGTGCGCAGTTAAAAAAATCGATGAGTGTTTTCTTTCTGCCCTGTCTGTGTGTATGTAATATCACTGATGTCTGTCTGTCTGTCTGCCTGCCTGTCTGTCTATCTGTTTATCTATCTATCTATCTATCTATCTATCTATCTATCTATCTATCTATCTACCTACCTACCTACCTATCTATTTATCGATCTATCTATCTATCTATCTATTTATCTATCTATCTATCCATCTGTATCTATCTGTCTATCCATCTCTCTATGTATCTATCTAGCTAGCTAGCTATCCATCCATCCATCTATCTATCTATCTAGTTAGCTAGCTAGCTATCTATTTCCATCTATCTGTCTGTCTGTCTATCTATCTATCTATCTATCAATCTATCTATCTATATATCTATCTATCTATCTATATATTTATCTATCTATCTATCTGTCTGTCTGTCTATCTATCTATCTAATCTATCTATCTATCTATCAGTCTGTCTGTCTGTCTGTCTTTCTTTTTGTTTGCCTGTCTATCTAAATGGTCAGAGATATTGCGAACAGATGTACCATGAATACTAGTATTAATGAAAATTATGTACATAGAACTATTGAAAGAACTGTCATTTGGAATCAAACATTGATGTGACTTATGTTTAGAAACGAAAGATAATATTGATCATATCATTTGGAATTGTTTACGTACGTACGAAACGATTCTGGGGAAGGATCGAAGAATTTTTAAAATCAGAGTGTATAATGTGTGCAAAAATTAGATTGACTGAAAGT
>CM060309.1:62571533-62584033 GCA_030674185.1 Monoplex corrugatus
TAGGCCTACACACAGCCTGTCGCTCGGTTTGGCGTGATTTGATTTTAAAACTGGTCTGGTTGTTTTTCCAAAGTTGAGTTGCACAGTGTGGTGGTAGTGTGCGCAGTTGGAGTGTAGGTGTAATGCGTGTATTACGTCTGTCAATCTGTTACATTACTACCGCCTATGTAAACACCGTACTTGTTTACAGAACTGATCGCACAGCTTTTACTGCATGGCTAGAAACTGGCTGTCTAAAACAGATGACTTACAACAACAAAAAAAAACAACAACAACAACAAAATCTGGTGTGATTTAGAAACGCTCCTCTCTCTCTCTTCTCTCTCTCTCTCTCTCTCTCTCTCTCTTCTCTCTCTCTCTCTCTCGCATGATCTCTCTGTTGCTGGGTCTCTCTTATGCTCTCTTTTTCTAGCTATCTCTCACGTTCCTCTCTCTCTCTCATGCTCCTCTCTTGTGTGTGTGTGTCTCTCTCTCTCTCACCCTCTCTCTCATTTTCTCTCTCTCTCACTCTCTCTCTCTGTCTGTCTGTCTGTCTGTCTCTCTGTCTCTCTCTTTGTCTCTCTCTTTCTTGTGGGTATAATACTCTTGTTTACAAATCGCCGATCGTTGCTATAGTACTCTATGTATAGGTTGCCAGTTGTGGGTATGATAGTCTTGTTTACAAATCGCCGATCGTTGCTATAGTACTCTATGTATAGGTTGCCAGTTGTGGGTATGATAGTCTTGTTTACAAATCGCCGATCGTTGCTATAGTACTCTATGTATAGGTTGCCAGTTGTGGGTATGATAGTCTTGTTTACAAATCGCCGATCGTTGCTATAGTACTCTATGTATAGGTTGCCAGTTGTGGGTATGATAGTCTTGTTTACAAATTGCCGATCGTTGCTATTGTACTCTATGTATAAGTTGCCCATTGTGGGTGTAATTCTCTGTTTACAAGTCTCCGATCTTGGCTAGAGTATTGTGTTTACGAATCACCGATTGTGAGAATAATTCTCTGTTTACTGTCGCCGATTGTTGCTATAGTACTCTATGTATTGGTTGCCCATTGTGGATATAATACTCTTGTTTACAAGTTGCCCATCTTGACTATAATAGTCTACTTACGGTCCGCCATTCGGCCGCTGTAGTAGTGAAAGGCTTGTAAGTTACGTGATTCCTCTGGCTGACCATGCGGCTGTCAATACATCTCTTTCGTATGGCTGTCTGTACATCTCTTTTGTATGGCTGTCTGTACATCTCTTTTGTATGGCTGTCTGTACATCTCTTTTGTATGGCTGTCTGTACATCTCTTTTGTATGGCTGTCTGTACATCTCTTTTGTATGGCTGTCAATACATCTCTTTTGTATGGCTGTCTGTACATCTCTTTTGTATGGCTGTCTGTATATCTCTTTTGTATGGCTGTCTGTATATCTCTTTTGTATGGCTGTCTGTACATCTCTTTTGTATGGCTGTCTGTACATCTCTTTTGTATGGCTGTCTGTATATCTCTTTTGTATGGCTGTCTGTACATCTCTTTTGTATGGCTGTCTGTACATCTCTTTTGTATGGCTGTCTGTACATCTCTTTTGTATGGCTGTCTATACATCTCTTTTGTATGGCTGTCTGTACATCTCTTTTGTATGGCTGTCTATACATCTCTTTTGTATGGCTGTCTGTACATCTCTTTTGTATGGCTGTCTGTACATCTCTTTCGTATGGCTGTCTGTACATCTCTTTTGTATGGCTGTTGTACATCTCTTTGTATGTGTTGTCACTCTTTGTATGGTGTCTGTTTACATCTCTTTTGTATGGCTGTCTGTACATCTCTTTTGTATGGCGTTGTACATTCTTTTGTAGGCGTTGTATATCTTTTGTCATGGCTGTCTTGTATATACTCTATTGTATGGCTGTCTGTACATTTTTGTTGGTGTATGTAATCTTGTTTATGCTGTTATCTCTCTTTTGTATGCTGTCTGTTTTATCTCTTTTGTATGGTGTTGTACATCTCATTTGTATGGCTGTCAATACATCTCTTTTGTATGCTGTTGTCATCTCTTGTGTAGGTTGTGTCTACATATCTCTTTTGTATGGTGTGTATAATTCTCTTTTGCATGCTGTCACATCTTTTGTATGGCTGTCAATACATCTCTTTGTATGGCTGTTGTACATCTCATTTTGTATGGCTGTCTGTATATCTCTTTTGTATGGCTGTCTGTACATCTCTTTGTATGGCTGTCTGTATATCTCTTTTGTATGGTGTCTGTCATCTCTTTGTAGGGCTGTCTGTATATCTTTGATGGCTGTCTGTAATCTCTTTTGTATGCTGTCTGTATCTCTTTGTATGGCTGTCTTACATCTCTTTGTATGGCTGTCTGTATATCTCTTTTGTATGGCTGTCTGTACATCTCTTTTGTATGGCTGTCTTACATCTCTTTTGTATGGCTGTGTGTACATCTCTTTTGTATGGCTGTCTGATACATCTCTTTTGTATGGCTGTCTATACATCTCTTTTGTATGGCTGTCTGTACATCTCTTTTGTATGGCTGTCTTACATCTCTTTTGTATGGCTGTCTGTACATCTCTTTTGTATGGCTGTCTGTACATCTCTTTTGTATGGCTGTCTGTATATCTCTTTTGTCATGGCTGTCTGTACATCTCTTTTGTATGACTGTCTGTATATCTCTTTTGTATGGCTGTCTGTACATCTCTTTTGTATGGCTGTCTGTACATCTCTTTTGTATGGCTGTCTGTAATCTCTTTTGTATGGCTGTCTTACATCTCTTTTGTATGGCTGTCTTATCATCTCTTTTGTATGGCTGTCTGTACATCTCTTTTGTATGGCTGTCTGTACATCTCTTTTGTATGGCTGTTTACATCTCTTTTGTATGGCTGTCTGTACATCTCTTTTGTATGGCTGTCTGTAATCTCTTTGTATGGGCTGTGTATACATCTCTTTTGTATGGCTGTCTGTACATCTCTTTGTAGGGCTGTGTTACATCTCTTTTGTATGGTTCTGTATATCTCTTTTGTATGGCTGTCTTACATCTCTTTTGTATGGCTGTCTATACATCTCTTTTGTATGGCTGTCTGTACATCTCTTTTGTATGGCTGTCTGTACATCTCTTTTGTATGGCTGTGTATACATCTCTTTTGTATGGACTGTTTACATATCTCTTTTGTATGGCTGTGTTACATCTCTTTTGTATGGCTGTCTATACATCTCTTTTGTATGGCTGTCTGTACATCTCTTTTGTATGGCTGTCTGATACATCTCTTTTGTATGGCTGTTTTAACATATCTCTTTTGTATGGCTGTGTATACATCTCTTTTGTATGGCTGTGTATACATCTCTTTTGTATGGCTGTCTATACATCTCTTTTGTATGGCTGTCTATACATCTCTTTTGTACGGCTGTCTGTACATCTCTTTTGTATGGCTGTCTATACATCTCTTTCGTATGGCTGTCTATACATCTCTTTTGTATGGCTGTCTATACATCTCTTTTGTATGGCTGTCTATACATCTCTTTTGTATCGGCTGTCTATACATCTCTTTGTATGGCTGTGTATACATCTCTTTTGTATGGCTGTTATACATCTCTTTTGTATGGCTGTTATACATCTCTTTTGTATGGCTGTGTATACATCTCTTTTGTATGGCTGTCTATACATCTCTTTTGTATGGCTGTCTGTACATCTCTTTTGTATGGCTGTCTATACGTATATGGCCGTCTTCCCACTCAATCAAGTTGATCACTTCGTGAAGAGTTTGTCAGTCTGTGTGCATTACTCTGGATTTGCTCAGTTCTTTTTCTCTCTCTCCACTATTTCGTTACTGAATGGATCTGTTTTGGGTTTTAGTGTAAGACTATGTACTTATTTGCATCGTGGTTTGCAACGAGAATATCAGGTTATTTCCAGAGCTGAGATTTTGTGCGCAGTTCAATTGTAGCTGTAATTGCTTCTCTTTCTTCTTTCTTTCTTCTTCCTTTGTATGTATATACATACAAAAAAAAGGAGATTATTTCAAAAAGACCGTAGAGAGGTGTGAGTCTGTGTGTGTAATCTGTGGACACGATTTTGTTTTCTCAGTTCTTTACGGGTGGATCTTTACCAAAGTTTGATCAATGGTATGGAACGTTAAGGAGTCGCGAAAAATAAGTTTAGAAGATAAGACGCCAATATCAAGGTCACACCGACCAGAAAAGTGCCCGAAATAAGCACTTTCCGAAGACAGTGCGTGAATAACATTTTTTTCAGGAACTTTATGAAAACATCTCAAATCTGCTGTCGGTGCTGTCACAGTCTACCATTGCCCTGGCTGCACGTGAAGTTATATTTCATATAAAGCTTCTTCAAGATCACAATAACTGATTTTCAAGGCCATGTATTTGGTCATGATCACACGGCATAAAACGAAAAATCGTTAACACTTCAAGGACTCGATTTTCCATGAAAGCCTAAGAACAGTTAACGATACTTTACTTCTTTAAATTTTGTGTCTTATCACTGTGCAACATTTTGATCTCTGCAGCCAAGAGAATATCTCCAAAACGCATAGAAAATGTGGTTTTGAGCGTTTTCTGTTTTCTACAAGAGCTTAACTATCGATCGCTCAGGGAAATATTAGTTAACAATCCTAAAAAAAAAAGTGTTTTATTGATCTGTATCAAATAACGCTCGGACCATTCGCCAGTATGTGTTCGATAAGTCTGATGTACTTTCTCTTAGGAAGCAACTTTAGGTAATTGAGGCCCGTTTTTTATATATGTTGTAGTGTCCTTAGTTGTGTTAAAATTTGTATTCAAGTATTTTTTAAAAATTCCCTGTGCGATAAAATGGACAGAGTAGTCAACGCCAGGGGCATCTCCTTAATTAAGGAAATTATGTGCGTGAATGCATTGATATGTAAGCATAATTTTCTTTTACATTTTTTTCCATATTGAAGTATTGTGTTATGTTTTGAAACGGTTGCATCCCTGATATGGCTCTACGCAGTCGTCTGGGCTTTAAACAAAAGTAACGATAACTCTCATCAAAACAGCGTGTATCTCTCGAACCCGGTTGACACCATGCCAGTGTACAGAGTGAAATACCTCAGAGCACAGCCCTATCATGCACGCTCAATCTCGATAAGAACAGATGACTAGTCGTTACTGACAAATATGTACCATGGCTATAAAAGAAATTGGGTTCAGAGGTCACTCCTAACCGAACAGCACAGCACGTTTGGCTCACACCAAACAAACTGATACAACTTGGATAAGGATCATTTAGACAATCTATAAGAATAGTAATCAGATATTAAACGTCAGATAAAGAATAAAATCGTTTATAACATTATTCCTGATTTTCATTCTCAATATGTTTGATGTTTGAAAGATCTAGCATCTGCAGCCATGAGGATTTTTTTCAATTTTTTGCCTCCCATACAAGCTGAACATTAGCGCACCTATAGCTGCATTCTGAAAAATTAGGCTTGTTGTCCCAAATAACATTTTATATACCCGTGTATCAAAACATCCTTGCTTGTGTAAAAATGCATTCTACACTTATGATCAGTTTCATATGCTTATATACACAATGACAAAAAACAAAACAATACAAAACTAAAAAAAAAACAAAAAAACAAACAAACAAAAATCAGTGGTTTAAAACGGCATATATACAATATTCTGAAAGACATTTTTACATAAGGCGCTTACAAACTACTTGTATCAAAATCCACCTCCTCGAATTTCCAGGAATTTCTTCTTCTCTCCGTTATTGAATTAACCCTTTCACTCCCGCACTCTGTCCACTGGCATCCTGCATTGTCAACTATGTTAGCAAAGCAAAAACTTAACCTTTGACTCCTTCACTCTATCCACCAGCTTCCTACAGGAAGCTGGTGGATAGGGTGACGAAGTCAAAGAATTAAGTTTTGCAGTTGGTGGATAGCGTGTGGGAGTCAAAGGGTTAAAACAGAACAGGCATAATAATTACATAATAATAATAATTACAATATTTATATAGCGCAAAATCTTGATAAAATCAAATCTAAGCGCTGAAGCAGACACACACGCAAGCACGCACGCACGCACGCACGCACACACACGCACGCACACACACACACACACATACACACACACACATACGCATGGCTATAAATGGGGAGAAAGAATAAAAGCAATAAAAGCAAGAATAAAACCAATGGAAAATTATAGAGAGCATAGCATATACAATTATATATTATAACCATGTGATTCCCTCCGAGCGGAGACAGGCTGCAGAGGGGGGGGGGGGGGGGGGTTGAGTGAGGTTAGGATTTTATGCGGAGGAGAAAAGGTGAGTTTTGAGAGCGGACTTGAAGGAGACAAAAGTAGGTTGCTGACGGACTGAGAGAGGAAGTTTGTTCCAGGAGAGTGGACCAGAAACAGAGAAGGCTCGTGGACCATAGGTATTGAGCTTAGTGCGTGGAAAGCGAAAAGTCAGAGGATCGGAGGCAGAGCGGAGGGTAAGTGAGGGAACATAGATCTCAAGTAGGCTTGACAGGTAATCGGGGGCTGCGTTATTGAGGCTTTTGTAGCACATGGTGTCTAGTTTGTACTGTATGCGCTTTGATACAGGGAGCCAGTGAAGTTGTGCCAGGAGAGGAGATATGTGGTCAGCTTTTTTCTTTTTGAGTACAAGGCGTACAGCATTGTTTTGAATGCGCTGTAGGATGTGAATGGTGGAGGCAGGAAGACCAGACAGGAGTGAATTGCAATAGTCAATGCGAGACATTATGAAGGAGAGAACGAGTTTTGCAGTTGTTTCGACAGAGAGATACTTCCTGATCAGCCTTATACGATGGAGATGATAGTAGCAGGATCTGGCAGTTTGAGAAACAAAGTTGTTCATGGAGGGGTAGAGTCAATGCAGACACCAAGGTTTTTAGCTGAATCAGAAATTGGGACTGATGTGTTACATAATGGGAGAGAAAGAGGAGGCAGCTGAGAAAGTTTCTGACGGGTGCCAATGAGGATAGCTTCTGTTTTGTCGTCATTAAGCTGAAGTCTATTGTGTGTCATCCAGTTCTTAATGTCCGAGTAGCATAAGTTTATAAGTTTCGTTCAGAAACTTGAAATGTTGTGACCCGTACTTAGGTCACAATGACAGGTTCATTGACTAAAAATGTCAACAATATGTGTTACACATATCTTCTTTTCCCACATTATTTCCCCAATTTTAATTATTCATTAGTATTCACGGACGTAAATACGACAAATCGTGCTCATGTGTAAATTTCAGTCTTTTTTTCAGGGAAATTTCAGTCTTTTTCTCATAATTTTTGTACCTGGTGTTCGTTTGTTTGTGCTCTTACGCTTGACAAAGGCCAGTAGGCCGAAAATTTGCACCTGTCTTGTTTTGTTGTATTAAATACACGTTCTTATTCTTTTACGTGTTTTTTCTGGTTCCTGTTTGCTTGAACGCGGACAGTCACACTTGTTTTGAGTTCTAGGTGTAAATGACAGTATAACACTGGTGATTTTTATTTACTGCACTGTTTTAGTCTCTCAGCCGCATGGAGAATTGCAATGAGAAAAGTGTATGTTAGAATCGAATATTTACCCATTTTTGTCTAAAAAACAAAAGATTATAGAATGGTTTGACCATCTAGTATTTTATTTTATTTATTTGATTTATATATCTATTTTTGTACATTATGTGTGTCAGAGGAAGTGGCCATCGCACGTGCAAAAGTGCAAACTACTGCGCAGTAACGGTGAGACCATGAACAGTGATACCCCTGACACCCCCACACCTCTCTCCCGTCTCACAGAATCAGAATCGGAGCCAGAAATGTATTCAGTAAGGCCAAAACCTCATTTGAAGGGGCGTGAACACATTACAAACCCTATGCAAACACAAAATATAGTACTTGGTCGTTCCTGGTTAATGCATACTTCAAATATTTTGGGACAAATACAGAATGGATTCCACAACCGTACTTCAGTGACACAATAGCAACATATTAAATAGGCACACATCACTAGAGTGTAACCTCATGATAAAACAAACTCTTTTCTCACATCAGTAGGCTTGGCTTTCACGTTAGGATAAGGCAAACACTCTTTTCTTAAGAACTGTATAGACATTTGTTGCCAGATTTCTAAATGTACGCTCATTTTCTGAAGCCATCATCATTATTAGTTTGAAATCATTTGGAGTATGGTAGTACTTTGGCTGAATTAAAGGACGTCTCAAATTTTCAAGGGCTGGACAACATACAATAAAGTGGTTTTCATTTTCAGTAACGCTTGCGCATAAGAGAGAGAGAGAGAGAGACAGACAGACAGACAGACAAACAGACAGACAGACAGACAGAGACAAAGATAGAGACAGAGACTGAGATAGAGAGAGAGACTGAGAGAGACAGAGAGATAGAGAGACAGACAGACAGACAGAGGGACAGACAGAAAGAGACAGAGACAGAGACAGAGAGACAGACTGAGAGAGAGAGACAGACAGGCAGACATACAGAGAGAGAGAGAGACAGATAGACATACAAAGAGAGAGAGAGAGAAGGAGAGTGAGAGACAGACAGACAGACAGAAAGCGAGAGAGAGAGAGAGAGAGGGAGAGAGGGGGAAAAATCTATTTTCAACGATAACAGATAATCATAAGAGAGAGAGAGAGAGAGAGAGAGAGAGAGTGAGAGAGAGAGAGACAGAGACAGAGAGACAGACAGACAGAGACAGAGACAGAGAGAGACAGAGACACAAACAGAGACAGAGACAATGTAGGAGCTAAATACATTTTATAAAAAAGCTATACAAAAAGAAAAGTATTACCAAGATCTTATCGGATGAAGATAAAAATTCGTGAGAAGTGGGAACAGGTCTAGAAAAAGCTGGATTTGCATTGAAAGCATGAAAAACGGAACGAATTTAGACACGGACGGATCTGGAACAGAACTTTACAAACTGTTCTAAGAAAACTTGGTCTTTTTGTAGTACGATTATTAATTCAATCATTAAGACATAGAGAAATTTCATCAACCTACAAGACGCACAACCTTTAACAACACATCTGAAAAACCTAGAGAATACATACATGTATACATACATACATACATACATACATACATACATACATACATGCATGCATACATATTACATACATACATACATACATACATACATACATACATACATACATACGTGTATGTATATATACATATATTATATATATATACATGCATACATAACGAACTGGATACCCATCTCATTGTGTCAAATGTGTCATATAAGATGTAGGCTATGCACACAGCAAACAGAATAAAGACGATTCTTCCAAATTTTGTCAGTGACAATCAGACAGGTTTTGTACCAAATAGATATCTTGGAGGCAACATCAGAATAATCTATGATTTAATCAGTTATTTAGATGCAAAATAATACCAGTTCTTTTACTTTATTTAGAGTTTTAAAAAGTTTTTGACTCCGTTTAGTGGAGCTACTTTTTTAAGTTTTAAAAACTATACAATTAGTTGAAAATATGTGTAAATGGATAGCAACCCTCTATAAAAACGTAAAGTCAGAAATTATCGTTAATAGTCAAATTTCAAAATGGTTCTCTCTATAAAGAGAATGTTGACTGTCTCCTACTTTATATGTAACAGGTTTTGTGATCAATAACAAAGACATCAAAATATCTCACTTTGCGGATATATCCAACCAATGAAAGTGGGGAGAGGATGTCTTGTGAGAAATCAGTTCATGTCGTCTCAAAATTTAGTAGCGTTTCTGGACTTTTCATGAATGTGGTTCAAAAGGCAAGCTGTCTGACTAGCAAGTAGAAAGTGTTCTAGTATTAAATGTTTGCAAATTAACAATATACAATGGAATCCCTGGAGATTTAAGGAATCGGTGTCAAGACTATAGTAAGGGAAAAGGTGCTGACATTTATCAGATCTGGTGGCAGGTCGGGCTGCCCGAAAGACAGATGAAGACCAGAGTGGGGCGAGAGAGGGGTCTTCCATTCTCTCGTGGTCCAGAGACTGGGCTGGACCTGGTTGGTGCGCGTTGTGTGGCTACGTCCCAGGGTTTGTCATCTTCTCACCTTGCCATCCGGTTTGTGAACAAAGTCACTGATGACTGGATCCGAATGGGTCATGCAACGCATGGACAGCCCCCCTCCCCCCCCCCCTGCTTTGCTTGAAGAAATGACTGTCGATTGGCGTCGGGAGCTTGGAAGGAGAGTGTCCCCAGAGTGGCGAGGTATTGGTGCTACGGGTCCCATCCGCACCCTCGTGGTGTTTCTTGTTAACTATCAGTCTGTCATTGGAATATCGATTTTGATTCGCTTTTTGCATATTTCAAATTGAGTAAATGCGGGAACGTTGTTACAAATCCAGGAGAGGGAAAAGGAGATAGATGCTGTCTCTTTGTAGAAACGCACCTGCATTTACTCTACTTGGTAAAGCTGTCCCTGGCAATCATTTTGTCTTTTTTTTTTTTATTATTATTAATTTTGTTTCGAGTAGTTTAGTTGCTAGCTGTTCCTCGTCTTCCTTGAGGAGTGATTGTTTGTTGGTTCGTTCGTTTGTTTGTTCGTGTGTGCGTGTGTTTCTTTTTTGGGAGTGTTTCTGGAAATGAAACGCGATTGGACGGATAAAGAGACACGCGCAGTTCTAGTCCTTGGAGCTGAAGGTCTGCCGTGTCTGTGATAATCCTTGTGGAATTGTAACCAGGTCGGAGTGTGTGTGGGGTGGGGGGGTGGGGGGTGGGCGGGTGTAGTACGAGTGTGTGCGTGATCAGCCAATAGTGAAGCAGGCTCTTTTCGTCAGATTCTTTTGTAGGTACAACATAATGCCGCCCAGTCGCACCACCTGCTGCCTGCATGTCTTTGCCTTGTTGGGTGTTGTATTTTTATCTCAGTAGATCAAAACAGAAATCGTGTAAATTTTTTATGTTTCCTTCTATCGATTTTCTTTTTTTTTTTTTTTTTTTTTTTTCGTTCTGCGCCACGTTAGTTGAGTTTCTCCCACGCCGCTTATTCGGGGCTCCAACTCTCTCTCTCTCTCTCTCCGTCAGTCTTCCTCTATCTATCTATCTATCTATCTATCTATCTATCTATCTAACTATCTATCTATCTATCTATCTGTCTATTGTCTGTCTGTCTATCTGTCTATCTATCTGTCTGTCTGTTTGTCTATCTATCTATCTATCTATCTATCTGTCTGTCTGTCTGTCTATCTGTCTATCTGTCTGTTTGTCTATCTATCCATCTATCTATCTATTCTATCTATCTATCTATCTATCTGTCTGTCTGTCTGTCTATCTATCAATCTATCTGTCTATATGTCTACCTGTCTGTCTACCTATGTATTTATCAATCTTTTTATCTATGTCTGTCTGTCTGTCTGTGTATTGTCTGTCTATCTATCTATCTGAATTTATCTATCTGTCTGTCGGTCTATCTATCTACTGATATATCTATCTGTCTATCTGACTGTCTGTCTATCTGTCTATCTATCTATCTATCCATCTATCTGTCTGTCTGTCTGTCTATCTGTCTATCTGTCTGTCTGTCTGTTTATCATCAATCTATCTATTCTATCTATCTATCTATCTGTCTGTCTGTCTGTCTATCTATCTATCTATCTATCTGCCTGTCTGTCTGTCTATCTATCTATCAATCTATCTGTCTATCTGTCTACCTGTCTGTCTGTCTGTCTACCTATCTATTTATCAATCTTTTTATCTATCTGTCTGTCTGTCTATCTGTCTGTCTATCTATCTATCTGAATTTATCTATCTGTCTGTCGGTCTATCTATCTACTGATATATCTATCTGTCTGTCTATCTGACTGTCTGTCTGTCTATCTATCTATCTTCTATCTCTCTATCTGTCTGTCTGTCTGTCTATCTGTCTATCTATTGTCTATCTATCTGTCTTTCTGTCTGTCTGTCTGTCTGTCTACCTACCTATCTATCTATCTGTTTATCTATCTGTCTGTCTGTCTGTTTGTCTTTCTATGTATCTATGTATCTATGTATTTATGTATCCATCTATCTATCTATCTATCTATCTTTATGTCTATCTTCATATCTCTTCTATCTCTCTGTCTGTCTGTCTATCTATCTATCTGTTTGTCTGTCTGTCTGTCTATCTATCTGAATCTGTCTATCTGTCTTTCTGTTTTCTATTATCTATCTATCTATCTATCTATCTATCTATCTATCTATGTATGTATGATGTATGTTGTATTATGTATGTATGTATGTATGTATGTGTATTATGTATGTATGTATGTATGTATGTATCTATCTATCTATCTATCCGTCTATCTACCCGTCTATCTCTCTCTTTCCCTCCAGCTTTCCTGTTGTGACCAGGTGCTCTAATTCACCATTCCTCATAGGACATCCTATAAATGTTGCTTGTCTTTTTTCTAATCTTCTTTATTAATTATCTTCTTGTGTCTGCCTCCTTTAAGACTTTCTCGTTTGTTTTCTTTGCTGTCTATGGAACTCTCAACAGTCTTCTTA
>CM060309.1:62596533-62621533 GCA_030674185.1 Monoplex corrugatus
AAACAAATCTGACTACAAACGTATACATAAATGAGGACACTTAATGTATAAAAACTGGCCTAAATTACCTAAAGTTACTTCTGCACATTACATTTGCTCAAAGCCAAAATTGCAGTTAATGCTTGTGCCCAATCATCAATCCTAAGAGAAAGTATGTAAGGCTTTATAGAAAACATACAGATGAATGGACAAGCAAGGCAGAAAATGGTAGGAAGAAATGACAGAAAGCAAAGCAGCAAAGAGATGACAAAAAGCAAAGCAGCAAAGCAGAAACAAAGAGAATGACAGAAAAGAGGACATTTCTAGCACAGAATGGGGATACTGTTTATATTGAAAGAGCCCCCGGCATCCCCACGGGGGAACTGTATCATAGTTTCTAACAATCGTCAATAAACAATATCGTAAGAAAGTAAATTTCTGATGGGTTCCAATGCACTTTTGAACATAGGGAACTTGATTTCAAGCCCAAATGTATTTGTCCTTGCAGCAAATTACAAACAATTCAGACTTTGACTCTCATGCCCTCTCCTATCCCATCTCTGGTGGAAACTGTACAGGTTTCAAATGATATTCCGTCAAATGCGAGGCTAAATTATGAATAGTTTGTATAATGGCTACCTGGTTGAACCTGGCTCTCAGTTAACTGCGTAGCTTTCATCGGCGATCCAGCCGACTTCTTCAGCGCAACTGCTGGGTTGAGAACTGGCTTCAGTGCGCACCGCCGTGAGCGAACTCACTACAGTGCGACTGAATAAGTGAGGAGTACACCGATGGCAGGTTGTGTCGGCCCCGGTCACGGTTGAGGGTGGGGTTCCTTGCGGCGATGTAAACTGCCTCCTTTACTCCCCTCTGGAACCATCTTGCTTCTTTGTCGAGAACTTGCACATTGTCCTTTTCAAAGTGGTGTTGGGTGTGGGTCAGATGTTCTCCCACTGGAGAGGACTCACGTTTGTGTTCTTTTAATCTTTTGTGCAAGTTGCGCTCAGTTTCGCCAATATAACTATGGTCACAGTCCTGGCAGTCTATCTTGTATATCACCCCTGATGTGTCCAATTTGTCTTTGGAGTGGACTAACTGGCTTCTGATGGTGTTGGGGGCTTGGCGTGGACACTGACTCCCAACTTCCTGATCTTCCTGCTGAGAGCCTCAGTGATGCCGCTGACGTATGGCATGGAGACGTGCCCTCTCGAAGGGGTTGGCCATTCAGTGGAGGGGTGGGGTATGGTTTTCTTGCCCCCCGGAATGTCCCAGGCCCACTTCTGGTATCCTGACACACTGAGTACATTTTTGATGTACTGCACCTCTTCTTCTCTAGTGGTGTCGGTAGAGCAGATGGTCTTCGCTCGGTGGGTGAGGGTGTGGATTACTCCAAGCTTGTGTTCCAGTGGCTGGTGACTGTCAAATTGTAAGTACTGGTCCGTGTGGGTCGGCTTTCTATAGACGGAGAAGGCGAGGCCTGTCTCCATCCGGGTGATGCGGGTATCCAACATCGCGATGCTGCCGTTCTCTCATAGGTGAGCTTGATGGCAGGGTGTTGGTTGTTGAGATGGTTCGTGAAGTCTTCTACCACCGATCTTTTCAGTACAGTCATAGTGTCGTCCATGTAGCGGCCCCAGTAGCGTGGAGGAGTGTGGAACGACGCCAAAGCTTTCTCCTCGAAATTTTCCATGAAGAGGTTGGCGACGATGGGACTCATGGGGGACCCCATGGCTGTACCCTCGGTCTGTTGGTAGAAGTGTCCTTCAAAGGTGAAGTAGGTGGTGTTGAGGCAGCAGGATAGCAGTTCACAGATGTGTTCAACTGGCAGGTTGGTGCGTTGCCGAAGGCTGTTGTCGACCTGTAACCTCCCCCTGATGATGTCAATGCTGTCCTTCACAGGGACACTGGTGAACAGGACTGTGACGTCATAGGACACCAGAATCTCATCAGGTTGAGGTACAAACTTCGACAGCTTCTTCACCAGGTCTGCACTGTTTGCAATGGAATGTTCTGTCTTTTCTACCAAAGGCGAGAGGATGTCTGCAACGAAGCAGGCCGTCTCATACATCAGGGATCCTCTAGAGGCGACAATGGGACGGAGGGGTACATCTTTCTTGTGCACTTTAGGCAGTCCGTAGAACTTGGGCACATCAGTAGCTGAGGGGTACAATCTGCGGTACTGTTCTGAGGAGAGTTCTCCTGACTTCTGTAGGCCTTGCAGTAGTTTGGTCAGATGGGCAGTATACTTGCTGGTGGGATCTTTGCTCAGCTGTTGGTAGGTTTTTTTGTCATCTAGCAGATTGTAAGCCTTCTCATAGTACCGCCCCTTGGGTAAGATGACTGTGGCACGGCCTTTGTCGGCTGGGAGAATCATGATGGAATCCTTCTTCCTCAGTCCCTGTAGTGCAAGTCTTTCATCCCTGGAAATGTTGGATTTGGGGGGTTTGCTCTTTTTGAGGATACTCACACACTCTGATCGTAAGTGTGTGGCCTCTTCCGTTTGAGGACCAATCCATCGACACGCAGTTTCAATGCTGGTAATGTACTCCGTGATGGGAAGTTTGTCTGGAGTGACCGCGAAATTGAGCCCCTTTCTCAACACTGACATTTCTGCTTCAGTCAAACTTTGATCCGACAGATTCACCACTCACCTGTTTTTGATTTCTTGCGTTTCTTGATCACTGACGGGAGTAATGGGCACGCAATCGTCATGTTTTGGTTTAGTCTGCAACTTAGCAAACTTTTTCCTGTGGCGCATGCGCACTCTATCCCATTCACGCCTGACAGTACAGTCGGACCAGGCAACCGTCTCCGCCATGATAGTATCCGGTACACACGCACTGAGTTCATCCTTCAAAATGGCGATCTTGTTGTTGATCATAACCAAACGACTGTTGATTTGTTTAATCCGTTTGTTCATGAGCGCACGTTGAGCACGATGGATGATGTTAGCTGCCTGGCCTTTCATACTAGTTTTGATGTTAAGACTTGTAGGGCACACATTTTGATGTTTACAATGATGCGTGAAATGAAAATGGTTCCTGAACCTGGCTAGCAATCGATGTTCCTCTTCCAGTTCTCTAAAAATTTTGATGACTTTCCCGTCGAAATCGCGTATGAGACGTTGAGGAAGTTTTAACGACTAAGGGGTAGACATAATGGCTACCTGGTTGAACCTGGCTCTCAGTTACAAAAAAGGCTACTTACTGCGTAGCTTTCATCGGCGATCCAGCCGACTTCTTCAGCGCAACTGCTTTGTATGTTGCAAGATTTTGTGTTCTACGTTCGCGATGATCTGTAATATTGTATGACCATCAACTTTTAACAATTATTACTAAAAAAAAAAATATCCACTTCATGCAAGCCCGCAGCATCAGCACAGCCCTAACAACAACAGTTTTGCAAAGAAAAAAATTGAGACTAAAAGAGATCCGGGCAGACAATCTGCCTCTTATATAATTATGAACAACTTCACCCACTTTAGCAGTTTGAAGGTCTTACGAAGTAGAACAGAAAAAGTGATCAGAGTAAATGGGTGAGAAATGCTGTGATGTATATTGCGGCTGCTACCATTGAACTCGATGATGCAGACGAGATGACCGGGGTGGGGGGGGGGGGGAGGACTGGTTCTCTGTCTTCAGCTTGCTGGATAAAGGATGGAAATTTGTTCAATCCTTCAGGTCAACGTGTGTGCAGACTGTCTAGTGCCTAAACCCCCCCTCACCCCCCACCCCCACCCCTTTGTGCGTAAATACACACAGACAGTAAAGACTGTGAAAACTCGTGTCAACCTGGCAATAATTAATGATTTCATCATCATCATCATCATCAAGTGCCCTGCCGCATGATGTTGGCGATCATGGCCCTCCACACGAATCTATCTCTTGTCGCTGCAAGTATATCTCCCACTCTCTCTGTCCTCAACCACCCTGTAAGTCCGTCCAATATTCTCTCCCTGGGTCTACCTGGTGCTCTTTTTTCCTTCAGCTTTCCTGTGAAGACCAAGTGCTCTAATTTCTTTTGCCTCATAAAACGGCCTATGAATGTTGCTTTGTCTTTTCCTAATCTTCTTCAGTAATGTTTTTCTAGTGTCTGCCTCCTTCAAGACTGTCTCGTTTGTCTTCGTTGATGTCCATGGATTTCTCAACACTCTTCTTAGAAACCTCGTTTCAATTGCCTCAATCTTGTTCTGACTTTGCGTGTTGACAATAAATGATTTCTGATGGTGTAAAGAGTATAACTTTCACGTTAACATGACAATAAATGTTTTTTGATGGTTTATGATGAATTATTTATGATGGCGTAAAGAACATAACTTTCACGTTAACCTGACAATAGATGGTGTTTGGTGGTTTATGATGATTTATTTATGATGGTGTAAAGAATAGAACTCTCATGGTAACCTGACAATAAATGGTTTTATAATGGTTTATGATGCGCCCCCACAGAACATCAAACGTGCACGTTAATGAAACATCCGTAAAGTCATGTCAGCATCCGGTGGCTTGTGTTGTCAGTTTCAGTGTCAATCTCTCAATATTACACCTCTGTGTCGGAATGAATTCCATATGTAGTGACGCCGCTGATGCCAGAAGATCCAGAACGATCATGGCATTAGAGATCGGCCTGCACAGAAGCCCTATGCGCTGATAAGGTCTGGAGGTCCTACCTAGCATATGGGGTGTATTTCTCGTATTTGTTGCAGTCTATCATTTGAATAATCTTGGCTCCACTGTAATATCATATGTATCTTCATCTGTAATATTAACAAAGAAACGAACGAACGAACAAACAAACAAATAAACAAACAAACAAACAAACAAACAAACAAAACAAAACAAATCGAACCAAACCAAACCAAACCAACCAACCAACCAAACCAAATAAAACAAACAAACAAACAAACAAAAATACCACACACACACACACACACACACACACACACACACACACACACACACACACACACACACACACACACATACCACACAAAGAAAAACGGGATGGAAACACAACCAGCCGCGTTGTATAATCTCACCAAAGTCTGATATAATCACATCACAAAAATCACTCCCAATCATTAAAACACACACAGCCTCAGCTGCCCACTGACATGAGGAAAATAACGTCTCCATTATCGTTACTTCGCAAACCCATCGTTCCCCCCAAAAAACAACAACAACAACAACAACAACAACAAAAAACAAAGAAAGAAAGAAACAAACAAACAAACAAATAAACAAACGAACAAACAAACAAACAAACAAACAAACCACACCCACAAACACACATATATGATAAAAAAAAAAGCGGTACAAAGACTCAGACTCGCAAACAAAAACCACACACACACACACACACAAATACACAAAACAAAATAAAACAAACAAACAAACCACACCCACACACACACACACATATGATACAAAAAAGCATTACAAAGACTCAGACTCGCAAACAAAACACACACACACACAAATACACAAAACAAAACAAACAAACAAAAAGCGAAAATAAAAATTATCACCAAGACCAAACGTGAACAACACAAAAGTAAACAAACAAATAAAACAAACAAACCATCAACAGCAAAAAACAAACAAACACAAACAAGGAAACAAACGAACGCCATGACCATCTTGAAAAAAACACAAACAACAAACTTAAAAAACTAACAAACAAACAAACAAACACAAACTATGACAACTTTACCGATTCTGCAACTGCCTATTTCTTTTCTACACATTGTTTTTCTCTCCTATTCAGGAAAAAAAACCCCACACACTCAACACGAAGACAACCAGCATACACATCCACCCAAGCCAGTGTGTATACTGCACAACAACGGGGCCAATTAGTGGGGGATACCGGGGGCTCTTTCAGTATAAATAGTATCCCCACCTTCTGGAAACTCTATGTGCCAGAAATTTCCTCTTTTCTGTCACTCTCTTTGTTTCTTTCTTCCTCCTTTGCTTTCTGTCGTTTCTTCCGATCATTTTCTGCCTTGCTGGTCCATTCCCGTGTATGTGTTCGATAAAGTCTTACGAACTTCCTCTTAGGATTGATAGTTGGGTGCATGTATTAAGTGTATTTTGGCTCAAGGGAGGTGAGATATGCGGAAGCAATTTTAGGTAATTTAGTCCCGTTTTTTATGTATGTTTTAGTGTCCTTATCTGTGCTTAAATTTGTATTCAGGTGTGTTTTTATTTTAAATCCCCTGTTCGATAAATTGGACGGAGTGTCAACGCCGGGGACAGGTCCTTAGACTATGTGAATGAATGCATTGATATGTGTACTTAATTTTCTTTTCTTCTTTTCCTTGTTGAAGTTTTGTATATTTTGAAGTGGTCATAGCCCTGATATGGCTCTATGCAGTCGGCTGGGCTTACACAACAATAACAACAACAATAACTGCCCAGTAGGTCAGAGCGCTATGATCACAATGCAGAGGCCGTGGGTTCAACCCTCTCGTCGACCACGGATTAAAAAAAAAATTCTTAGCTTCTTAGCGGGCTGACTGGAAAATCCGTGCTCTCAAGATATATCTCGAGTTAAGTCCTGGCCCGCAATATAAGAAATTTGCCCAGCTGCTGCCCATCTTAATGTTTTCATTATTCTTGCGGTGTCAGAATAATGTTTCATAGATCATTTCTCCCCTTCCTTCTTCTCCTTCCCCCCACCCCCCCTTGCCAGCGCATATGGTTTTACGCAGGTTCATAACTTACCTACACAATGGTACTTGGTGTCATATTATTGTGAAACGCAAGTACCCATCACTAGCTGCGATAGTACAATTGATGAAGCACTCATCTCTCTTAAATTAACACCACTAACGAGTGCAGAAAAAAAAAACAACTGAACACACATGGCAGAGACCACATACCAGTGGTAATCAGCATGATAAAAACATGTATCATCAAGAAAATCAATAACTCAGAAAAAAAAAAAACATCAATATGACAGTGTAAAATCTGGTATTATTTCTAAACTCAGAACAGTAAAATCAAAAAACGAAAAACAAGATCCGATCAAACATGTGGAAAACAACACCTCCGGTGGAACTATGACCCAGAGATTGCCTGGGGGAAAAAAAACAAGCTGCTGTAAAGGCTTAGCAAGCAATAACATAGAAGAAGAAAACGTCGTTCAGAACATGATAGTACTAAAAACACGGATGAGTATAAAAAAAATATAAACGAAAAAAACAGAGCGGTCCAAAACCCTAGCTCAGGAAACAAAAGACAATAAATGGAAACAGTTCTGTGAAATACTGAGTGCTGGTCGATACAGCACAGACACAATTCTGACGGTTCTATCAACAAACGGAAGGGAAAAACCACGAACATCACACCTGGTATCACGAACACAGAGCCATTGACGTTAGTGCATATGGAATTCATTCTGAGCGCGGAGACGTCATCTTGAGAAATTGAAATTGAAACCGATTACAATGGCAAAATTGAAGGCTGGAGGAAAGCAATCATGAAGCGATAAAAGACGTTGTCTCTGTCTCTGTCTCTGTCTCTGTCTCTGTCTCTGTCTCTGTCTCTGTCTCTGTCTCTGTCTCTCTCTCTCTCTCTCTCTCTCTCTCTCTCTCTCTCTTTCTTGTCTTTCTTTTCAATGAGAGAAATGTGTGTTAGGTGCAAGAACATTTATTACAAACAATTTACCAAGGATCGAAAACAGTATTGAATATTACAAGTTTATACATATGCACACACGCACACACACACACACACACACACACACATACACACGCGCGCGCGCGTGCACGCACGAATGTATGTATGTATGTATGTTTGTATGCATGTATGTATGCATGTATGTATGCATATATTTATGTATGTTTGTACGCATGTATGTATGTATATATGTATGTATGTATGTATGTATGTATGTATGTATGTATGTATGTATGTATGTGATTTCTAAGAAGAGAGTTGAGAGTTCCATGGACAGCAAAGAAAACAAACCAGACAGTCTTGATGGAGGCAGACACATGTAGATCATTCATAAGGAAGATTAGGAAAAGACAGGCAATATTTATAGGCCATTTTATGTGGAAAGGGTATTTGGAGCACCTGGTCACAACGGGAAAGCTGGAGGGAAAGAGAGCACCAGGTAGACCCAGGGAGAAAATACTAGACGGGCTTGCAGAGTGGCTGAAGACAAGGAGGGTGGAGGAGATGCTTGTGGCAACGAGAGATAGAGACAGATGGAAGTCCATGATCGCCAACGCCATGCGGCAGGGCACCTGTATGTATGTATGTAGCACGCCATCTTATTCATTTATTGATTGGTGTATGTATGCAGAATTTTGATAATCAGTGAAATAAATATTACGTATACATGTATGTACAATTCGCTATATCGGTGGTGAAAAGATTGAAACACGATGATGTATTTTTATGTTTTTTGTTGTTTTGTTTGTTTGTTTGTTTTTCAATCAACGGAATGACAAACTTTAATGCATCGATAATGCTCTAATGATTTGAATACTGTATTTAAGTTACAATCATCACGCCAAAAGTACACACTTGCTATCTCACCTACAACAGTTTTAGGTTTCCAGGCGTGGTTTTGGTTTTTTCATGCCCCGATCACAGTTAAAACACAAGTAGAGCATTGATAAAGGAAGATTAGGAAAAGACAGGCAACATTTATAGGACATTTTATGAGGAAAAGGAAATTGGAGCACCTGGTCACAACAGGAAAGCAGAGGGAGGGAACTCCAGGCGTGGGGGGAGGGGGCGGGAGAAGAGAGGGAGGGAACTCCGGACGTGGGGTTAGGGGGGCGGGAGAAGAGGAGGGGACTCTGGATGGGGGGGCTGGAGAACAGAGAGAGGGAACTCCGGATGCGGGGGGTGGGGGGCGGGAGAAGAGAGGAAGGGAAATCCGGACGTGGGGGGAGGAGGGAAGGAGAAAAGAGGGAGGGAACTCCAGATAGGGTCGGTAGAACAGAGGGAGCGAACTCCGGATTGCGTGAGGGGGTCGGAAGAAGAGAGAGAGGGAACTCCAGACGTGAGGGGGGGGGGGGAGCGGCGGGAGAAGAGGAGGAGGGAAAGCCGACGTGTGGGGGTGGGGGGGTCGGAGAACAGAGGGAGGGAACTCCAGATGGGGGGCAGAAGAACAGAGGAGGGAACTCTGGATTGGAGGGGGGCGGTGGGAGAAGAGAGGGAGGGAACTACAGACAGGGGGGTGGAGGGAGACATGAGTGAGGGAACTTCGGATGAGGGAGAGAAATTAGGGTAGAAGGGATGGTAATCTGGGTGTGGTGGGGGGAAGCGGAGGTAAATCCTGGTAGGTTGGGGGAAATGGAGGGAGGGAACTCGGGGTGGTGGGAACGGAGGGAGGGAATTCCTGATAGGTGGGAGAACAGAAGGAAGGAACTCCGGATGGGGGTGGTGGAATACAGAGGGAGGGAAGTCTGGAAGAGGAACAGAGGGAGGGAACTCCAGGGGGTATAGAACACACACACACACACGCGCACACACACACACACACACACACACACACACACACACACACACACACACACACACACACACACACACACACACACACACACACACACACACACACAGCATATATATCGCGTGCTCGCTCGAATATCTGTGCACTCATGATCAAACATCTCATTTTTTGTGTGTGTGTACTTAGTTTAAGTTATAATTCGTATAATTCATTTGTATCAGCCTGTTTTATGTTGTTGTTGCTGTTTTCTTTTTAACACAAGGAGATAAGTAAATTAGATACGGGAGACACCTAAGTTGGCCAGTGTGCTATACCGTTGGGAAAAAAATTAAAATTTCATTTCTTTGCTCACCTCCACGTCACTCCCACGTGTTTGTAAGAGAGAGAGAGAGAGAGAGAGAGAGAGAGAGAGTGTGTGTGTGTGTGTGTGTGTGTGTGTGTGTGTGTGTGTGTGAGTATGCGTGTGTGTGTTGTGTGTGTGTGTGTGTTGTGTGTGTGTGTGTGTGTTGCGTGTTTGTGTTGTGTGTATGTGTGTGTTGTGTGTGTGTGTGTGTGTGTGTGTATGTGTGTGTGTGATAGAGAGAGAGTGAGAGAGAGTGTGTGTGCGTGTGTGTGTGTGTGTGTGTGAGTGAGAGAGAGAGAGAGAGAGTGAAGAGAGAGAGTGTGTGTGTGTGTGTTTGTGCGTAAGTGTTTGTATGCACAACAACAGTAACACACACATGCACACACCTGCGCACGCGTGCACTTACGACCCCTCCCCCTCCCCCCCCCACACACACACACACAAAACTTCAGCAGCATGATATCTGTTTTAAACATTTCAATGTCCATGAAGAAAATCTGTGCATTCTGGTCTTTGCTATTTTAAGTATACGCTTAACAAAGGCGAGCTGGCCAAAAACTTACGCCTATCTTATTAAGTAAAAAGGTTTCAAGACTTCAGAGCTACAAACATAAAAAGACTTCATATGTGTCTGTATGACTGTGTTTTCATCTTTCGTCCGTAAATTTGCTACTTTTCTTTCTTGTTTTATTGTTGAATTGTATAGTCTGTATTATTATGTTACTTTTTTATTTTTTTTATTTTTTATATATTGTTTTTGAATTGTACAGTTTTGTCCTTTTGTGCAACAGGGGGATTGATTGAGTGTTGGTGGGTGGAAGAAGACATGTGATACTATTGAGACAGGTATTAAATATCTGTTTATGATGAAAGTTTGCCAGCGTTAGGTTAGCTTAGACATCTGCAGTTGAGAGAAGGTAGGATATTATGTATCTGATCTGTGCGTGTGTATGTGTGCGAGTGTGTGTGTGTGTGTGTGTGTGTGTTGTGTGGTGTGTGTGAGTGTGTGTGTGTGAGTGTGTGTGTGTGTGTGAGAGTGTTGTGTGAGTGTGTGAGTGTGTGTGTGTGAGTGTGTGTGTGTGTTGTGTGTGTGTCTATCTGACTGTCTGTCTGTCTGTCTGTGTGTATGTCTGGGTGTCCGTGATGTCAGTTTGCATGTGTGACTGCGTGTCTGTCTGTGTGTATGTGTGTGTCTACGTGTCTGTCTGTTGTCTGTCTATTTGAGTGTCTGTGTCTCTGTCCGTCTGTGTGTCTGTCTGTGTGTCTGTATGCGTGTATGTCTGTCTCAATGTCTGCCTGTCTGTCTGTCTGTCAGTATCTTCCTTCTTACACCTCATTCTCTTTTCTCTCTTCTGTCTCTTACCGTCTCCACTATTCTGTCTTATCTGTTACTTTTGTTCGTGTGTCTGATGTTGTGTGTGGTGTTGTGTCGTGCGTGCGTCGTGTGTGTCGTGTGTTGTGTGTGTGTGTTGTGCTCGCTTGTGTTGTTGTCGTGTTCTCGTATGTGTTGTGTCTGTGCTGTCTGTATTGTAGTGTTGTGTGTGTTACTTTGTGGTGTGTGGTGTGACTGTGAGTGTGCTGTGGTGTGTGAGTGTGATGTGTTGTGTGTGTGTGTGTTGTGTTGTGTGTGGTGTGTGTGTGTGTGTGCGTCGCGCGTGCCGCGTATGTGTTGTGAGGTGTGTGTATGTATGTGTTGTGTGTGTTTGAATGTATGTGTGTTGTGTGTGTGTTGTGTGTGTGTGTTTGTGTGTGTGTGTGTGCATGTGTGTGTGTGGTGTATGTGTGTGTGTGTGTATGTTGTGTGTGTGTGTGTTGTGTGTGTGTGTTTGTGTGTTGTGTTGTGTGTGTGTGTATGTATTTATTATGTGTGTGTGTTTGTGGCGGCGCTGTATGTGTTGTGAATGTGTGTGCATATTTGTATGTGTGTGTGTTATGTTAGTTATGAGTGTATGTGTGTGTGTGTGTGGTTGTGTGTTTGTATGCATGATGTGTGTGTGTGTTATGTGTGTTGAGTGTTGTATTGTATGTTTGTGATGTTGTTGTGTGTGTGTGTGTGTTGGTGTGTGATGTGTGTGTGTGTGTGTGTGTGTGTGTGTGTTGTGTGTTGTTTGTGTGTGTTGTGTGTGTGATACTGACTACCCAGAAAGGTAAAAACCAGTCCCGTACGATCACGGTTTCACTTGAGAAGTAGACAGATCGAACTGTCTTTAATTGTGCGGCTCTTTTAACCCTTTAACTCTTTCGCCGTGTCTGCCAGCATCAGCATTGTCAGCCATGACAGCAAAGGAAAAACTTAACCCTTTCACTCCGTCACTTATCCACCAGCTTCCTGCCTCGCCTTGTCCACCAGCTTCATGCTGGAAGCTGGTGAACAGGGTGAGGGAGTGAAAAGATGAAGTTTTCGCAGGAAGCTTGTGGATAAGGTGAGGGAGTGTAAGGGTTAAGTTTTTGCAGGAAGCTGGTGGATAGGGTGAGGAAATGAAAGGGTTTTAAGTTTTGCAGGAAGCTTGTGGGTAAGGCGATGGAGTGTAAGAGTTAATTTTTTGCAGGAAGCTGGTGGATAGGGTGAGGGAATGAAAGGGTTAATTTTTTGCAGAAAGATTTTGGATAGGGTGAGGGAGTGAAAGGGTTAATTTTTTGCAGAAGATTGTGGATAGGGTGAGGAGTGAAAGGTTAAAAACATTTCAGAAAGATTGTGGATAGGGTGAGGGAGTGAAAGGGTTAATTTTTTGCAGAAAGATTGTGGATAGGGTGAGGGAATGAAAGGGTTAACTTTAGCGCTTACGGACAGGCTGCGTGAGTGAAAGGGTTAACGAATATTGTTCTGAGCGTTAGTTCTGGTTTTTTTTTGGTTTTTTTTTATTTTTGTTCCCCGTTTGTTCCTGTGACAATCTAATATGTAAGGTACCAACCCTCTTATGCCGAAAATAGATGTTTAGCATTTAAGTTCCTATTGCCCAGCCCAGCCGACCGTTAGAGCTATAGCTCAGGCCTTAAATTAAGACCATGGTAAAAACAACTCCACGTTTGATGAGGGGGGGGGGGGGGAAGACGGCAGTTGAAAACCTAGCACACGATTGGTTTTTTTTGTTGGTTTTTTTGTGGTTTTTTACAAGTTGAAATGCATTGTAAGAATCTTTCCGAAAATAGACGATTTATGGCTGACTGGTTTGCACTGATAACAACATATATGTTTGTAGATGTCTGGAATTTCACAGTGGGTGTTCCTGTATGGCATTTCCTTTTAGGTCGTGGTGTACTGGACTGAAGTCTGGAACCAAGTAGGAGTGCTGTGATCTTTGTCCTTGTTGTGAGGTTAGAAAGTGGACACTGTGTGTTGAAATTACTCTCCGATTGTCCATACATATTAACCTGTTTAGACAGAGAAAAAATGAACACGCAAGCATAAGCGCATGTGGGCTGAACACACACACACACACACACACACACACACACACACACACACACACACACACACACACACACACACACACACACACACACACACACTGTGAGAGAGAGAGAGTGTGTGTGTGTGTTTGTGCGTAAGTGTTTGTATGCACAACAACAGTAACACACACATGCACACACCTGCGCACGCGTGCACTTACGACCCCCCCTCCCCCCCACACACACACACCCAAAACTTCAGCAGCATGATATCTGTTTTAAACATTTCAATGTCCATGAAGAAAATCTGTGCATTCTGGTCTTTGCTATTTTATGTATACGCTTAACAAAGGCGAGCTGGCCAAAAACTTACGCCTATCTTATTAAGTAAAAAAGGTTTCAAGACTTCAGAGCTACAAACATAAAAAGACTTCATATGTGTCTGTATGACTGTGTTTTCATCTTTCGTCCGTAAATTTGCTACTTTTCTTTCTTGTTTTATTGTTGAATTGTATAGTCTGTATTATTATGTTACTTTTTTTTTATTTTTTTTTTATATATATTGTTTTTGAATTGTACAGTTTTGTCCTTTTGTGCAACAGGGGGATTGATTGAGTGTTGGTGGGTGGAAGAAGACATGTGATACTATTGAGACAGGTATTAAATATCTGTTTATGATGAAAGTTTGCCAGCGTTAGGTTAGCTTAGACATCTGCAGTTGAGAGAAGGTAGGATATTATGTATCTGATCTGTGCGTGTGTATGTGTGCGAGTGTGTGTGTGTGTTGTGTGTGTGTGTGTGAGTGTGTGTGTGTGTGTGTGTGGTGTGTGGTGTGAGAGTGTGTGTGTGTGAGAGTGTGTGTGAGTGTGTGTGTGTGAGTGTGTGTGTGTGTGTGTGTGTCTATCTGACTGTCTGTCTGTCTGTCTGTGTATGTCTGGGTGTCCGTGATGTCAGTTTGCATGTGTGACTGCGTGTCTGTGTGTATGTGTGTGTCTACGTGTCTGTCTGTATGTCTGTCTATTTGAGTGTCTGTGTCTCTGTCCGTCTGTGTGTCTGTCTGTGTGTCTGTATGCGTGTATGTCTGTCTCAATGTCTGCCTGTCTGTCTGTCTGTCAGTATCTTCCTTCTTACACCTCATTCTCTTTTCTCTCTTCTGTCTCTTACCGTCTCCACTATTCTGTGCCAACTTTATCTGTTACTTTGTGTGTGTGTGTGTGTGGTGTGTGTGGTGTTGCGTGCGTGCGTGGTGGTGTGTGTGTGTGGTGTGTGTGTGTGTGATGTGTGTGTGTGTGCTCGGTATGTGTTGTGGTGTGTGTGTCTGTATTGTGGTGTGTGAGTGTGTGTGTTATATGTGAGTGTGTGAGTGTGACTGTGAGTGTGTGTGTATGTGTAGTGTACTGTGAGTGTGTGTGTATGTGTTGTGTGTGTGTGTGTGTGTGTGTGCGCGCGCGTGCCCGCGTATGTGTTGTGAGCGTGTGTGTATGTATGTGTGTGTGTGTTTGAATGTATGTGTGTTGTGTGTGTGTTGTGTGTGGTGTGTGTGTGTGTGTGTGCATTGTGTGTGTGTATGTTGTGTGTGTTATGTGTGTGTGTGTGTGTTGTGTGTGTGTGTTTGTGTGTATGTGTATGTTGTGTGTTATGTATATATATATGTGTGTGTGTCTGTGCGCGCGCGCTCGTATGTGTTGTGAATGTGTGTGCATATTTGTATGTGTGTGTGTTATGTGTGAGTATGAGTGTATGTGTTGTGTGTGTTTGTGTGTTTGTATGCATGCATGTGTGTGTGTTATGTTTGTTTGAGTGTGTATGTATGTATGTATGTGTGTGTGTGTGTGTGTGGTGTGTGTGTGTGTGTGTGTGTGTGGTGTGTGTGTGTGTGTGTGTGTGTGTGTGTGTGGTGTGTGTGTGTGTGTGTGTGTGTGTGTGTGTGATACTGACTACCCAGAAAGGTAAAAACCAGTCCCGTACGATCACGGTTTCACTTGTAGAAGTAGACAGATCGAACTGTCTTTAATTGTGCGGCTCTTTTAACCCTTTAACTCTTTCGCCGTGTCTGCCAGCATCGGCATTGTCAGCCATGACAGCAAAGGAAAAACTTAACCCTTTCACTCGTCAACTTATCCACCACTTCCTGCCTCGCCTTGTCACAGCTTCATGCTGAAGCTGGTGAACAGGGTGAGGGAGTGAAAAGATGAAGTTTTCGCAGGAAGCTTGTGGATAAGGTGAGGGAGTGTAAGGGTTAAGTTTTTGCAGGAAGCTGGTGGATAGGGTGAGGAAATGAAAGGGTTTTAAGTTTTGCAGGAAGCTTGTGGGTAAGGCGATGGAGTGTAAGAGTTAATTTTTTGCAGGAAGCTGTGTGGATAGGGTGAGGGAATGAAAGGGTTAATTTTTTGCAGAAAGATTGTGGATGGGGCGAGGGAGTGAAAGGGTTAATTTTTTTTCAGAAATATTGTGGATAGGGTGAGGGAGTGAAAGGGTTAATTTTTTTGCAGAAAGATTGTGGATAGGGTGAGGGAATGAAAGGGTTAACTTTAGCAGCTTACGGACAGGCTGCGTGAGTGAAAGGGTTAACGAATATTGTTCTGAGCGTTAGTTCTGGTTTTTTTGGTTTTTTTTTTTTTAATTTTTGTTCCCCGTTTGTTCCTGTGACAATCTAATATGTAAGGTACCAACCCTCTTATGCCGAAAATAGATGTTTAGCATTTAAGTTCCTATTGCCCAGCCCAGCCGACCGTTAGAGCTATAGCTCAGGCCTTAAATTAAGACCACGGTAAAAAACAACTCCACGTTTGATGAGGGGGGGGAGACGGCAGTTGAAAACCTAGCACACGATTGTTTTTTTTTGTTTTTTTTGTTTTTTGTTTTTTTACAAGTTGAAATGCATTGTAAGAATCTTTCCGAAAATAGACGATTTATGGCTGACTGGTTTGCACTGATAACAACATATATGTTTGTAGATGTCTGGAATTTCACAGTGGGTGTTCCTGTATGGCATTTCCTTTTAGGTCGTGGTGTACTGGACTGAAGTCTGGAACCAAGTAGGAGTGCTGCGATCTTTGTCCTTGTTGTGAGGTTAGAAAGTGGACACTGTGTGTTGAAATTACTCTCCGATTGTCCATACATATTAACCTGTTTAGACAGAGAAAAAAATGAACACGCAAGCATAAGCGCATGTGGGCTGAACACACACACACACACGCGCGCGCGCACACACACACACACACACCCCGTGCGCACGCGCTCGCGTGCAATACATGCACATTACATACAAACACACACACACACAATACACAAACAATACGCACACACTGGCATACACACACGCATATACACTCATACACACTCATGTATACACACACAACACAAACTCGCATACACACACACGCACACAAATTATATATGCATATACATACATACACACATAGACAAATACATGCGCACACACCACACATACACACACACACACACACACTCTCTCTCTTTCTCTCTCTCTCTCTCACACACGTTATTATATATATATATATATATATATATATATATATATATATATATATTATAAGTACATATATTATATATATATTATATTATATAATATATATATTGTGTGTATACATGTATGTGTATAAACAAATATCTCACACACATACATATGCACACTCACATAAACACACATACAGTGCACGTAAATGCACGCACTCATACGTACACACGCACACGCCACACACACACACACACACACACACACACACACACACACACACACACACACACTAACACACACACACACACACACACACCACACACACATTACACATACAAACCACACACACACCACACACAATCAACACACACACACACACACACACACACACAACACATCACAACACAAAACACACACACACTCACATCTAACCCCTTGCCTGCACGACATACCCACACACGGCATTTTTGTATGCACTATAAACACACACACACACACACACACACACACACACAACACATTATATATATATAATATATATATATATATATATATATATATACATGGGCGGACGCGAACAGGCACACGCGTGCACACATGCTTGACTACACACACACACACACACCAACCACACACACCACACACACATCACACACACACACACACACACACAACACACACACACACACACACACACATCCATTAAAGACACATTTGCACGGTATCACACTCCCTGTATGCAAGTTAGGAAAAGACAGGCAACATTTATGGCCATTTTATGAGGAAAGGAGAATTGGAGCACCTGGTCTCTACAAGAAAACTGGAGGGAAAGAGAGCACCAGGTAGACCCCGTGAAAAAAAAATTGTACTGACTTGCAGAGTGGCTAAAGACAGAGAGGGTGGAAGATGTGCTCTCGGCAACAAGGGATAGAAACATATGGAGGACCATAATCGCCAACGCCATGTGGCAAGGCACTTGATGATGATGATGATAATGATGATGTATGCAAGTAGACACATCCCTGATTATATCTACAGCATCACTCTAAGGGAATGTTGGCTGCCTGCACTGCTCTCCGGTCTCTGCCTCCACATTTGTCTTGTCCTCAACCAGGTTGAAAATCTCAGGACTGTTACGACCTGTCCACCCGTTGATGCTTCCCAGGTAATTATATACATGTGGACAATTTGGTTTTGACCCAAAGCAGAAACAGACAGACAAACAGACAGACAGACGGGTGGACAGACAGACAGACAGACAGAAAGACAGAAAGACAGAAAGACAGATAGACAGACAGACAGACAGACAGATTGGAGTCTGTGGTCTGGGGTTTGTTTTAAAGGAATTCATGGACACTGTAACAACTCATATTGTTCGTATTCGTTTCTTTTGTCACAGTGGATTTACCATGGGAAATTCAAGCTGCTTTTCCCTTTTTGAGAGCTCGTCGCCGCAGTTCAGCGCCATCCAATTTTCTTTTCCCCAAAAGACTTGAGAAATACAAGAAAAGACTAATTATTGGCCTCCAAGGGGAGGGACCTGGAAAATCAACCTCTCTCTCCAGGGCAACCGGATAAATGCCCTCTGGTTTTTACGATTTTCAACTACAGTGGGATCTTAAGCGTGCACAGGCCAGAAGGCACACGGATCCAACTCCTTTTTTTTCCCCCCTTATCCGAAGGACTAGACATTCGGTTCGATTTTCCTGTCAAATTGAGGAGAAAAGTCGAATCTTTAACGAGAAAAGAACCCTAGAACCTCGAGTTTAGTTATTGACAGATAAACGTCTGAATCTTTCTGCACATCGTTCTTCCTGACCCAAACCTGAAAAGGTTTCATCGCATTCAGACAATTACAAATGCGTTTCACCCAAAGAGTTTTTGTTATTTTTCAGGTGGTGAACATCTGAACCATTCTGTCGCTCGTCTCCTTCTTCTATGTGCGCTGCGTTCAATTCTGCCCGGAGTTACTGGGTAGACTCCTCTAACCTGAAGAAAGCTCTATGATATACAGGCAAGGTCTTGAGATGGGGATGAGCATGGGATCTGTGACACACGTAACACCACCAGTACGACTGGAATATTCTTGACGGACAGCGACCGTGCTAACTTTTATGTTGTGGAATAGGACTGAACTCAGAACCTGAAATCTTGAGTGTACGGCTCTATCAAAAAAAAAACAAAAAAAAAACAAAAAAAAAAGCCAGCCAGCAAAAACAAACACACAACAAACAAACAAACAGAACAACCAACCAACCAACCCACCAACTACCAACCAACATACCAACCAACCAACCAATTAACCAACAATCAAACAATCAAAAATGAAGAAGCAAACAAAATCAAAACAAACAAAGAAAGAAAAGTAGCTGCTGCTGCAACAACAAAACAACAACAACAAACAACAACATCAACAACACTAACAACAAAACAACAATAACGACAGTAACAACAACAAAAACACCAACCAAACCACAACAACAAAAGCATTAACCAGCCAACCCACGAAACCAAACCAGAACCAAACTAAAACAAAAACCAAAACAACACAAAGATAAAAAAAAATAAAAAAAAAAAAACACACAAAACAAAACAAAAGCAAACATGAACAACAAAACTCTTGACAACAAGACAAGTCAATCATTTATATGTCAACACGACTCGGGGTCCTTTTGTTTGACGAAGATAGCGGAGATTGGGCAAGACTGATGGTATAGTTATAAAGATGATGATGACTTTCCAACTCTGGCAGCTAAAAGAACAGAATCAGCCGCACTCCCACTTGAACCAGGAATGATTATGTCACCCCAGCAGTACACTCCCGTTTCTCTCTGGTGTGGGAAGACAGACTATTATTGGCGTTTACTATTGACGTGACGAGTTCTACACTGCCTTCACTCCTGCAGCTGTGTCTTGACAACCAACTGGCGAACAAACAAGTGTACAAGGAAACAAAAACTAAGTACACAAACAAACAGAACAAACAAGCGTACAAATAAACAAGCAAACAAAACAAAAAAAACAAACAAACAAACAACAAAAAGCAAACAAACAAAGAAAAAAAATGAAAAAAGACACCCCCCCCCAAAAAAAAAAAAAAAAAAAAAAGAAAAGAAAGAAGGAAAGAAAGAAAGAAAACAAAAAAACAAAGAAACAAGAACAAACGAGTAAAAAAAAAACCAAACAAATAAACGAACGAACAAATAAACAACTCAACCCAAAACAATACAAAACAAAAACAAACTGGTGAATATAGATAGGCCTAACTTTCCTTGTCTCATTTTAGTTCCAGTCTGACAGTGTGAGTTCAAATTTGACTCCTGAGGGTGGGGGCTGGGGTGAGGGGTGGGGGCCTTTTTGAGTGGTGACCTCCACACCCTACCTGACCGTATTTGTATTTGGGGGTTGAGAAAGGTTAATTTAAAAATCCATGGTATGTAAATACCCTCATATCGCTGGTCTTGAGAAAAATTTAGGTCTCTATCACCTCACTCCCTAGCAAACTCAAGATTGTGGGACAGCCTTTTAGTGTTTTTTTTAATATTGTTAAAAAAAACTTCTAAACATATGTCTTTTAATCACTTAACCATTCCTGACATATTTTGTTTTTGATTTTAGAATTTGGAGCTCATTTAAGAGGGAGTCATTGCATTAGGGTAAGTTACAAATGTACTTAGAATAATTAATAATAATAATTACAATATTTATATAGCGCAAAATCTTGATAAAATCAAATCTAAGCGCTGAAACAGACACACACGCACGTACGCACACACACACACACACGCACACACACACACACACACACACACACACACACATACACACACACACACATACACACACACACGCACGCACGCACGCACGCACGCATGGCTATAAATGGGGAGAAAGAATAAGAGCAATGGAAAATTATAGAGAGCATATTACTTCACCCAAATCCGCTGGCAAAATAATTGCGGATTTGTTGAGCCTGCACAAATATTATCAAATTGGGGGAGGGGGAGGGAGTGGTAGAACCTGTCAAATATTAAACTGACACCATCAGAACGATTAAAGTTACATTAAGCGGTGAAATGCCCGGGAGACGTCAAGATCTTTGTGTTTTGCGCCATCCATCCGTTGAAGAGATTTGGTATCGACAAGAAGGATTATTATCATTAGTTTTACTATTGTTATTATTATTATTATTATTATTATTATTATTATTATTATTATTATTATTATTATTATTATTATTATTATTATCATTATCATCATCATCATCATTATTATTGTTGTTGTTCTTATTGTTCTCTTCTCATCATCATCATCATCATCATCATCGTCTTCGTTGTTGTTGTGGTTGTTCTTATTATCATCATCATTATCATCATCATCATCATCATCATCATCATCATCTTGTCTGTCATTGTTTTTATCATATCAGTATCATCATTATTATTATTATTATCGTTCTTCTTCTTCTTCCGCTTCCTCTTTCTTTTTCTTTTTTTTCTTCTTCCTCTTCTCCTTTATTAGTACTTGTTTCTATTTTCCAAACTTTTTGTTTGTTTGTTTTTTTAGTGGAGCACCGAGAACTCAGGCCGTTACGCGGTCTGACCATATTTCATAATGTTGTTTCACAGTCTGCCCACCTCTTTGTTGGGCGTGTGTGTATGCCGGGTGTTTTCATGATTCAAAAAGCCAGCTACCGACAGTCACGCAGGAGAACGGGGTTCATTTCCCCCACCGGTGAGCCAACACATGTCATTTACATGTAACTAAGATTATTCCAGTGGTAGGCTGATAAAATACCAGTATAAAATATAGACTAGGTAAAACAGTCTAGGTAGGGCCTCAAGACCTGGCCAGCTCATGGGTTTATGTGCAGGCTTAAGGCTTGTGCCACGGTCACCATACACGTGACACCTGTGACGTTAGTGCATGTGGGATTCGTTCCGAGAGCGGAGACGTCATCTTGAGAAACTGAAAACTGAAAACTGAAAACTGAAACTGATACTGACATGACTGACAAGAAGTTTGACGTGTATATTTTGATATTTTGCCTGCGTTTACACACGAAGAGTGATTATGCCACTGGCAGGTCTGCACGCACATTGACTTGGGAATATCAGGAAATTCTTAACCCTTTTAACACATTGACTTGGGAATATCAGGAAATTCTTAACCCTTTTTAACACATTGACTTGGGAATATCAGGAAATTTTAACCCTTTTAACACAATGACTTGGGAATATCAGGAAATTCTTGACCCTTTTAACACACTGACTGTACTTGGGAATATCAGGAAATTCTTGACCCTTTTAACACAATGACTGTACTTGGGAATATCAGGAAATTCTTAACTCTTTTAACACAATGACTTGGGGATATCAGGAAATTCTTGACCCTTTTAACACACTGACTGTACTTGGGAATATCAGGAAATTCTTAACTCTTTTAACACAATGACTTGCGGATATCAGGAAATTCTTGACCCTTTTAACACATTGACTTGGGAATATCAGAAATTTCTTAACCCTTTTAACACATTGACTTGGGAATATCAGGAAATTCTTTACGCTCTTACTCACCAGACGAAGGTGTTTGAGCGGATCGAACCCAGGACCTTCTGACTGGAATTCTGACGTTTTACCTACTTGACTACCGCGCCTGTCTGTGTCAGCCAAGATTGATCAACTGTACTTCGCAGGATCTTTAGTATCATGATTTTGGACTTTATACCACTGTTCCAAATTAACGAAAAGTTCGTGAGTGCGCCCAGTTGGAATGGGCGATGTGATTTTTCACACTGGACGGAGCAGCAGGGAAGTTTCAGTCTTTTTCTCCCAATTTTTGTATCTGGTGTTTGTTTGTTTGTTTGTTTGTGATCTTACGCTTGACAAAGGCCAGTTGGCCGAACAATTGATTGTATTGAATACGCGTTCTTTATCTTTTTTTCCATGTTTTTTTTTCTGGTTCCTGATTTTCCAACATTTAACATATTTTTAATACAAATCGCGTTTAGAGAGATATCCTTCGTGCTCACTTTTTTTTTTCACCCTCTTTGCTACGTCACCTTGTTGGCCACATAAGCTGGAACAGTTTTCACAATGCGATGGTGACTGTGACGATGAGAACAAGATAACCACGATGTGCTATGGAGTTCCACCTAGGATTGAGATAACGTGACAGGCCTATACTCTAAGCTTGATGTCATTGTACATCTTGGAAGTTACCAGGACCGTGAGATACAGACACTTTGCTGTTGGTGAGAATAACTCAGCAACACCCTCAATGACGCATCCGTGAAGTGGATGAAAATCGACTCTGTGGTCCCAGACTTCCCAATGAACCCAAAAGCAGGCTCAACTCTGGGTAGGTGCCCCCGGTTGGAGCCCGAAAAAAAAAAAAACTACAATAATTTTTGAAGGGAGTGATGGGGATTCGAACCAGCAACCTTCCAGTCAGTAGTCTGTTATGCTAACCACTACACCACGGCGACTGATGACTTTTAGTATTCTTAAAACTTTTTCGACGGTTGGAATAATCAAGTGGGTAAGACGTTGGACTTCCAACTAGAGGATTTGGGTTCGATCCTGCCTGGGTACCTCCCGTCTGGTCTGGTGAGTATAGGGTGCAGACATTTTTTTTTCCAACTTCTAGGTCAACGTGTTGCTCAGATCTGTCAGTGCCTAAACCCCTGTCGTGTGTACATGCACGCAAGACATGAAATATGCACGTTAAAGATCATCTAAAGATCGTATTAGTATCTGATGGCTTACATGGAAACATGAGAACATACAGCATGCAGGCCCACACGAAGACGGATTATGCAGACTGTGCAGCAACATACCGCCTACACAGTGTGGGCAAAAAAAAAACACACAAAAAAAACGTGCATACATGCATTCAAGAAATACAAGGAACGCTAAAAACACACATACATCATCATCATCATCAAGTGCCATGCCACATGGCGTTGGCGATCATGGCCCTCCATATGTATCTGTCCCTTGTTGCCGCAAGCACATCTTCCACCCTCTCTGTCCTCAGCCACTCTGCAAGTCCGTCCAATATTTTTCCCCTGGTTCTACCTGGTGTTCTCATTCCCTCCAGCATTCCTGTTGTGTACAGGTGCTCCAATTCCCCTTTCCTCACAAAATGGCCAATAAATGTTGCCTGTTTTTTTTCCTAATCTTCCTTATGAATGATCTTCATGTGTCTGCCTCCATCAAGACTGTCTCGTTTGTTTTCTTTGCTTCCATTCAACATTCTTCTTAGAAACCACATCTCGGCTGCCTCAATCTTGTTCTGGCTTTGCTTGTTGACTGTCCACGCCTCGCAACCGTATAACATTATCACTTCTGTATAACATTCAAAAACTCACAAACAAACAAACAAACAAACAAACAAACAAACAAACGAACAAACAAACAGACAAACAAACAAACTAACGAACAAAAGCACAACGAAACAAAACACCACCACCAACTGCCACCACCACTACCACCACCACCACCACCACCACCACCACAACAACAACAACAACAACAACAATAAAACCGGAAAACAGAGATTTCCTTCTGCTTATCAACAGACTTTTTCACCGTTTGTAACAAAACTGAGGGCGTTTTGTTATGTTTTGTTTTGTTTTGTTTTGTTTTGCTTTGTCATGTTTTGCTTTGTCATGCTTTGCTATGTCTTGTTTTGTTTTATCGCCCTATTTTCTGTTACCGCTCCTGTATCGCTCCCCCCCACACACACAACACACATCTCTGCTCTCCAAACACACCCCTGAGGTCAACATGACCGCCACAGCTTGAAGGGCCACAGAAAGTGTGCGCTGGCTAAGGTTTTAAAACAGGGCAGAGGAAGAGGACTTATGGAACACCTACATGTACATTGCCAGAATGATTGAGCCAATAAGCCAGACAACCAACGAAACACTTTTTTTTCTTTTATGTTGCGGGATGGGGTTGAAGTCAAGATATGAGACCTTGATTCTACGTTTCTGGAAAACAAACACACACACACACACACACACACACGAGCGCGCGCACGCACGCACACACACACACACACACACACACACACACACACACACACACACACACACACACACACACACACGCATAACAAAACAAAACAAAAAAACCCACCAACACCAACAACAACAAATTCAGCGAGTGTGCCCACATTGACAAACAACTTCAGAAAACTTCACAGCGAAAACAACAATAGAATAATGATGGTAATAACAAAGTATTAATAGACATACAAGACCATAATAGATATCGGAAAGCCTTTCTTTCATATCCGAGGGTTATTTTCTTTGCTCCATTTTGCTA
>CM060309.1:62629033-62631533 GCA_030674185.1 Monoplex corrugatus
ATCATCATCATCATCATCGTCGTCGTCGTCGTTGTTCTTGTTATCATTTATATCACTATGATTAGTATAAATCAGTCTTGTAAAGCGCTGTTCTCCGAACTGATATGTACTTGCCACACATTACACATGATTCGATTGTTTTGGGGAGCACGGAAGACTCGAGCTGTGTGTGTGTGGTGAGCTGACCACATTCCGCCATAGTGCTGCATAGTCTGCATCTTTGGTGGATGTGTAGACTTGGTGTTTTCATGTGTCCATAAGCCATACTACAAATAGAAAGCAAACGTAAGGGGCTGGAACTAAACAGCAAAAGACTGAAGTATGGTGATCAGTAAAAAAAAACATGAAATCCCCTCACGCAAAATAACAGCAAACGGCACAACCTTGAGACAGGTTGATAAGTTTAAATATCTGGGAACGATCATCTCACCAGACGGCAGATGCACATCAGAAATAGCCAGCAGAATCGGCCAAGCCAAACCAGCATTCAAGAAGATGAAAAACATTCTTACCAACAAATGCCTATCAATTGACATCAGGAAGAGTGTTCTTGAATGTTACATAGAACCAATACTGTTGTACGGTTGTGAGGCGTGGACGGTCAACAAGTTAAGCCAGAACAAGATTGAGGCAGCCGAGATGTGGTTTCTAAGGAGAATGTTGAGAGTTTCATGGACAGCAATGAAAACAAACGAGACAGTCTTGATGGAAGCAAACACAAGAAGATCATTCATAAGGAAGTTTAAGAAAAGACAGGCAACATTTATAGGCCATTTTATGAGGAAGGGGGAATTGGAGTACCTGGTCACAACAGGAAAGCTGGAGGGAAAGAGAGCACCAGTAAACCCATTGAAAAAAAATGTTGTACGGACTTGCAGAGTGGCTGAAGACAGAGAGGGTGGAAGAGGTGCTTGCGGCAACAAGGGATAGAAACGTATGGAGGGCCATGATCGCTAACGCCATGTGGCAAGACACTTGACGATAATGATGATGCGTTACATACATGAAATTGCCTCAATCTCTCTCTCTATATATATGTATTATATCTATTTCTATGTACCCATGTATGTATGTATGTATGTATGTATGTATGTATGTATGTATGTATGTATGTATGTATCTCTTTCTATCTATATGTCTATCTGTCTATCTATCTATCTATCTATCTATCTATCTATCTATCTTCAATCTATCTATCTATCTATCTACCTATCTGTCTGTCTGTCTGTCTATCTATCTATCTATATATCTATCTATCTATCTATCTGTATGTATGTATATATGTATGTATGTATATATGTATGTATATATGTATGTATGTATGTATGTATGTATGTATGTATGTATGTATGTATGTATGTATGAATGTATCTGTGTATGTATGCATTGACAGAAAAGAAAACAAATGGGACAGTTTTGAAAGGGGCAAGCACAAAAAGAACATTAACGAAGAAAATTAGGAAAAGACAAGCAACGTTTATATGACATTTCATGACTCAATAGAAATTAGAACACCTAGTCACAAGAGGAAAGCTAGAGGGAAACAGAACACTAGGTAGACCCAGGGAGAGACTATTGGACGGACTGCAGTGTGGATGAAGACAGAAAGGGCGGGAGATGTACTTGAAGTGACAAAAGATAGATTCGTATGGAGGGCCATGATCGGCAAAGCCACGCAGGAGGGCACATGACGATGATGGTAGGTAGAGAGAGAGAGAGAGAGAGAGAGAGGAGAGAGAGAGAGAGACAGAGACAGAGACAGAGAGACAGAGAGACAGAGACAGAGAGAGGAGAGAGAGAGACAGACAGACAGACTGACTGACAGACAGACAGACAGACAGAGACTGAGAGAGAGAGAGAGAGAAAGAGAGAGAAAGAGAGAGAGAGAAAGAGAGAGAGAGAGAGAAGAACGTGTACATGCCCACGAATACACGTATTAATTTAAGTTTCTCGTTATAAAAGTTTCATTTTTACAGTGAATTAGGGGGAAGATAGTCACGATGGCTTTACCATCAAGTTTTTCTTTCTAATCCCCCTTCACCTCCCCTCCCCCCCCCCATCCCCTCCAAAAAAATTTTTTTTATTCAAAATAAAGTGACTAAGAGGGAAATCAATTGAAATCGTTGAAGAAAAATAGGACAAGGTTTATTTCAGGTCTATTCCTGTCTCCATAACCGTTTTACCGGTCTCGTTTATCCCGACCATGCTTTCACTGTTCATCGCCCACTATTCCTGTGGATCACTCCGCCTCTCCTATCATTTCCTCATGTTCTCATTTTGTCCGTACGTCCAAATATTACGAGCATTTTTTTGATGAGGTAGGGTGAGAATAGTTTCATCCATTTATCGTGTATTGTTTCTTAGTAGTGGTACCTTCAGATTGCTCTGTGAGAAATACCTGCAACACCAGCAAGGCCTTTACCACGTCTTCGTGGACTTCAAGAAGGCATTCGACAGAGTTTGGCACGCAGCCTTGTGGGCAACCATGAGGCTGTACAAC
>CM060309.1:62636533-62684033 GCA_030674185.1 Monoplex corrugatus
TCTCAGCCACACTCTCAAACCCATCGTCATGTTTATCTCAGCCACACTCTCAAACCCCATCGTCATTTTATCTCAGCCACACTCTCAAACCCCATCGTCTTTTTTTTTTTATCTCAGCCACACTTTAAACCCCATCGTCATGTTTATCTCAGCCACACTCTCAAACCCCATCGTCATATTTATCTCAGCCACACTCTCAAACACCATCGTTCTTTTTTTTTATCTCAGCCACACTCTCAAACCCCATCGTCATGTTTATCTCAGCCACACTTTCAAACCCCATCGTCATGTTTATCTCAGCCACACTCTCAAACACCATCGTTCTTTTTTTTATCTCAGCCACACTCTCAAACCCCATCGTCATGTTTATCTCAGCCACACTTTCAAACCCCATCGTCATGTTTATCTCAGCCACACTTTCAAACCCCATCGTCATGTTTATCTCAGCCACACTTTCAAACCCCATCGTCATTTTTATCTCAGCCACATTCTCAAACCCCATCGTCATGTTTATCTCAGCCACACTCTCAAACCCCATCGTCATTTTTATCTCAGCCACATTCTCAAACACCATCGTCATGTTTATCTCAGCCACACTCTCAAACCCCATCGTCATTTTTATCTCAGCCACACTCTCAAACCCCATCGTCTTTTTTTTTTTATCTCAGCCACACTTTCAAACACCATCGTCATGTTTATCTCAGCCACACTCTCAAACCCAATCGTCATGTTTATCTCATCCGCACTCTCAAACCCCATCGTCATGTTTATCTCAGCCACACTCTCAAACCCAATCGTCATGTTTATCTCAGCCACACTCTCAAACCCAATCGTCATGTTTATCTCAGCCACACTCTCAAACATCATCGTCATGTTTATCTCAGTGACACTCTCAAACCCAATCGTCATGTTTATCTCAGCCACACTCTCAAACATCATCGTCATGTTTATCTCAGTGACACTCTCAAACCCAATCGTCATGTTTATCTCAGCCACACTCTCACACATCATCTTCATGTTTATCTCAGCCACACTCTCAAACATCATCATCATTTTTATCTCAGCTAAACTATCAAATCCTGCCCTCACTTTTACCTCAGTCACACTAATTTTGAACATCTTTTTTCTGTATCAGCTGGACTGTCGATGTTCATCATCAATTATACTTTCCACATCAGCTTTATCTCAGCCACACTATCATTCCCCAGCTTCACTTTTACCTCAGCACCACTCTTAATCCATACCATCCACCATCATCTCTGTCCGTCGCTCAAACATTTCGCCTATACCTCCTTCAGATCTCATTTCATAAAGAAACGAAACTTTTTCGCTTCATTAGTGTCATTATTTCTTTAAATATTTATTCGTATACGTGTTTAAAAAAAAAAGAAATCAAAGAAAACAGTGCAAAAAAAATGCAGAGCAAAACAAAACAAAACAAAACAAAATAAAACAAAACCCTCTGAAAATCTCCCCTTGTTGAAAAGTTGATTTAGCAAATGATTAGTAAAAAAGTACAAAAATAATGTGTTCAGAAATAAAGTACATGTACAAGAACTGGACAAACAAAAACTTACATTCATTAATTTTTGAAAAAAAAAAAAAAGAAAAGAAAGAAATTACAATAAAACGACTGAAAGAACTGCGCAGTTGCTGCTTCGCACTTTTACCAAGACTTGTTACTTTTTTTTTTTTATAATCGTATCGTCAATTTAGTGTTTGAAAATAAGAGTCTGTTCGACTAAATACTAATTCGTTCCGGTTGTTTCGGAGCACTAGTTATTTGGAGTTTGTAATATACGCTCGTTTGTGTGTGTGTGTGTGTGTGTGTGTGTGTGTGTGTGTGTGTGTGTGTGTGTGTGTGTGTGTGTGTGTGTGTGTGTGTGTGTGTACATGTGTGTGTGTACATGTGTGTGTGTACATGTGTGTCTGTGTTGTGAGTGTGCGTGTGTACATGTGTGTCTGTATGTCTGTCTGTGTGTCTGTTTCTGTGTCTGCCTATATCTGTATGTCTGTCTGCGTCTGTGTTTGTGTCTGTCTGTGTTTGTGTCTGTGTCTGTAAGTCTGCTGTGTCTGTGTCTGTCTGTGCGTGTTTCCCAGGAATTATATTTCCAGTTAGACGTAGTTCAGATTGGTCAGACGTAAACAGAACTTGCTATCTTCATGAACATGATTTTTCATTTCAACTTGTATTAACTAGAGGTAATCCAACAACACGATAATGAATCCCTGCACTTGTCCACTGACACATGACTTCAATATCAAGAACCAAGATGAAAACGACGTTTGATCGATTGTGCGACTAAATCACTGCTAAGTGCTATCCGCTTTCCTGTTTGAGTGGAATGAAGAAAGGGAAGCACGTGTGATTAAATTCATTGCCCTGAAATCATCAGCATCGGTGTTCGGTTCATTTAGTTTATGCTTCAAAAAGCCATGATTGTAAAGAATGCAGTAGTGTGCTGCATGACATTCCATAAGTAGGGTCCTTCTCTTCTCGTTGCTATAATTTAGCAAGGGCAACTGGTTTAGCATAATTGTTTGCCTTTATCAGATGAGAGAGAAAGAGAGCGAGAGAGCGAGAGAGAAAGAGAGAGAAAGAGAGAGAGAGAGAGAGAGAGAGGAAGAGAGAGGAAGAGAGACAGAAGAAGATAAATAGACAAGAACTGAAGAAGAGAAAGAAAGAAAGAGAGACAACAAAACAGACAGACAGACAGACAGACACAGAGAGAGATCCCATTAAGCGCAATTCTTTGAAAAAACAAAATAGCTGCACCACACAAACAGTTATGTATATTTGCCAGTGATTCAGTCAAACTGCTGCGACAAGAACCTGTCAGAAAATTGAAGACAATGATAAAATGCTTCCACTTTGAGGAAAAAAACCAAAACCAAAAACATGCTTCCCTGTTCCCAGCTGCTCTTTGATTCTGAAGTCACCTGTCAATAATCTGTCCAATGCAAAGCAGCATGTCTGCACATACTCAGAACAATACTGTTCAATCAATAAGATTAATAAAAACTCTCCATGTGTGTGTGTATCTGTGTGTGTGTATGTACGTGTCTGTATGTGAGTGTGTGTTTGTGTGTGAATTTGTGTGTATGTGTGTATCTTTGTGTATATGTGTGTGTATGTGTGTGTGTGTATGTGTGTGTGTGTGTATGTGTGTGTGTGTGTGTGTGTGTGTGTGTGTGTGTGTGTGTGTGTGTGTGGTTTGCACATGTGTCTAAGTTAGTGCTGTTATTGTGGTTGACATTTAAGATCCTAGTTGTTGTCAGGTTATATGGTGGAATGAGGCAGTATTTTTCATTTGTCTGTTTGTTTGTTAGAATAAAGCCTAAATAAAACCTACCTTTCAATACAACCCATACAGCGTGGCAGGATTAATTCAATATTTTTAATTTGTTTGTTGTCAGAATGAAATCCAAATTTCAGAACATGGCAAATGGGGAAGCAGTTTAATGTGTTGTGTATATTGAGTTCAAGCAGTCTTATAACTATTTATTATTTTTTATATTCTGTTTTGAATTCATCATAAATTAGCCTTCAATATGTTTTATATATTTTTTCATGCAGTCTGAAAATCCACTGTGTTCAGGGAAACAGAAATAAGATTACTGGAAGTCGAAAATTCTTAACAGAAAAAGCTCCAATAAATCAGGAAAATGACATAATATCAAGGACTCGCCAACACACATTCCCTCCCCTTCCTCCCCCCCCCCCCCCAATTTCTATGAAGTATTTAGAAGATTAGGACATGGCATATTAAAAGAGAACAGACAAGGGACATGTCAATCAAACATGTTAAAGTCACAGAGACAAAATAGAACATATTTCCATTAATAAGAAATTTGAAAATTGATGTTGAAATGCTGAAGAATTTGTAAAAAACAAAAAAAAGTATAAAAAGAAAAAACAAAAACAAAAACAAAAACAAAAAAGGAAAGAAAGAGAAAACACTTGGCCCGAAATGGATATCACTTCACAAATTTGTTGTTAGGATCTATAATAACCATCAATACTGAAAGGAAAGAATAGAACAAAACAGGAAAGGAGAACATTGGTTGCAATCAACCCACCATTTGCCCAGGGATAATGATCCCAGTTTGACAGAGTTCAGATTGACCTGATGTAATGAGAACATTTGTTCCTGATCCTGATTTTTCGTCTTGGCATGAAGATAGAAAAGCAATTCAACAACACGATTATGAATCATTGCACTTGTTCATTGACACTTGGCTGCAAAACCAAAACCAAAAACGAAACCGCTGTTTGATTGTGTGACTGCAATCCCTACTCCTGTTTGAGTGAATGGAAAGAGGGAAGACTGGGTGATAGAATTCATTGTCCTGTAATCATCAGCATCCTTAAGCCTTCTCCCTTTTCTTTGATCTAACAAAGGGTGTCTGGTATATTAAAAATGTCTGTTTTTGTCAGAAGAAAAAGAAAGAAAAAAAAAAAAAAAAAGAGAGAGAGGGAGAGAGAGAGAGAGAGAGAGAGAGAGAGAGAGAGAGATATTAGAAGATGGTAGATTAAAAAGTGAACAGAGAAAGGGAATGTTAAACGGAAATCTGCAAGTCATGGAGACATAGAGAACATATGACATTTTGAGAGATTTTGAAGTTGGTCTTGAAATGCTTAAGATCACGTTTAGAAATTGCCCAGTAAAAGACATCATTTCACAGACTTACTGTGATGGGCATGACGTCTGGTATGATAATAAATACTGAAAGGAAGAAATAAAACAATAACAAAACAAAAGAAAAAAATCATGCCCAAAATGACCCGTTGGTTATCTGTGCACTGTTTCCTGCAAATGATATTCTCAGCTTGACAGAGTGCTGGTAACCTGGCACAATAAGAACTTTCTGTCTTCGTGTGACATCTAGAATAACAATAAATACTGAAAGAAAGGAACAAAACGAAGAAAAAAGGGAAAAAAGTAATCCCTAAAATCACTGTTCTAATAAGCCCACTGTTTTCCAGGAATTATATTTCCAGTTAGACGTAGTTCAGATTGGTCAGACGTAAACAGAACTTGCTCTCTTCATGAACATGATTTTTCATTTCAACTTGTATTAACTGGAGGGAATCCAACAACACGATAATGAATCCCTGCACTTGTCCACTGACACATGACTTCAGTATCAAGAACCAAGATGAAAACGATGTTTGATCGATTGTGCGACTAAATCACTGCTATCGCCTTTCCTGTTCGAGTGGGATGAAAACATGGAAGATTTTGTGATTAAATTCATTGCCTTGAAATCAACAGCATCTTTATTTGGTTCAGCGAGTTTATGCTTCAAAGAACCAGGACTGTAAGGAGTGCAGTAACGTGCTGCACGATATTCCATTAGAAGGCTCCTCTTTCTGTAATTTAGTACAGGCCAAATGGTATCACATGAATATATTTTTTTTATCAGAGGAAAGAGAGAGAAAGGGGGAGGGGTATAGAGGAACATAGAGAGAAAGAGAGAGATAGAGAGAGTGAAAGACAGACAGACAGGCAGACAGACAAAAAGCTAAAGACAGGAAGACACAGGGAGAGAGATCCCATTAAGCGCATTTCTTTGAAACAAAAAAACTTCACCACACATGGAAAACAAACAGTTAAGATTATTGGCCAGTGTATTAGACCATGTGTGTAAGTGTGTGTGTGTGTGTGTGGTGTGTATGTGTGGTGTGTGTGTGTATGTGTGTGGTATGTGTGTGTGTATGTGTGTGTGTGTGTGTGTGTGTGTGTGTGTGTGTGTGTGTGTGTGTGTAAATGTGTTTGTGCGTGAGTCTGGCTGGTGTTCTTATTGTGGTTGCAATTTTGAAATCCTAGATGTTGTCAGGTTATATGGGGAATGAGGCAGTAGTTTTCATTGGTTTGTTTGTGTGCTTGTCTGTTCCTTTGTCAGAATTAAACCCAACTTTCACTACAACCCATGCAGGGTGGCAGGATTACTTCAATATTGTTCATTTGTTTGTTTCTTTGTCACAATAAAATCCAAATTTCAGAACATGACACATGGGTTTGCAGATTAATATGTTGTATCAAATGAGTTCATGCAGTCTTATTGGTAACTGTTAATTGTCTTTTGTAATATTCTGTTTGAATTCATTGTAAAGTAGCTGTTCAGTACGTTTTATGTGTTATTTTCAGGCAGTCTGAAAATCCACCGTGATCAGGGAAACGAAATCAGATTACCAGAAGTGAATAAATCTCAATTAAAAAAATCTCCTATAATCAGGAAAAAGTCATGATATGAAAGACTCTGCATCACATATTTTCTCCAGCACCCCAACCCCACGGCATTTTCTACAAAGTATTCAGCGATTTTGTCACGGCTTCAAGCAGCAGCAAAGTGATCGTTCTTCGCGTCCACTTTCTTTGACACCAGACAGTAGTCACACACAAACTCATCCTGGTCGTGCACGTTCTACACCATCATCCCCATCAACCCTGTACTCGTATTTCATCTCCCACCCACCCCTCCTGGTAACAACATATCACAGCATCATCAAGCCACTTTGAAAATGGTCTTATTAACGCGTCTATCCAAGCTATCATTAAACGTTGACCTCTACTTACTTTTGTCGTCTACAAGGTCAGGTCATATTTGGCGATGAACGTGGCCCATTTTTTTTCAGTGGAAAAAGCCATCTCCATCTTGTTAGTGGACTAACCATCCTCAACCTAGTGGATTGTAGGTGGCGGATGATGGATGGCATTCAGATATGGAGGTTTGCTGTGGAGTAAGTCAGGCTTACCTGGACGAGTAAGCAGTCTTGGACTGACAGGCAATGGTTTCCACCAGGATGGAGCAGGATGGCATTTGACAAAACCCAACCTAGAAAACATCATTACGTTGTAGGATGGAGCTATCAGGCAGACAAGGGCTGTCTAGTCCTAGCCCATTGCGCCCACAAGCGAGGGGTTTGTTTTTGCCATAAGCTTTGGACAGGGTATACAAAAGACGTAGAAGGCTGAAGACAGAATACCAGGCCTACAGGTATCATGCAATATACCGCAAATGTCTTAACATAGAAGACTGAACACAGAAATACTGGGCCTACATGCGCCTTCAACCAAACCATGGAACCATGCAATATAACGTAAATGCCTTTAACATAGAGAACACAGCAATATCAGGCCTACAGGCGCCTTCTGACAAACTGTGGCATCATGCAATATAACGCAAATGTCAACATTGTAATCTTTTATATTGTCAGTATGGTTATAAAATCCAACCAAAATCCAACCCCTCATGCAAATCGTGAGTTTTGGAAATGGATCATTTTGCTAATGGGGCCCTGATGAAGTTATGACAGGTCAAGCAAGCTGATAGCAGATAAACAGTTGCCCAAGAACATAAAAGGAAAATGAAACGGATGACTCAAGATGAAGGGGAGGGGGTGTAGAGAGGGGGAAACTGATTAGAAACAAAGAAGAAAAGGAGGAAGAAGGGATTAGATCAAACACAACTGATACTGGAATGTCTGTGATCGGAAGGACAAAGATCTACAGATAGCAGAATTCACGCAAACTGACAAAACACTAGTCATGGGAATATCATTATCAGCCAGTAGATGAAAGGACAGATCAACCAACGAAATTCATGCCAACTGTGTTTTGGTATGGAGTAGTGTGAACATGGATCAGACAGACATTTATGATGCAGGATTTCTTCTCCACAAAGACGTAGCAAAAACTACTCTTAAAACTGACTTCGTCTCTTAGATAATCATCTTCTCCCCAACTTCTCCCCAACATTTTACACAGTTACAATAGAAATCACCCCCCAAAAAAACAACAACAACAAAACAAACAACAACAACAAACAAACAACAAACAAATAGATAAAAGCAAACAAACAAACAAAAACAACAACAACAAAAAATAAGAAAATAAAAACAGAACAACATATAGCCTCCTCTGCCCACCAACATTATTTAAATATTGTCTTCATCAGCGGATATTCAAAGACAGCCTGCTCTATACACTCCAGAAAACATGTGTGACCAGGACATCTGGAAGAGGTGGAGAATAGCAACAGCATGGTGCATCACGGAACGACACTTAGAAGGAAGCCATTAAGGGAAAGACACTGCTGTACCAGGGCTGGGTCAAATATTGTCTGGACCATGTTGCGGTAACACAAATATATATATACACACACACACACACACATATATGTATATACATATATATACATATATATATATGTATATACATATATGTGTGTGTGTGTGTGTGCGTGTGTGTGTGTGTGTGTGTGTGTGCGCGCGCGCGCGCACGCGTGTGTATGTGTGTGTGTGTGTTATTATACCAATCTGAATCATTCTCCGCCTTTATATGTCACAGATCGCTGGGCCAAGTGGCAAGGTGAAAAGTTCGTGGGCCAGGACAACAACCCAGAGGTGATACAATTAGTGCACGTGATACACGCTGTGAAGGCACACAAGCTACACGCAACTTACTTGGTAAAGAAGAGGGATGGATGGGGCGGGGGAAAGGTGTTGGTGCAAACTGAGTCGAGAATCGTATAAAGAAAAGGGGATGTCGATTCAAATCGTTCCATATGATTTGCCGTGTATGTGTGTGGATGTGCCTTCATGTCTGTGCGTGCATGTGTGCACGTGTGTGTGTGTTTGTATTGTGTGTGTGCATGCGTGCGTGCGTGTGTGTGAGTGAGAGAGAGAAAGAGAGAGAGAGAGAGCATGGAATTTGCTGTGTGTGTATGTGTGGATGTGCGTGGATGTCTGTGTGTATCTGTGCATGTCTGTGCGCACATGCGTGTATGTTTGTATGTGTGTGTGTGTGGAGAGAGAGAGAGAGAGAGAGAGAGAGAGAGAGATTGGTTTAAAATGTCCTGACTGTTAAGTAAAATGTCCTGATTGTTATGTAAAATGTCCTGACTTATGTAAGATGTCCTGACTGTTAAGTAAAATATACTGACTGTTAGTAAAAAATGTCATGACTGTTATGTAAACTGTCCTGAAATGTCCTGACTGTTGAGTAAGACATCCTGACTGCTAGATAAAATGTCCTGACTGTTAAGTGAAATGTCAAATGTCCTGAATGTCAAAAAACAAAAATAAGAATAAAATGTTCTGACTGTTATGTCAAATATCCTGACTGTTATGTAAAATGTCCTGACTGTTAAATAAAATGTCCTGACTGTTATGTAAAATGTCCTGACTGTTAAATAAAATGTCCTGACTGATAAGTAAAATGTACTGATTTTTGAGTAAAATGTCCTCACTGTTATAATATTTGTCCTGGCTGTTAAGAAAAGTGTCCTGACTGTTAAGTAAACTGTCCTGACTGTTAAGTACACTGTCCTGACTGTTATGCAAAATGTCAAATGTCCTGACTGTCAAGTGAAATACATAAAATGTCCTGACTGCGGATTGGATGGTCATCATCATCGTCATCATCGTCATCATCATCCTCATCATGTGCCATGCCTCATGGCGTTGGCAATCGTGGTCTTCCATGCGAACCTGTCTTTTGTCTCTGGAAGTATCTCTCCTACCCTTTCTGTTCTCATCCAATCTGCAAAACTGTGTTTTCTCCCTGAGTTTGCCTGGTGCTCTTTTTCCCTCTTGATTTCCTGTTGCAACTACGTGCTGAGTTTCTCTTGCCTGGTAAATGCACCAATTCCAGTATGTCTTGACTATGGTGTTTGCTCTCTTGTGACCGCTTGACGGACAGCTCATGAACTTACAGTACAATCTGAAAGCATGACGCCAGCAGGTGGCGGTGATATCCTGTCGACATCAACGCAATGGGGAAGGTGTACGTGCTGCGTAACTTGCAGCGCTTCCGACCGGTTCAAGTTGAGACGTCTTCACTTTTGGGTACGTAGACTCAGTATTGTTTAATTTAACAGTACCCTAACCCTGTAAGATGTCCATTCTGTCAACCCGCCGTTCCTTTTGTGGGGCTGTTTCCTCTTTAAATTTTAGGATTTCTGTACGATTAGACCCATCCACCCCAAGCTTGTGACCTACAAGCGAATGTTGAAATAATTTGATCGAAGGTTGACGATGCATTGTGATTGTTCCCAACAGCCTATGACTACAAGTACAGTCAAACACGCTGAAGCCGAACTCGCCCGGGGAATGAAAAATCGTTTCGCTTATCCGAATTTGTGCATATCCGAGTTCGGATAAGCCAAACCTTTCCCGAGAAATTACCCTGCAGGTCGGCTTAAACGAGTTTTTTCAGAATAAGTTGTAAAATCACTTGGAATGTTTGTAAAAAAAATTTTTTTTAAAGAGTATATCTTTGCTTCCCTTTGCAACTGAAACATCGAATTGATAATTTTGCGAAAGTTTGTAGACGTGTATGCTGCTTTTCTATCGATTTCACTCCATTTCGTTCACCCGGTAAAAACAGAACAAAGCTCGAAATTTAAAACCAATAACTGGTGTTATTTTCCTGAAAGCTACGAGACACTAGCACTCGTATTAGTATATTGACCAGAACTTAAAATTTATAACTGGCTGTACTTCCTGAAACAGGCAAATTTTGAGATATACTCAAAAAATGAGAGAGACACGGGTCGAGCTTATTCACTCCTGAGACTAGTAACACAGACAAAACTCTCTCTCTCTCACTCTCTCTCTCTCTCTCTGTGCGGGGTGTGTGTGTGTGTGTGTGTGTGTGTGTGTGTGTGTGTGTGTGTGTGTGTGTGTGTGTGTGTGTTTAAATGAATATGATCAAAACAGTGACAAGTTACAAGTGCTTTCTTCAGTGGGGCTTTATTAATACCTCAAAGCCAACTGTAAAAATAAATGGTGAAAACAGTGACATCTCAGAAACAAAACCAAAGATTCCACAAGCATCTAGGCTTTTGTTAAAAGGATTCCAAGTAAATCATAATAAATGTAATGTTTAATGAAACCGTCTTCCTTAAAGAAAGAAAAGAAACAAAATTAGACAATTTGTCTCTGTGGTCATAAATCAAGATCAAATCTCCGAAAACATATATTGTAGGCAAATGTTTTCTTTCGCTGCATGTTTATTGTGGTTTGATCTTCACCACTCGTTCAAAATGAGCACATACATTCCTCAGGTAGATTTGCTCTTCACAAAGATCTCTTCCTTCGATTGGAAAAAGAGGTTTGTATGAGAGCCACTTCTTTGTGAACACTGCAACAGTTGTTTGGAACAAGGTGGCAGCCGCATGGATTTCAACGTCGGACCCCCAAGAGTTAGGTCTGAGGGTGTTGGCAAGAAGATAATTGCCAATACTGGTGCCCATATAGCCTGAGAATGGTTTCTCGTTCTGCAGCATGAAGTCGATGAGTTTGGCACGAATTTCTTCTTGGAGGTCCTGTGTGCCACACACTTCCAGACTAAGTGCACGATAAAAACAATTCCAGTCCCCAACTATTGTGTCTACCTGAAGGGGATCTGTAAGCAGCTCAGAGCAAGATCTTTCAGGTAGATCACACAACAATGGAAGACCATGGAGTCTCGACTGTTCCTGTCGCCAGGCACGGTTTGTTGGCACAAATGCCTCTCTCGTAGCCGCTTCTTGGAAAGTGATCTGCACCTCATCAGTCTCTTCTTCAGCCGAATCAGTTAGAAAGCTTTCGTCATCCACTTCAGTTTCATAGCCGTATTCCTCCCTCTCAGTTGTGTAGCTGTCATTCTCCATTCCTGTTCCTCCCATGTTTTCGAATTCTTCTTCCTTAGTTGTGAAGCTGTATTCCTCCGTGTCAGACATGCAATTGTCATCTTTTGCCCAAGCGTCTCCCAGGCAGTTGTCTTGTTCTACTTCAGTTTCTTTGCTTCCTGGTGCGCTGTACTCCTTCTCAGAACACTCACCATCTGCGTCAGACATACTTGCATGTTTTGTCGTGTCTGTCGCATGGTCTCATCGAACTCACCCTCTTCTTTACCTGTATCATCACAACAGCGCCCATCATCTCGGTCTTGTTGGGTTTCATCCGGCAAGTCTTTCTATTCAGTTTTCTGGAAGAATTGTGGGATAGTTGTCTGAGTCTCCAAATTAATGAGATGCTTGTGTAAGGTTTCAGTGAATGATGTCAATGCCTGTGAGACAGGATGCCCCGGCACAAACACTTGCATACAGTAGAGATAAACTTTTTGGAGGGAATCCAGCAAGTCTTTCCGGCTGATGATGGGTGTGGGGTCTGCCTCGTCGTCACTGTTCTGCTCGGTTGTTTCTTCACCCACGGACCAGGACATGTCAGACTTCTGGACATCCTCATCCACGTTGACATACTCTTCAACGTCTATGTCAAACTCTGCCAAAAATCTGTCTCTAAGTGACTGGGGAATCGCGCTGTCATCATCCGAGTTGAACGAACTGTCGTGACTTGGAATCACTGGATCGAAATTTGCTTTTCGAAAGCAGTTGGCGATGGTTTTTGTTGTAACGTGTCCCCATGCTTGCTTCAGAGTAATCAAGGCATCAAGAAGAGTGATTTGGAAGTCTCCACTTGGTAGTCCAGAATCAATGTGCGCGATCAATTTCACCACCATCGCTATTCGATAGTGAACTTTTATGGTCTTGATGGTGCCCTGATCTAAGGGCTGAAGTTTACTTGTAGCATTTGGGGCGAGAAATAAAAGTGCTGTTGCTTTCAGTCGAGCTTGCACATTTCTGTCATGAGCAGAACAATTATCCAGCACAAGCAAGACTTTACGGTTTTGTGCGTGCATGGAATTGTCAAAGTCGATGAGCCATTCGGTGAAGAGCTCTGCTGTCATCCATGCTTTTGCGTTGCCGGTGTATTTCACTGGTGGCGACTTCATGCCCTTGAAGCATCTTGGGTTTTTCGAACGGCCGATTGTGAAAACTGGCAGTTTCTCTGTTCCGTCCATATTTGTTGCCACGAGGAATGTCAATCTTTCTTTCGATTTGTTGCCCCCAAAGCATTTTTCGGTTTTGAAGACAAGAGTTCTCTCTGGGAGTAGCTTCCAGAACAACCCGCTTTCGTCAACATTGAACACGTCTTTTGGGTGGTATGAAGCGATTTTGGGTTTGAGAATCTCCTCTACCCATGCGTCAGTGATGCTTTCATCGACAGCTTTTCTTTCACCGGACATCGTTTTGCACATGATATCGTGTCTTCGTTTAAAGCGATGCAGCCAACCTTCGTTGCATTTCCAGTTTGCATGTCCTAGTTTTCTTGCTATTTCTGAGGCCTTTTCCATCAAGATATTGCCAGTGATTGGGACATTTGCCGCGCGAGCAACTGAAAACCATTCCAGAAGGGCCGTGTCAACGCTTTCCTTCTGGCATTTCCGTTGTCTCTGTTGACCAGACACTTTTCCAGAGAAAAAGAGCCTTTTATACTTCTCCCTATCTCTCATGATACCCGACAGAGTGCTTTTGGGAATCATGTGCTCTTCGGCAATTATGGTCTTTTTCTTTGTCGGGTTTGATTCAACCTCATTGCTGATGTCGATCTTTTGTTTTAACGTGAGGGTTCGCGTTTTCGGTTTCTTTGACATTTCTGATTCGGCTTCGATATCTGAAAACACACACACAGGAGCAAGTTATTGGCGTATGACATAACCTAATCACACACACACACACACCACACACAACACACACACACCACACACACACACCCCACACACACACACAAATGCGCACGCATTACTGTCCGCACAAATCAATGCACGCTCCACTTCGTTCCTGTCCTCCACCCGCACCCCCTCCCCTCCACCCTCACACACACACACACACACACACACACCAAATATGCGCGCTTCTATACGCACAAGCCAATGCACGCTCCATCTCCCCCCCCCCGCCCCCCTCCCCCCCTCACACACACACAAGCATTCACACACACACACAAGCATTCACACACACACACACACACACACACACACACACACACACACACACACACACACACACACACACTGGGAGACTGCATGGTACACACTTCCTCCCCTACACACGCCAAAAGAAATAATCGTGCACGCACAAAACTAAGCCCGAGCTCATATCCTTTCGACTAGCCTATAAACCACGCCAATCGCAAATCTCCCAAGGTTACCTTTCGACCTGCCCCTCCCCTGTGCCCCTCCCTCGGCCATCCCATCTCTAACCCTGAACCCACCACCTAATTCACGCACGCAAACTTACCACTCTTACTGTCCAAACAATGGCGCCTGCAAAACATGTGGCACGCGTCATCAGTTTCCCGCATACTCAAAAAACAGGTGACGTGTTCGTTTCCGTAGGATAATTATAGCCGTGACGAAATATGTTTATCTTCCCGACGTGCTTTTCAAGCAAAAAAAAAAAAAAAAATGACTCTCCGACAGTGTTTAGAGTTTGGCTTATCTGTCAAAATCATGTTTGAGATGTCCGTGTTTGAGTTAGCTATTTTTTGACAGAGTTTGGCTTATACGAATTAGAAATAGTCTTACAAAGAGGGGGGTCTGGTGGGGAATTGGTTTTGGTTTCATATATCCGAGTTTTTTGCTTAAGCGTGTTTCGTTTAGGTGAGTGCGGCTGTATACGTAAAGGAAGTTTTGACATGAAAACAGCTCATAGTAATCATAGGGTAACGCCAGTGTTTTAGAATTAACTCAGGCCTACATAATAGGTGATTGTAAGGCTGTATTTTGTTGTTTTTTAAAAAAATTGAAGCCAAGGGGTAGGTGATAGCTGAAAATTTGGGCTATGATTGGTGGGGGGGGGGGGGGGGGGGTCATGTGAGACGAGTTTATACATAATAGCTAGATGTGTTGTGATTCAGACCTTTAATTATTTGTTTACTTTATATGTTCCTTTTTGAAGGTAAGATACATACACGTCATTTACATGTAACCAAGATTATTCCAGTGGTAGGCTGATAAAATACCGGTACAAAATATAGACTAGGTAAAACATAAGTGTGGGTAGGGCCGCGGGACCTGGCCAGCTCATGGGTTTATGTGCAGGCCTAGTTAAGGCATGTGCCACGCCCACGCCACAGTCACCATACACGTGGCACCTGTGACGTTAGCGCACGTGGAATTCGTTCGAGCAAAGAGACGTCATCTTGAGAAACTGAAACCGAGAGGTAGCTACTTATACTGTGGAAGTCAGGAATTTGTTCAGGAGGGATTCATGGACCTCAATTTCAGACAGGTTGTGCACTGCATCAGATCTGACGCACTTGTCCGGCAGACCCTTTTTGAGTTTGATCAAAACCCTTTATCCTGGCGAGGTCTTGAAATGGAGTGAGGGGAAGGGGGAGGAGACAGTAGATAGGGTAAACTTAACTAAAAACTGATTTTTTGATTATGTAAAATCCGACGTCAGGAATTTGCCTTGCAAAACCAGAAGTGCAGTCCCTTCAGTTACCAAAACTATAAAGAAACTGGTGTCAGTTCAAGGAAATGCCAATGAAAATAAAGGCATATTTGAAACGATGGCACAGTGACGCTAAGGGCCACCCCAACTCGGCTGTTTCCGGGCACCATGTGTTCCAAAGCGATTTTTTTTTTAATTCAAATTGATCACTTGCTGACCCCATGTTACAGCTGAGCAACACTCCAAACAGTCTGATCATGTGAGAGTCGCGTAATGTATAAATACGAGGTTCTGTAGAAGCTGTTAGTAGCCTTTGGATCTAAATCAATTGCTCATAAAATGGCAGTTGGTCGGATTTTACATCAGGCTTGAATACCTGCGTGATCTAGAATCTAATTCCCGACCAGAATCTCTCTCTTTACTTTTCATCTCCCCCCCCCCCCCCCCCCCCCCTAGTTTTGCGCTCTGTAGCTTGATCTGGCTCTTTCTCTCGCTTTCAAGCATCACAGCATGCGTGTGTGTGTTATAACGTGTCAGATGGCAACCACGTAGATCTAGCTAGGTAAGCCTACAAAACTGAGGCACTGACTATGCTTCCTTTCAAAAAAGTAGACTTAGGCAACAGGAAGGGACGTCGGTCGTTTATGGACGCAGTGGACGGAGGGAACAGATGGAAACAAGGCATAAAATTAAAAATATATTGTTCAACGGAAAATTAATCATTTTGTTGCCGTTGATGGACAATTTATCAAATAATGTGTACTGCCTTCACGGTATTCATGCTGGTCAAAGTTTAGATCACCCCTAATCAGATTTTACATCACTTGTCGGAAGAGTCCTCTTGTCCTTGAAAACAGTGCTAAGCAGACCCGTGGGCATAGTCTAAAGCTCAAGAAAGGGAGTTGCAATAGTTCGCTGCGCCAGCACTTTTTCTTCTATCGAGTGGTGAATCCCTGGAACGCGCTTCAAGGCCAGTCTGGATCGCCTTTGGGCAGACCGCATGTATCTGATTAGGTAGACTTTCAGACGGTTGCGCCATCAATACCCACGCAAGAAGTTTTTCAACTGTATGAATAACCAATTTTTTGTGTGTGAAAAAGACCAGACTAAAGGCTGAATAGCCTAAACCAGTCTGCAGCAGTATGGAATTTAGATTATCATGTACCCGGGCAGCTTCGTTCTTTAGCATATCATAAGATCGTAGTACCCCTTTAACTTTTTTAAGACCAGTAATCAATCACAGAAAGTATACTATAGGCATTAAGCTGCTCTAGCTAGTCATCTACGAAATATTTCTGAAGATAACGCATCAAAACTTGTATGTAACCTCGTTACCTTGTCAAGGCTTGTGATTGAATCGGTTGGTTTTACATCAGTTTACTTTACCCGCCTTTGCACAGCTGCGAGCGTCCGTAAAAAAAAACAAAAAAAACAGCTGACGGTTCATGGCGCTTTGACGAACGAGTGTTGATGTTACACTGTGTAAACCCTTGATTGGTCATCGTGTAAGATCAATAATAATCGAAACGATGCTTGTTGTGTTGTTGATAAGTGGAGTTGCAGTCTCAAATTGCGATTCTTTCATTTTGTGCTGTCGCTCAACGGAAGTCGGATTTTCTGCTGATTGTTTTTAACCTCTGCAAACTTCAAGGATTAAAAAAATTGCGATGATTTGGTACTTACTAATTATCATTAAATTATTTCTTTTCTGTTGTGCAAAAGGCCTTTTTAATTTTTATTGATTGTGGATGAAGAGTTTATCAGAGTACCAGCTGTCCATGGAACTCAACATTCTTCTTAGAAGCCACGTCTCGGCTGCCTCAATCTTGTTCTGGTTTTGCTTGTTGACTGTCCATGCCTCACAACCGTATAACATTATCGGTTCAAGAACTCTCTTCCTGATGTTCATTGATAGGCGTTTGTTGGTAAGAATGCTTTTCATCTACTTGAATGCTGTGATGTGCGTCTGCCATCTGGTGAAATGATCGTTCCCAGATATTTAAACTTAACAACCTGTTGCAAGGTTGTGCTGTTTACTGTTATTTTGCGTGACGGGTTTTCCTGTTTTTTACTGATCACCATGACTTCAGTCTTCTTGCTGTTTAGTTCCAACCTCTTACCTTTGCTTTCTATTTCTAGGAGAAACTGACTCCAGCTAGGAAAACTGACTGCAGGGATATTGTGTAGGAAAAACTGACTCCAGCTAGGAAAATTGACTGCAGGGAGTATCAGGAAAACTGACTGCAGGGAGTATCAGGTTGGAAAAACTTTATCAGCTTGGAAAACTGACTGCAGGGAGTATCAGGTAGGAAAAACTGACTGCAGGGTGTATCAGGTAGGAAAAACTGACTGCAGGGTGTATCAGGTAGGAAAAACTGACTGCAGGGTGTATCGGGGAGGAAAAACTGACTGCAGGGTGTATCAGGTAGGAAAAACTGACTGCAGAGAGTATCAGGTAGGAAAAACTGACTGCAGGGTGTATCAGGTAGGAAAAACTGACTGCAGGGTGTATCAGGTAGGAAAAACTGACTGCAGGGAGTATCAGGTTGGAAAAACTTTATCAGCTTGGAAAACTGACTGCAGGGTGTATCAGGTAGGAAAAACTGACTGCAGGGTGTATCAGGTAGGAAAAACTGACTGCAGTGGTGTATCAGGTAGGAAAAACTGACTGCAGGGTGTATCAGGTAGGAAAAACTGACTGCAGGGTGTATCAGGTAGGAAAAACTGACTGCAGGGTGTATCAGGTAGGAAAACTGACTGCAGGGTGTATCAGGTAGGAAAAACTGACTGCAGGGAGTATCAGGTAGGAAAAACTGACTAAAAACAAAACAAAACCTGACTCCAGGTTAGTCTGTTGAAAAACTGACTGCAGGGAGTAGTGGGTAGGAAAAACTTGACTGACAGTGATTCTAGGTAGGAAAACCTGACTTTGGTAATGTTGAAGTCTTAAGGGAATCTGGAAAGATGAAGTTATCAAGTATGACCATGGGGCACTAGTCAACATTGTCACTGTTGGTTAGGGCAGTATGGTAGGTGTCAATCATGTGGTCAAGCTATATCCAGGTCACTGCAGATTAATAAAACAACTTGCCCTGTTGCTTGGTAGATGTGAGCCATCATCCTGAAACCAGTGCTTGCTAACTGAGATGGAACAGCAGTAGAAGCAGAAATAGACCGTGATTGGTTTTTCAGTTTTCAGAGGGACTCATTCCTTGAAGTAACTTGTGCATTATTAGTGTACAAATTTAAATGTAAAGTTTTATAAAATAGGCAGTGGCTGGTTTTCTGTTTTCAGAGAGACATATATTTGTTAAGTAAGTTGCGCATTACTGTACAAATAACTTTATAGTGTTTGTAAGTAGGCAGTGACTGGTTTTCCATTTTCAGAGAGATGTATTCCTTGTTCAGTAAATTGCACACTAGTGTACAAATTTAACTTTAAAGTGTTATTAAGTAGGCAGTGATTGGTTTTTCAGTTTTCAAAGAGATGCATACCTTGAAGTAAGTTGCACACAAAATTGAAGTGTTATTAAATAGGCAGTGATTGGTTTCCAGTTTTCAGAGACACATTCCTTGAAGTAAGTTCTGCATTAGTGTACCAGTTTAACTTTAAAGTTTTATAAAATAGGCTGTGGCTGGTTTTTCAGTTTTCAGACAGATGCATTCCTTGAACTAAGTTGCTTATTAGCGTACAAGTTTAACTGTAACGTTTTATAAAATAGGCAGTGGTTGGCTTCTGTTTTCAAAGACTTGGAGAGACACATTCCTTGAAGTAATTTGTGCATTAGTGTACAAATCTGAAGCGTTATTAAATAGGCAGTGATTGATTTTCAGTTTTCAGTGAGACACATTCCTTGAAGTAATTTGCGCATTAGTGTACAAATTTAACTTTAAAATGTTATTAAATAGACAGTGACTGGTTTTCCGTTTTCAGAGAGACGCATTCATTGAAGTAACTTATGCATTAGTGTACAAATTTAACTTTAAAATGTTATTATAAATAGGCAGTAATTGGTTTTCAGTTTTCAGAGAGACTCATTCCTTGAAGTAAGTTGCGCATTAGCATACAAAAATTCAACTTTAAATTGTTTTCAGATAGGCAATGATTGGTTTTCCGTTTTCAGAGAGATTTATTTCTTGAAGCAACCTGCATATTATACACTACGCACAAAAAGTTAAGGATCACTTGCACAAAAATTCATAACTTTCAAAATAAGAAAGCCAATGCGTTGAAGTTTGGCAAACATTTAATTCCATGCTTTAGTGATAACGATACACAATTGCCTTCAATTTCGAGCAATCGTTTGTTGTGTACATTTGATCAAAGTGGGTACGTATCGAAATTTGATTTCCCAAAGTCATTGAAATCACAAGACAGGGCATTCTGATGCTCCCAAAAGTTCAGTAATGCGTGTAACCGCCATGGCTGTTCTGGCACTCGACGCAGCGAGTCCTCATCGAGTTGACCAGGTTGGTGAAGATCCTCTGTGGAAGCGCCTGCCACTCAGCCTGCAGCATCTGGTAGAGGTGTTGGGCATCCCTGGGAGGGGGGTGGTTGCTCCTCACTTTGCGATCCAGCTCATCCCAGAGGTTCTCAATCGAGTTGAGATCGGGACTGCATGCTGGCCACTCCATTCTGTTGACTCCAGACTGCTGCAGGAAGTCGTTGACCACCCTTGCCCTGTGGGGGCGAGCATTGTCATCCTGGTAGACAGCCGTCGGTCCCATCTGCTGCAGTGTAGGCACAGCCAGCGGTCGAAGGATCTCATCCCGGTATCGGAGGCCAGCCAGGTTCCCTGTACATGATACAAGGGTGTTCTGTGGTGAAGGCTGAAGGCCTACTACTGGTGGAATGTCTTCTTATAAAGCCAAGCAAGAGACAGCATCTCACACATAAACAGCAGTGCTTGCACGTGCATAGTGGTTTTTCCATCTGGCTTGTGCAATGTGTTCAGGCAGAACGGTCCAAAACAAGGTCCTTTTTCGCAAGTTTCCGCTTTTCCGTTTGCGGCCAAGCTCAGTAGTAGAGAATCCCGTGCAATTTTCGCACTAACACAACATCGCCCACTTACAGCTGAACAAGAATTCATAACAATTTGGCTGGACTGAGAAATAAATAACAGTAGCGAACTGAGTTTATTACGCACCTGTTTTCTCATAGTGATCCTTAACTTTTTGTGCGTAGCTTATTTATTTTAAATTTTTCATTCAGTTGTGTTTTTTAAATCCCCTGTGCAATAAATTGGACGGAGTGGTCAATGCCAGGGCATCTCCTTAGATTATGTGTGTGAATGCATTGATAAGCATACTTTTTTCCTTTTTTTTGTTTTTGTTTGCTGTTGAGGTATGTTTTGAAACTGTCATAGCCCTGATATGGCTCTACACAGTCGGCTGGGCTTGAAACAAAAACAATAACACAGGTTGTACTCATACCATGAAGGTTGCTGGGGGGTTTTTAAACTAGGGACATGGAACTGCATAGTGCCATGAAATTTGTGTTCAGTTAGACAGAAAATTTTTGATTAAGAACTTTTCCCATTAGATTGTGGTTTGTGATTATAAATTGTGGTTTGAGATTACAAAACTACAAACATTTGTTATGCATTATTGTAATGTTTTCCATAGACTTCAGTAAACTTGTGATGTACAATTAGTATCTGGGCAGGGCAGTAGGTTTTCAGTACATCATTGAAATTTGCCCCATAGTTAAGTCTTGTCAGAATATTAACAAGATGAAAGCAAAACCGTGTCGCCCTAATGACCAGAAGTTTTCAGTCCCTGTTGTCGAAGTGTTCACAAAATTCACGAATAGCGATTTTACAGTAAATGCTGCCTGCTTTCAGGCCCACCCAATGATGTGACATGATGTACAAAAAGCTGGCACACTATAGGTGGCAGCACACTCAGAGGGAGTGCAAGTACATTCAGGCTAGTTGCATAATGGGAAGATGTGCTGTCCACCAAGAGCCCAAGGTACTGTAGATGGCCTAACAGTCAGGCTGGTTTTGTGATGGGAACAATGAAGTATTGACTTGGATTTGACATGACGTGCAACCATCAAGAGCCCAGCACACTATAGGTGGCAGCACACTCAAGATGGGAGTGCTGCTGCCTTCAGGCTGGTTTTGTGATGGCAGCACAGTCAGAGGGGAGTGTTCCCATCTTCAGGCTGGTTTTGTGATGGGAATGATGAAGTATTGGCCTAGATTTGACATGACGTGCAACCATCAAGAGCCCAGTACACTGTAGGTGGCAACACACTCAAGATGGGAGTGCCGCAGCCTTCAGGCTGGTTTTGTGATGGCAGCAGTCTAGTGCTGATGTAGCCCAGCACACTGTAGGTTGTAGCACACATATATAGGAGAGTGACCTTAACCTCAGGCTGGTCTGGCCTCAGGCTGGTCTGGTGGGCCATGTATTGGGACTATGCTGACATTTTGAGTGTTCAGCACTTTGCTATTGGGTCAGATCATGGCTGTGGTGGGCCATTTGGCAGTAGCAGCTTGTGGATATGAAAAAATCCTTTGTTGCTTTCATAGTGTTTGTATTTACAGGTTTGTGCTAGGTCAGGTGGAAAAAGAGAGGAAAGGAAAAATAGGAAGAAAGAAAAATAGGAGGGAAATAAGGGGAACATTCAATCTGTTAGCAAGCTGCAAGAGAAGAATGTATCCCATACAAGAACAGAAAGCAGCACAGCAACAACCACAAATACATGCCTATGACAGTTCCTGGACCAGTTTTGTGAGTATGTGTGGAATGGGTGTGACCGTGCTGATTAAAAAAACAGAAAAAAAAAGAAAAAAAAGGAAAACAAAAAGACAAAAAAAGAACAAAGAAAAAATGTCAGAAAAGGGAAAAAAAACCCAAATGAGCGAAAAAAGAAAAAGAGAGAAAAAAAAGACCATACTGTGTAGATTGCAAACCTGTTTTCTAGCAGGATCTTTGGTGGTTCATGACTGTCTGCTGGCAGCATGGGATACCAGCAGTATTGACACTGTGTGCTGTTGACAAGCATGGGGGACATCAGCGGCAACATTGTGATCTTCACTGCTTGGTAGATTGTGTGAAATGTGTGAAGTGACAACAGAATTATTGTGATCTTTAGTGCATCGTAAGTGGTGTGATGTGCATGTGTTGTGTGAAGGTTTTAAGTGGATCTGTGGTGTCACGGGACACTACTTTTCCTGGAGTGACAGACCAGGGGACCACTTTACCTTGTGGTTTCTGTATGTGCACTTTTTTGTTTTTTAAGGGGCATGTAATATTTGTGTGCATATGGTGTGTGTGTGTGTGTGTGTGTGCTTGCTTTTTTTTTCCTTTGACATATCATATGTGTGGTCTTGTATTCTTTCATTTTTTTTTCAAATCTTATAATGTATGGTTTCTCACTTTGCTGGGCATGGGACGTTGGGGAGGGGGGGGGGGGGGCGTATGGAGGGGGGGGGGCTGTGTTTATGTGGAGATGGGCATGAGTGTGTGTGTGTGTGTAGTTTGGTGCACATGTGCACAAATACACTGATTCTTCTCCTGATGAGTCAGCATTTTGAAAAAAGTACAAGGAACTTTCCTTAAGTTATAAAATGATATGAGAGACAAAATCCAGAAAGAGAGAAAAGGAAAAAGACATGTTCCATGATACAGGTAGTAGGAGCCTAAAATAGAAAAAAAGACAAGTTCTTAGACAAGAAATTAGACAAGAATCAAACGGAAAAAAGTGAAGAGCAAGGAAGTCTCCTTATTACAAAAAATGGAAAACTGACATAAAAACATAAAGCAGAGAGATGGTCTAGCTTCAAGCACAGCTCTAATTAAACCCCCCGTTGGGTTGCCGGGGGCTCTTACAGTATAAATAGTATCCCCGCCTTCTGGAAATTCTGTGCTAGAAATTTCCTCTTTTCTGTCACTCTCTTTGTTTCTGCCTTGTTGTCTTGCTTTCTGTCATTTCTACTTATTTTCTGCTTAATGGTCCATTCACCTGTATTTTTTCGATAAAGTCTTACGTACTTTTTCTTCGGATTGATAATTGAGTATATGTATTAAGTGCATTTTTGGCTCTAAGGAGGTGAGATATGCGGAAGCAATTTTAGGTAATTTATGCCCGTTTTTATATATGTTTTGGTGTCCTTGTGTATGCTTATATTTGTATTCAGATGTGTTTTTTAAATCTCCCCTGTGCGATAAATCAGACGGAATGGTCCTACGCCGGGGGCATGTCCTTAGGTTATGTGCGCAAATGCATTGATATGTGTACTTAATTTTCTTTTTTCTTTTTTTCCTGTTGGAAGTTTTGTGTGTTTTGAAGCGGTTATAGTCCTGATGTGGCTCTGCGCAGTCAGCTGGGCTTTAAACAACAATAAAAGAAAGAAAGCTAAAATTAAAGTCACTCACAATTCATGTGGGAACAATTTGATGGACCACCTGTTCTCCTTAAAAAAAAAAACAAAAAATAACAACAACAGCACTGAAGGAAAAACAAAACAAAACAAAGAAAAGTACAGTTTGCGACATTTGGTAAATTGTTCACTTGACAAGGTTGAATAGGAAAATTCGGGTTCATCAGTACTCTCTTCATAAAAAATTACTTTTTTTCTTCAATTCATAGTCATCATTCATTAGTTTACCTGTTTGATTTCACAGTTACCTTTGTACTTAAAGTTACTGTTGTTTTCTATGTTACTGTTTCTCTAAGTTACTGTTGTTTTTCAGGTTACAATTATCCAAAGTCTGTTGCTCTCTAGGTTACTGTTCTTCACGTTAAACTGTTCTCATTACTGTTGTTCTCCATCTTACTGTTCTCTAAGTTACTGTTGTTCTCCTCTGGTGGGAACGCTGGGTGCTCTTTCAGTATAAAGTATCCCCACCCTCCGGAAATTCTGTGCTAGAAATTTCCTCTTTTCTGTAATTCTCTTTGTTTCTGCCTTGCTTTTTTGCTTTCTGTCATTTCTTCCTATCATTTTTGCCTTGCTGGTCTGTTCACCTGTATGTATTCGAAAAAGTCTTCATACTTTCTCTTAGGATTGATAATTGGGTACATGTATTAAGTGCAATTTTGAATCTAGGGAAATGAGATATGGGGAAGCAATTTTAGGTAATTTAGGCCTGTTTTTGTGTGTATATGCTTTAGTGCTAGGGTCATCTCCTTAGATTATGTGCACAAATGCATTGGAATGTGTACTTTTTCTTTTTTTACCTGTTTGAAGCATTGTGTTGTTTTGAAACAGTTATAGCCTTGATAGACTATGTAGTTAGCTGGTTTTAAACAAAAAATAGCAATAAGATGTTATTCTTCTCTTTACTGTTGTTCTCCAGGTTACTGCTGTTCTCCAGTTTACTTTTGTTCTCTAGTTTACTCTTCTCCAGTTTGCTGTTCTCCATGTCACTCTTGTTCTCCAGGTTACTATGCAAGTTTTGGTAGTTCTCCAGGTTACTGTTCCAAGTTTTGGTAGTTTCCCAACTTACTGTTCAATTACTCTTCAATTACTCTTGTTGTCCAGCTTACGGTTGTATTCCAAGTTACTGTTGTTCTCCATATTACTATTATTCTCGAAGTCACTGATCACATTACTGGTGTTCTCTAAGTTCTCCAAAATACTGGTGTCTCCAGTTGGTGGTTCTCCAAGTTAAGGTTGTCTGGTGTCTCCAATTGGTGGTTCTCCGAGTTAAGGTTGTTATTCCGGTTACAAAAACTAAAAGAAATAAAATGTAAAGTTAGTTTGATTTTTTTTTTTATCAAAGTTGAAAATGTGAATTTAAATTTCCATTGCTTTTACAACTTCTATTATTTCATTAGGTGTGTTGTAATATTAAATTAGAATATTTTGATTTTGGATGTTCTTTTCTGGAATTTGGATGTTCTTTTCTGGAACATAACTTACAGACGTGTGTTGGTAATATTGTGGAATACATATTGCAGTTGCTCTGAGTATCTAGTATTGTCATGATGTTGGGGAACACATTCGACTTGCTCTGAGTATCTTGTTTTTATGATAATGTTTTGTACTACATCTTCCAGTTGCTTTGAATATCTTGACATTATCACAACAATAATATTGTGAACTAGCTATTTCAGCTTGTTGCTCCAAGAATCTTATCATGATTATAATGTAGTTATCTTAGCATGATTATGATCATCACATAGCATGATATGATCACATAGTATGATAATATAAGGTCAAGTATCTTAGCATGATTGATGACATAGCATGATTAGCGACAATAAGGTGTCTTCCCTATGATGCATCCTAATTTACATCCTATTTTTATGTTGTAGACACTTATAGCTCACTGTGCAGCGTTCCTGTGTGCTTACTTGGCTCACACAGTTGTGAACGAAAAATCGGAAAACTCCTACGACATCAGCGGACGGCTTATAGGCAATATAGCAACACTTTTTGTACGACGTCAGCTGACGGCTTATAGGCACTAAAAGGGTTAAGCTGGAGACAAGAGGTGATACTTTATTATTGTTTTACCTTGATGTTATCGCTTATGGTTAATTGTACTTTGTTTTGTGTGTGTTTTTTTGGGGGGGTGGGGGTGGAATGGGGGTATTGGAGAGGGAAAATGTGGGAGAGGAAAAGAAACGGTTAGGGAGAGGTGTTAGAGGAAGTGAAAATTTTGGGAAAGTGGGGAAGGGGAAAGAGAGGGGATTGAGTGGGAGGGAAGGGGTTGAGAAGAGAGAGAAGAGGGATGTGGTGGGAGGGAAGGGGGTTGTGGTGGGAGGGAGGGGTTGAGTTGGGAGGGAATGGGGTTATGGGAAGGGTGGGAGGGAAGGGGAAAGGGGGGGGGTTGGGAAGGGTGGGAAGGGAAGGGTGGGGGGAAGGGGGTTGGGGAAGGGTGGGAGGGAGGGGGTTGGGAATGGAGGAAGGGTGGGAGGGAAGGGGGTTGGGAAGGGTGGGAGGGAAGGGGGTTGGGAAGGGTGGGAAGGAAGGGTGGTGAGGGAAGGGTGGAGGAGGGGAGGGGGTGGGAAGGGGTGGGAGGGTAGGGGGGTTGGGATGGGGAGGGAGGGAAGGGGGTTGGGGAGGGAGGGAAGGGGATGGGGAGGGCGGGACAGGGTTGGGGTGGGAGGGGGGGAGGGAGGGGGGGGCTTGGGCAGGGTGTACTGTGTATGTGTGTGTGTTTCGGATATAATGGCTTGTTTTCTTTCTGTTTCAGATGAGACGGGCTCCTGCAGATGACTGTTCTGAATTAAAGATAAGTTGTTTATATGTCTATTAATGTTTAAACGTTTTCTTTTTTGATGGGCATGCATAGTGGGTGTTTTCATGTTTCCATAAGCCAGACACTGACATGGCTTACAGGATTTTTAATATGCATACTATTGCATATTTGACATTTTGTGTGCGTATACACATGAAAGGATGGGTCTAGACGTGGCAAGACTGCCCCCACGCTGACCTGGAAGATTGGGAAAACACTCCATCTTTTTCCCACCAGGCAGAGGTTCTAGGCGGATTGAACCCAGGCCCTTTCTATTGGAAGTCAGATATTTACCCACTATGCTATGCCCATTGTATTAGTTCAAAGCTGTTACAGTTAAAATTTTCATAGCATTGAGTTATGATGGTTGTATTATTGATAGCTTGTACAAGTATGAGTGATATTATTTAACTGGTTAATGAGTACTTTTTAAATTAGTTTATGTAGGGTTTTTGTATTAAATTCAGCTTTGTTGCTATAACATACTTTGAAGATTATAAGTTGTTTCGGTTGTAATGTGTAGAAATAATAAACTTACACTTGTACTATGCATGAAAAATAGTATTCATTCAGTTTTTTTGAGGTCATGTTATTTGTAACCAGAAAAAACATGAAGAATAAGAACGCATATTTAATACAACATTATTTGGATTTCATGTTATTTGTGTTTTAACGTTAGGTCTAAAATTCATTTTTGTACGAGTTACTGGAGTTGAAAAGTATGGGAGTGGGGGTGGACAGTATTATTTGTGGTTTTGCATTATTAGGTATTACATCTTTCTTTTTCTTTTTTTTGGTCTTATGTTTGCAGATATGGTTTCCCTGGAGGACAAGGATGATGGTGGTCTTCAGAGCCAAGATGCCGGCACCAAATCACAATTGAAGAATTACGTGAAGCCATGGACTCCGGTCAGGGAAAGTAATCTTTGTTGATCATGTGCTGTCATGTTTTAAACCTTTATTTCTACAGGTGGGACATCATGTTTTAAACCATTATTTCTGCACGTGAGATGTCATGATTTATACCTTTATTTCTGCAGGTGAGACATGTTTTAAATCCATTATTTCTACAGTGAGATGTCATGTTTTAAACCATTTTTTTCTGCAGGTGAGATTGTCATGTTTTAAACTTTTATTTCTGCAGCTGAGACATCTTGTTTTGAACCTGTATTTCTGCAGGTGAGACATCATATTTTCAGCCTGTGTTTTTTAAAGTGAGACACCCTGTTTTAAACCTTTATTTCTTAAAGTGAGACATGTTTTAAACCTTATTTCTACAGGTGATATATCATGTTTTAAACCTTTATTTCTACAGGTGAGACATCATGTTTAAATCTGTCTACAGATGAAATGTCATGTTTTAAATCTTTATTTCCACAGGTGTGACAACATGTTTGAACCTTATATCTTCAGGTGAACATGTCTTAAACCTATATTTTTGCAGGTGAGATGTCATGTCAGGGAAAGTAATCTTTGTTGATCATGTGTTGTCATGTTTTAAACCTTTATCTCTACAGGTGGGACATCATGTTTTAAACCATTATTTCTGCACGTGAGATGTCATGATTTATACCTTTATTTCTGCAGGTGAGATGACATGTTTTAAATCCATTATTTCTACAGTGAGATGTCATGTTTTAAACTTTTATTTCTGCAGCTGAGACATCTTGTTTGGAACCTGTATTTCTGCAGGTGAGACATCATATTTTCAGCCTGTGTTTTTTAAAGTGAGACACCCTGTTTTAAACCTTTATTTCTTAAAGTGAGACATGTTTTAAACCTTATTTCTACAGGTGATATATCATGTTTTAAACCTTTATTTCTACAGGTGAGACATCATGTTTAAATCTGTCTACAGATGAAATGTCATGTTTTAAATCTTTATTTCCACAGGTGTGACAACATGTTTGAACCTTATATCTACAGGTGAGACATGTCTTAAACCTATATTTTTGCAGGTGAGATGTCATGTCTTAAATGTATATTTCTACACGTGAGACATGTTTTAGACCTTTATTTCTGCAGCTGAGACATTTTGTTTTAAAGCTATATTTCTGCAGATGTGACATGTTTTAATTGTTTATTTCTACAGGTGAGACGACATGTTTGGACCTTATTTCTGTGGGTGAGACATGTTATAAACCTTTGTTTCTGCAGGTGTGGTCTTGTTTTAACCTTTATTTCTATAGGTGAGACAACATTTTAAACCTTTATTTGTATAGGTGAGACATGTTTTAAATCTTTTGTTTCTACAGGTGAGACTTCATGTTTTAAATCTTTGTTTCTGCAGGTGTGACGTGTTGTTTGAAACCTTTATTTCTACAGGCGAGACATCATATTTTAAACCTTTATTTCTACAGATACGACATGTTTTAAACCTTTATTTGTACAGGTGAGACATGTTTTAAACCGTTATTTGTACAGATGAGACATCATGTTTTAAACCTTTCCTCCCTACCGGTGAGACATCATGTTTTATACCTTTATTTCTACAGGTGAGACTTCATGTTTTAAACCATTATTTCTACAGGTGAGACATCATGTTTTAATCCTTTATTTCTGCAGGTGAGACATCATGTATTAAACCTTTATTTTTACAGGTGAGACGTCATATTTTAAATCTTTGTTTCTGCAGGTGTGACGTCTTGTTTTAGACCTTTATTTCTACAGGTGAGACATCATGTTTTAAACCTTTGTTTCTGCAGATGACATGTTTTAGACCTTTATTTCTACAGATGAGACATCATGTTTTAAACCGTTATTTCTACAGATGAGACATAATGTTTTTAACCTTTGTTTCTGCAGGTGTGACGTCTTCTTTTAAACCTTTATTTCTACAGGTGAGACGTCAAGTTTTAACCTATTATTTCTACAGGAAAGACTTCATATTTTAAATCTTTATTTCTACAGGTGCGACATAATGTTTTAAACTGTTATTTCTACAGGTGAGACATCATGTTTTAAACCGTTATTTCTGCAGGTGAGACATCATGTTTTAAACCATTTATATCTACAGGTGAGACATGTTTTAAACCTTTATTTCTACAGGTGAGACATCATGTTTAATCCTTTATTTCTGCAGGTGAGACATCATGTTTTAAACCTTTATTTTTACAGGTGAAACATCATATTCTAAACCTTTGTTTCTGCAGGTGTGACATCTTGTTTTAGACCTTTATTTCTACAGGTGAGACATAATCTTTTAAACCTTTTTCTCTACAGGTACATGTCAATGGCTGATGTGATGCGTCTAGTGTGTCGGCTAGTGACTGTGTGCTTATCACCTCTTATTTTCAGCCTGCACCACTGGCTAGCACTGCTGCTTTCAGTTATGCAAAAAGAAGAGCAGAATACATAAGTCTCTTCCTGTCAGTACATAGCCTCTCCATCAGCAAGCCCTACGTTATGCCTCCTCATTGGCGACATGTGGTAACTGAGCACCTCACGGACTCAGGATAAATCTCGAGGGACTCGGAGGAGGTCTGGCCCCCAGACGTGCGGCATGCAGGCCCACCGGTGTGTGGACATGCCCTGGTGCCCACGAACCAGATCCCCAAGCTATGGGTAAATAGCTCCACTACCGTGTGGACATCTCGGGAGAGAATAAGGCTAAGGGAGTTAACCCTGAAAAAAACCGATGGAAGGCGACAGGAAACCACCATCGTATTTTCAATTGAAGATAACAACGTAAGTAGGTGGTCCTGTGGAGCACCTTTGTCTGGTAGGAACTGTCATGCGGCGCAGGTGACACCAGACCGTCAGCCAGCTACTGTGACCAAACCCAAATCCAAACTCAAACTCAAACACAAAAACACCAAAATAACAACATGGAACATCAGAACACTGTTGCAGAAGGGAAAATTAGACAACATCAAAATGGAGATGGAAAGGCTTAACATTAGTGTTTTAGGACTAGGGGTGTGACATCTTGATTTAAATCTTTATTTCTACAGGGAGACATGTTTTAAACCTTTATTTCTACAGGTGAGACATCAGTTTTTTATACCTTAATTTCTACAGGTGAGACATGTTTTAAACCTTTGTTTCTGCAGGTGTGACATCTTGTTTTAAACCTTTATTTCTACAGATGAGACATCGTGTTTTAAACCTTTATTTCTACAAGTGAGACATGTTTTAAACCTTTGTTTCTGCAGGTTAGACTTCATGTTTTAAACCTTTATTTCTTCAGGTGAGAGATCTTGTTTTAAAGCTTTTTTTTTTTACCGGTGTGACATCCTGTTTTAAACCTTTATTTCTACAGGTGAGGCATCATGGTTTGAACCTTTATTTCTACAGGTGAGACATGTTTTGAAACCTTTTTACAGATGAGATGACATGTTTTAAATTATTTCTGCAGGTGAGGTTTCATGTTTCAACCTTGATTTCTACAGGTGAGGCATAATATTTTAAACTTATTACTTCCTGCAGGAAGCTGGTGGATAGGGTGAGGGGATCAAAGGGTTAAGTTTTTGTTTTGCTTGCATGGTTGACAATGCAGGGTTCTGGTGGACAAGGTGTGGGAGTCAAAGGGTTATACAGGTGCAGAATTCCATCAAAGATTGACCATCACATTGATGATATTAGGTGTTCTTTTTACAGGTCAGACGTCCCATCATGGTGACTAGCTGAGCACTACAGCGATGTTTTATAATGTTTAGATGGTGAGATGGCCCATCAGAGTCGCTGACTGAGCACTCTGCATTCTGCCGATGCTTTGAAAAGTTCCTTTCACAGGTGAGATGTCCAATTTGGGTCAGTTACTGGGCACTGTGGTGATATTTTAAAACGTCTATTCCACAGGTGTTATGTATCTTAGATTCAATGGTTGAACACACTAGTGGTGTTTTGTAATGTTCTTTCAAACCAGTCATCGTGGTGTAGTGGTTAGTGCAATTCCCTTTCAGAGAAATATAGGTTTTATATACTTCCCTTCAGTAGTTTGCATGCTAGAACTTTTTTTGTTAATTATTACCTTCCACAGCCAAAAAACCCTTGGCAAATAGTTGTCACCGAGCATAGAATAGGCTCAGCAGGGAAGGGGTGAAGCGTACTGGTGGGGAGATCTACTGTTTGACCTGTTGCTTTCCACTGGTGAGATATTGCTTGGAGACATCTAACCTGATGATACTCTGAACTGTGCATTGTAGATATTATTTTGTGTGTGTGCGTGTTTTTGCGCGTATGTGTGTGTGTGTGTCTGTGTGTGTTTATATGTGTGAGTGTGTGTGTTCTTGTACAATGTGATGTCTTTACATGCTAAGCATTTTGACTTTTGTTTTGAACAGGAGAGTTTGATGATGATGATTGACAGTGGCACAGTCCAAAATTTAGATAAGTATTAATGATTTTCAGATATTAGATGATTTATTCATTTAGGTCATAGATCCTTGTGAGGGGGATAAGTATTATGCATAGCATGTATGTATATGTTTGATCTGTTCAGATGTTACACAGGGTTTTCTTTGTGTTCAACAAGTGAGGTAGTCCATTAAGAATGTGGAGAGTGTGTGTGTGTGTGTGTGTGTGTGTGTGTGTGTGTGTGTGTACAATGTAATGTCTTTGCATGTTAAGCATTTTGACTATTGTTTTCGACAGGAGAGTTCGATGATGATGATTGACAGTGGCAGAGTCCAAAATTAAGATAAGTGTTAACGATTTTCACATTTTTAAATAATTTTCAGATTTTAGGTAATTTATTCATTTAGGTTATAGACCTTGTGAGGGGGCTAAATATTATGCATGATGCGTGTGTACATGTTTGATCTGTTTAGATGTTACACAGGATTTTCTTTGTGTTCAACAAGTGAGGTAGTCTATCAAGAATATGGAGAATGTGGTGGTGTCTTGTGTGTGTTTATATAAGTGTGTGTGTTTATGTACAATGTGATGTCTTTTCATGCGAAGCATTTTGACTGTTTTTTCAACAGGAGAGTTCGATGATGATGATTGACAGTGGCACAGTCCAAAATTAAGATGAGTATTAATGATTTTTAGATTTTAGATGATTTATTCATTTAGGTCATAGATCCTTGTGAGGGGGATAAGTATAATGCATAATGTGTATGTACATGTTAAATCTGTCTAGATGTTACACAAGGTTTTCTTTGTGTTCAACAAGTGAGGTAGTCCATCAAGAATGTGATGTGTGTGTGTGTGTGTGTGTGTGTGTGTGTGTGTTGTGTGTGTGTGTGTGTGTGTGTGTGTGTGTGAGAAAGAGAGAGAAAGTGAAAAAGGGAGAGAGAGTATGTGTGAGCACATGTGTGTGTGTATTTGTGTATTCATGTACAATGTCATGTCTTTGCATGCTAAGCATTTTGACTTTTGTTTTCAACAGGAGAGTTCGATGATGGTGATTGGCAGTGGCACAGTCCTAAATTTTGGTGTGATTGGCAGTGGCACAGTCCAAAGTTTTGGTGAGTATTAATTATTTTCAGATTTTGGATGATTTATTCATTTAGGTTACAGACCTTTGTGAGGGGGATAAGTATTATGCATAGTACATGTGTACGTTTGATATGTTTAGATGTTACAGAGTGTTTCTTTTGTGTTCAACAAATGAGGTAGTACATCAAGAATGTGGTGGTGGTGGTGGTGGTCTGTGAGAGAGAGAGAGAGAGAGGGAGAGAAGTGTGTGTGTGTGTGTGAGAGAGAGAGAGAGAAAGAGAATGTGTGTGTGTTTAGAGAGAGAGGGTGTGTGTGTGTGCGCGCGCGAGAGAGAGAGCGAGAATGTGTGTGTGTGTGTATACGTTTGTAATACCTTTGTTCATCTTGATTTGTGTCTTTTAACAGGTGAGATGCTCCATCAAGAGGCAGTGAAGTGATGACGTCCTCAACTGAGGTAAGTATTGTAGGGTGTGTGTTTGTGTGTGTGTGTGTGTTTTTTTGTTTCTCAGTTTATAATTTGTATGGTATTTTATAACTCTATCTACAGGTGTGATGTCACATCAGGGTCAGTGGTTGAAGTTTCAGTTTCAGTTTCTCAAGATGATGTCTCCGTGCTCGGAACGAATTCCATATGTACTACCGTCACAGATGCCATGGTATGTGATCATGGCACAAGCCTTAAGCCAGCACATAAACCCATGAGCTGGCCAGGTCCTGAGGCCCTACCTAGCCTGTGTTTTACCTAGTCTATATTTTATACTGGTATTCTATCAGCCCGTCTTTGGAATAATCTTGGTTACATGTAAATGACATGCGTATCTGTGCATCTTCGAAAAAAAGGAACATATATGCATATATATATATATATATATATATATATATATATATATGTATAACACACACACACACACACACACACACAATATATATATATATATATATATATATATATATATATATATATATATATATATATATATATATATATATGACTCACAATTATCTACTCTGTATAAACTGACATGACAGAAAGCCCCCATGGCCCACCCCTCCTCCCTAGTCAATGCGCAAAGCCTCAGCTGTCTATCAACCAGGTGAAGACAATATTTCCAGTCTGTTGATATGTGAGTGAGTGAGTGAGTAAAGTAAGTAAATAAGTATGTAAATAAATAGATAAATGAATACAAAATAATAAATGAATACAAAATAAAGGGGTATGTAGATAAATAAACAGGTCAGAAATGAGAATAACAAATAACAGTAAATACATGTATATACCTACATGCCCTCACACAGACATACACATGTATATGTATTCATACATATACACCCATATCCACACAGCATGATGGCTGACAACAAAAGCAACAGCAAAGAGGAAACATACATATCATAACAAAAAAAAACTTTGACATATGTGGACAACAATCAACAAACGGCCCACAAACACACTCAGACACACAGACCGTTTGACAGGCTTGCTTGTTATCGAGTGTCTTTTCCTTTTCTTCACTTTTCCTTTTTCTCTGTTTTCAGGAAAAGCCCGAACACTTTCCACTTCTGCAGTGTTATTTTTGAGATGGTACCAATGCTGGTCTGTTTAACCCTTTGACTCCCGCACCCTATCCACCAGCTTCAAAAGCTTAACCCTTTGATTCCCTCACCCTTTTCACCACCCTCACCCTTTTCACCAGCTTCCTGCAGGAAGCTGGTGAAAAGGGTGAGGGAATCAAAGGGTTAAGTTTTTGCTTTGTTAGCATGGCTGACCATGCAGGATGCCGGTGGACAGGGTGTGGGAGGCAAAGGGTTAATGACGGCTCTTAATTTTCCTTTCATAGTAGATTTTTTTGTTTCCTCTTTTTGGGCAAGACATTCGATGGTATGATGACTCACATTTTGTTTGTGAAGGTACAATTTAAAGCGTCAAAGGACCTCCGACTTTCCCAGATGGAGAATTTTTGTTGTAGTGGCATTGCCTGCAAGTTTGTCAGCATGTTCATTTCCCTTAACACCAGCATGTCCAGGGCAGTAGATCCACGTGAGATTTTGTAGGTCAGTTGCTTTGTGCCATTCTGGGGTCCCTGCTCCATTTTGCACTTTTTGAAGTAGATTTATCAAGTCAGTCAGGATGATCTTCTTCTTGGATACGCTGCTACACAATCAACTGAGTCCGGGTAATGAATGCAGCAGTCTTTTCCAGCTCCTGTCTGCAGCCATGGAGTTTGGTTGTCAGCGGAGTGTCTGTCGGCCACAAGTCCTGTCTTGCCACCTGGTGAAGGGGACATCTTTGGAATATATGCTCTGTGGTTCGGTCTTCTTGACCGTAGGGACAGGTTGGGGAGACACCAGCTTCAGTTTGTGGTACATGTGGCTGTTCAGCCTATTGTGACCAGTGTGCAGCCTCACCAGGACAACTTGCTGCTCTCTAGACATTGGTTGTTCTTCTCTGGCTCCCTCCTTAGCAAGGATATCAGCTTGCTCATTCCCAGAGACTATGCAGTTGGGCTGGAATCAACTGCAGAACTGCTCTTCTGGTTGTGGCAACCTGGTGCAGAGCTCTAGACAGGAGGAGGAGCGTGTTCTGGCATGCCTGCAGCATGGCGAGGGCGTCAGACAAGAAGACAATTTGTCTGCAGTCACAGTTTGTAGCCTGAATCATGGAGGCCGTCTGCATGAGAGCTGTCAGTCAGGATGAAGGCTTGGCTTTCATTTCATCATCCAGTGAAGTTAAATCATTGTAGTGCATGTGTGACTGCCTCCGTTTCCATTATTAGACTGGAGGTTGTGATAATATATGTAGCATTTTCTTCATGTCTGGTGTTTCCATTCTGTTTGACAGTGAAGCCCCATCCAGATTTGTTGTTGGTGACTGAGCCATCCGTGTATATGATTAAGTTAGGGTTGCAACTTAGTTGCTCCATGAGTAGCTGGATTTCTGCATCTGTTTTCCCTTCTGGCCATTCTTAACAGTGTCTCCCTAGATTTTTGGGTATGATAGTTTTGTTCAGATTTTTTGTCGCTCTGAGTTCTGTCAGTTGACACGCATGCTGTATGGAACCTTCTGTCTCTCCTATCTATGATTTTCCACATTTGAGTCTATTGCTTTTTTGCCATTCCGACCATCCCATGGAGTGGCTTCTGTCTGTCCATTTGACATGAAGTAGTCTCCAATAAAACCACATCTCTGCTGCCTCAATTCTTCTGCAGTCAGCTTTTCTGAGAGTCCAGGCTTTGCAACCATAAATCATGATTGGCCAGATCAAACATTCTAAAAGCCTAATTTTCAGGCCATTTGGTATACTTCTGTCTTTCCAGATGTTCTCGAGTTGGACCATTTTTTGCTTTGCCATTTCAATTCTTATTTTGAAGTCTTTGGAGCAGGTTCCATCATCAGTTTTCACAGAGCTTTTGATATGTAGCACTTTACCTTTTTGGCATTCAAGCTTAGGCCAGCCTTTTTACCTGCTGCATCCACCCTGTATAGAATCCTTTTCATACTTGTAATGTTGTCTGCTAATAGTTCAGTATCATCAGCATAGCGCAGGTTTGTAAGTTTTTTTCCCTCCCATCTTTACACCATGCTTTCTATATCAGCATCTGTCATGACTTGTTCCATGTAGATGTTAAAGAGATATGGTGAGAGCATACAACCTTGTCTTATCTCCCCTGTGGATGTTGAAGAATTCACATTTTTGACTGTTCCATATAATTGTGGCCTTTTGGTCTTTATATAATTAGGCAATTAGTGCAATAAGATGTTTAGGAAAGCCCGTTTTGACCATTGCGTTGAACAGGTGGAGATGAATGACTGTGTCAAATGCTTTGCTATAGTCTATGAAGGTGACAAAAGCGCTTTTTCAGTGCTGCTTGTTTTCTCTATGAGTGTTTGTAGCTCAACGAGTATGTCAGTTGTGCCTCTGTTGGATCTGTAGCCTGCCTGGCAATCAGATATTTCTTCTTCTATATTGGGCTTCAATCTGTTGAGAATAATTATGAGCAGGATCTTACTGGTGTGGCAGATTAGGGCAGTGGTTCTGTAGTTGTTGCAATCTTTTTTCTTTTCTTTTTTTTTCTTCATCAAAGGTTCTATGTGCATGAATTTACAGTCATTTACAATCATATGTAAGACAAACATTCAATATAAAACAGGCAGGTCATACAGAAATCACGTATACATCTCATAAAGAAGCCAACTGTCATATCAAACTTCATTTGAAAGTCACATCAAACTTCATCTGCTACCAGGGACAAATATGGCGATCATTTTTCTTCAAAAGCGTGTGAATTCCAGCTCAGTTTTGCATTATATTCTTTTATTTGATATTTTTCGGTAAGATATCTAGTAAAAAAAAAATGGTGTTCGGTAGATTTTTTTCGAGTTTACTTTTGTAAATATACATTTTTCCTAAGATTATTATTAGGTCAAGTGTTGGGTCTGTGTGCATGTTTTTGTCAGCGCCAAATAAGATTAAGTTTTCAGTTAATCTTATGTTTGCACAAGTCACGCAACTTGACCTCAACGCATCTCCTATCCTTTCCCAGAATCTGTTGACATGTGGACACTTCCAAAATATGTGATCAATGCTGTCTTTTGTTTCCAACAAAAGTTACAGTGGAAGCTATCTACAAGTCCCATTTCTCTTAAAATGATATTAGTTCCTAGAATTCTATGTACAATGCGTACTTGGAACCATTTTAGTTTACATTCTTGTATTTTGTGAATTTTCATAAACACTTTTTTCCATGGGACGTTTGTTTCCAGTTTTTCTAACCATTTAGAACAGGAATTTGGAAGTGTGTCATCTGTTGTCAAAATATAGTATAGCCGTGCTCCTTTTCGTATTGAGTGAATTGTTTGATGTGTGCAGAGTATTGCCACTTACAGAATCTTTATTGTGTATTTCATGTGTGCCAAGTAATGCCACACACAGAATCTGTGTATTCAAGTATTACCACTTACAGAATCCTTATGGCATGTTTGATATCAGCAAAGTATTACAACATATACAGTCCTTATGGTGTGTTTGATGTCGGCAAAGTATTACAACATATACAATCCTTATGGTGTATTTGATGTAGGTGGGTAACGTATCACGAGAGATGCAATCCTCATGATGTGTTTTTAATGTAGATACAGTATTATAACATACACTCCTCATGTGTTTGATGTCACCAAAGTATTGCAACACGTGCAATCCTTATGGTGTGTTTGATGTAGGTGAAGTATTACAATATGTAGAACCCTTATGGTGTGTTCTACCTTAGAAAACATGTAACCACTGTGCCATACCATACAGTACTTTTCAAGTTTTTCAGTCCTGTTTTTCTTCAGTCAACCAACCGTTGTTCCTGTTTTTCTACAGATAGCCAGTGCCAAGAATAATGGTTTATGGCGTTTGGCCACCTGATTGGGATGCCAGTGCAGCAGTCAGCCCTTTAAGCCTATAACACCAAGTGCTTAAGGTTCAGTGCAAGAGGATGACCATGACAGCACTGGATAGATGGAGTGGCAGACACACTGTGTATCTACAATATGATGCTCTGTCAGGCTTCCCATCTAGATGACATCTTCATCTCCCTGTGACAATCACCAGTACATGCGGACAGATAAAGTAAGGACCTCTCCTTTGTTAAAGTGAATTCTTGTCTTGTATGTGTGGCAAGTGCATGATGCACATAGGGTATTAATCTGTCATGTGATGGGAGAAAGTAGTACCCAGATCAGCACCATGGGTGTTTGTCATCTGGTGGGAGAAAGTAGTACCCAGACCACCCCCTTGGTTATTAATTTGTCATCTGATGGAGAAAGTAGTACCCAGACCAACCCCAGGGGTATTAATTTATCTGATTTGAGATAACATCTTGTGTTTTTGATAACATCAGGCAGGCATAACATTATATATTCTGGTGAAGACACACACATGAAAGAGGAGTAGGCATCATAATGGACAGTGACAAGTCACAGTCTATCAAAGGATACTGGACTATATTTATTAGTTAGATTGGATAGCAAGCCATTTGATATCAACAACATCCAAGTATATGCACCAACATCCACAAGAACTGAGGAAGAAATTGACAACTTGTGTAAGAATTACAGACAGACTAGGCTCAGTGTAAATCACAGAACAGTACAATAACCATGGGAAATTTTATCACTGAAGTGGGACAGGAAAATGTAGATGACATAGTTGGACCTCATGACCTTGGCACATGAAATGAAAGGGGAGAGTGGGCATGGTTTTTTGCTTTTGTGTTGTTTGTAATTCAAAAGACAGTAGATGGATAGAAGAAACGGGAGATGGTAATGGGGAAAAACAGACACAGCAGATGAAGGACAGAGAATAAACAAGGGAATAGACAGCCCCTCCCTGTAAAAACATAAATAGATAAACTCTCTGTGTTAATGAAAATCTTATCGCATATACCTTAATGTTTATCACAATGTGTATTTCATGGCAGATGTTATGTAACTCAACTGAGTGAGCGATGGATCCCTGATCTGATTTCTTATGTAAATATTTGTTACACAGCCTGCTACATAAAAAACATTGCTCTGTTTGTTGCCTGTCTTAATGCATCAACCATTCTGATAGTGTCAGTTTAGTGTCCCTGTCCCCGTGGGGATGCCGGAGACTCTGTCAGTATAAATAGTATCCCCACCCTCTGGAAATTCTGTGCTACAAATTTCTTCTTTTCTGTCACTCTCTTTATTTCTGCCTTGTTCCTTTGCTTTTTGTCATTTCTTCCTATCATTTTCTGCCTTGCTTGTCCATTCATCTGTATGTGTTTGATAAAGTCTTGCGTACTTTTTCTTATGATTCATAATTGGGTACATGTATTAAGTGCATTTTTGGCTCTAGGGAAGTGAGATATGCAGAAGCAGTTTTAGGTAATTTATGCCCGTTTTTATATATGCTTTGGTGTCCTTAGGTATGCTTAAATTTTTATTCAGGTGTCTTTTCTAAATCCCTTATATGATAGATTGGACGGAGTGGTCAGCGCCAGGGGCATGTCCTTGGATTGTGTGCGCGAATGCATTGATGTGTGTGCTTGGTTTTGATTTCTTTTTTCCCTGTTGAAGTTTTGTTTGTTTTGAAGCGGTCATAGCCCTGATATGACTCTACGCTGTCAGCTGGGCTTTAAACAAAAACAACAGCAATAACAGTTTAGTGTCCCATAAATCCTTTCCCCACTTCCATCTTAATGATGTTGCCAGTGTGTAGGCCAAGTGACATGCTCAAAGAGTCTGAAGGATTATCACTGGTTATTGAAGCAATAAATGTGTGTGGCTGTGAGACAGAGAGTGGTTAACTACTTGGGTCATGGTCATGGGTCACACGCTTAACAGACAAGAGTGTAGTTCGGTTCAGCATCCTTTGTATCCGCGTATGTGTGTATGTGTGTGTAAGTGAATGAGTGAGAGTGTGTGTGTGTGTATGCGTGTGTGTGTGTTCGTGTGTGTGTGTGTTCATGTGTGTGTGTGTGCCTGAGTGTTCGGGAGTGCATTCTGCATGTGTTGCGTTGTGTGTGTGTTGTGTTGTTGTTGTTGTTGTTGTTGTCGTTGTCGTTGCTTTGCTGTTGTTGTGTAAAATCCTAAAAAAAAAAAGTTTTATTTAGGTTATATAGCAGTTAACTCAATGATTGTTTTTCACTTTAAAGCCCAGCTTTCAGAACATAATATATGTGTTAGATGTTTATTATGTTTTATTTACTGCTTTCAAACATTTACTAAGCTTTATCTACTTTTTTAAGCAATGCTAATATCCACAAAAGTCAAGGAAATAAAACAATAGATCAATAAGTCGGATAAATCTCATTCACAAAAAACCTGATTAATCGGAAGACCATGATAAGAGAAAAAGATGTGCCAACATACATTTCCTCTTTCTTTTTAGTGCTCAGCACTTGTTTAACAGAAAACCAGCAGATTAGAACATGGCAGATTGAAAAGTGAACAGAGAAATGGTCCATTAGTTAGAAATCTGAAATAGGTCTACATGGAGACAAAATGGAACATTACGACTTCCGAGAAATTCCAAATTGGCCTTGAAATGTTGAATATCACTTTAAATGCTTGCGCAAAGAAGTAATTTCACAGATTTACAACATCTAAAGCAATACTATGTATTGAATAGAAAGGCATGAAATAAAAGGAAAAGTAACACATGACGTCTAAAACCTACCTTTAGCTTTAGTAATCTTCCCATTGTTTACTGGGAATAGTAATTCCAGTTTGAAAGAGTTGAGATTGACTTCGTATAATTAGAAAGGGCTGTCTTCATGTTGCATCTAGAATACTAATAAGACAGTAGAATAAAACAAAATGAAAGGGAAGAAATGATGCCTGAAATCACCGATGGTAACCAACCCACTGTTTTCTGCGAGTAACATTTCTGTTTTATTTAGGTTATATAGCAGTTAATTCAATGATTGTTTTTCATCTTAAAGCCCAACTTTCAGAAGATAAGATATCCGTTAGGTGTTTATTATGTTTTATTTACTGTTTTCAAATATTTATTATGCTTTATCTACTTGTTTCAAGCAATGTTAATATCTGTGAGACAGAGTTAGGATAACAACTTTGGTCATGGGTCACACGCTTAACAGACAAGAGTGTAGTTTGGTTCAGCATCCTTTGTATCCGTGTGTGTGTGTGTGTGTGTGTGTGTGAGGGTATTCTGTGTGTATGGCTTGACTGTCCTATTTCCTGTCTTCCTTTTTCTTATCATGGTCTTCTTCTGATTAATCAGGTTTTAGTGAATGAGATTTATCCGACTTTTTGATCTATTATTTTATTTCAGAATTGGAGCACCTGGTCACAACAGGAAAGTTGGAGAGAAAGAGCACCAGGTAGACCCAGGGAAAAAATATTGGACGGACTTGCAGAATGGCTGAAGACAGAGAGGGTGGAAGATGTGGTTGCGGCAACAAGGGATAGAAACAGATGGAAGGCCATGATCGCCAACACCATGTGGCAAGGCACCTGATGATGATGATGGACATTTCCTTTTTTGACATAGTTCAGACTGACCCGTCGCAAACAAAATTTGCTGTCTTTATCAACCTGATTTTTCATATTTATTTGTATTTAGGGTGGGGGGGGGGGGGGGGGGGTCTATGACAACTTTTTTTTCTCAGTTGCATGCAGGCACATGGAGTCCCACACCCCCCTTCTTGTTTAACATTTCACTTGCTCATCTTCATTGGTCTCTTTTTTCAGACATAGATTGGTTAGTTACTATTCATAACCTAGTGCCTGTATATTTATCTATAAACAAACAGTTTGAAATTTTTGGTTAATCTTTACAACGATCATAATCTACTTTCTGAGGAAGACAGAATGGGACAGTCAAGCCATACACACATAATTATCCGTTTTGTTGAATTTCATAGTCTAGGAATTCTCTTCTACTTCCACTTTAATAAAATTCCTACCTCAACATAGAAAGATGTATTTGGAATATAACAGTTAGATCAAGGTATTGAATGAAACCCTATCATGCATGTAGTCCTCATGAAATGCATTACTTTACTTCTTCTTTGTGTGAATGTGTGTGTTTTCCTTTCATGTTTTGCTTTAAAGTGTTTCATGTTGCAATATATTATTTCCTGTTCTTCTATTGCACGTGGATAGTAAGCTTGCGTTATTATTACTATCCACACAGTTCGAAATAAAATCAAACTCGCTCTCTCCGTCTCTTCTTCTCTCTCTCTCTCTCTCACTCTCTCTCTCTCTCTCTCACTCTCTCTCTCGCTCTCTCTCTCTCTCTCTCTCTCTCTTTTTCTTTCTTTCTCTCTCTCTTTCTTTCTCTCTCTCTCTTTTTCTCTCTCTCTCTCTCTTTCCACATACATTAATTGCTTTCTAGAGCAAACAGAGAGAGGAAAACGGAGACAGACAAGACGCTCACTCATGCGCGCGCACACACATACACACACACACACACAAACAAGAGTGCGCGCATGCACACAGGCAACACACGCACATACTTAGCCGATTTGAATCCCCGACTCTATTCTTTAACAAATAGAAAAGGGATGACACTTCACATCACGAGGAAAGCTGCATCTGTCTGTCCCACTGATTTTCTTCTACATATCAGAGCCTGGAATTCGTCGCGGAAACGAGGATTTCCGCGGAAATCAAAATCAAAAATCGCGCAAAAAAATATTTTTTGCGTTAAAAAAAAATCGACGACCATACTTAAAAAGTTTTGATGAATATGTCTGTGTATGAACACACTGAAACGATCTGCTGTGTATGATGGATCCTGATCTTGTGCCCAATGTTTATTAAATACTCTTTTGACTGATATTCATTGTGATTTTCAGTGTGTTAGATGCCTTTAAATTTGTCTCCAGAATGCCTCAGAATGCACAGATTTTAGTCTTGATTTTAAAAATTTTCCCCGGACCCCCCTAGAAGTTTCCTCTTTTTTTTTTCTTAGCAATTCCAGGCTCTGACATATGTATGTGTGTGTATATATATATATATATATATATATATATATACATATATAGATGTACACACACATATATATATATGTATAATATATGTATATATCTTACATTCTAGAGAGATTATTATCATGTCAGTCATAAAGAAAAGATGAAAAGGCATCCAATCAACCAACCAAAACCATGACAAAACAAAACAAAACAAAAGAAAATCAGAACAGCCTGAAGGCTCCTAATTACTAAAATTCTCAACAAATATTTTTGGGCTGGTTATAAATGACTGTCCCATATAATAGGAAAAGGTAGGCCTACAATAAAGCTAATGGGCTGTGAACTCAGAATCATGAGAACACATAATCTGTTCATTATTTTACAAGGGCTGAACAAATTAAGAAAGTCAACAAAGCGGTTTTCTATTTAAAGATAAATCAGTTCTGACATAAACATAAGTAGAACAAAAAAAATCGTGTATACATAAAGGATATTGCTCATTTGGAAATGGCGTTGGCTATCATGGCCCTCCATATGCATCTATCCCTTGTTACCACAAGAACATCTTCTACCCTCTCTGTCCTCAGCCATTCTGCAAGTCCGTCCAATATTTTTGCCCTGGGTCTACCTGGTGCCCTCTTTCCCTCCAGCTTTTCTGTTGTGACCAGGTGCTCTAATTCCCCCTTCCTCATAAAATTCCCTATAAATGTTGCCTGTCTTTTCCCAATCTTCCTTATGAATGTTCTTGTATCTGCCTCCATCAAGACTGTCTCGTTTATTTTCTTTTCTGTCCATTTGAACTCTCAACATTCTTCTTAGAAACCACATCTCGGCTGCCTCAGTCTTGTTCTGGCTTTGCTTGTTGACTGTCCACGCCTCACGACTGTATAAAATTATCGGTTCTATATAACATTCAAGAACTCTCTTCCTGATGTTAATTGACAGGCATTTGTTGGTAAGAATGCTTTTCATCTTCTTCAATGCTGTTTTGGCTGGCCGATTCTGCTGGCTATTTCTGATGTGCAATATTTATAATGATAATAACTATTCTCTAAAGTTATTCAGACTCACTGCGTGTTTATACATAATCAGACTTTTTCAACAGAGCGCTGAGAACTAGAATTTTTAAACCAGTTGACCACACTCCACTATGCCGTTGCACACAGTCTGCATCTTTGGTGGACCTGTTTCCCGTTTTCCATAAACCACACTGTTGAGGCAACTGAAATGTGGTTTCTAAGAAGAATGTTGAGAGTTCAAATGGACAGCAAAGAAAACAAACGAGACCGTTTTGAAAGCTGCACAGACATAAGAAGATCATTAATCAAGAAGATTAGAAAAAGACCAGCAACATTTATAGGACATTTTAGAAAACAGAGAAATCGGAGCACCTGGTCACAACAGTAAACGCTGGAAGGAAAGAGACCACCAGGTAGACCCAGGGAGAAAATATTGGACGGACTTGCAGACTGGCTGAGGACAGAGAGGGTAGGAGATGTACTTGCAGCGACAAGGGATATATTCGTCTGGAGGGCCATGATCGCCAACGCCATGTGGCAAGGCACATAATGGTGATGACGATGATGATGATAAATCGCACACTGACAGGTCTGTACACATGTTGATCCGGCAGATGGCGAAAAGCTCTTCCCCACCCCACCCCACCCCACCAACCTTTACGCACCAGACAAAGGCGTCCAGACGGATCGAACCTAGGACCTTCCGATTGTAAGTCCGACGACGTTTTATCTACTTGACTACCACACCCAGTCTTCTATGAATGGGTGACATCGGCGACACCGACAAGCCTTTCTGACCTTCCCTGATTGCAACATTTCCTTTTCACCTTTGAGGCCTTTGAATGTACGGTAACGAGGTGGCAAGTGGGTTTGTGATCACACCTGACAAATTAGTTTAACTAGACAAGCGTGGAATCGAGCACGTTTCCTCGCGCACGCGTGTGGCTAGACACGAATAAACACGTGTGCAAGCACGGGTACACAAAGGGCGCACAACACATGCAGGCTCGCGCGCGCACACGCACACGCACGCGCACACACATGTATACATACACACATAGGCACGCACCACACAGACAACCAGCACACACAAACACATGCACGCACTATCATTACACACACACACAATACAGACAGGTACACACATGCCAAGACAGACACCACCCCTCTTTCACACGCACATACACACAGACCGAGAAACAGACTGGCAGACACACACCCCCTCTTATACACACATAAACAGACAGAGACATACCACACAGACACATACAAACAGATGTGCACATTGAACCCACCACAGTCGTATCCGACTCTCCATTATCATCAGTTTTTTGTAAGAGATTGAAGAAGTCAAGGAGTGGGAAGAGGAAGGAAAAGGTCAGTCATTCTCGTCTATTTCAGTCACAGTCAGCTTTTTTTTTTTAAAGAAACCAAAAAAGTATACAAATCGGGTCCTTATGCTGTGTCATCATTTCTACCACAAGCCCCCCACCCCCACCACCCACTCTGCCTTATCCCCCCCCCCCTCCCGGATGCTGGCCCATTGAAACGAACATGAACTTCATTCCTAATTATTACAGTTAAGGTCACCTGAAGACAATAATTTTTTTTGATAGTCGCAAGTAGTGTGGGTTTGTTTTTATAGAGCAGGCATGCTGGCTGAATTGACGGATGTGAAACTGAGTGTTGCAGTATTACTTTCTCTATTAAGGTCACCTGAAGACAATTTTTGATAGTCGCAGTAGTGTGGGTTTGTATTTATAGAGCAGGCATGCTGGCTGAATTGACGGATGTGAAACTGAGTGTTGCAGTATTACTTCCTCTATTAAGGTCACCTGAAGACAATTTTTGATAGTCGCAGTAGTGTGGGTTTGTATAATTTAGAGACCACGCATGCTGGCTGAATTGACTGAGGCGAAACTGTCAGTGCTGCGGTATTAATTCCTGTACATGTATTTGGTAATAGAAATGGATGCGGGTAGTAAACTGGATAAACTTCTGTCTTTCAGTCAGTAGATAAACGGTAGTCATCATCATCATCATCAAATGCCTTGCCGTATGACGTTGGCAATCTTGCCCCTCCTTATGTTTCTATCCTTTGTTGCCGCAAGCGCATGTTCCACCTTCTCTGTCCTCAGCCACTCTGCAAGTCCGTCCAATATTTTTGCCGTGGGTCTATCTGGTGCTCTTTTTCCCTCCAGCTTTCCCGTTGTGACCAGGTGTTCCAATTCCCCTTTCCTCATAAAATGGCCTATATATGTTGCCTGCCTTTTCCTAATCTTCCTTATGAATGATCATCTTGTGTCTGCCTCCATCAAGACTGTCTCGTTTGTTTTCTTTGCTGTCGACGGAACTCTCAACTTTTCGTCTTAGAAACCACACCTCGGCTGCCTCAATTTTGTTCTGGCTTTGCTTGTTGACTGTCCACACCTCACAACCGTAAAACATTATCGGTTCTACATAACATTCAAAAGAACTCCCTTCCTGGTGTTAATTGATAGGCATTTGTAAATGCGGTAAAAAAAGTTGATAAACTTCGATCTTTCAGTCAGAAAGTCCTGTGTTCGATCCACCGTGACACTTTCGTCTGGTGGGTAAAGGATGAACAAGTTTCCAATCTCCTCGGTCAACGTGTGTGTAGACCTGTCTATGCCTAAAACTGCTTCGCGTGTGTACACACCACACCACACCACACCACACCACACCGCACCACACCACAGCAGTTTCTCAAGATGTCTCCGCGCTCGGAATGAATTCCATATGCACTAACGTCACAGGTGCCATGTGATTGAGAAGATCCAGAATGATCGCGTCACAAGCCTTAAGCCTGCACATAAACCCACGAGCTGGCTATGTCCTGAGGTCCTATTTAGATAGTGCCATAACACCTGGGGTAATAGGGGAGTGATGTGGTAGAGACCTAAACTTTTATCTGGGCCAGCATCACGAGGCGCGGCGCCCATTCCCTTTCCCTCGATTCATATTCATATTCGTATTCAAATTTATTTTTACCAAGACTTCAGAAAGGCAAGGAGGGTAACTGGTCTTCAAAGGATGGGACCTGTGAAATCAACCTCTCTGTCCAATGTTTTATACCAAAGCAGCCGGCCAATGCCCCGCTCTTCACGATTTTGAACTGCCGTGGGATCTGGGCACAG
>CM060309.1:62689033-62694033 GCA_030674185.1 Monoplex corrugatus
GAGGAACCTTCGTACATTCCGTAAACTGGATACGTTTACTTGGGATGGGTAGTCCTTCCTTCTGATAGAGCTGTGGACACAATATATGATGTTTCGAATTCATTCTCTGTCCACAACATAAAAAAAAGAAATTAGCTTCTTCATTGCCCGTTGTAATTTTTCCATAAATCTTTTGATGTCAACTTAGTAATTCATAAGTCATTCTACCCCTTCCCCATTTCAAGATCTCACTTTACATAGGTTTTGCGCAGTTTCAGGTAGTCTTCCAGATGATTGATGGCTGATTTGGGTGGAACGCACATGAGATTGACCGAGTGGGAAGAATCTCTCTTGAACAAACTCCAAACTCCAAACACCAGCCTCCCGAAATTCTGAAACCAAAGACTTGTCTCTTAACAAAAACCTTGACATACTCACTAGAGCAAGAACCGTGACAGGACATTACATCAGGCATGAAGGCAGCAGAAAAAACCTGCACTGAGATCATTGTCAGAACAGGGATATAACATTTCCAAATTTTTGCTTTTACAATGGAAGGTTGATTTATGAGAAAATTGGCGAAATTCTCCGACATTCTAAATTGTGGAGTGTGTTGAAATGACCGTACGCCTGATAAAGACATAATGTTGGTGTTGGTGATGTATTGGGAGAATCTGAACACATTGTTCAGCATTCTGAAAATCTTTCTTGTTCCCGATGTCACTGCCTGCTCATGCCGTGACGTCTTCGCAGATGAACCCTTCATTTATAATTGGTGAGGGGTTGGGGGAGTCAATGCCTCTGTTTTGTTCTGTCTGTTCGATTAAGTCTACTTGCTGTGCAAACATGGTGAGATGAATTTTTTCTCCTGCATATGCTGATAGGTGCGTTATCCCTCAGTGCCAAGTCGTCTGCAAGGTTAAGATCTTCTAGTGTTGAAAGGAAAGAACTTCCGTAATCTCTGCAGTCCCTCGTGGCACTGCACAGTGCACAGTCATGTTGATAAGCAATAGTGACAGGACACACCTTTGTCTTACTCCTGTTTTGAATTCAAACCTGTATTCCGTGTTTCCTACTTAATGAGTGAAGTTGGCGTGAAAGCGTTTTGATGAAGGTGATGATCTGCAGTGGAGTCCCATACACCCTGAGCACACAATATAGCCTGTTCCTGCGTATGCTGTCAAAGACCTTGTCAAAGTCATCGAAACTGATGTTAAGCTGTTTCTGCCATTCTGTGTACTGCCCGGTGATATTGTGCAGAATGAATATCTGGTGATCACGTCCTCTTCATTCCAGTAACCTGTCTGTTCTGTCTTTAATTATTTATCTACGGCATCTGATATTGTCTTAATGGTGATCTGCACGACCATTCTGCTGTAAATTCATAAAATGGTGATCCCACACCAGTTTTTTTCTGTTACCCAGGGCACCCTCTTGGAAACCTTCACAATGTCTTTTTTCCAGTCATCTATATATTCCTTCTCTGGCATATTTATGTGAAGAAGGGCTAGAATATATTGGCTGTGAATTCTGGGTCTGCCTTGGGGCTTTTCCATTCTTAAGAGATATTATGGGCTGATATTTGTTTTCGCTACTGCCATAATATTGATATCAAGGTTTGTCAGCCTCTGTTGATAGTGGTGGCCTGTTCAAAACTTCACTGAAATGCTAAGCCCATCTAGTCTCTTGTTCTACTTTTAATGTAGAAAGTCATCCTTGCTTGCCTGTGATCGTAGCGTCAATAGTTCCATGAAACCTGCAACGTCAGAAAATTAACAAAGCAACGCCCTTAATGAAACTTCCAAAATGACGATGCCGCTTAATTGAGTGGCACCAGTCTTCACATAGAGCTCAAAGTGCATTCAACTCTGTGTAGAAGTTATCCAGGGCCGAAAGCAAAAACCTACAATGATTTTGCACTGGCGGGGACTTAAACCCACAACACTTCAGCTGTCAGTTTGATTTGCTTACCACCTCCAATGATTGATTTTAATTGATTTGGTTCAGTTTTTACGTCGACACCCACCTCAGATGATATGGCCGACGGGGATAACCATCCCAGGGAACTAGGTGGAAGAGGGACGTATTTAATTGTATACTGACACCACCAGAACAACAATGGGACTAGTGAGAAGGCCAGCTTTAAAGTAGCGCACCTTAGGTTTCGAACCCACAACCGTTAAGCATGTGAATCCGACGCTCAAACCAACTGAGCTACTGGGGTTGCAAAACAAGCACCACCATGACAGCTGTGTCTTTCTTATTTGTGTGTGTATGTGTTGTAGTGTTGGTCGTTACAGTTTTGTCGGTCAGACTAGAGGGCGTGCAATAAGATGTACATTTGACTTTTCTACCTTTTATTATTGTTGGTATTGACTCTGACAATCCTGTCTGTACTTAACGTGTTTAGCTCTCAGACACTTCAAAGTCTCTAAACGACAGACACGCGTGGTCGCAGGTATGATCATATGGAAACTTGCGTAGGCCATTGTCTGGCTATATGTTATGTGTATGTCTGTGTGTATATATGTATATACATACAAACATATATATATATATATATAGAAAGAGAGAGAGGGAGAGAGAGAGAGACAGAGAGAGACAAAGACAGACAGATAGAGACAAGGAGAGACAGAGAAAAAAAGAGAGAGATAGAGAGAGACAGAGAGACATACAGACAGACAGACAGACAGACAGACAGAGAGAGAGAGAGACAGAGACAGAGCAACAAGAGACAGACAGAGAGAAAGAAACAGAGACAGAGTGACAGACAGACAGACTGAGACAGAGAGAGAGACAGAGACAGACAGATAGAGACAAAGAGAGACAGAGAAAAAAAGAGAGAGACAGAGTGACAGAGAGACATACACACAGACAGACAGAGACAGAGAGAGACAGAGACAGAGCGACAAGAGAGACAGACAGAGAGAAAGAAAGAGAGAGTGAGAGAGACAGAGACAGAAACAGAGACAGAGACAGAGTGACAGACAGACAGACAGACTGAGACAGAGAGACAGACAGAGACAAAGACAGAGAGAAAGAAAGAAAGGGAGAGAGAGACACAGAGAGAGAGAGAGACAGACGGACAGACTGAGATAGAGACAGAGACAGAGTGAGAGAGAGAGAGAGAGAGAGAGAGAGAGAGAGAGAGAGAGACAGACAGACAGACAGAAACAGAGTGTGTGTGTGTGTGAGAGAGAGAGAGAGAGAGAGAGAGAGAGAGAGAGAGAGAAGAGAGAGAGAGAGAGAGAGAGCTCTGTAAGTGTTTTGTTTCAAACGCCATAAGCCAGAAGTAAGGTGTTATTTTATTATCATTCTCCTTCATTACTCGTATGTTTGCTTTGTTCCCAGCTTTGCCAGGTAGTTGTTAACAATGGCAGGCACTGAAATGTGCCATCGAACATTGTTCTATTATCTCACATGGTCTGTTCCATTGGAAAACAAAGTTAAATCAGTCAGTCAGTATCGCCCGCATGTGTTTGCACACACACGCGCTTGCTTGCACACACACACACACTCACGCTCACACACACTCACACACACACACACACACATACACACACACACACACACACACACACACACACACACACTCACACACACACAAACACACCAGACATAAAACACACACAACACACACACACACACACACACACACACACACACACACACACACTCATTCAATCACACACACACACACACAAACACACACACACACACACACATACACATACACACACAGAGTTCATACATATATATCTATATATATATATATTGTATGTATTGTATATATATGTATGTACACACAGACATGTTCACATACATCCATACACAACATACATACATCCATAGATACATACATACACACACACACACACTCACCACACACACACACACACACACACACACACACACACACACACGCACACACACAACACAACACACACGCATACTCACACACACACACACACTCAGACATAAACACACACACACAACACACACACACACACACACACACACACACACACACACACACACACACACACGCACACACACATACATACACATACACACACATACATACATACATACATACATACATATACACACACATGCACGTATAAAAGTGTGTGGTAATGCCACAATCCAAGCTATTTTGAACAAAAAGATTAAAGAAGAAAGAGGTGGCGATAAATTAAAAAAAAAGTCATCGAAAATACATCTTAGTCACAATAACCTTTTTCAATATGTAAAAAAAAGATAAAAAAAAAAAGGATCTCATACCTCATGACCTTTTTCTCTCCTTCCAATTCCTTCACCTAGTTTCTTTTCTTGTCGTGTCCTCGAATCTTCAGTCCATCGAGACGACATAAATTTCAAGGTGAAATGTTGATCATTGTGAGTCAAAGCGATGTGCAAAATAGAAACAAAATGATAAGATTATTGGCTAATGTGAACTTTAGTCTGTTGCTATATTCATTCCGTAATGTTCCAGAAATACTTCTGGAATTGCAATATATGCAACACCAGACAGTCTACTGCGTAATTAGAATCAGAGATGATCTTCAAATTGTGTTTATTTATTTGTTTATTTGGGATTGGGGGTCGGGGGGAGTGTTGGGTGTCTCATTTTCTGCGCCGCTTCGAAAATGTTCTTGTAGAATTTGTTGTTGTTATTGTCGTTGTTGTTGTCATTAGTTTTGTCCTTCCCTGAGCCTGCACAAAATCTTATGCGTTGGCAAAATCTTGAACTGAGGAGCGGGAAGGACAGTGGATAGAGGGGAGGGAGGAGGGGAAGGGGAGGGGAGGGGGAGAGACCTTTGAAACACAAAGTTGACACCACCAGAATGATGGAAACATCAGGATGGGCGCTGGCCGGGACTGAACTCAAGATGTAAGATCCTGAGTCTACGGCTGTCTCAAAAGAACCAGCCAGCCCGCAGTGAGTAAACCTTACTCACTATTAGCTCAGTCGGTTAGAACGCACAGGGGGATAACCATAAGCTAAGCCCTTGGCATAG
>CM060309.1:62714033-62726533 GCA_030674185.1 Monoplex corrugatus
TGAAAGGACAACATTTTACAGATATTGCACAACTGCAAGGCATATACGGTTAGATCTATTTTCAGTATTATAACACCCCCCCCCCCCCCCCCCCAAAATGTTATTGATATTGTGATCATCATGTCAAGCAATCATGCTGTTTGTGTTCTTGTGACATATCATCTCTCTTTCTTTCTTATTGACATTTAGGCGAGTTATAAAGCAAAGCCCGAGTGGTTTTGATATTGCACATCCAATTCGAAAGGTCTGAGTTCCAACCTTCCTGGGCACGACGTGATGAGTGCAAAGTGGAGAATTCGTCCCCTGTCACACACGTCAACATATGAAGACTGTAATAGTCCACATGTGGGACAAATCCAAAACAAATGCGACAGCCCGCGTTCAAACAAACAGAAACCAGAAAATCACGTGAAATCAGAATGCATAATATTATTTAATTCCACAATGGAAGACAGCAAAATTTCGGCTAACTGGCCTTTGACAAGTGTAAAGATCAGATCGCGCGCACACACACACACACACACACACACACACACACACACACACACACACTCTCTCTCTCTCTCTCTCTCTCTCTCTCGCAAACACACACACACACACACACACACACACACACACACACACACACACACACACACACACACACACACCAAATACAAAAATTAGAACAGAAAGCCGAAAATTTCCCTGCTGCTTCGTCCAGTGGGAAAGGATCTGTTCTACAGACGCATGCTCTTCCACAGTTTATCTTTCTGTTATTGTTATTTTTGTTTAAATTAAAGCCCAGCCGACTGCGTAGAGCCGTATCAGAGCTATAAAACTTTCAAAATGCGCACAGTACTTGAACAGGACAAAAACAGGCAGATACGTACATATATCAGTCCATTCGCGCACATAATCTAGGGAGATGTCCCTGGCGTTGACCACTCTATTCCAATTTATCGCACAGGGGAATTAAGAAAAAAAACAACATACCTCAATACAAATTTAAACATAACAAAGGACACTAAAACATGTATAAATTCAGGCCTAAATTACGTAAAAATTGCTTTCGTAAATCACACTTCCCTAGAGCCAAAAATGCACTTAATACATGTTCCCAATTATCAGTCCTAAGAGAAAGTACGTGAGGCTTTATAGAACACATACAGGTGAATGGACCAGTAAGGCAGAAAATGGAGACAAGAAGAAAAACGACAGAAGGCAAAGGAACAAGACAGGTTCGCTCAGGGCCGTCAACTCCGTGGAACGTTGTCTTCACCCCGGCCATGGCCCTCGGCGGTGAGGTCTCCGGCGTGTTTGGCGGATGACCCGAGGCCCTGTGCTTGTCCACCTTCTTCTTGTGGATATACCGGCGCCCCGTGTTTATTTCCACAGTGTGGAAAGAAGCACCGGCAAGCTCTCGTTTCTGATGGAGCCAAGCGAATTGCAGTCAACTCCTGCCTGGATGCACTCGCATGACGCCGGTGAGCACCGTGCAAGGCAGGAACATCCGCGGTCCTGGCGTGACATGCGGATTTCTTCCAGCTCCCGTTCCAGCCTGGCCGCCTTCTCCTCGTATTCTGGAAGGGTCGGCGGCAGCATCAGTTCTCGTTCGCGGGCACATATTCTCCCACCCACGCTGTCACCGGTCGCTTTTCAACCTTGGTTCCCGCTGGGCTCTTCAAACGCTCGAAGTGCGTCGGCTGTATCCCTGAACACAGCACAACAGATTATTAGTATAACACTTGTTGGGTTGTTGGGTCCAGGTCAACCCCAGTCCGAGACATTAACCCTTTGACTCCCGCACCCTGTCCACCAGCATCCTGCATTACTAACCATGACAGAAAAGCAAACACAACCCTTTGATTCCATCACCCTACCCACCACATACAAGACAAATGCATACAATATATTGGTCTTATGTTCCACAACATGGGAGATAATTCCTACGTGACTCTCAAGAGTTATGTACTTTTGGTTGATATTATACAAATTCTCCCTGCATCCCTCTTATTTCTTTGGTATTATCTATATGCCTTGGAAGCAACCCTGTATATGTTCTGTCTTGTCTATGTGTGTGTGTTTGGTCAGTTCAAGAATAAAAGACCATGCCAATCTTGAACATAAGACCAATATATTGTATGTATTTCTCTCCTCTCTCATAGTTGTGCATAGGGTAGTTGCAGAGTATAAAGGTAGGCTTGGGCGCTCCTTTTTTGAGGAGTGTTCTGAGCTTACGGTTTTTTTGTGCTTTGTATCTGCTTCTATGCTAGCTGAATGGGTAGCGCAAACTATGTTAGATTTGAGAAGTTCCACAACAAGGGAGATAATTCCTACGTGACTCTCAAGAGTTATGTACTTTGGTTGGTATTATATAAAAATTCTCCCTGTTTCCCTCTTATTTCTTTGGTATTACGTATATGCCTTGGAAGCAACCCTTCCCCCTCCTGCCTAGAGCTCTGCACTAGGTTGCCACAACCAGAAGAGCAGTTCTGCAGTGGATCCCAGCCCACTGTGGAGTCTCCGGGAATGAGCGGGCTGATATGCTCGTTAAGGAGGGAGCCGGAGAAGAACAACCTAACAACAGCGTCAGCTACAGTGAGAAGAGGAGCATCATCAGGGCGCTTTCCATGCCGAGACGACACAGGGATGACTACCACCTGTTGTCTAGAGAGCAGCAAGTTGCCCTGGTGAGGTTACGCACTGGTCACAATAGGCTGAACAGCCACATGTACCGCAAACTGAAGCTGGCGCCCTCCCCAACCTGTCACTGCGGTCAAGAAGACCAAACCACGGAGCATATACTCCAAAGATGCCCCCTTCACCAGGTGGCAAGACAGAACGTGTGGCCGACAGACACTCCGCTGACAACCAAACTCCATGGCTGCAGACAGGAGCTGGAAAAGACGGCTGCATTCATCGCCCGGACTCAGATGATTGTGTAGCAGCGTACGCCAAGAAGAAGAAGAAGAAAGGAAGCAACCCTGTATATGTTCTGTCTTGTCTATGTGCGTGTTTGGTCAGTTAACTTTTTCACATCGTAACGCTAGCCCGCTAGCGTTCTCACGGAGAACCGCAGGCGACGGAACGGTAGGGGTATAGCGTTTCACAAGTTCGCCACTGACAACGCAACGCTAGGATCCTAGCGTCTTGCGTCAGAAAATTCTTACGTGAAGCCAGCTTCGGTCTGAGGGAAACAATCGCTATTATAGTATCACGTAACCATTTCTAAATACTGTGAGAGTGATTTCCGGTGTAAGAAGTCTATTTTAAGAATTTTTCGGACGCGAGAACAACGCCACCCGAACCGCGTGCTTCACTGAAACAAAGGCAAAATGGAGCCCCCTTCGAATGCGCGATATCGCCGTCGTTTTGACGTTCGGAGAGCGGCTGAACTTGTATTTGATGAAAATTTTACAGCTGAAATTGCCACAGAGGAGGGTTCAGAAGATGAAACTGAAGTTGACCACTTCTCTGACGAGGAAAACGAGGAGCAAGAGGACGATGCATTGGTGTTAGAAGACGTTCCACCGCCACCGACTATCGATCATCACAACAGTGACGATGACGATGATGGAACAGTTCAAGAACTAAAAGATCATCCGCGTACAGCACCTACTGACGAAGATACAGATGATACTTACGATACAGCTGATGATGAGGCAGATTTTGTGACAACTTGGACAAAACATTTGAGAAATTTCCCTCAGATACCACCCTTCACTGGCACAACAGGTGAGACACAAGTGTAACACGTGTACGTGTGTGTGTGTGTATGTGTATGTGTGTGTGTGTGTGTGTGTGTGTCTGTCTGTCTGTGTGTCTGTGCGTGTGTCACTATGTGTGTGTGTATGTGTGTGTGTGTGTTTGTGTGTGTGTGTGTTTGTGTGTGTGTGTGACTTGAATATTTGAAATTGTTTCATTGTAACTTTTTGGTCATTTTCGTCAGTAACTTTTATTTGTTATTTATTTATTTATTTATTTATTATTTATTTATTTATTTATTTATTCCATAGGTATCCAGGAAGATCTTGGTGACAACCCTTCTGCCATTGACGTGTACAAATTGTTCCTCACAGATGACATCATTATGCATATCAAGGTGGAGACAAACAGTTTGCGTGTGTGTGTGTGTGTGTGTGTGTGTGGCTCGACCATTCTGTTTAACCCCATTGACTCCCGCGCCCTGTTCACTAGCACCCTGCATTGTCAACCATGCCGACAAAGCAAAAACTTAACCCTTTGACTCCCTCACCCTAACCACCAGCTTCCTGTAGGAAGCTGTGGACAGGGTGAGGAAGTCAAAAGGTTAAGGTTTTGCAGCTGGTGGACAGGGTGCGGGAGTCAAAGGGTTAAGTCTGTCCTTTACTTGTCTACATCCCGACAGGTGGTGAGAAATATGGCAGGCTGCCACAGCCGGGACACACAGTTATTAGTTTTCCTTCTTTTTGTTTTTTGTTTTGTTTTGTTTTGATTTTAATTTGATTTAATTTGATTTGATTCCTGCAGGAAGCTGGTTCAGCTTTTATGTCCGACACCCACCTCAGGTGATGGCCAACGGGGGATAACCACCCCAGGGAAACAGGGGGAAAGGCAGACTTATCTTATCCTATACTGATACCACCAGAACAACAATGATGTTAAGATGGGCCAGTAAGAAGGCCAGTTTTGATATAACGCGCCGCGGGATTCGAACCCACAACCATCAGCATGTGAATCCGACGCTCAACCACCCGAGCTACTGATGCCTTCAATGTGTGCGTGTGTGAGTGTGGGTGAGTGTGTGTGTGTGTGTGTGTGTGTGTGTGTGTGTGTGATTGGTTTAGTTAGTTTTACGTCGACACAAACTCAGGTATAAGGCTGACGGGTATTACTAATCTTATACCGACACCACCAGAACAACAATGATATTAAGATGGGACGTGAGATGGTCAGTTTTACTTGTACCAGAGCATGATTGTAACCCTACACCCACTTAACCTGACTCCTCACCTATCCGCAAGCATCCTGCATTGTCAACCATACTATCAAAACAAACTTAACCCTTTGACTCCCTCACCCTATCCCAGCATCCTGCATTGTCAACCATACTATCAAAACAAAAACTTAACCCTTTGACTCCCTCACCCTATCCCAGCATCCTGCATTGTCAACCATACTATCAAAACAAAAACTTGACCCTTTGACTCCCTCACCCTATCCGCAAGCATCCTGCATTGTCAACCATACTAGCAAAACAAAAACTTAATCCTTTGACTCCCTCACCCTATCCACCAGCATCCTGCATTGTCAACCATACTAGCAAAACAAAAACTTAACCCTTTGACTCCCTCATCCAGGGCTCCCACTGAAGAAAGGCAAAAATCCCTGAAAATCAAGGGGGTGGAGGGGGGTCCGGGGCTTGCCCACCTGGAAAATTTTGAAAATTTATGTTTAAAATGGCGCAATCTGACACATATCTGAGCTTAATTTATTTTTTTCATAGTTTTTTTTTTGTGCGGATTCTCACTCTCGGTTTTAGCGGAAATCCGCGAAAAGTGTGAGCCCTGCTCATCCTATCCACCAGATTCCTGCAGGAAGCTGGTGGATAGGGTGAGGGAGTCAAAAAGGTTACGTTTTTGCAGCTGATGGATAAGGTGCGGGAGACAAAGGGTTAATGTAGCGCACCCCGTGATTCGAACCCACAACCATCAGCATGTGAATCCGACTCTCAAACCGACTGAGCTACTACGGTACGCAACGTGTGTATGCCGTGCGTGTTACGTGTGTGTGTAAACACTTAAGTGTGAATCGTGTGATTGGTTTAGTTCAGTCTTTACGTCGACAAAACCCTCATTGATTGATTGATTGGTTCAGTTTTTACGTCGATACCCACCTCAGGTGACGGGGATAACCATCCCAGGGAAGTGGGGGAAGGGAGGTTGGCTTATCTAATCCTATACTGACTCCACCAGAACAACCATGATGTTAAGATGGGACAGCGAGATGGCCAGTTTTAATATAGCGCACCCCTGGATTCGAACTCACAACCATTAGCATGTGAATCCGACGCTCAAACCAACTGAGCCACTGGGGCCCGCTCAAAACCCTCAGGTGATATGGGACCTATCTACATTTGTGACAGTGAGTCTCGTATAAGTGTGTGTGTTACGTGTGTGTGTAAACACTTAACTGTGAATTGTGGTGGAGAGGGACCTACGTATCGTGTGAATATGTGTTGTGTGTGTGTGTTGGTGTGTATTGTGTGTGTGTTGTGTTTGTGTGTATGTGTGTGTATTGTGTGTGTGTGTGTGTGTGTGTGTGTGTGTGTGTGTGTGTGTGTGTGTGTGTGTGTGTGAAAGCAAATAGACTCCGCCTACCCATTTTACGCGATTGTCTCATTGTTCCCAATCTTTCCGAGGGTCCAGGGCTCACGACCAGTCGGTCATATCATGAGTGTTAATTTGTAAGCAAACAAAGAACGCCGTAAAGGGCGAAGTGGCGCGATGGCTCGACTTTTCTGTTTATCTGTTTAATTCCGTCCTCACTCGTCTGCATCCCGCGCAAGGTGGTCAGAAAAACGGCAGGCTTTTCATGCATCGAAATGTAGTTCGCCGGTATGGAAGAGAAAGCATTAAAGATTTTTTATACACGGTTATCAAGTTTTCTCTTTTTTTGTTTTGCTTGAGTTTAATTCGATTTAATCTAATTTGATTCCTGGCAGGAAGCTGGTGGATAGGGTGAAGGGAATCAAAGGGTTAAGTTTTTTTCTTTGCAGTTGGTGAATAGGGTGCGGAACTCAAAAGGTTCACAACACTGCCCAGACTCGTGTGGAATAAGGTCAAAGCTGCAAAATTTCATACACGATGATTTCAAGTAGGTCAGCGTCTGTTTCAATGAGATGGTCAGCAAATAGACATCTCAACAGTCTACATATATCTAGAAAGTTCTAAAAGTGCTTTTGTAGGAGAACCGGCCATTTTGACATTTATATGTCATATTCAACAGGCCTAATGCTATATGTCTTTCTGTGTCAAAACCTGCTTTCAGACATTTTTTTAAAAATTGGTATGTGTCTTGGTCTCTGTGCATTAATTTTAACTAGGCCTATATATTATATATATTTAAAGGTCTAACACTGGATCAAACATCACTCAGGACTGCTCCGAGGTGCCTCTAAAACGCTTGCACGACTGTACATTTCTAAAACGTAGGCCTATATATTGTAATTATCCTTTTCGTTTCTTCGATAAATAAATGAATAAATACAAATAAATAAATAAATAAATAAAACCAAACCAAGTAAGCCTTAGTAAAAAACACAGATAAATAAAAGAAACACATAACTAAGAGGAATAGACCTTAAATATAAATAAACAACACTAAATATACTAAATAAAGACAGAAAGATAAAAGCATCATCGTTTCTATTATTTCCATCAAAAGTTACTGCCGACGATTCAAAGCATTCCTTGTCGAAGGAGGACACGGACGAAAATGTGTGTTGTCCAATTTCAAAAAGAGAATGAACCGAATCAGAAGAAATATAAAAAAAAACTAGATATTTACTAAACCGTATATACCTACATGTTCATTGTCAATTAAAAACCTCAATCACTAAAACACTTGTTCTACCAACACCAGCAACTAGCCTCGGCTATGACGACAAAATCACCACTATGATAACAAGAGATAAACAAGATGTGGCCGATGAAACGTAGTTACCAGTCAAAGCACTGCAAACCGACAAAGAAGTACGATTATATACAGAAATACACACACAAGAAGAAACAAGTACGATTATACACAGAAATACACACACAAGAAGAAACACTCACCATCAAAGTCCAGTGGAGTGACGAACCTTTCACCATCAAATTCCATTGTAAAGTCACTTTAAAAGTTTTGGTAAATAACCAATTCTCGTCTCCTTCGTTCTTGTCTCTGTGAAGATTCCTTTGCGAATGACGTATGATGGGTAACTGACCAAAACACTATAAATCGAACCTCAAAACCCCCGCAAACTATTGGTCCGTTCTGTTTACAACCAAATTTTCACGCATCGAAAAAGTAGTTCGCCGGTATGGAAGAGAAAGCATTAAAGATTTTTATACATTTGGGGGATAAGTTGTTACCCCACAGCCGTATCAATTTGATGCGATCAGTTTTACCCTAAATCAAAACTGTAATATACTTTTACTTCTGACATTGAAAAACTTGAACACGTAAGTCATGCCATTACAGTATTCTTCCGCAAGGTTGTGTGTGAGAACTTGCTGTAGTTGGTTTGGTTCAGTTTTTACGTCTACACCCACCTCAGGTGATATGGCCGACGGGGATAACCATCCAGGGAAGTGGGAAGGGCTGTAGATACTCGTTCTTCCTTTTACCGTCACGCATGCGCAGTAATACAAAATATCCACCGCTAGGAGCCCACCCGAGTAACAATGGACCCGTTCGTCGTAGTACGCCAAAGCGATGACACAGTACACATTGCACTTCATCCAGTATTTTTAGTGTACCCTGTCTCTTGCACAGACATTACATAACATGTCTGTGGTATCTTCCCTGGGATGGTTGTGCCCGTCGGCCATATCACCTGAGGTGTGTGTCGACGTAAAAACTGAACCAAATCAATCAAAAAACTTCCCAGCCTAACAACATATGGGTGGTTTTCACCAGTTTCGATCAGAATCTTTACATTTCTTTCCTCACAAAAATGTACCCAGAGCACACCTTTTCTCTTTTGTCGATGTTTTTCACCCTTTTTTTTTAGCTTAAAAGTATACTTTCTATTGTCCCGTCGTCGACAACTTCTCTGGCAAGGAGATAAGTCTCGATCTTTCGATCCTGGATCTTTTCTTCGTCTGGTTTTTCACCTGACCCGGTCTGATACTGTTTAGAGCAATTTCACCCAAGTTCGAAGACATTATAAAAATTCTATTCATAATGTCTTTACCCAAATTATAACTTGCGAATGAACATCAGTTAGTTATTGTCGAACTTTTTGATTTTTGAACTGTGAGAATGGCGAGAACGCTCCGTGCGACCACCGGATCAGTCAAGTCCTATACTGGTATTAGGTTTTTGTTGTCAGTTTTGGCTGCAGTGGTTTACGCATTACCCGTTTAGATTACTTATAACAACAAAGCTGTCAAACATAATCCTTTTGCATAAGATTGTTTAAAATATTCATTTCTTGTATTTTCCAGTGATGTTTGTTTCATGTCTGTGGTGTTTGTGGTACAGTTTTGATTTTTCTTTTCTTTTTGCTTACTCTTTGATCAGATTGTGCGATTTGAGGGAACACTTTGAGTCGTACCCCTTTGACTGCGTTTTGGTTAAGTTTAAAAGGAAATGAAGTTATACGTACTAACACACATACGTACACACACACACACAAACATACATACATACACACACATACATACATACATACATACATACAAACATACGCATACACACATACAAACACAAAATTACACACACACACATACTTGCACACAGACACTGCACACACACACATATACTACACACACACACACACACACACACACACACACACACACACACACACACACACTACACACACTACACGCATGTAAATACACACACACATTCACACACACTACGCACACACACAAACACACACATACACACACACACGCACGCACACACAACACACACACACACACACACACACGCATACACACACACACACACAACACACACACACACACACACACACCCTTTATATACTATGCTCATTCGTCAGTCATCAGGATGAACGACTTCGATGGTAGCTGCAACAGCAAACACCACAATAACTCACCTCCATTTACTCCGTTCTTGACTTCTCTGGGTCACTTTATAAACCTTCAAACAACTGATGTTGATCATGTTCGAATGCCGAGGTGCGCTACATTAAAACTGGCCTTCTCACTGTCCCATTTTAATATCACTGTTGTTCTGGTGGTGTCACTGAAGGTTTTTATAAATCTCCCTTCACTCATTTCCCTGGGATGGTTAATCCCCGTCGGCCATATCACCTGAGGTGGGTGTCGACGTAAAACCTGAACCAAATCAAAGAATCAATCAGTTGGTGATGTTGTTCATATATATTATAGGAGATGATTGATCTGCCCGGATTTCTTTTGGCCTCCACTTTTGTTTGCAATACTGTTATCATTACAGCTGTGTTGGTGTTGTCCGGGCCATGTCAGTTTTCTTTTGTTGATTGCTACCAGCATTTGACTTTGGACTGCAAGTTCTATGAAAAATGCTTTTATTTGTTCGTTTATCAATTCATTTGACTCTAGGAAGCCGCTGCTGCTTTGATCCTATTTCTATCTGGGTTGGTTTCTGCTACAGTATTGCAAACTTGTTGAACTGTGACAGATTGTTGAAATATTGTAACATGTCATTAAAATGGTGTGTGTGAATGTGTGTGTGTGTGTATGTGTGTGTGTGTGTGTGTGTTTGTGTGTTTGTGTGTGTGTGTTTGTGTGTGTGTGTTTGTGTGTGTGTGTGTGTGTGTGTGTGTGTGTGTGTGTGTGTGTGTGTGCGCGTGTGCGCGCACCTGCATGCTCGCGACTGATTGTGATATGTCCATTGTTATTTTTATTAATTGTCGATGTGTACACATCAGAGATTCATGTTAAGTTCATGTTCCTCTTATTGCAGGGTTATTAGATCAGGTCACAGAGAGAGAGAGAGAGAGAGAGAGAGAGAGAGAGGAGAGAGACAGATAGAGAGACAGAGAGAGAGAGAGAGAGAGTGTGTGTGTGTGTGTGTGTGTGTGTTGTGTGTTGTGTTGTGTGTTGTGTGTGTGTGCGCGCGCGCACGTGCGCCTGCATGTGTGTGTGTATGTGAACATAATGACTGGACTGATATTTGATTTAGATTAATTAATACCACTTTCAGAAAGTCAAAGGGACCTACAAAACCTTGTGAATATACTAGAAATAGAAAGCAAAGGTAAGGGGCTCGAACTAAACAGCAGGAAGACTGAAGTCATGGTGATCAGTAAAGAACATGAAATCCCCTCTTGCAAAATAACAGCAAATGGCACAACCTTGACACAGGGTTGATAAATTCAAATACCTGGAAACGATCATTTCATCAAAAGGCAGATGCACATCAGAAATAGCCGGCAGAATCGGCCAAGCCAAAACAGCATTCGGGAAGATGACAGGCATTCTTACCGACAAATGCCTATCAATTAACATCAGGAAGAGAGTTCTTGAATGTTATATAGAACCAATACTGTTGCACGGATGTGAGGCGTGGACAGTCAACAAGCAAAGCCAGAACAAGATTGAGGCAGCTGAGATGTGGTTTCTAAGAAGAATGTTGAGAGTTCCATGAACAGCAAAGAAAACAAATGAGACAATCTTGATAGAGGCAGACACAAGTAGATCACTCATAAGGAAGATTATGAAAAGGTAGGCAACATTTATAGGCCATTTTATGAGGAAAGGGGATTTGGAGCACCTGGTCACAACGGGAAAGCTGAAGGGAAAGAGAGCACCGGGTAGACCCAGGGAGAAAATGCTGGACAAACTTGCAGAGTGGCTGGGGACGAGGGGGGTGAGAGAGATGCTAGGGGCAACGAGAGACAGAGACAGATGGAAGTCCATGATCGCCAACGCCATGCGGCAGGACACCTGATGATGATGATGAATACCACTTTCCGTGGTGTAGTGGTAAGCGCGATGGACTACCGACTGGAAGGTTGTGGGTTCGAATCCCCATCACTCCTTTCAAAAATCATTGCGGGATTTTTGGCTCCAACTAGCCAAGAGAATTCCAAGGGCTTCAAACATGCGGCATCGATACTCATCCCTTACTTCGTGCTTAAAACTCCACAATACTTTAACAACGTCAACCTTATCCTCAAATTTAAACTATTTCACTCGAATCACATTTTTTATCCAATCTTGCTCGTAAAAATGCTAATGTGTCGAGGAAAATTACCATGAAAACGTATAATCGATTTTTGGAAGTATGAAAATAAATTGCACATCATATTCCTGAAATTCAGGGCCAGCGAATGCCGGAACACGTAGAGAGGGATAACCCTGTCAGTGTCATTGACTGCAGCGACCAGCATCGCACCCAGTGATACCGACAGATGAGATTCGTGAAATGAAAAGCGTTTATTCTCGACCTCTGTTTTTCCAGCATTCTCGCTTGAGAGAAAGAAAGAAAGAAACAAACAAAAATCAAAAAATCCAAACAAACAAACAAAAACAAGGAAGCAAACAAACAAAGAAACAAAGAAACAAACAAAAAACGTCTCTAACCCAGCGATGTTCTTCACAGTGACTAAGGTAGCTCAAATTAGCCAAAACATTGAACTCGAGTATACTAAGATTAGGCACACACACAGACACAGACACAGACACAGACACAGACACAGACACAGACACACACATACACACACACATACACTACACACTACACACACACACATACACACACACAACACACACACACAAACACACACACAAACACAAAACAACACACACACACACTAC
>CM060309.1:62729033-62739033 GCA_030674185.1 Monoplex corrugatus
AGAGAGAGAGAGAGAGAGAGAGAGAGAGAGAGAGAGAGAGAGAGAGAGAGAGAGAGAGAGAGAGAATGTACCTTAGGAGTTTGGAATTTTGCAGTTTGTTCGATAGGGATTCATCGCACTGGGACAATGTCATATGAGCTCTGCCCAAATCTGCCAGCAATTATCCGGCAGCCCTTTGAGCCCACGGAAAATCCTATGCACTGACAAGATCATGAACTAGCGAAGGAAAGAAAGAGAGAGAGAGAGAGGGGGGGAGAGAGAGGGAGAGAGAGACAGTGAGAGAGAGGGAGAAGGGGAAAGAAGAGGGAGAGGAGAGGAGAGAGAGAGAGAGAGAGAGAGAGACAGACAGACAGACAGACGGAGAGAGAGAGACAGAGACAGAGACAGAGACAGAGATGTAGAAGAAGGGAGGCGTATTAAGCGATAAAATGATAGCACCAAGAGGGAGGAAGGCTCATTAAACTGTCGGTAGAGTAACACTGCCAAAATGATCAAAGCATTGAGATGGGCAGCTAACAATCCAGGTTTTGTGTTGCGGGCTGGGATTGAACTTCAGACATTGTATCTTGGGTCTATCAAAAGAACCAGCCAGTCTTCTGCGTGGGTGGGAGATGGGACGCCTCCCCCCTTTCTCCCTCCCCCTCCCCCACCTCCCATTTTATCTTGTCATACGATCTTGTGAGCCTTATTGCTTTGCTTTCATTGTGACCCATCTCAGTTTCGAGTTGGCTTTTTCTCTTTTTTTCTTCTTTTCTTTTTCTTTTTGTTTATCATTCTTTCTCTCGTTTTCTTTCTTTCTTTCTTTCTTTTTTTTTTCTTTCAGTGTTTTCTTTCTTTTAGTCTTTTCTTTTTTTCTTCTTCTTTAGTTTTCTTCTGTTTTTATTTTCTTTATTTCATTTCTTGTTTTATCCTAATTACTCTATTTCTTTTATATTTGTACCAAATCTTGTATATATCTTTCTTTCTTTCTTTCTTTCTTTCTATAGGAGGGGTTTGTTCTCTCTATGTTTCGTTTCACTTCTTTCTGAATATTGTTTGGTTTCTTCTTTCTTTCTGTCTTTCTGTCTTTATTTTCTTTTTTTCCTTTCTTTCTTTCCTTCTTTCTTTCTTTCCTTCTTTCTTTCTTTCTTTCTTTTCTTTTCTGTATCTCGTGATTTTCGTTTCTTTGCCTCTTTCCTTTCTTTTTCCATTCCTTTCTTTTCCTCATCTCTTTCCTTTCTTTCTGTCTATCTTTCTTTATTTCTTTTCTTGTCTTGTGTTTATCTGTCTCTCTTTCTTTTCTTTATCTCTTTTCTGTTTTTTTTGTGTGTGTGTTATTTCTTTTCAGTTCTTTCTCTTTGTATCTCCCTTTTTTCTTTTCTTTTGGTCTGACTATTTTTTATGTTTCATTCTTCTTCTTTGTCTCATTCCTTTTTTTTCTTTCTTTTCTTTCTTTCTTTCTTTCTTTTTCTTTTCTTTCTTTTTGACTGTTTGTCTCCTGTCTCTTTTCTTTTTCTCGTTGCTTTCTTTTCTTTCTTTTTTTCTTTCTGTTCTTTTCTGTCGTTTTGCCTGTACTTCATTTTTTTCATTTCTTTCTTTCTTTTCTTTTCTTGTCATTTTTTTGGTCATTTTTTTCCTTTTCTTTCTTTTGTTCGTTTCCTTTCTTCAGGTCTTTCCTTTCTTTGTTTTATTTTCTTCTTTATATTCATAACTTCTGTTTTTTTCCTCCTTCCTTTCTTTTACTTTTTGGTGTTCTTTTATTTGTTTCCTTCTTCCTCTTCCCATCCTCTCACCGCTACCTTCCTATCTTTGTTCGTAAAAAATTATGTGTAGATCTTCAGTAACGAAAGGTTCATAGAGTAATGTTAGACGGACGCAGTGGCGGTCTTCAGTAATGAATTTGGTGATGGGAGAGGCTGACTGGCAAGATAGGGGACCATAGAATCCAGTCTCATATACTTAACGGATGCTTCATTAGATGCTGTATGTGTTTGAATTTCTCGGGCCTGGTTGATACCTGGATATATTCTGATAAAGTACAGCACTGTCACGCGGACTCAAGTCCTCAACTCCACTGCATCATGATCGTCATTCCCATTCTCGTGAAATCATTATTACCCCCCCCCCCCCCCCCGTGAAAATGCCGGGGGTTCTTTCAGTATAACTAGTATCCAAACCTTCTAGATATTCTGTACAAAAAGTTTCCTCTTTTTTGTCACTCTCTTTATCTCTTCTTTCTTCCTTTGCTTTCTTTCATCTCTTCCTATCATTTTCTGCCTTGCTGGTCTATTCACCTGTATGCATTCTATAAAGCCTTACATGCTTTTTCATAGGATTGGTAAATGTGTGTATGTATTGACTGCATGTCTGGCTCTTAGGAAATGTCCTGTGCAGGAGACCATATAGGCCATTTTTATGTATGCCTTAGTGTCACATTCAGCACCTTCAGGTGTTTTTTGTTAACTCAGAGAACAGACAATTCAAGCCTTCGAGTTTAATTCCAATCTCTGACTTTAAAATGCTTGAGGAAACCATTTCGCGTAATCTGTCTCGAACAGTTTCAGTTTCAGTTTTTCATGATGACGTCTTCGCGGTCGGAACGAATTCCATATGCAATAACGTCACAGGTGCCACGTGTATGGTGACCGTGGCACATGTCTGGAACCTGCAGATAAACCCATGAGCTGGCCAGGTTTTGAGGCTATACCTAGACTATGTTTTATCTAGCATGTATTTTATACTGGTATTTTATCAGCCTGCCACTGGAATAACCTTGGTAACATGTAAATGGCATGTGTTAAAAAGTGGCCCACACTGGGGTCGAACCCACGACCTCCGCGTTATCAGCACGGCGCTCTAACCAACTAAGCAAATGGGTGTCTCGAACAAAACACCAGTGAGTACGTACGGAATAAGACCAACATTTGGTGGCCATAGTACAACGGACTCACGATTAAAAGGTTGGTGATTTGAATTCCACATCAGTTCTGTCAAAATCATTAGAGGATTTTACGGCTCCATCAGGCTCCTATCCAGACTTGAGTATAGTATGAATTCCTTGGGATAATTTGGACCACATAGTCGAGCCTCATCCATTTCATGGATCCGTCATTGAGGGTGTTGCTCAAATCTCCTCACCAACATCGCAGGTGTCTGTATCTCCCACTGTGTATCTTTTGGTTTTCTCTTTCTTAATTTGGTGCTTTTTGTGTCTGTTTGTTTGTATGATTATCTCTTCCTCCGCCCCTCTCAGGCCCCCGTGATGTCTTTTGTTTCGTTTGCCTCTCTGTTTTCTCGTTATTTGTTTGCTTGATTTTTAAAATCGTTTCTGTGTGTGTGTGTGTGTGTGTGTGTGTGTGTGTGTGTGTGTGTGTGTGTGTGTGTGTGTGTGTGTGTGTGGTGTGTGTGTGTGTGTGTGTTGTGTGTGTGTGTGTGTGTGTGTGTGTGTGTGTGTTGTGTGTGTGTGTGTGCGTGTGTGTGTAAATTTTCAGCACTCCCATTCCATTCCTTTTTCTCGTCTAATCATCATGATTTTTTTTCACGAGGGAAAAAAAAAAACCTGACCGGAAATTCATCATGACCATTCCACATCTCCTTGGCAGAAGAGCGATCAAGGCCCATCACCTGCTAAGCAGCTCCATCACAGGTGTTTTTTTTTCACCCTTTTTTCACTTCTGAGCTTGGACTCAAACCTCCGAAGAAAAAAAAAAAAACGTTGTTGTGCAGAATTAGGGTTTTCTGTCTAATGCTTATTTAACATTCTCTGGAAAGGAAGCGTCTGTTTCTCTGTCTATTATTCTCTCTGTCTGTCTGTCTGTCCGTCTGTCTGTATGCTTGTCTGTCTGTCTGTATGCTTGTCTGTCTGTCTGTCTCTCTGTCTGTCTTTCTCTTTCTCTCTCTGTCTGTCTCTCTCTGTCAGTCTGTCTCTCTCTAATCAACCCAAGTTCTTTTTTCTCCCCCTCTCACCTCTTTTTCTATCTCTCTCTTTTTTTCTCTCTTTCTCTGTTTCGCTCTCTTTGAGTTGGATGCGTTCTCACTTTCTCTCTCTCTTTCTCACTCTGTCTTCTGTCAGTCTCTCTCTCTCTCTCTCTCTCTCTTTTGTTTCTCTCTGATACACATGTTCTCTCTCTCTCTTCTCTCTGACACACACACGCGTTATCTCTCTTTTTCTCTCCCTCCCTCCCCCTTCTCTCGCTCTTGTTGCCTTTTGGTGCCTTCTCTGCATAATTCATTGGACTAAACCGCGGTGAGAATTTTTTTTCTGAAATCAGATAAGGTGTTTTGACCTTCCTCGCCACTCTGTCTCTTTGTCTCTCTGTCTCTCTCTCTCTGTGTCTCTCTCTCTGTCTGTCTGTCTCTCTCTCTGTGTCTGACTCTCTATCTGTCTGTCTCTGTCTCTCTGTCTGTCTGTCTATCTCTTCTCTTTCTTCTCTCTCTCTCCTCTCTCTCTCTCTCTCTCTCTCTCTTGTTTTCTGTTCCATTTGCAACGCCGTTTCAATGGCCACAGAAGCTTGGACAATTTGTCAGTGCCATTGTGATGATGGTGGTGATGATGATGATGATGATGACGACCGCGTGATAGGGCTGTGCTGTACACTTTCTTTCATAACATATCATGGCGTCGACCGGGCCCGTGAGGTGCAGACACCTGCGGTGTTGGAAAGGAGACTTGAGCAGCAACGTCAAGAGTGCATCCATGCAGTGGATAGGACTCGACTGTGTGGTCGCTCACTCAATTGTGGGGGTAGGAAACAGTTGTGACTGAAAATGTCACAATGATCTTGGCAGGATTGATGGGATTTACGCTTACAACTTTTTAAACCGAAGTCCTTTGCACTGGCTACTGCACCACAGGGACTGGTCTGTCGTTTTTTTCTCATTTCACCGTCAAAGATATTTGTTCACAATTAGGCTACGTGCTGATCTATGTATTTTCGATAGATACAATTTCCTTTCATTTCATTTCATCTCTCTCTGTCTCTGTCTCTGGCTCTGTCTCTGTCTCTGTCTCTGTCTCTCTCTCTCTCTCTTTCTCATGTCTCTTTCTCTCTCTTTCTCTCTCTGTCTCTGTCTCTCTTTCTGTCTCAATGTGTGTGTGTGTGTGTGTGGGGGGGGGGGGTCTCTGTGTCTTTCTCTTCGTCTTTGTCTTTCTCTGTCTTTGTCTCTGTCTCTGTCTCTCTCTCTCTCTCTCTCTCTCTCTCTCTCTGTCTGTCTGCCTCTGTCTCTCTGTTTCTGTTTGTCTGTCTGTCTGTCTCTGTCTCTCTGTCTCTGTCTCTGTCTCTCTCTCTCTCTTTCTACCCCTCTCTTTCTACCTCTCTCTGTCTTTCTTTCTGTTTTTCGTTTTTGTATGTCTATCTCTCTTATCCTTTTTCATCCCATTTTTGGTTTTTGCGTTGTATCTTTGTTTTGTGTTATTGTTATTGTTCTTGTTGATGGCTTGGGCTTTCTTTTCCTCTTGTTTGTTTGTTTGTTGTTGTTTTCTTCTTGACTTTAGGGCCTCTTTTTTAACGCTAAATTAATACCCCAGGCTTGTGTCTGGATTTCATCCTCTAGCGCTTTTGCGTGCGTGCGTGCGTGTGTGTGTGTGTGTGTGTGTGTGTGTGTGTGTGTGTGTGTGTGTGCACGCGAACATGCCCGTTTGTGTGTGTGTGTGTGTGCGTGCGTGCGTGTCTGTATAAAAGAGAGAGAAAGAGGGAGAGAGAGAGAGAGAGAAGACAGACAGACAGACAGACAGACAGATACAAAGACTTAGATAGAGAGACAGCGAGAAGTGTGTGTGTGTGTGTGTGAAGAACAGAATACTCTTAAACAAACAAACAGACAAACAAACAAACAAACAAACAAGCAGACAAACAGACAAACAAACAGACAAACAGACGAACAGACAAACAGACAAACAAACAAACAAACAAAACACACGATATGTCTCTTCGCCACTGATTGGTTATAATAAATTGACATAAGATGACAGTCATAAAGTGCAAGTGTTAGGGTGATTTCACAGTTCGTGTTATCGTCAATATCTTTTTTATCGTCGTCGTCGTCTTCGTCGTCGTCATCATCATCATCATCCCTATCATCCCCATATCATCATCATTACCGTCGTCATCATCGTCGTCATCATCATAATCATTATCATCCTCATCATCCCCATATCATCATCATCTCGTCGTCGTCGTCGTCGTCATCAGCATCGTCATTGTCGTCGTTGTCGTCGTCGTCGTCGTCATCCTCATCATCAACCATATCATCAACAACCATATCATCATCATCATCATCATCATCATCATCACCATCATCATCATCATCATCATCATCATCATCATCATCATCATTGAGAATACAAATGTATGACTGACAAAGATTCTTTTTTTCTTCTTCTCAATTTCAGCCAATTATGGACACATTCTGAAAAAACAAAACAAAACAAAAAATCTTTGCGATTTAGCTCCCTCAGCAAGTCGTTTACATCTAATGGATTTAAAGGAATCAGTTGTAACGGGTATGTATTTTTCCTGACACTTTTTTCATCAGTTTTAATCTTGTTGTTTTGTATGTGATACAATTATCCACGAAATGAAGTTTATCTTCAATGTGCGATTGTGTGTGTGTGTGTGGTGTGTGTGTGTGTGTGTGTGTTGTGTGTGTGTGTGTGTGTGTGGTGTGTGTGTGAGTGTGTGTGTGTGCAATGTTCGTGTGAGTGTGTTTGTGTGTGCTTGTTTGTTTGTTTGTTTGTTTGTGTTGTATGTGTGTATGTGCGTTTGTATGCATGTATGTATCTTTGTGTGTGTGAGAGAGAGAAAGAGAGAGAGGAGAGTGAGAGAGAGAGAGAGAGAGAGAGAGTGTGTGTGTGTGTGTGTGTGTGTGTGTGTGTGTGTGTTTTCGTTATATGTGTCATATTCTCTTTCTTCCAACCCACCCTCTCCACCCTGCAACATCTTAATGATCTTTCACGGCTAAAATCAGTGCTTCATGCAGAGAAAATTTATAACGATTGCGACCGGAACTTCATTAGGACCATTCAAAATATCTTCATTTCTGAAGAGCGATCAAAGCCTGTAAGAAATGAAGCAACCTCACCAAACCTCACCACTGACTTTTTTTTTCTATCTTTCTTCCCAGCTTTGACTCAAATCTCAAATCTCTGAAAACACACCGTTACGTGCCATTAGGGTTCTCTGTCTAATGTCTGTCTGACCTCTGACTAAGCTAAAATAATCGCTCATTGTCTCTGTGTGTGTGTCACTTTTCGGTTTCAAGTCAAGTCAAGTTGTCAAGACAAGTCAAGTCAAGTCAAGTCAAGTCAAGTTGTCAAGTCAAGTCAAGTCAAGTCAAAGTCAAGTTGTCCAGTCCAGTCCAGTCCAGTCCAGTCCAGTCCAGTCCAGTCAAGGCAAATCAAAGCAAGTCAAAGCAAGTCAAGGCAATTCAAAGCAAGTCAAGCCAAGTCAAGGCCAGTCAAGTCAAGTCAAGTCAAGTCAAGTCAAGTCAAAGCAAGTCAAGGCAATTCAAAGCAAGTCAAGCCAAGTCAAGGCCAGTCAAGTCAAGTCAAGTCAAGTCAAGTCTGGTCAATTCCAGTCAAGGCAAGTCAAGGCAAGTCAAGGCAAGTCAAGGCAATTCAAAGCAAGTCAAGGCAAGTCAAGGCCAGTCAAGTCAAGTCAAAGCAAGTCAAGTCCAGTCAAGGCCAGTCAAGTCAAGTCAAGTCAAGGCAAGTCAAGGCAAGTCAAGGCCAGTCAAGGCAAGTCAAGGCAAGTCAAGTCAAGTCAAGGCCAGTCAAGCCAAATCAAGGCAAGTCAAGGCAAATCAAGGCCAGTCAAGGCAAGTCAAGGCAAGTCAAGGCAAGTCAAGGCTAGTCAAGGCCAGTCACGGCAAGTCAAGGCAAGTCAAGTCAAGTCAAGTCAAGTCACGGCAAGTCAAGGCAAATCAAGGCAAGTCAAGGCAAGTCACAGCAAGTCAAGTCAAGTTAAGTCGTCAAGGCAAATCGTCAAGTCAAATCGTCAAGAAAAAATCGTCAAGTCATCAAGTCAAGTCCAGTCAAGGCAAGTCAGTCAAGTCAAGTCAAGTCAAGTCAAAGTCAAAGCAAGTCAAGTCGTCAAGTCAAATCGTCAAGTCAAATCGTCAAGGCAAGGCAAGGCAAGGCAAGGCAAGGCAAGGCAAGGCAAAGGCAAGGCAAGGCTAGGCAAGGCAAGGCAAGGCGAGGCGAGGCGATGCAAGGCAAGGCAAGGCAAGGCAAGTTTATTACCCCCCAAAAGAGAAGAAAAAGCAACATTATGGTCTTTCACACACACACACACACAAAATAAACACAAACACGCATAACTTTCACATTTAAATCGCTATACGCAAATGATACTCAACCTTGTATATAGTATAAGATCATATAAAAACAAATGTTCCCATCCTACCACACCCACACTCACAATCATACCGACACACACAAATACACACACACGCACGCACACACACACACGCACGCACACACACACACATACAGACACACACACATACACACCACACACGCACCACACACCACCACCACCACCACCACCACCACCATCACCACCACTACTACCATTTAACATATTCGATCAATGAAAAAAAAATCTCGTAAGTAACTACTCAGGCTACAAAAAGCAATCACACACACACTGGGATGCATTCGTGCACACTCACTTGCAGGCAAATGTACGGACACACATACGAACACACACACACACACACACACACACACACACACACACACACACACACAAAACACACACACAATACATACAAACCATAACAAACAAATAAACATACGCACTCACACACACTCGTATACGCGCACGCGCGCGCGCACACACACACACACACGCACGCACGTACGCACTCACACACACACACATACACCAACACACACACACACACACACACACACACACAACACACACACACACACACACACACACACGTGTGAACTGACGTCAGATGAACAACGAACGAACATAAAGTACACAATATTATACATACCCACTACGCATGCCTGCTTCATAATGCGTCTGGATTCAAAAGTTGCATTGATATAAGGTGTAAATTTTGCATACGTACATACGTACGTACATACATACATACATACATACATACATACATACATACATACATACATACATACATACATACATACATACATACATACATACGTACGTACGTACATACATACATATATATATACATACATACATGTTTACATACATACATACATACAGACAGACATCAATACATACAGACATACAGACATACATACAGACAGACAGACAGACATCAATATATACAGACATACAGACAGAGAGACATACATACATAGATACATACATATACACATACAGACATACATACAGACACTACAGACATACATACATAAATGTACATACATACATACATACATACATACATACGTACATACATACACATATATATTCATACATACATACATATTACTGTTGTACATTTGAAAGAGCAAAAACGTCTTCCTGATGGCAGTACTTCATATTGGTTAGAAAGGACATGATGAGTGTGCTCACATACAATCCTCCTACCCTAACACACCACTCCAAGTATGACTTGTCTTCAAGTGTTCTTTTTTTCTGAGCGTCTCTCTCTCTCTCTCTCTGTCTCTCTCTGTCTCTATCTCTTTCTGTCTCTCTGTTTCTCTGTCTCTGTCTTTCTCTGTCTCTGTCTCTGTCTCTCTCTGTCTGTCTGTCTGTCTGTCTCTCTTTCTCTCTCATTCTCTTATTCCTTCATCGTTTTCTTCTCCGTGATTTGGATGCTGGCCCAAGTAATTAGATTATTGAGTTTGAATGATTTTTTTCCCAACCATTCTTTCACTGTCTTTGCATTTGTCTCTGTCTGCCTGTAGATATCTCTCTCTCTCTCTCTTTCTCTTTGTTTCTTTCTCGCTCTCTCTCTCTCTCCCTCTTTATTTCTTTCTTTCTCACTCTCTCTCTTTCTCTCTCTTTCTCTTCTCTCTCTTCTTTCTCTTTCTCTT
>CM060309.1:62744033-62769033 GCA_030674185.1 Monoplex corrugatus
GTTGTTGATTTTGCTGCTGCTGTTGTTGTTGTTGCATTGTTGTTGTCGCTTATTTCTGTTGTTGTTGTTGCTGCACTGGTGTTGTTTTTCATACTGTTGTTGTTGTGTTGTTGTTGATATTGTTTTTGTTACTGCTTTTGTCGCTGCATTGTTGTCGTCGTTGCTGTTGCAGTTATTGCATTGTTGTTTGTGTTACTATTGTTATTAGTGCTACTTTTGCTGCATTATTGTGGTTGCTGTTGTTGTTGTTTCTGTTATTGTTACCGTTTTTTGGTGTTTTTCTATTTTTGCTGCATTAGTGTTGTCATTGTTTTTGTTGTTACTGGTGTTGTTGCTGCGTTGTTGATGTTTTTTTTCTCCCTGTTGCTGCTGTATTGCTTTATAATTGTAGTTGTTGTCGTTATTGTGGTTGTCACAGCATTGTTGTTGTTGTTCCTACTGCTGCCACTGTAACACTGCTGCCACTATAATTGTCGTTGTTGTTGCTATATTTGTTGTTTTTGTTGTTGTTCCTGTTGTTATTGTTGATGATGTTGCTGTTGTTTCTTTTTCTCCTGCCTCTGTTTGTCGCCTCCTTCTCCTCCAAATCTGTTTCTTGGGAAAGTGACATGCTAACAGGGATTATTCATCTTCTTTGTTTATTTTTTTCTTTCTTTTTTCTTTCTTTTCTCTCTTTTTTCTTTCTTTTCTCTCTTTTTTTTCTTTCTTTTCCCCCTTTATTTCGTCTGTCTTCCTCCCTTTATCTTTCTTTATTTCCTTAGGAAATGAGAGATTGTTTTATGTCAACCTCGGCATTTTGACCCTTGGAATTCTCCACCTTGTGTGTGTGTGTGTGTGTGTGTGTGTGTGTGTGTGTGTGTGTGTGTGTGTGTGTGTGTGTGTGTGTGTATGTGTGTGTTTGTGTATGTGTGTGTGTAGTGTTGTGTGTGTGTGTGTGTGTGTGGGTGTGTGTGTGTGTTGTGTGTTGTGTGTTATGTTGTGTGTGTGTGTGTGTGTTGTGTGTGTGTGTTGTGTGTGTATGTGTGTGTGTTTGTGTGTGTGTGTGTATGTGTGTGTTGTGATGTGTGGTTTGTGTTGTGGTGTTAGTTAGTGAACTATGTGTGTATAGGTGTGTGTGTGTGTGTGTGTGTGTGTGGGGAGAGAGAGAGAGAGAGAGAGAGAGAGAGAGAGAGAGAGAGAGAACTGAAACTGAAACTGAAACTGTTTATTGTCATTACCCGAAAAGGTCTTTTGACAAGGGGGATAACAATTTTCCAGTAGTGCGACACATAATCCACTCTTTGTATGTGCGCAAATTCTTCACACATAATCAAAAAAAATATCGAACATCCATTCCTTGAACAGTCGAACATATTCAAATCATATATAATGAACAATCATCCATTTTACCACTACTACATAATGCAAAGAAAACAACAACAAAAAATATCAGAACAGTGTTCCCACATTCAGGCCAATAATTTGTCTAGGTTTAGACAAACCAAAATCTTTTTCACACACCCACACCCACACACACACACACACACATCCATATACGCTCACACGCTGGCGCGCGCTCGTGCGCACACACACACACATCAAAACTGTAATATGATGAAACATCTGGGCTAGACCACCCAAACCTTACATTTAGTGATAATAATATAATCTTCACATAACTGCCCCAAAATACTCTGTTAACAAGGGACATCACTATGCCTTTTATTTATTTGTTTTTTGGTTTGTTTTTGTTTTTTTGTTTTTGTTAACATGTATAGTAGACCCTTAAGTGTCTATATACCCTTTCAATATCCACTTCTAACATATTCTACAAATATACCATTATTTTCATATTATTAGCTACTCTTAAATTATCGGCAAACAAAGCAAAATAAAGCAAATGAAAACAGCTCTTTACAAAACAGAGTCTATAATAAAGCGGCTTCTTGAGAGAGAGAGAGAGAGAGAGAGAGAGAGAGAGAGAGAGAGAGAGAGAGAGAGAGAGAGAGAGAGAGAGAGGTGTGTGTGTGAGTAGGTGTGTTTGGATGGAGTGTGTGGGTGAATGTGTATGTGTGTGAGAGAGAAAGATAAAGAAAAGTGGTGTCAACCAGTCTGTGAACAAATATATCAGCAAACATTTCTCAGCTAGCTTAAGGTCGAATTTTATCAAACTTGGATCGAATATCTTGTGCAATTAGTAATCACGATCGCTATATTCGAAAATATCACGTAGGACCTCAGAACCTTGTCAGCATATGGGTCTTATTTATGAATGGGGTTATGGCTCATGCTGTGATCATTTTGGATCTTCTCCATCACATGGTATCCGTGGCGTCAGAGTACACTGATTTCATCCAAAGTGCAAAGCCATTGTCTTTAGAAATTAAAGGTGAATGCTTGCGTTATGACCGTGATAGTCCTATCTTTCTTTTGGGGTTGTCTAAAATTTGACAACGTCTGTTTGATAACATCTCTGTTATTTGAGGATAAAATTCAACTAAATATTGGATGAAACGTTCGCTGGTATGTAAACATTTATTTCACTCCGCAAGCTTTATGAAGAGTGGTCGCAGATCAAAACCACTACGACATAATTTGGAACAGTCAGCATAGTTAGCAGCAATGAATGATCTGAATAAAGTTTCCATTACAAATAACCCGAGGTAAGTTAAAACAGAGTATAACGGCGATTGACCAACCATCGTTTTCTCTATTTCTTTTTTTTATCTTTTTAATTCGCTTTTGAGAGAGGAGTGTTTGTATCTGTGTGCCTGTCACAAACCTGTGTTTATAAGATTCTTTCAGCTACTTTTGGTTGGATCTTTACCAAATACAAGTGTAAGGTGTGGACCGTTGAAGATTCGCAAATACACAAATTAGAAAGAAAATGCTCCAAAGTCAATATACATTATGAAACCACAACAATGCCGAAAATCAGCACTTTCTGTGGACGATGGTGTGAAAACGACTGTCTGAGGAACTCTTGACACTGTTTCAATTCGACAATGTGTGAAAACCACTTTTACGGGAACTCTTGACAACATTTCAATTCTGTTTTTATCAATGTACAGACTAACACTTTATTTGCTCTCGATACACGTCATCTAAGAATTCCTCTCTTTTTTTTCAAGACTGCGCTGATTTTAAGAAGTATCACTTTCTATGATAAAATGTGTATAAAAGGAAATATATTTACCATTGCACGACCACTGTTTTTTTCCCTCCATTTTGTTTTCTCTTTCGTTCACTCTTTCTTTCTTTTTCTTATTTGTTTTTTTCCTTCGTTCTTTCCTGTCTTTGAAGCCTTCTTACATCCCTCTTGTAAAGCCCTCAGCGCGTGTTTTCCGTGAAGGCTCCCCCGTAGTATTTCAGGATTGGCTATTTTTATGTGCTGTATTGAATTCCGTCTGACCCCAGTCAAGATATGTCCTACGGTCAAGTACAGGACAACAAAGATGACGACGACGACGACAACGGTGATAACAACAGCAGCAGCAATATGCAATAAAAGTAACAAAAATAGCAGCAATACAATCATCTGTTACTACAATAACAACAATGACAACAGTAATACAAGAACGTCAGCACAATACAATCATAGCAGTAATAGCATAATCATAATTATAACAATAATCATGATATGATAATAATAGTAGTAGTAGTACTACTACTAGTACCACTACTACTACTGCTACTACTACTACTACTACTAAAACTATTACTACTAAAACTACTTCTACTACTAAACAGATTAATTAAGTAATATCTCTCTCTCTCTCCCTCTCTCTCTTGCTCTGTTGCTCTCTCTCTCTCTCTCTCGCTCTCTCTCTTTCCCCTCTCTTTCTGTCTCTGTGTGTTTCTCTCTCCATTCCCTAAAGGGCGCGGTAGTCGAGTGAATAAACGTGAGGTTTCCAATCGGAAGGTCGTGGATTCAATCCGCTCAATACTTTCACCTTGTGTCTCCCACGTCAACATGTCTGCAGAGCTGCCAAGTGCTGAACTCGGCTTTGTGTGGGTATATTCATTCAGTATATCAAACACTCACGCACAATAAAGATTCTGTAAACATTAATGCTACAGACTACAGACTGGAAGGCTGTGGATTCGAATCCCATCAGTCACTTAAAAAAAATAATAAATTGGGGATTTTTTCAGCTCTAACGGGCTCCTTCCCAAAGCTGTGGGCTCATTGGGAAGATTGGGACCATACAAGTCAAGACTCATCCACTTCACGGATGCGTCATTAATAAGGGTGTCGCTCAAATCTTCTGACCAGCACCGCAGGTGTCTGTATCTTTCCGGCCTGGTTGACGCCAGGATGTATTATGATAGTAAGCGTAGAGTACAGCCCTGTCACGGAATCTCAATCCTAGATGGAACTCCACAGCGTCATGATTATCATCCTCATCGACATCATCATCATCACATTGTAAAAAAGAGCCATGCCAGCTTATGTGGCCATAAAGGTGGCGTAGAAAATGGGACGAAAAGAAAAAAAAAAAGGTGAGCACAAAGGTAATCTCCATGAGTGCGATGATCCTATAAAAGAAATCATGTAAATCATTTGGAGTCTCTGTTGACTAAATGTAAACATGAAAACATCTAGCATACACACTCACCAAAGATGCAGACTGTGCAAACAGTATAGTGGAGTGTGTTCATCTCGCCTGACACTTTGTGTTCTCCATGCTACACTAAAACAAATCATGATCATATGCAATACACATCGAGTCTAAATGAGTTTGGACAATAGAAGTACACAAGAAGAACTTAAAGTAACGAGAACTGATTTCCATTCTGTTCCGCTGAGAGCTCCATATCTCAGCAACCATGACCACCACCGCTTAAGCAGATAAATAAATAAATAAATATATAAATAAATAGATACATAAATAAAATAAACAAACATAAATAGATAGATACATACATACATACATACATAAATAAATAAACAGATAGATACATACATAATACATACATACATGCATACATACATACATACATACTTACATACATACATACATGCATGCATACATACATACATACATACTTACAGACATACATACATGCATGCATGCATACATACTTACATACATACATGCAAGCATGCATACATACATACATACATACAAACATACATACATACTTACATACATACATACATGCATGCATGCATCATACATACATACATACATACACACATACATACATACATACATAAATGAATGAATGAATGAATAAATAAATAAATAGATAAATAAATAATAACACAATGGATGCATGAATGAACGAATGAATGAATGAATGAAGAATGAATGAATCAATAAATAAATAAATGAATGAATAAAAATGAACGAATGAATGGATGAATAAATGAATTGAAGAGTGCTCTAAAAACATACACTTGAGACATCCGTTCAGGCCATAAATATATCAAACCCTGCTTGCATATCATATATAGTTATAAATAATGAAACAAAGCATTGTGCTGATACATTCTGGAATAGAGTATATATACATACAGAAAACGTACATTCAGAAATAAAGACACAGGCAGAAAAACCAAGAACAGGGAGACGTAGTTTTTTGCTCATCTGTTTTGTTGACAGACAAATACGTGTGTCAATCTCATTTCATTCCTGAGTTAATGAAAGTCTGTTTCCCTTTCTATCCGTCATTATTTGTTTTGTGTGCTTGTTTTTCTTTTCTTTTTTTATTTTCATCTGTTTGTCTGTAGTTACGCCTGCCTCACTCTTTGTTTGTTTGTCTGTTTGTCTGTCTATCTGTGTGCATCTCTTTCATTTGCTTTTGAATAAAGATTTTCCTTTTAATTTTATTGTTCTTTCTTCTTTCCGTCCCTAATCCATTATGTTTTTTTTTATTTCTATGTCTGTCTGCCTGTCTGTTTTTCTGTCCGTCTGTTTTATATTTCGTTCTTCCTTCTCCGGTTTTTTTTTTTCGTTTATGCTTCCCTTTAACATTTCTTCCATTTCATTCTTCCGTGTTGTTTCTTTTCTATTTTGCTGATAACGCAGAAGTCGTTTGTTGGATCCCATATCATCATCAAACCGGAAATCCTCTCGCTGTACGGAGTACCCAGTGACGTTACGGCAGACGTGATGCAACTTTACACCGACACATCAGCCTCTGTTTGGACCAATCACGGCAACACAGACCTCTTCGTCACTACATCTGGCGTCCTCCAAGGTGACACGTTGTCTCCGTATCTGTTTATCACTGTTCTAGATCACGTCCTTCGAAAGACGTTGCACGACGACGATGGTTTCACCCTGATAGAGAGACGGAGCTCTCGACATCCATCAATAAAGATCAGCGCCTTGGCTTACGCCGACGATATCGCTCTGGCCTGCGAATCGGCCGACACTGTAGAAAGAGTTCTTCAAAATCTCGAGAGGAATGCGTCAGCTGTTGGTCTCAAAATCAACCACGGCAAAACAAAGTCATGCACGTCGGCCACGACACCATTCCCCGTCGAATCTTTTTCCAGTCCGGCGAGGTGGTTCAGACATGCGAGCAGTTCAGTTACCTCGGAATTGACACCTCGTCTCCAACTTCAGTGGTAGACGAACGATTCGCCAAAGCATGGGCAGCGATGAACAAATTGAAGCCGATTTTCAGCTCGAAGGCCGATGACCAAATCAAGATTAACTTTTCAAGGCAGCAGTAGAGAGCATCGTATGCTACGGTCTCGAGTCCATACCTCTGACCGAAACTCTCTCGAAGTTGATCGACTCTTCTCATGGCGTATGATCCGCTCGGCACTCGGCATCTACTGGCCAGAGAAAATTCCACCAAGGCGCTCTACTCTCGGACTAAGCTCTCACCCTTGAGCAAGACGCTTCAAAGACGCCGACTGAGACTGATCGGGCACAGCCTTCGAATGCAGACAAGGTGTCCCACTCCCCTGGGTGACATATTGTCTGCCAACCTCAGCGACCATGTCAACCTTCGACATGGACAAGGCAGAAACCCTGACTCTTAAGGCTGATGTTACGAATGATCTTGACCTCCTCGGCGTTTCCCCAGCAATTGTCATGAACATGAACAGCATCCAATTTTCACAATTGATGGTTCGCTCTAATTTGCTGAGCGTTAAATATATATATATATATATATATATATATATATCATCATCATCATCAGGTGCCCTGCCGCATGGCGTTGGCGATCATGGACTTCCATCTGTCCCTATCTCTTGTTGCCCCAAGCATCTCCTCTACTCTCCTCGTCTTCAGCCACTCCGCAAGTCCGTCTAGCATTTTCTCCCTGGGTCTACCTGGTGCTCTCTTTCCCTCCCATATATTCAAGAAAATTCAAACATTCAAGAAAATGAAAAGCGTTCTTACCAACAAATGTCTATCAATTAACATCAGGAAGAGTGTCCTTGAATGTTACATAGAACCGATACTGTTGTACGGATGTAAATCGTCGACATTCAATACGAACAGAGAGAACAAGATGAGGCAGCTGAAATGTGGTTTCTAAGAAGAGTTAAAGAATTCCATGGACAGCAAATAAAAACAAACGAGACAGTCTAGGAAGAGATAAACACAAAAAAGAACATAAAGGAAGAACATTAGGAGAAGACAAGTAACATTTAAGAACATTTTATGAGGTAAGAGAAATTAGAGCACCTAGTCACAGCAGGAAAGGTAAGGGAAAAAGAGCACCAGGTAGACCCAGGGAGAAAATATTGGACGGACTTGCGGAGCCGCTGAGGACAGAGAGGATGGGAGATGTGCTTGCAGCGACAAAAGAGGAGGGGCCATGATCCCCAACGCCATGCGGGTACATGATGATGAACATATATTTCGTTCTTTTTCTCCTTCCTCTTTATTTCTTTTTTATGCTTCTTTTCTCCTTTTTCCATTTCTTTTTCTTTTCTTCTATTACTTTCTTGAGAGGCAGGAATCATTGGTTCGATCTCAGGCACAGTTTTTGTCTGTTGGCTGTTCTTTATTAGATCCATATACTCAAGACCATATCTGGAGTTCAGTCCAGCCGCCAACACTAACACTTTGCCTTTTTGGGCTGCCGTTCTTATAGTTTTAGCGATCTGGTGTGTCAGATCAATTTCCATGGTCACTACTAACAGTCTGGCTTTTCGTGGCCTGTATAATGTTTTCAATCATCTGGTGGTGTCAGATTAATATTTCATTGGTCACTTTACTAACAGTCTGGACTTTTCGTGGCCTGTATCAATGTTTCAATCATTCTGGTGGTGTCAGATTAATATTTCGTAGGTCCCTTTACTAATAATATGGCCTTTTTGCTGCCCATCTTAATGCTTCAGTCATTCTGATGGTGTCAGATTAACATTTGATAGGTCGCTTTACTAATAATATGGCCTGTTCGCTGCCTGTCTGAATGTTTCGGTCATTCTGATGGTGTCAGATTAACATTTCAATATGGCCTTTTCGCTGCCCATCTTAATGCTTTAGTCAATCCGGGGGTGTCAGATTAATGTTTCATAGGTGCTTTTATGCACAGACCATTCCCATTTCAAGACCTTGTCAGTGTTTAAGGTTAGAGCGCAAGCCTATGAATTCTGCATATAATTTAATTGCAGATTAATGGAGCGCATATGGAACTGTCCGAGCACGATGAATCTGTCTTGAACAAACTCCAAACTCAAACTCTTCTTCTCCCTTTTTTTCCATAAATCTTTTCATCGAATTATTCTTTTCTTCTCTCTCTCTCTCTTTCTCTCTCTCTCTCTTCTCTCTCTCTCTCTCTCTCTCTCCCTCTCCTCTTTCTACTACTCTTCTTTCTGTCCTGCTGTGCTATTCCTTTTGTTCTCTGTTTCATTCCTTCTTTCCTTCTGTAATTTAGTCCAGTGTGCCAGAATGTCCCTCATGCTTGAGTGGTGATCTGAACGTGCCGAAGACGTCGTCTGCTTTGAATATTAATCCTTCTCATTTGCACGTGAGCACGTGTTTGTTTGTTTGCTTGTGCTTGTTTTGTTTTGTTTTGTTTGTTTGTTTGTTTTGTTTTGTTTGTATGTTTCGTTTGTTTGTTTTGTTTGTATGTTTCGTTTGTTTTGTTTGTATGTTTTGTTTGTCTGTTTGTTTTGCTTGTTTGTTTGTTTTTGTTTTTGTTTTTCAAATCAAAAACGGTAAAATGATTACATGTTTTTTTGTGTCATGTTTCTCTCTGTACGTCAGCTCTTCTTCAAGATATTTACTTTGGGAATCATTTGCCGTGATGTAGCGGTTAGCGCGACGGACTGCAAGGTTGGAGATTGGAAACCCCATGTATCAGACCTGTCAAAATCCTTTTGTGGGATTTCTCAGCTCCGGGCGGCTTCCACCAGGAGTTGAGCACACTATGGGCTGACTGAGTTAGACTGGGTCCACACAGTTTTGTCTCATCCAATTCACAGACGCGTCACACTGAAGATGTTGATCAAAGTTCCTGTGTAACACTGCAAGTGTCTATATCGCTCGCGCCCGGTCGACGCCAAGATGATAATTATTATGAGAGAACGCTTAGAGCATAGCCTTGTAACGTGGTATGAATGCAGAGTGGAACTACACAACATCATGATATTATTTTCGTCATCATGACTTGTCCTGGAATTGTAGAAAAAAAACTGTCCCAGGTTGTGGCCTGCAGGATGGACAGCACACCATACTTACTTACACAAAAACTGCAATGGCCGAAAGTTAATCACCTGAAGGAGTATCTCGTGACCTGTCTGATACGTTTCTTTTCCATCTGTAAGTTCATCTGCCTACCTGCCTGCCTGTCTGCCTGTCTGCCTGTCTGCCTGCTGGTCTGTCTGTCTGTCTGTCTGCCTTTCTGCCTACGTGTCTATTTGCCTTTCTGTTTCTCTTTCGTTTTCGATTTCTGTCTCAACTGCAGATTCAAAAATGACAAGAAAGGCTAGGTCCATTTTAATGAATGGGTGAAAATAACAGAATAAACAAAATTTTTTAAAAAAGAGAGAGAGAGAGACAGATAGAGAAACAGAGAGAGACAGAGACAGAGAGACAAACAGAGAGAGAGAGTGAGAGAGAGACAGAGAGAGAGAGAGACAGAGAGAGAGAGAGTGAGAGAGAGACAGAGAGAGAGAGAGAGACAGAGAGAGAGAGACAAGAGAGAGAGAGAGAGAGAGAGAGAGAGCACAGAAAAAGAGGCAGACAGACAGACAAATAATAGAAAGAAAAAACACACAGTTTTAATTTAAAGTGATTTTCTTTGCCACTGTAAGACGGATCAGATGATAATGCAACGCATTTCTACGTGTTTTCCATTCTTTGTTTGAAAAGGGACGAAGAGGTAAAGAAAATGTTGAGCAAAACATTGTGCATTAGCTCTAGTGATCATTTCCTCAGCAGAAAATAAAATCAGAACTTAAACTTCAAAGCAATGAAATATTTTTTTGTTGAAAACTCCGGAAAAACATACAAAAAGACAGTCAAACTATATTAACTGTCTCACCTGAGGTAGACATTATGTCATTACTGCTTTGAAAATATTTTTCTAAATCGTTTTTTTACAGTGCTACTCTCTGAACTCATTTGGGCTCCAGCTCATCCTAAGACACATTAGTGGAGCACGAAGAACTCGAGTTCTTAACCCCTTGACACCTGCACCCTATCCTGCAACTGCAAGAGTTTAACCCTTTTGACTTCCTTACCCTATCCACCAGTTTCCTCCGGGAAAACTGATGGATAGGGTGAGGGAATCAAAGGGTTGTTTTTGCTTCGCTAGCATGGTTGAGAATGCAGGATGCTGGTGGACAGGGTGCGGGAGTCAAAGAGTTAAGACAGCTGACCACATCCCACCGTGCTGTTGCCGAGGTTTTGTCTAACAGAAGACATACGGCAGATGCACATCAGAAATAGCCAGCAGAATCGCCAAGCTAAAACAGCATTCAAGAAGATGAAAAGCATACTTACCAACAAATACCTATCAATTAACATCAGGAAGAGAGTTCTTGGAAGTTACATAGAACCGATAATATTATACGGTTGTGAGGCGTATACAGTCAACAAGCAAAGCCAGAACAAGATTGAGGCAGCCGAGATGTGGTTTCCATGAAGAATGTTGAGAGTTCCATGGACAGCAAGAAAACAAACGAGACAGCCTTGATGGAGGCAGACACAAGAAGATCATTCATAAGGAAGATTAGGAAAAGACAGGCAACATTTATAGGCCATTTTATGAGGAAAGGGGAATTGGAGCACCTGCTCACAACAGGAAAGCTGGAGGGAAAGAGAGCACAGGTAGACCCAGGGCAAAAATATTGGACGGACTTGCAGAGTGGCTGAAGACAGAGAGGGTGGAAGATGTGCTTGCGGCAACAAGGGATAGAAACATATCGAGGGCCATGATCGCCAACGCCATGTGGCAAGGCACTTGACGATGAAGACATGGCATGCAGACTTAAACTTAATCCTACACAGAATCAGTTGTCCTTCGTGTCCTGCTCATTCATGTAGATTTGATGCAACATACCTAAACAAAGCAATGGAAATAGTCTGTCAATACTTTGTTGTTTGTTTTCTTTTAACTTTTATTTTTTAGCATATTCTGTGCAGGTGTCTGTCTACTTGCGCACGTTTGTGCGTGTGTATGTATGTGCGCACGCGTGTGTGTGTGTTCGTTCGTTCTTTGATTTAACATCTGTTCACTATGAGTGATATTAGACGGGGGGGGGGGGGGATGGAGGATGGGAGATGGGCGAGTTGGATTGGGGCAGAGGGGAGAATGAGTATGAGACATGAGTAAGCGGGTAAATATAAAAATGGAACAAGATCTTAACACTAACAATTAACATTAACAATGCGAAGGGAAAATTTAACGCTAAAGTACAAACTTCATAAACTTAAAGCAATACATTAACAGGACTGTGAACCAATGATTCTGAAATTTTAACTGACAAAGATTGATCTGAAGTTACTTCTTTAAAATGAGTTTCGGAATAGTTTTCTTGTGTGTGTGTGTTTGTGTGTGTGTATGCGTGTGTGTGTGTGCGTGTGTGTTTGATAGACATGTGAACGAGTGTGTATATGCGTGCGTGTGTGTGCATGCGTGCGTGCGTGCGTATGTGTGTGTGTGTGAGTGAGTGTGTGTGTGTGTGTGAGAGTGAGTGAGTGTGTGTGCGTGCGTGTGTGCGCATGCGTGCGTGCGTGCGTATGTGTGTGTGTGAGTGAGTGTATGAGTGTGTGTGCGTGCGTGTGTGCGTGCGTGCGTGTGTGTATATGTGTGTGCATATATATGTGTATGTGTGTGTGCGTGCATGCGTGCGTGTGTGTGCGTGCTAGTGCGTGCATGCGTGCGTGCGTACGTGCGTGCGTGCGTGCGTGGTGTGTGTTGTGTGTGTGTGTGTGTTGTGGCTCTTTTCTCTTGCAATAAATCTAACGGTGAGCAAAATCACAACTGAACCGGATTTTAAACGTTGTCAGATGTTTCCCAGAAAGCCATATTTACACACCTATCTCCAAAAAATCCTTATTCTACGCAAATTTTGGTCCGTGTGACTTTGACCATGGTACTTCTTTACCTTTCAGACGCATGCTTTTCTGACTCATTAGTAATCCACAGCTTTGACCCAAACTTGGTAAGGATCTGCCCTTCAAGAGCTGAGAAAATATTGCTGACCATTTTTGCTACGATAAGACAGACACACAGACACACACCCGCAGAAACCTCTCTTCAGTCGACATAAAACTATGTCAATTTTCTGAAACAACGACAACGACAACGACGACGACAGCACAACAACAACAACAACAACAATAATGACAAAAGCAGTAAGATTGAAGAAGTACTGAACAGCAAGAAGCGCATTTCGTGCATCCTTGTTTTTTTACTGGAAACAGAAGACAAAGGAAAACATCTGTACATAGATCTCTCTCTCTCTCTCTCTCTCTCTTTCCTCTCTCTCTCTCTCTCTCTCTCTTCTCTCTCTCTCTCTCTCTCATAGCACGAAAAGAGTACATTAAACTAAGGAAAACGAAAGAAAGGGAATACGAAGATAAGAAAATAAGAACACTCAAAGATTCCATCAATGACTCCAGGATATTCTGGTCAATAATAAGATCTGTTAATAGAAAGGCCTTGTTGTACAATGGAATCTCTATTGAACAATGGTACAATCATTTCTGTAGTGTTTTCAATGATATCGGGGAAAATACTGCACAAGAGAGTAATATAGTAGACCAAGAAAATAATTTTGAGCCACTTTTAATGAGCCTATAACTAAAGAAGAAGTGACTGCGAGTATTAGGCATTTGAAAGCAGGAAAGAGCGCAGGATCAGATAAAATAATCAGCGAAATGTTAAAACATGCAAATGCTAATGTAATTGACTTCCTTGTCCATTTATGTAACAAGCTTTTTGATAATGGCATTTTTCCGTCAGAATGGGCAAAGTCCATAATAATCCCAATTTATAAAAAAGGAGATGTGAATAATCCAGATAATTATAGAGGAGTCGCCCTCACAAGTATAGTGAGTAAAGTTTATACATATATTTTGAATAAGAGATTAATAAAGTGGGCAGAAAAAGAAGAGAAAATAGTTGAAGAACAAGCTAGATTTAGAGCAAAATACAGTACAATTGATCATATTTTCACAATTTACTCCCCTATGTAGAAACATTTACTTTCAAATAAGAAACTTTATGTTGCATTTGTGGATTTTAGGAAGGCATTCGATTCTGTGAATCGTAATAATCTGTTGAATGTATTACGTAAAAGTGCTGTGAATGGAAAATAATATATTGCCCTAAGAGGAGTTTACAACTCAGTGCTTGCATGCGTGCGTGAGAAGTGTGTATATTCGGATTATTTCGAATGCCCTAAAGGAATGAAACAGGGGTGTCAATTGAGCCCTCAATTATTTTCATTTTTCATCAATGAATTAGCAGTGGAACTGTCAAGAAAAGGCAGGTATGGAATTCAAATTATCCCTGGGGCTATTGAGATATTACTATTGCTGTTTGCAGACGATGTTATTCTTCTCTCTGGTACAGTCAAAGGCTTACAAAACCAGTTAAATGTCTTAAAGGAAGAATCAGATCGATTAGCTTTAACAGTTAACATGGATAAAACTAATATTATGATTTTCAGGAAGGGTGGACATTTATCAAAACACGAAAAATGGTTCTATGGAATTATTGAGGTTAAGGTTGTTAATTCTGATAAATACTTAGGAATGATATTTTCGACAAAATTAAGTTTAAATTATGCATGGGAAGAATCTTGTAACAAAGTCGAAAAGGGGTGTTATTGAAATTCTAAAATCCTTACGGAAGCTCAATTCTATTGATTGCAATTTATATTGGAAAATGTTTGATACACAGATAGAACCTTCACTTACATATGCAGCTGGAGTATGGGGTCTTACTGTAAATCCACATATGGAAAAAGTGCATACATATGCTATAAAACGTTTTTTGGCTGTACCAATTCACTCTTCTAATACTGTTTTATAAGGAGAAACTGGAAGATATCCTTTATACATTAGAACTTTTGTGAAGGGTATTAAATACTAGCAGGAATTGTTAACGCTTCCACAATCTCGGTTATGTAAACAGGCATATGAAATGATGGTTACTCAAATGGAAATAGGAAAAGAGAACTGGGCCTATCAGGTAAAAAAAGTTTTATCAGAACTTGGGTTTGGAATCGTGTGGTTGTCCCAGGGAGTAGGAAATGAGTGTCAGTTTATTAATGAATTTAAAGACAGGCTTATTTGTTCGTTTAAACAAAATTGGCACTCAGATATGGAAAACAAAGAAAATATAGTTGGTTTTCTCATTTAAAGATGTTTTTCAAACCGAAAAATTTCTCAGTGTTGTTACGGATAAACGGCAAATAACTAATTACGCAAGATTTAGATTAAGAACATCTGGTTTCAATGCAAATAAAAATTGGTTTCAAACTGGGACGTCCACAGTATATTCTTGCTCCTTATGTGAAAACAATGTCGATAATGAAAAACACTTTTTATTCCAATGCCAAATGTTTGACACAATACGTGGAAAATGCAAAGTTTTTGAATCCGACATGGCCAACAGACAAGATGTTGTATCTATTGTGTCGTCTGATGACAAAGTCATAATCAAATCAATGGCATTATACATTGCGGAAGCACAAAAAATAAGACATAAACACCTACAAGCCCGACAATAGTGTTCTGCGAGACAATATCATACTGGGATTAATTTAAACTCTTTTGACTGACATGGGCTATATTACGTTAACTCCAAAAGGAGCCGCTTTATTATGGACTCTGTTTTGTAAAGAGCTGTTTTCATTTGCTTTATTTTGCTTTGTTTGCGTGTCGAGTAGCTAACAACATGAAAATAATGGTATATTTGTAGAATATGTTAGAAGTGGATATTGAAAGAGTCTAATGACACTTAAGGATCTACCATACATGTTAAAAAATAAATGAATAAATAAAAACATATTTATGTCCCTTGTTAACAGAGTATTATGGGGCAGTTATGTGAAGATTCTATCATTACCACTAAATGTAAGGTTTGGATGGTCGAGCCCAGATGTATCATCATCATACAGTTTTGATGTGTGTGTGTGCGTGCGCCCGAGTGAGCGCCCGCGTGTGAGTGTGTATGTTGTGTGTGTGTGTGTGTGTGTGTGTGTGTGTGTGTGTGTGTGTGTGTGTGTGTGTGTGTGTGTGAAAAAGATTTTGGTTTGCCTAAACCTAGGCAAATTATAGGCCTGAATGTAGGAACACTGTTCTGATATTTTGTTTGCATCATGTAATACTGATAGATGGATGTTTGTTCATTATACATAATCTGAACATGTTTGACTGTTTAAGGAATAGATGCTCGATATTTTTTTTGATTATGCTTACAGAATTTGCACACATACAAAGAGTGGATTATATGTTACACTACTGGAAAAGTGTTATCCCCCTTGTCAAAAGACCTTTTCGGGTAATGACAATAAACAGTTTCAGTTTTCTGTTTCTCTCTCTCTCTCTCTCTCACTAACACACACACACACACACACACACACACACACACACACATACACACACACACACACACACACACACACACACAAACACACACACACACAAATAAATATACATAATACATACATATACACACACACACACACACACACACAACACACACACAACACACAACACCACACACACACACAACACTAATCAAGCAACTCACATACAACACACACACACACACGTGTACACACAAAACATTCATACTTAGACCCACAATACACACACCCAACACGCACAACACACACACACACACACACACCACACACACACACCACACACGCACACACATACACGTACGCACACACACACACACAAGCACACCACACACACACACACACACACACACAACACACACAAACACACACACACCCACAAACACAAACACACTACTGTCTAATATCACTCATAGTGAAAAAGACGTTAAATCAGTGAACGAACGAACACGCACAATAACGAACAAACACGCATGTCATGCTTACAGACGCACACACACACAAGGTTAGACACTGCTAGTCAAAAAATCTGAATCAATTTCACGTATATTGAAAGTGGAGACGAGAACGATAAACAACGACGACGACGACGACAACAATAACATCAGCAGCAACAACAACAAATACACAATATCAATAATAGAAACAACAATAAAATCAGCACAAACAAATCGCAACAAGCAACAGGTTTAATTACGTTAACTTCCAACGCTCGTCTCCTCTCCATTATTAAATGTCAAGTAAAAAATTTTCTTCTTTGTCTTTTCACTGTTGTTCCCTCGCTTATTTGCTTTTTTGTTAGTGAAACAATATTTCCAGTTTAATGTAAACATCTGAATTCGTATATTCCTTATATAAATAGTAAGAACAAAATGAAAAGATGCACAACCCCATTTTATGAAGTGTGTCAGAATGTCAGAAATCTCGCTTTATGTGTCTTTTTCATGATTACCAGTTTTGGTCCCTATCGCAGCTTTCGGGCATGTTTCATGTCTTCAAGTTCTCTTATTGTAGTTCTCGAGCTTTGCTAGAATGATGAGATGCCGAGTTTTGAGCAGTTGAAATTGTATTGTTATTGTTATGTTATTGTTGTTTAATGTCCAGCCGACTGCGTAGAACCATGTCAGAGCTGTAACCATTTCAAAACATACACAATACTTCAACAAATAAAAAGAAAAGAAGGAAAAGAAAAGTAAGTCCAAATGTCCCTGGCGTTGACCACTCCGTCCAATTTATCACACAGGGGATTTAAAAACATACCTGAATACAAACTGAAACATCACTTAGGACATTAAAACATGTGTAAAAACAGAACAGGTCTGAATTGCCTAAAATTGCTTCCGCGCATCTCATTTCCCTAGAGCCAAAAATGCACTTAATACGTTTAGCCAATTATCAATCATAAGAGAAAGCACGTTAGACTTCATCGAACACATACCAGTGAATAGACCAGCAAGGTAGAAAATGATAAAAAGAAATGACAGAAAACAAAGCAGGAAGGAAGAAACAAAGAGAGTGACAGAAAAGAAGAAATATCTAGCACAAAATTTCCAGAAGGTGGGGATACTATTAATACTGAAAGAGCCCCCGGCATCCCCACGGGAGAAGCAGTTCAGATGAAGACGAGAGAAAATCACCCATTCAGTTCCAGCTTACAAATGAGCGATTCATGTCATGAGTACAGTACACAGCTTGTATTGTCATTCAATGAGCACAGGCATTACAGAATTGGAACTGGAATTGTAAGGCACTACATAATTCGAACTGGAATTGTACCAACATTACAGAATTGAAGAAGTGGAATTGTACAGGCATTACAGAATTGGAACTGGAATTGTAAGGCACTACATAATTCGAACTGGAATTGTACCAACATTACAGAATTGGAAGAATGGAATTGTACAGGCATTACAGAATTCGGAACTGGAATTGTAAGGCACTACATATATTCGAACTGGAATTGTACCAACATTACAGAATTGGAAGAAGTGGAATTGTACAGGCATTACAGAATTGGAACTGGAATTGTAAGGCACTACATAATTCGAACTGGAATTGTACCAACATTACAGAATTGGAAGAAGTGGAATTGTACAGGCATTACAGAATTGGAACTGGAATTGTAAGGCACTACATAATTCGAACTGGAATTGTACCAACATTACAGAATTGGAAGTGGAATTGTACAGGCATTACAGAATTGGAACTGGAATTGTAAGGCATACATAATTCGAACTGGAATTGTACCAACATTACAGAATTGGAAGAAGTGGAATGTACAGGCATTACAGAATTGGAACTGGAATTGTAAGGCACTACATAATTCGAACTGGATTGTACCAACATACAGAATTGGAAGAAATGGAATTGTACGGCATTACAGAATTGGAACTGGAATTGTAAGGCACTACATAATTCGAACTAGAATTGTACCGACATTACATAATTGGAACTGGAATTGTACAGGCTTTACAGAATCGGAACTGGAATTGTAAGGCACTACATTATTCGAACTGGAATTGTACCGACATTACATAATTCAAACTGGAAGTGTACAGGCACTACAGAATTGGAAGTGGAATTGTACAGGGACTACAGAATTGGAAGTAGAAATGTACAGGAACTACAGAATTGGAAGTAGAAATTTACAGGAACTACAGAGTTGGAAGTGGAATTGTACAGGCATTACATAATTGGAAATGGAATTGTACGAGTATTACAGAGTTGGAAGTGGAATTGTACAGGTACTACAGAATTGGAAGTGAAATTGTACAGGCATTACGTAATTGGAAATGGAATTGTACGAGTATTACAGAACTGGAAGTGGAATCGTACAGGCACTACAGAACTGGAAGCGGAATTGTACAGGTAAGTAACTTTGATTTGTAGCTTGGCCGCTGACTTCAGGGAAAGCCGAGATGGCGGCTCGGAAAGATGGAAAACTTGGGATCCCTTTTGGGGGCATGTCAGACCTAGCTGAACAGCAAAATGGGCTGTGTCTAAAGCATCGTGCCACTTTTGCGCCCGCTCGAACTACCCTTGGTGGTTGTAGTAAAGCAACATTGGGAGCTTCCGGCTGATAACTATCGAAATAATAGTAATAGCAAAAGAGCTGGCAGCTACGCGAGCTGGTGGACAGGGTGGGCTGCCCAATAGAGATGAACGGCCCAGAGTAGGACGAGAGAGAGAGGAGCCTCTCTCTCTCATGGTTCATTCATCTCATGGTCTGGTGACTGGGCTGGACCTGCCAACAATTATCTGGTAGCCCCCCCCCCCCCCCGCCCTTCCCTCAGCCTGCGTAAAATCCTGTACGCTGGCAATGCCTTGAGTGGCAGAAGGGAGAGAGGGATCTATGAGACACAACACTTCTCTGACACCACCAGAATGATGAAAGCATTAACTTAAGATGGGCAGCAAAAAGACCGATTTTTTAATGCTGCGAGCTGGGACTGAACTCTAGATATCAGGTCTTGATTTTATAGCTCTATCAAAAGAACTATTAGCTCATGACAATGAAAACGAAAAATTAAATATGACAGCTGGGTTGTTTTTAAGTCAATAACCACCACCACCACCACCACCACCACCACCACCACCACCATCCTCTTCACTCAACCTCTCCCTTCTCTTTTTCACTCATATCCCTGACTTTCCCCAATTTTCCTTGTATGTATTTACATTACCTGTTCTTTTCTTTGAAGATAAGATACACAGATACACGTGTCATGTACATGTAACCAAGATCGTTCTAGTAACAGACTGATACAACACTAGTATAAAAAGTATAGACTAGGTAAAGCATAGGCTTGTAAGGACCTCAGGACCTGGCCAGCTCATGGGTTTATGCGCAGGCTCAAGGCTTGTGCCATGATCACTATACACACGACACCTGTCACGTTAGTGCATATAGAATTCGTTCCAAGCACGGAGACGTTGTCTTGAGAAATTAAAACCGAAACTGAAAATTAAAAAAAAAATTATGTATATACATTTAGCCTTCTTGCACGCGCACATACACGCAGACAGACTCACAACCTGGTCAAGAATCATATTTTTTTTAAGTGCATTTGAAACGTATTCGTATATTTCTGGCATCCGTGGAATATTGACGAAACAACACCTGCGTCTTGATTGCTTGCAGCTTGCAGCTTGCTTTCCATTCTGAGAGCGCGATGTGAGCGGGTACATCACACGGCTTGCAACGTGACAGGTACTACTCTTCAGTGAGCCTATATTTTATTATTATTATTATTATTATTATTATTATTATTATTATTCTTTTAAACAACAGAAGTGCGCAGATTTTCACAGCGATGCAAAATTCATTTGTTTTCTTTCAGCTTTTTCTGTATTTCTAATTATGTATCTATATATATACGTACATCTGTAATCATAACTATGAATATATGTGCGTGCGTGTGAGTGAGTGAATGAATGAGAGAGAGAGAGAGAAAGAACGTGTATGTGTGTGTGTGAGTGCGTGTGCGTGCGTGTGTGTTTGTGTGCGTGCGTGTGTGTGTGTGTGTGTGTGTGAGTGAATGAGAGAGAGAGAGAGAGAGAGAGAGAGACAGAGAGGCAGAGAGAAAGAGAGAGAGAGAGAGAGAGAGGTGTGTGTGTGTGGTGTGTGTGTGTGTGTGTGTGTGTGTGTGTGCGCTTGTGTGTACAGTTACATAAAGACATTATAGTCAGAAAGAGACAGGCAGAGTTTGGATTTTAAAGTTAGTTCAATAAGGATTTTACTGCATTCGGACAATTTCATACGAGCTCTACCAAATCGATCCACAATCATCTGTCAGAATCCTTGAGTCTGCGCAAAACCCACGTGCTGGCAAGGCAGAGAGACAGAAAGCGTCAAATGTTTTAACAATCTAAAACTATCTGCGTTCTGTCATCACCTCTGCAGTCAGGTAATTTGATCATAATAAGTATGTGTGTGAATGTGTGTGAGTTTGTATGTTAGTGTGTATGTGTGTGTGTGTGCATACGTGTGTGAGTACACGTGTGTGTACGTGTGTGTGTGTGTGTGTGTGTGTGTGTGTGTGTGTGTGTGTGCGCGTGTGTGTGTGTGTGTGTGTGCAGAGAGAGAGAGGGGGCTGAACAGCATGTGCACAGAAAAGACAACAAATCGGCTTAATATCTACCCAAACTTTTCCAAATTTTCGGTGGTACACCTGCCTTCCTCATGGGGACTTTGTTTACATAAATTTTAAGGAATGTTCTGAGCTTACCACTTTATGCTTTGTGGCTGCGTCTATGCTAGCTGAATGGGTAGCGCAAACTGTGTTGGGTTTTAGAAATTTTACATGGGAGATAACTCCGTGACTCTCAAGAGTTATGTTACTTAGTTGATATTTAAAATTCTCCCTGCTTCCCTCTTATTTCCTTTGGTATTACATAAATTCATTTGTCTGTTTCTATCTATCTGTTTGTTCCATTCCATTCCATTGTCGTCCATTCTGCGGAAAGCTGAGGACCGTGAGAAGTGGAGGAAGTTGGTTGCAAAATCTTCAGTGGTGCCCCAACGGTCAACCAGACTACGGGACTGATGATGATGATGATGATGATGATGATGATGATGATGATGATCTATCTGTTTGTCTATCTATCTATCTATCTATCTATCTATCTATCTATCTATCTATCTATTATCTATCTATCTGTATGTATTTATCTGTCTGTCTGTCTCTCTGTCTGCCAGTCTGTCTATCTATACATGTGAGTATAGGTCAGGTTTCAGTCATATGCTTGTGACAACACACACACACACACACACACACACACACACACACACACACTCACACACACACACACTCACACACACACTCACACACACACTCACACGCACACACACACACGGACGCGCAGAGAACATAATAGCAGAAAAAATCATTAAAATCAGTTGCCTGGAAGTTTCAATGTCGCTCAGATCGTGTTATAACATATGGAAATGACTTGTTAAACATTTTCTTTTACACCGTTCCGTTCCTGTTTATCACTATTCTTTAAACTCATATGGACTCACTGCGCAATTACACAAAATCAATCTTTTTTACAATGGAGAATGGAAGCACTCAAACTGTGAGGGAGCTGACAACATTTATTATTTTTTTTTTTTTTTTTTTTATTTCTAGAGAAGTAAGACGGCACTTCTTGAAGATCTTGTTCTGAAACATCACGAAAAAAACAAACAAATCTGTTTTCATTGCAACATATCATGAACCATTTGTAATCGAAACTATGCGTTGGAAATAAAATGGATTTGATTTTATCTGAAAATTAAGCAGGAATATACTGACCTTCACCTTCTGCTCACCCACGTTGTAAAATTACTCTCTGTCATTGACACTGCCGTGGAGGCGAACGATCACAAGGGAGACAAGTTTCTTTTTCTTTGACAAAGAAAATAAACTGTCTTCCCACACAGATTCTGTCTGCTCTTTTTTTCTCTCTCTCTCTCTTCTGTGTGTTTCCACATCTAATGCTGTTTGATTTGTTGGTCGATCAAAGTGGACTCGTTGTCTTTCGACCAACCTGTTTGCCTGCTCTTTCTTTCTTGATGAAAAGTCGGTGAGGTTTTTGTTCTTCTCTGTCAGTGAAGACGAAGAAAACAAATTGGAAGACGAAAAAGAAGTGGAATCTGCATCTTTTAACACAAACCAACGAAACAATCATCCATGAAGACGAAGAAGAAAATTTGGAAGACGAAAAAGAAGTAGAATTTTCATCTTCTAACAGAAACCAACCAAAAAAAAAAACATCCGTGAAGACGAAGAAGAAAAATTGGAAGAAGAAAAGAAGTAGAATTTTCATAGAAACCAACCAAAAACATCCGCGAAGACGGAGAAAGAAAAATTGGAAGGAGAAAAAGAAGTAGAATTTTCATCTTTTAACAGAAATCAACCACGGTATTTCCTTTGCTTTTTATTTCTCTATCCAGATTTTGATTGTTATACAAGCGAATTTGATTTGATTTTTCAATTTATGATCATTTTCCGTAACTCCCAAGTTTGTCTCAATTTGTTGAATTTCCTGCTGATCTGTTCCGATAGTGTTAGTCCATATGTAATTTGTTTACCTGTGTATACTTCATTATTAGCGAAGACGGTAAAGCTTTTATGCTCTCCCCCCCCCCCCCCCACTCTCTCTCTCTTTCTCTCAAACACTGACATGTTTTCTCTCTTTTTATTTCTCTCTCACACACGTACGCGCACACACACACACACACACACAGACACACACACACACACACACACACACACGCACGCACGCACACACACACACACACACACACACACACACACACACACTCGCATATACTCGCATATACATACACATCAATGACTACTTCATTACATGAGTTTCTCTGTCAAACTATAACAAATGTTGTTACTGATTGGTTTCTCCATGAACTATGTTTTATGCTATTGATTTATTGACGTACCTCTTTTTCAGTATTTATCATTTCAAGGCAGATATGTTGATCAACATCAGGAAGTTTGAAAAATGGCTTCTAGCTGATATTTTCTATCAATATCATTGTCATTAGTACCAAATAACTTCTATTATTATCATTGTCATTAATTCCATGCATTCTAACTCACAGTGAACACACGCAACAGTTTATATGATACGTCATGATCTCTAGGTGAACACGTTTGGCAGGAAGTAAAAAAATGTAGACTCGGTAAAACTTAGGCTAGGTAGGACCTCAGGACCTGGCCATCTCATGGCTTTATGTGCAGGCTTAAGTACACGTTTGGCAGGAAGTAAAAAAATGTAGACTAGGTAAAACGTAGGCTAGGTAGGACCTTAGGACCTGGTCATCTCATGGGTTTATGTGCAGGCTTAAGAACACGTTTGGCAGGAAGTAAAAACATGTAGACTAGGTAAAACGTAGGCTAGGTAGGACCTCAGGACCTGGTCATCTCATGGGTTTATGTGCAGGCTTAAGAACACGTTTGGCAGGAAGTAAAAACATGTAGACTAGGTAAAACGTAGGCTAGGTAGGACCTCAGGACCTGGTCATCTCATGGGTTTATGTGCAGGCTTAAGTACACGTTTGGCAGGAAGTAAAAAAATGTAGACTAGGTAAAACGTAGGCTAGGTAGGACCTCAGGACCTGGTCATCTCATGGGTTTATGTGCAGGCTTAAGAACACGTTTGGCAGGAAGTAAAAAATGTAGACTAGGTAAACCTTAGGCTAGGTAGGACCTCAGGACCTGGTCATCTCATGGGTTTATGTGCAGGCTTAAAGCTTGTACTTCAAGGTTTTTCTGAACACCTCTCTGAGAGCTGTCCTTCTTCTTGGCAGCTATGTTTATTACCAGAGACAGGCTATACACATAACACGGGAATTCTTACAACGAGAGAGAAAAATGTGCAGATCTTTCTTTGACAGTCAGTTATACATGCCCTTATCCAAAAACCCTTTTTAAGCTGGGAGGGTAGTTCCTCTTCTCTATTAACAAGCACAATCCCTCGTATCCTTTTGTTTACAAGAGCTCAAAGAGAAATGAGAATATATGGTGTTGGAAAAAAGCTTACAACCTTCTAGACTAAATCTTCAGAGATAAGCTTCGCGGCATAATGAACAGAAAGGCGACGAAACTTTGTGTAACAAAAAAACATCTAGAGAAAAGGGAAAGGTTTTAAAAGCAGTGTGTTGATTTTTCTGGCGGTGGGTGGAATCCTTCGCCTATGGGCGTTGGGAATCGATCTACTTTGCTGACATGTTCCACACTTTTTTAAAAGAAGGGGGTTCTCTCTATGTCTTTCCGTCTGTGTCCATCTCTCTGACAGAGAGTGTCGATTCATCTTTGTGTCTTTCTCTAATTAGAAGCAGTTTGCTTTGTATGGCTTGAGTGGGTAGATTTTGCTAACATGTTTGTTTTTTATTCAAAAGGCAAATGTTAGAAGTATCCATTATGATATTCTAAATCTCGGTCGAAATGCTGTGCTGTTGCGTGACATGTATGACATCTATTTTCATTTCCCTTG
>CM060309.1:62774033-62784033 GCA_030674185.1 Monoplex corrugatus
GGCCGCTCTCTTTTGACTTTAATGGACAATTTCTTAAATATTTAGACCACTGATGTTGGTCATGTTCTCGATGTATGAGATTGGAGGTCTGCCTTTCTTACTTTTTGCCATTGTTTTTCCTTGAAAGGTGGTTGCCATGAGATCCGTGTTCTTGCCGCGTGACAACATGGCCAATGTATTTTCAGTCTTCTCTTGTTGATGTCTGCTAGCATTTTTCGGTGGTGTCAAGTTCTTCAAGGACACTCATTAGTTTTTCTATCCATCCATTTGACACGCAGTAGTCAGATAAAACCACATCTCTGCTGTGCAATTCTTCTGCAATCACTTTTTCTAAGTGTCCAGGCTTCACAGCCATAAATCATGACTGGCCAGATCAAGCGTTACAAAAGCACAGCGAACTACAGAAGTAAAAAAAACCCAACAAGAACATATATTTCCTGAGAATTCTGACAGCACGGCGTGATCATACCATTTTAAATGTTAATGGAGAAGAAATGTGTTATTTGCAAAATATCAGGAGTCATTTGATAGGAAAACTGCGATATCAAAATAAAGACTTTTGTTTTTAATTTGAATTTGACGATTACATACAGAAATATGTTGACCCTCACCTTGTGTTCACCCACACTGTGACGTTACTCTGTCATTGACACTTGTCCTGGAGGCCAAACATCACATGGGAATCAAAGTTTCTCTTCAACTGAAAAAAAGAAAGAACGAAGAAAAACTGTCTTCCCACATAGATTTCTGTCTGCTCCTTCTCTTTTTCTCTTGCGTTTGTTTCTACGTCTAATGCTGTTCGGTTTGTTGATGGATCAAAGTGGACTCGTTGTCTTTTGATCTGCTTTTTTTCCCCTTTTCCTTTTCTTTCTCTCTTTGTCTCTTGCTCTCTGTTTATCTGTCTCTCTCTGTCTCTGTCTCTGTCTCTCTCTCTCTGTCTCTGGCTCTCTCTCTGTCTCTCTGTCTGTCTCTCTCCCTGTCTCTGTCTGCCTGTCTCTCTCTCTCTCTCTTTCTGTCTGTCTGTCTCTTTCTCTCTTCTCTCTCTCTGTTGCTCTCTCTCTCTCTCTCTCTCTCTCTCTCTCTGTTTTTTCTTTTCATTTATTGTGTCTTTCTTTTTGTCAATATCCCTGCTGGAGAAAGAGCAAGAGATGAAAAAAGAAGAAGAAGAAGAAGAAGAAGAAGAAGAAGAAGAAGAAGAAGAAGAAGAAGAAGAAGAAGAAGAAGAAGAAGAAGAAGAAGAAGAAGAAAAGAAGAAGAAGAAGAAGAAGAAGAAGAAGAAGAAGAAGAAGAAGAAGAAGAAGAAGAAGAAGAAGAAGAAGAAGAAGAAGAAGAAAAAGAAGAAGAAGAAGAAGAAGAAGAAGAAGAAGAAGAAGAAGAAGAAGAAGAAGAAGAAGAGCAAAAACACAACAACAACAACAATAAAAACAACAATGATAACAATGACAACAACAACATGACAAAGAAGAAGAAGAAAGACGTCGACAACGACAACGACGACAACAACGACAACGACAACAACAACAACAACAACAACAACAACAACAAATATCTTCTTTAACAGAAAGAGGCCAATACCTTTTTTCTTTATGTCATTAAAGAAAAAAACAAAGGAAACAAACAACGTATACGAGTGCTAGCTAAGCTTTTTAATGTAAGATCACTTTGTTATTTAATGGACAGAGAACACATTAGAAACAGTTGGTGAAATTCTCTGTTTTGATACACCAGGAAGTTGTAACATTTTCATCCACATCAGACTCCAATTTCTAGCATCAATTTCAGCTTGAGTTTCATCCAGAAGACTGCTGTAATGTTGTATAAAAAAAACAACAACACAAGTTATCTCTGTTAAGTGTTCAGTTCATCGCGAACATTCCGTGAAATGAGATCAGAAACGAGTGCGACTGCCCACGCCCAAGCAAACAGGAAGCAGAAGAACAAGTAAACCAAAGTGACATTTTGGTCCCTTTTTATCCACTGGACGAGGCGGCAGGGAAGTTTTTAAAGTCCTCTTCTTATTATCCGTTGTTTGGTGTTGTTTGTGGTCTGTTTGTGACCGTGCATTCGCGCTTGACAAAGGCCGGTTGGCCGAAAATTTGCGCTTGTCTTGTCTTGTTGTATTGAATACGCGTTCACTTTGGTTTACTTGTTCTTCTGATTCCGTGAAATACCATGGGTAAAAGCATAATCGAGGAAAGAATGAGAGGTTAGTTTTGACTGTATGATTTTGATATTGACTGATCGACTGGTTATCTACTTGATCACTCGATGGATTGACTGATTGACTTACTGACTGATAATGATGATGACGTTGTTGTTGTTGTTACTGATGATGATAATAATGTTGATGTTGATGATCATGACGATGACGATGACGACGACGACGATGACGACGATGACGACGACGGCAACGATGATGATGACAACGACGACGACGATGATTGATGATGATGATGATGATGACGACGACGACGATGGTGATCATGATGATGTGATGATGATGATAGACGACGACGATGATGATGACGACGACGACGATGATGACGACGATGACGATGATGACAGTGTCTTTGAATGTAAGCTGTTTGTTCATTGACAGATTTGGTTCATGATGATGATGATGATGATGATGATGATGATGATGATGATGAATGATGATGATGAAGAAGAGAAAAGAAGAAGAAGAAGAAGAAAGAAGAAGAAGATGATAAGTGTTTTTTAATGTAAGCTGTTTGTTCACTGACAGATTTGGTACATTGTTCGTTGCTGTTTGTGCGGTTGCTTGGTTGCTTGGTTAGTTATTTAGTTGGTTAGCTGGAAGCATTGCTGGTCGGTTGGGTGGATGGGTGAGTGGCTGATAGTGGTTTATTCTTTTACGCTACGTTTCTGCTTGTGCAAAATGTACTTCATTTAGTTTACTCCCCAAAACCATCATGTGATCATTTCATCCACAAATGCAGCAGTTTTGGCGTATCCATGTGAGGCACGGTTTACGCTTAACCTGCCTGTGCGTATTTGACACAAGCCAAGTTTGTCTAAGAGGGTTTATCTGACATGTTACTTCAATTTCAGTTTAATGTACAAATATCGAATCTTGTCTGAACCAAGGGCTGTGGTCCTTTTGGCAGCTTTAAGTGCTTCATGCAATTCATGTTCAATAACGGCTACGAAATTTCTTTTTTTTTCTCTCCAAGATTTTTTCTCCTTACTCGTTGTGGTAGAGCATTGCCTTTCTCTGCGCTCGTTCTTAGTATGTCCATTGTGTGTTTGTGATATCAGTGATAATAGTAGTAAGACTAAGAGTACATCAGCCGACGCGTAAGTCTGAAAGAAGACAAACCATCATTTCGATCACAGCCACCAGAACATGTGAGGAAATCTCATCAACGATATCTTAAATGTTTACAGAAGGATTCTTTTTATCACATTTCAGTAAAACAATAACCCTAGCGAAATGTCATTTGCTTCACAAGCTTGGTGCATTCATTTCTAAAGTCACAAAGTGGTAACAGTGTTTAAACTGAAGAAAAAAATGTTTTCAATATATGTCTTGGCTGAGGATGTTTTTATTTTCAGAAGAACAATCATAAGGAAAGAAAGGTCTAATGACTGTTTTCACTTCATGGAAAATGTATCTTAGACACTTGATAACTTACCAGAAGTCTTTGAACTGTCACTGTTGTACGAAAATGAATGTCTTCGTATAGGGATGTGTAGGACTATGCGTATCTCAGTTGTATGGTTGCATGACACAATAATTGACAGTTTATAGTCTAGTATCTTCTGCACAAACTGACATAATGTTTGATCCTGTATTTTGGAAGTCTTGCTTAGTCCCTTTTATGTGATCTACCTTGCTTCATTTTCTAAATCAGTTTTCTCTCTCATCCCTGTTTTCCATTGTTTTTCGTTTCTCGTCTCTGCCCAAAGAGGAACACCAAAAAGCTGTGAAGTTTTGTATTTTGCAGCTTTTCTGAGCACATCTCCAGTCTCCATCACTTTCCCTCTTAGTGGGGGGCTATTTTCTCTCCCAAAGACACTCCAGACTTTATCAGGGAGACCAGTCGGACGAGGGAAACCGTGCAGGGTTTGGAGAGGTTTTCTTGCCATTATCTGGAACTAATTAGGCACGCAACTCGTTCCCCTCTGCACAAACAAGTACGTTTCCTGGATTCCTAGGAGCTCAACCGTTCAAAGGGACAGAGAAGGTTGGTTGGGGCAAGGGCTTTAGAGCCTTTCCAGAAATGAAAGGGCTGAAGGTCAGTTTGGTTAGGTGAAAAGAATAGAGAAAATGAGAGGTATAAGAGGACAAAAAGGAAAAACGTCTTGGGTTGAAAACAGTGTGTTTATGTTTATGTTTTCAACAGTGAACTCTTTTGCTTCAGGCATCGGAGTCGATCTGCTATTTTGAACAAATGAACAAGCGAGAGGACTGAATCAGTGTTGTATGTTATGTGTCAAACAAAGACAACTTTGCTTGTGGTTATTTCAGAAGTCAGTATGTTTTGGGGGCAATGTTCCACATTTTAAAAACAAGTGCATTTATCTGCACAGCTTGACTTCTTCACTGTTTACCTGATTGTCTGTTTGTTATTTTTCCCTGATGTTTTATCGGCCGTTTGTATGAACGTTATCTTTTTAAATCCAAATACAGATTGAGACTGTTTTTCTTGTTTTTGTTCTTGTTCTTGTTCTCCTTCTTCTTCTTTCTTTTTCCTTCTTCTTCTTTCTTTGTTCTTCTTTCTTTCTCCTCTTTCTACGTCTTCCTTCTTCCTCTTCTTCTTCTTTTGTCTACCTTCTTCCTCTTCTTTCTTCTTCCATCTTCCTTTTTTCCCTTCTTACTTCTTCTTTCTTCCTTCTTTCTTCTTCCATCTTCTTCTTGCTTCCTTCTTCCCCATTCTTCTTTCTTCTTTCTTTCTTCTCTTTTCTCCTTTCTCCCTTCTTCTCTTCTTCCCTTGTTCATTTCTCTGTTCTCCTTTCCTTCCTTCCTACCTTCTGTCTTTCCTTCTTCCTTTCTTCTTCTTCTTTTTCTTCTTCTTCTTCTTCTTCTCTTCTTCTTCTTCTTTTGTTTCTTCTCCTCCATTTACTCCGTGAAGAGTCATCGGGGTACCGCATGAAAGAATTGTCCAAAAGATTCATCCAGCTCTGTCAGTTGTATGACAAAGCGTGGGTCTCTGCAAATGATTTCACTGTCCACTCCACAATGTTGTTAGCCCGCTTTTTTTCCCCTGTGTTCCCTTCCACCTTCTTGCTCCAACAGTATCCTGGAGGACTGATTTAGCAAGGCCAATGGATCTTGTTACATGGCCGTTCCAACGTAATCCAAAACGAGTGCGACCGCCCGCGTTCAAGCAAACAGAAACAAAACAAAACAAAACAAAACAAAAAACCACAAAAAAAAACTGGAAAATAGAATCAGAACGAATAATTAATACAACCTGACGAGACAGGCGCAAATTTTCGGCCAACTGGCCTTTGTCAAGCGTAAACGCAAGATCACAAACGAACAAACACCAAATACGAAAATATGGAGAAAAAGACTAAAACTTCCCTGGTGCATCGTCCAGTGGGAGAAAAGGACTAAAACGAAATCATTTGACCCAAGTGTGCTAACAGCACAAAATGTATTAAATTTGAGCGATTAAGGAACCACAAATCAGCATGTCTAACGCTTATTTTGTAGGCAGCACGTTAGCCTTAGTTCCGATCTCTTCATGGGATTTTTTTAAACAAAATTATCATCTGTTGCTGCAGATGTTGCTGTTGATACTACTGCTGCTTATTGTTGTTGTTTTTGTCGTTGTTATGAGAGGTCAACCCAGTCTTAGAGATTTATGTCAAATACAGGGTACGTTGTTTTCATTCATGTGTTAATGACACAAAAAAAATTGTATGCAGCAATTGAAAACACACAGTAGGCCTATTTTTTCAGGTTGTCTTCTCTTGAGTTGCATGTCCAAGCTTTGGTTGACTCAGTAAGAGCAGCAACTGCGTGAGACTCCAACTAATTGATTGGTTTCTGGTTTGATGACATTTATTTTTCTTTCTAAATTTTATAATAAAAGATTACTGCTTTTTAAAATCGGCTTTTTCTTGTATTCCTCTTCGTTCCTTTCTTTTTCAACCCTTGCCGTATATGATATATACAAGAAACAGGGTTTGTATTTTCCAGCTTTCTTAAACGCCTTTCTGAGAATGTCTCCCGTAGTGGCACCATTTCTTTCCACCAAAGACACTTCAGTCACTCACTGTCAACTGCATGTTAGGGAGAACTATTTGCACGGCTTTGGGGCCCTTTCTTGCCACTATCCAAAACTAAAGCGAGTGCAGCCTGATCCTCTTCTCACATACATGCACACATCGCTTCGTCTTCTTGGCGTTCAGGGGCTCAATGTGGAAAAGAAAGACAAGGTTGGGCAAGAGCTAACTCTTTTCTGGACAATTTCAGTTTTCAATTTTAGTTTCTCAAGATGACGTCTCCGCGCTCGGAATGAATTTTTATGCACTAACGTCACAGGTGCCGTGTAATGGAGAAGATCCAGAATGATCATGGCACGAGCCTTAAAACCTGCACATACATGTAAACCCTTGAGCTGGCCAGGTCCTAAGGCCGTACCTAGATAGTGCCATCGAGGTGGCAGAGACCTCAGCTTTTCCCGGGGCCAGCACCACAAGGGCGGCGCCCATTCCCTCTCCCTCGCTTCAAATTCATATTCAATTCATAAAACACTGAAAATCTTGTTAGTGAAAGATCCTTTGGAGTAATATAAGCACAACATTTCGAGCCCCAGGCTCTTTATCAAGTGAATGAAAAGTGGTAAATGAAAATGACGTGGAAAATAAAAGTGACAGAGCAGTACTGGTGGGGGGTGGGGTGGGGGAGAAGAGGGGGTAACAGTAAGGATTAGTAGGAGAAGGAGAGGGCCCAGGCACCGCTACGTGTCGGCAGTTCGGGTGTTCAGGCCTGCCGGCTGGACTGTTCCCAGTCGATGGATGATGGAGTTTTCCATGTATTTTCTGTATTGCCGGTCTCTGGTGTTTTGCCACACTGATGAAATTTGTGCATGGACGTAGTTGTGTTGAGGGCTATTGAACACCCGAACTGCCGACACGTAGTCGGTGCCTGGGCCCTCTCCTTGTCCTACTAATCCTTACTGTTACCCCCTCTTCTCCCCCACCCCACCCCCCACCAGTACTGCTCTGTCATTTTTATTTTCCACGTCATTTCATTTTCCACGTCACTTTTTGTTTTCCACGTCACTTTCATTTACCACTTTTCATTCACTTGATAAAGAGCCTGGGGCTCGAAACGTTGTGCTTATATTACTCCAAAGGATCTTTCACTAAACAAGATTTTCAATGTTTTATGTTTTACCCTAAAGACCCAGCGGTCATATTTTGTTTTTACTTTCATATTCAATTCACTTTTTTACCAAAACTTCAGAAAGGCAAGAAGGCTAATTGGTCTTCAAGGATTGGGATCTGGGAAATCAATCTATCTCTCCAATGTGTTTTTACCAAGACAGCCGGGCAATGCCCTGCTCTCACATTTTCAGCTGCGTGGGATTTTTAACGTGCACAGCTAAAAGGCACGGGGGTCCGACTCGTTTTTCCTCCCCTTCCGAAAGACTAGACGTTCATTTCGATTTCCGGTCAAACAGGAGAAAAGTCGAGGCCTCCACGGGGAGCGAACCTTGGAACCTCCAACCAGAAAAAAACGAAAAAAGAATAAGAACGCGTATTTAATACAAAAAGACAAGACAGGCGCACATTTTCGGGCAACTGGCCTTTGTCAAGCGTAAGATAACAAACAAACAAACACCAGATACAAAAACTTAGGAGAAAAAAACTGTCTGTCTTGTCTTGTTGTATCAAATACGCGTTCTTATTCTTTTTTCATGTTTGTTTTTTTTCTGGTTCCTGTTTGCTTGAACGCGGGCAGTCACACTTGTTTTGGACATGGAACTTCGAGTCAAGTTATTGACAGGTGAACGTCTTAACCATTCTGCCACTCTTCTTTTTCTTTTCTGGGCACAGAAGTGTAGGTACTGGCTCAGCATGGTGACGAAAAAGGCAATGGGTAGACGTATAGGAGGACCCAGAGAAGGGGATGGGACTGAATATGAGCATATTTGTTTAAGTAAAGGTAGATTCCTCTGTTTATTGACACCAGAGATCCATCTGCTCTGTTGGAATGTTCCACGTCATAAAGAATGGATTTCTCTCTATTTCTGCGTCTGTGCCCGTGTCTGTGTCTGGACGAAGCAGCAGGGAAGTTTCAGCCTTTTCCTCCTGATTTTGTATTTGGTGTTTGTTTGTGATCTTACATTCACGCTTGACAAGGTCATAGGCCGAAAATTTGCGCCTCTCTTGTCTTGTATTAAATACGATTCTGATTCTATTTTCGTTTTTTCTGGTTCCTGTTTGTTTGAACGCGGGCACTCGCACTTGTTTTGGATTACTTTATCTTTCAATTTAACAGAACATCTCTCTCTCCTTTAAAAAAAAAGCAACAACAACAAAAATCCTTGCTGTATGGTTTTATATAAATAGCACTGTTCTATTTCAGTGCATCAGTTCGTAACACATACAAAATGATCATTACGTATCAGACTGAACTGCAGTCATCCACTGTCTGTATATCATACACTATATAGTTAAAAAAACAACCAACTTTCTAATGGTACGTGTTTCACTTTATATCTCGTTAAAGTTTGGCCCAGGGCATCTTTATTGAAATCGTCATCATCATTGTCATCGTCGTCATCATTGTCGTCGTCGTCGTCGTCGTCATCATCATCATCGTCGTCGTCGTCGTCGTTCGTCATCGTCGTCATCATCGTTGTCATCACCATCGCTTTTAATCAGCTTCATGTTATCTTTACTGGAATCATTCAATAGAGACACATAGTGTGCCGCTGCAGACTATCCCACTAGGCTATTGACCTGGTCACAAGACACCGAGGCAAAACAGACAAAGCGGGCACAAGAAGCGAAGAAACAATTGTGTCAAACAATTGCGAAGTTTGTAAAGATCTTAGTTTTACAATTTTGCAATTCTGCAGAAAAATAAATAGCCTGTAATTGACAGAACAACCCTGCTCCCACCTCTCTCTCTCTCTCGTCTCTCTGTCTCTCTCATCTCTATCTCTTCTCTTCTTCTCTCTCTCTTGTCTCTTCTCTCTCTATCTCTATCTCTTTCTTTCTTCTCTCTCTGTCTCTGTCTCTGTCTCTTTCTCTTCTCTCTTCTCTCTCTTCTCTTCTCTCTTTCTCTTCTCTTTCTTTTCTCTCTCTCTTTCTCTTTCTTCTCTCTTCTTTCTCTTCTTCTCTCTCTCTCCCCTCTCTCTCTATCTCTTCTCTTCTCTCTATCTCTTTCTTCTGTCTGTCTGTCTGTCTCTCTCTCTCTCTCGTGTGGCGTGTGTGTGTGTGTCTCTCTCTTTCTCTCTCTGAAAGACATAAAGAAGATGATTATTTTCAAATAATATGATATGGACAATGAATGGTTTATGTGTTGCCTCCGCACAATGTTTGAAAGGATACGTATACTTCATCACCTCATTGTTTCTTCATGCCTTACCAAGAGCAAAGGACAATTATCTTTAGAATTTAAAAAAACAACAATACTATTACAATATCAGTTTTTACAAGAACGAAGAAATATCTGAAATTCCAATCTGCTATAAGAGAGAGAGAGAGTGTGGCTTATGGTCTTTTTAACTTAAATATTTGAAGTCTGGAGTTTCCCCCCTCCTTCCATCTCTCTCCTCTCTCTCTCTCTCTTTCTCTCTCTCTCTTTCTCTCTCTCCTCTTTCTTCTCTCTCTCTCTCTCTTCCTCTCTTCTTTCTCTCTTTCTCTCTCTCTCTTCTCTCTCTCTCCCTCTCTCTCTGTCTCTGTCTGTCTGTCTGTCTCTGTCTGTCTGTCTCTCATTCTCTCTCTCTCTATCTCTCTTTCTCTCTCTTCTGTCTCTCTCTGTCTCTGTTCTTCTGTCTCTCTTCTCTTC
>CM060309.1:62789033-62791533 GCA_030674185.1 Monoplex corrugatus
CCAGCCATGAAGACCAGGTGGTTGAAGAATTCTATGAGAAAATAGAAGACACCATCGGAAAAGCCCCCAGGAAAGACATCATCATAGTTCAGGGGGACTTCAACGCCAAAGTCGGCCCAGATGCCTACAAAAACTGGGCTGGAACAGTGGGTCAATTTGGCACAGGGGAAACTAATGACAGGGGACTTCGCCTTCTGGAGTTTGCCTGCACCCAACGGCTTACCATTGCCAACACCCTCTACCCCCACAAACTGTCAAGAAGAACAACCTGGCATGCGCCGAACGGAAAGACTCACAACCAGATCGACTTTGTCCTCACACCGCGGCGCTTCAAATCAAGCATTAATAAAGCAAAGACGAGGACATACCCTGGAGCTGATATAGGCAGCGACCACGACCTCGTGCTGCTCACAATGAAGATCAAATTGAAAAAGAAGTACCAAGCTGCGCAGCCACGCATCAAGTTTGACCTGGAAAAGCTAAAAGATCCAGAGATAGAAGAGGCATTCCAGGCACAGCTCGGGGGGCGGTTCGCGGCACTCAACTTCCTGGACAGCGACATCAACGACCTCACAAACAACTTTGGTGAGGCAGTCCGCGAAACAGCAGAGGAGGTACTGGGGCGACAGAGGAAGAAACACCAAGCATGGATCTCAAATGACATCCTTGACCTCTGCGACAACAGAAGATCACTGAAGAAGACGAAAAACTCCAGCCCTGAAGAAGCCGCACAGTATCGTAAAACCAACAACCTTGTAAAGAAGAAAATGATTGAAGCCAAAGAACAATGGATCAACAACCAGTGTGAGAACATCGAGAAAGGCATGAAAAAAGGAAACAGCAAACATGCCTTCACCACACTGAAAAACCTTACCAAGACGCAGCAAAACAGATCGTCAGTCATCGAGGATACCTCAGGCGAGCTGCTGACAGAAAGCTCCGCTGTTCTGAACAGATGGACGCAGTACTGCCAAGAACTATACAACTACCCAACACAGCCAGATGACAGTTTGTTTCAGGGGGACTCAACACCATTGAGGGAATCCTCACCGCTACCAGTGATGAGAGAAGAAGTGGAAGAAGCCATCCGCAGCCTACCAGCAGGGAAATCACCTGGAGCAGACAATATCCCAGCAGAGCTGCTCAAACATGGAGGGAATGATTTGGTCACTCGTGTAACATCGATTTGTCAGAAGATCTGGGAGACAAAACAGTGGCCCACAGAATGGACTCAATCACTCATCATCCCCCTGCCCAAAAAGGGAAATATGCGCCAATGCCAGAACTACAGAACAATAAGTCTCATTAGCCACACCAGCAAGATCATGCTCAGAGTCATATTGAATCGACTGAAGAAAGAAGCGGAAGAATACCTTGCGGAAGAACAAGCTGGATTTAGGGCGGGCAGAAGCACAGTAGAACAGATCTTCACCTGCCGGATAATGATGGAGAAACATCTGCAGCATCAGAGAGACCTGTTCCACAACTTCATAGACTTTAAAAAAGCATTCGACAGGGTGTGGCATAAGGGTTTGTGGCAGGTGCTAAGAAAGTTTGGCATTGAGGAAGGTCTCGTCCAAACCATCCAGGCGCTGTATAACACTGCCAGCAGCGCAGTTCTCCTCAACAACCAGATAGGGGACTACTTCAAGACCACAGTTGGAGTCCGTCAAGGCTGCCTACTCTCTCCCGTGCTGTTCAATCTCTTCCTGGAGAACATCATGCGTGAAGCCCTCCATGACTTCCACTCCACTGTCTCCATCGGAGGAAGAACCATCAACAACCTGAGGTTCGCAGATGACATCGACCTGATGGGAGGCAGCAACGAAGAACTACAAGACCTGACCATGAGACTGGAAGAAAGTGCAGGTGCACACGGAATGGAAGTGAGCACAGAAAAAAGCAAAGTCCTGGTCAACAGCACAACCAACACCCATGCTGAAATCTACATGAACGGGCAACAGCTTGAAGAAGTGGACGCTTTCAAATACCTTGGCGCCACTCTCACCAAAGACGGTCGCTCTACAACAGAAATCAAGACCAGACTAGCGATCGCAACAGCAGCGATGGTAAAGCTAAACAAGATCTGGAAGAGCAGAGAGATCGGCTTTCCATCGAAGATGAAGCTGTACAAGTCCCTGGTGCTCCCCATCCTGCTGTATGGATGCGAGAGCTGGACCATGACAGCAGAGACCACCAAGAGAATCCAGACGTTTGAAACTAAATGCTTCAGGCGCTTGCTCGGGATCTCTTGGCAAGATCGGAAGACAAACGACTTTGTGTGGAGCCAAATAACAACACTCGCAGGCCCACAAGAACCCCTCCTGGCAACAGTCAAGAACAGGAAGCTGTCGTGGTTCGGGCATGTCACACGCCACAACTCACTGCCCAAAACGGTCCTCCAGGGTACACTGGGAGGCGGCAGACGAAGGGGACGACAAGCCAAATGCTGGATGGACAACATCAAAGAATGGACCAGGTTGGATGGCCCCACGCTGGT
>CM060309.1:62801533-62816533 GCA_030674185.1 Monoplex corrugatus
GAATCAAGATGTAGCGCCTTAGAAACGTCATTATCATACGAGCGTAGTTTCGCTTTGCAGAGCTTGGAATATTTGGAGCTTGGAAGTTGTCCAAGAATAATTCATTTTTAATTTGACAATTTCGTATGAAACCCCCCCCTCCCCCCCCCCCCCCCAAAAAAAAATTGACAGTAATTATATGAGAAAGTCCTTAAGCCTGCACAAAACTCTGTGAGTTGGCTGGCAAGGTTTTGAAATGTGGAAGAGGGTGGGGGTGAGAAAGGGGCTTACGAAACACTAAGCTGACATCACCAAAGTGGCTCGAGCTTTTGAGATGGGCAGCAAACAGGTCAGTTTTGTGTTGTAGGCTGAGGCTGAATTCAAGACTTTTGATCTTGGATGGACGAGAAAGAGAAAAAGAATGAACACGTGTGCGTGTGTGTGTGTGTGAGACAGAGAAGGTGACAAGTTGGGTCAAAGGTCAATCGTCGAACAGGCTTGAGTGTTCCCTAGCTCTAGCTCAGTATCCTCTGCGTGTGTGTGTGCGTGTGTGTGTGTGTGTGTGTGTGTGTGTGTGTGGTGTGTGTGTGTGTGTGTGTGTGTGTGTGTGTGTGGTGTGTGTATGAGAGAATGTGTGTGTGTGTATGAGAGAGAGAGAGAGAGAAAGAAAGACAGAAAGAGAGAGAGAGAGGGACAGACAGACAGACATACAGACAGACAGAGACAGAGACAGAGGAAGGATGACAGCTTGGGTCAGGGGTCACACATGCTACTCTCCTCTTGTCTTCCCCCTCCCAGTTTGGGTGTGCTTTGTGCCCTAGAGGTTTGGTTGTTGTTGGTGGTTGCTTTGCGCCTTGGTTTGATTCTTGAATCCAGATTTTCCTCCTTATAAATATCATAATCATTGTTCTCATGACTTCATCATATAAGGTACACTGCAAATGTTATGAAAGATCCAAAATGATCATTGCAATTACTGTACGTTCGCGTTTGGCAAATTATAAAAATATATATCAAGAGCTGATTTAAGTGCTGCGGATAGTGTGAGATGTACCTTTCATTTGTATTATACCGTGTGCACAAAAATGCTTAGTTTGAAAAGAGTTTTCATAGAAACAATATTTGGTGTATTTTGAATTTATGATGAAGGTAGTTTAAGTGCACAAAAATGCTTAGTTTGAAAAGAGTTTTCATAGAAACAATGTTTGGTGTATTTTGAATTTATGATGAAAGTAGTTTAAGTGTATGTGTGCTGTAATGTTGTTAGTTTTTGTGGTTGTATGTTTTGTATTGTGTACAGGAGTGTGCGCGTGAAACAAGTGATATTCATGGTCTGTGTGGATCAATGGACACTATGGGTGAATTTTTGTTTGAATACTTTCTAATCCCTTATCGATGTGTGTCTGATAGGTCTATGGTTGTGTTTATTACAGGCCTATGACTGCACAAGTGAATGTCCATGTTTATTAATAAATCGCTATTGAATTGGATTGAATTCAATTGATAATCGATATAAGCGAAGTTTTTTTTTGTATATGTGGATGGCTGTGTAGTATCCACAGTATGTTTCTCGAGTCGTATATCATAACATCAGTTGACAACATTCATAATTCTCAAGAAACCAGTCTCCACTGCATAACAGAAAATTCTTTTTTTTTTCTTTTTTCATCCCTTCTTTTCCCTTTCAAGCATTGTAATACCACAGTTTTTTTTTTAAAAACCCGCTTTCTCTTTCAGGCTGGCATCGTAATGAACCACATTTTTCTAAACCCGCTTTTCCTGTATTTCTCTCCCCTTTCTTTTCTCCCTTTCTACAGTGTTGCAAGAGAAAGCACACACAAAAATATCAGACACTGTTTTTTAAAAAAAGATTTTTCAGATTTCTGTGGAATTTTTGTTCTTAATGGCAGCTATTTTCCGTCACACAGGCACTCCAGTCTTAATCAGGAAGTCTGTATGTTGGAGGGGAAAAAAAAACGTCATTGATCTGGTGCTTCAGCAAGTTTTCCTGCCATTATCCGAAACTAATTATACACATACACTCATTGCACTCTCCTTCTCCTCCTCCCCCTCCCCCTTCCCTTCCCTCACACGTCTCTTGGCAAAATGGCTACCGTATGGCGTGGGGAACTGGGGAGTGATTGTTTGGCCATGTGGGAGGCATTGTTGTTCAGGGTGCCGTCCAGCACCCTCGGGTGTTTCTTGTTAACACTTTCCATCTCCATCCGACATGTTTTCTGCGAACAGAATCACATTTCCTGATGGTATCAATAAATACATTCTTCTAAAGTTTTATTAATTAACCCTTTGACTCCCGCACCCTGTCTATCAACTGCAAAAACTTAACCCTTTGATTCCCTCACCCTATCCACCAGCTTCATGTAGGAAGCTGGTAGATAGGGTGAGGGAATCAATGGCTTAAGTTTTTGCTTTGTTAGCATGGTTGAAATGAAATCCCCTCCTGCAAAATAATAGCAAATGGCACAACCTTGACAGAGGTTAATAAGTTCAAATACCTGGGAACGGTCATTTCATCAGATGACAGATGCACATCGGAAATAGCTGGCAGAATCGGCCAAGCCAAAACAGCATTCAAGAAGATGACAAGCATTCTTACCAACAAATGCCTATCAATTAACATCAGAAAAAAAGAGAGTCCTTGAATGTTATATAGAACCAATACTGTTGTACGGATGCGAGGCGTGGACAGTCAGCAAGCAAAGCCAGAGCAGGATTGAGGCAGCCGAGATGTGGTTTCTCAGAAGAATGTTGAGAGTACCATGGACAGCAAAGAAAACAAACGAGACAGTCTTGATGGAGGCAGACACAAATCGATCACTGATAAGGAAGATTAGGAAAAGACAAGCAACATTTATAGGCCATTTTATGAGGAAGGGGGATTTGGAATACCTGGTCACAACGGGAAAGCTGGAGGGAAAGAGAGCACCGGGTAGACCCAGGGAGAGAATGCTGGACGGACTTGAAGGTGGCTGAGGATGAAGAGGGTGGGGGAGATGCTGGGGGCAACGAGAGATAGAGATGGTTGGAGGTCCATGGTCGCCAACGTCATGCGGCAGGGCACCTGATGATGATGATGATGATGATGAGCATGGTTGACAATGCAGGATGTTGGTGGACAGGCTGCGGGAGTCAAAGGGTTAAGTCCCAGAAATGATCAGTCACAATTACGCTGACTATGTTGACACACATCAGCAACGCTTCCGTGATGGTGCTTCGATGGAGTGTGACTAAAATTAGACTATACATATAGTTTAGTACACGAATTCAGTTGCCTACAGCTGGACCGCTGTGGTTATTTACTTCACGTTACTTTTTCCATCTGCTTATAATGCCTGCCAAGAGTTGTCTTGAATAGATGGAGATGGCAGTCTGCAGTCAATCAGGAACCCTGACGTACAGTCCATGTTGTACATGTGAGATGTGTCTACCATTCTATCCATCTATCCAGCACCGCCATGATCTTCCTCTGAGTCTGAAGCCCGAGCCTTGGTCACTGCAGTTAAACTATACATTCAAGTGCTACCAGTCGCCGTGGTGTAGTGGTTAGCGAAACGAACTACCGACTGGAAGGTTGTAGGGTTCGAATCCCCATCAGTCCCTTCAAAACATCATTGTGGGATTTTTCGGTTCTAACCGGCTCCTACCCAGAGTTGGGCGTGCTATGGGCTCATTGGAAAGACTGGACCACGCAGTCGAGTCTCATCCCCTTCACGGATGCGTCATTGAGGGTGTTGCTCAAATCTTCTGACCAACATCGCAGGCGTCGTGTATCTCTCGGGCCTGATTGTCACCAGGATATATTATAATAGTAAGCGTAGAGAACAGCCCTGTCACGCAGTCTAATTCTTGATGGAACTCCATAGCATCATGAGTTCCAGTTTCAGTTTCTCAAGACGACCGTCTCCGCGCTCGGAACGAATTCCACATGCACTAACGCCACAGGTACCATGTGTATGGCGATCATGGCACAAGCCTAAAACAACAACAACAACATCATGATTATCACCCTCATTTGGGCATCATTATGATCATCGCATGTAAAAACTGTTCCTGATTCTGTGGCCATTAAGGTGGCGGAGAAAATGGGACCAAAAAAAAAAAAAAAAGGTGAGCACAAAGGTATCCTCCCTGAGTACAATGATCCTAAAAGAAAATCATTCAAGTGCTTAAGTATTTGGTTGGTCAATTCACCTAACAGCTTGATTTCTCCGTGATCCACCAAAACAGTGTGATTATCTGTAAATGTGCAATGAATCCAAATCAGTTTAGAGAATATAGGGTTATACTGGAACGATTTATGTACAATGTTGTCTATTCATGAACTGATTAAATCACGTTTTGTTTTTGTTTGATGCAACTGAGGGACTGTTTGGTGAAAATTCCTTCGCTTTTGGGGAGTTCCTATCGCGAGAACTGTAAAAGATTGTGTAAAAGCGAGATAATCGGCATGGCTTGATGATCTGATTTAAACTGCAGTCTATTTCTCTGTTTATTTATATATCTGCATGGTTTTGTGTTTGATTTGATTGTTTGCTGAACTTTTTTCCCCGAATGACCTGTTTTCCTAATTAGTTGTTCTAAAATTGTAAGGCACATGAATTTTCAAGTTTTTTTTTTTAAATGTGTGTCTGTGTTTCTTTCCCTTCCACCTCATCTCATCTTTTAGTCTTTTTGGACAAAACAGGAGTAGAATTATGAAAATGAAATTAGATGCCCTACAAGTACTGATTAGACTGTCCAAAAAACTTTCTCTCTCACTCTTCGCTCTCTCTCTCTTTCTCTCTCTCTCTTTCTTTCTCTCTCTCTCTCTCTCTCTCGCTCGCTCTCTCTTTCTTTCTCTCTCTCTTTCTGTCTCTGTGTCTCTCTCTTTCTCTCTCTCTCTCTCTCTTTCTTTTTCACTCCCACTCCCTCTTTGTCTCCGGGCTATGCCCTTAATAATGAGACAATCTGAAGTCTGAGCTCTCTCTCTCTCTCTCTTTCTCTCTCTCTCCTCCCTCTCTCTCTTCTCTCTTCCTCCTCCCTCTTCATCCCCTTTCTAACTGCACCCTCCTGTCTCTTCGTCTCTCTATCCCTGAATCTCTTGTCTTCTACCTTCCTTCTCCCTCTTTTTTTTCTCTTTTTGTCTTTTATGTATTCATTCTTTTGGCCTACTCTATTTACTGTGCAGTTTCTTTGTCGTTACATCAACTCCTTTGATTTCGGTTCTTCTTTGAATGCTCACTGAAACTCACTGAAACTGAAGTCACCATGACAGCATGAAAGGCCACAGAATCTGGGACAGTTGCTTATGACGTTAGAATGCTTGTAACAGGGATGACGGTGCTGTAATGATGAGAACAGGAATGATAATGATGATGATGCCACCGTGCGTTCCACTTTGCACCAAGACTGCATGGCAGATTCTGTACTCACTCTGTGCTTAGTTTCCTAAAATACCCTGGTCGTCAACAGGCCCGAGAGATACAAACACCTGCGGTTGTTAGTTCAGACAACTGCACATCCTCTTGAACAACGCCTCCGTCAAATGGATGAGTTCCATGGCCGACAAAGAAAACAAACAAGACAGTCTTGAAAGAAGCAAAGACAAAAAGAACAGTAATAAAGAAGATAAGGAAAAGACAAGCATTATTTATAGTACATTTTACGGGGCAAGAGCAGTTAGAGCATCTAGTCACAACAGGAAAGCTGGAGGGAAAAAGAGCGCCAGGTAGACACAGGGAGACGTGTTGGATGGACATGGGGAGCGGTTGAAGACAGACAGGGTGGGAGATGTACTTGCAGCGACAAGGGATAGATTCGTGTAGACGACCATGATCGCCAACGCTATGCGGTAGGACACATAATGCTGATGGATGAGATTCGACCACTAGTATTGTAGTATCAGTCTTCACAAGGCACACATAGCGCGCTCAACTCTGCGCAGGAGCCAGCAGGGGCAGAAAAATCAATGCATTTATCTTTTGGATCTATGGAGGTTCGAACCCACAACCTCTCTGTCAATATTTTCTTTCATTATCCACTTCGATACCGTGATCATTTTCCATCTTTTTTTTTGTTTTTTGTCTGTCTCCCCATTATTACGTATATCTCTCTTTCTGTACTTCACATAGAACACAATCGATACCCCTGAAGATATTTCACACTGACGTCGAGAATTACTTGATATCACTGATTTTTTTTTTCTGCAGTAAGTTTACCAATGGTTTCAAACATACTGTTCAAATAATCAGATCAATTCACAAGAAGACTAGTGTGTGTGTTTTTAATATCTATGTGTTCTATAAAGCTTCACATACTTTCTCTTAATCAGATCAATTCACAAGAAGACTAGTGTATGTGTTTCTAATATCTTGTGTTCTATAAAGCTCACATACTTTCTCTTTAATCAGATACATTCATAAGAAGACTAGTGTATGTTTTCTAATATCTATGTGTTCTATAAAGCTTCACATACTTTCTCTTAGGATTGAACACGGATTACATGCATAGAGTGAGTTTTTGGCTCTAAGGAAACGGGGTGTGCAGAAGCAATTTTAGGTAATTTAGGTCAGTTTTTATATTTACTGTGCTCATTTTTGGTTTATATATTCATATTCAAGTTTACCCTTTTAAACCCGCTTGTGATAAATTGGGCGGAATGATGAACGCCAGGGGCATATTCTTAGATTATGTGCGTGAATGCACTGATATGGGTTCTGATTTTTTTGTTTTGTTTTTTGCTTTCTTTTTGTCGTTAGGGTCGATGAGGTGGTGTGTGTCTCAGATAGTTAGAGCCCTGAAATATCTCTGTGCAGTTGGCTAGGTTTCGAATATTAATAATAGTAATGATGATTACTCTGTACATTTATTTATGGATCACAAGTGTCGAAATATGAATGTTAGTAATAGTAATAATGAATACTCTTTACGTTTATTTATTGATCACAGGTGTCGAAATATAAATGTTAGTAATAGTAATGATGAATACTCTTTAAATACTCTTTACGTTTATTTATTGATCACAGGTGTCGAAATATGAATGTTAGTAATAGTAATGATGAATACTCTTTACGTTTATTTATTGATCACAGGTGTCGAAATATGAATGTTAGTAATAGTAATGATGAATACTCTTTACGTTTATTTATTGATCACGGGTGTCGAAATACTGAATCAATATTAAGTGGTTAAAGCACACGCTTCGGATACGAAAAACACGGGTTCGAATGACAAACTGGCCAGGGATTTGTTATCGCCACGTTCCTCGTTACCTGGACCTGGAGTGGCGGTCTGGGTGCTAGTCTTTCAGATGAAACTAGGCCTGAGAGATACAAACACCTGCATGCTAGAAAATTTGAGTTACACCTTCAGTGACGCATCTGTGAGACTCGTCTGTGTGGTCCCAAGTCTTTCCAATGAGCCCATATCACACTCAACTCTGAGAAGAAGCCTGTTGGGGCCAAATAAATATCCCACACTTATTTTGTCAGAACTGATGGGATTCGAACTCACAATCTTCCGGTCGTAAGTCTGTTGCGCTAATCGCAGCACTCTGATGGTGTACCGGTAAGACACATTCTTTGACAGGGGTCATTTTAAACGAACGAAACCCAAAAGCAGGTAACCTATACCCATGTCCCCAATGACGTGAAGAGTGTCTGCTGACTCTGCCATCAAACCGGACATAAGAATTACACCCGCAAGATCCATTCTTTTTGTGTCTCCACAAACGAAACCCCCAAACAAGATCACCTATACCTCTGAATACAATGATGTGAAGTGTGTCTGCTGACTCTGCATCAAACTGGACATAAGAATCTCACCTGCAGGGTCGATTCGTTTTGTGTCTCCACGTACCTTCTGCCTCCACACGAATGGAGAGTGAGTAGTGCTAGAATTGATGTTGTTGTCTCTTTTGTTCGTATGTGAATGTTGCTCGTTAGATGTTGTGTAACTCCTGGCCAACTTCTCTGATCGTTGAGAGACTTTATTACCTGATCTCTACAGCTTCCTTAATCTCTTCCTTCCTTACAGCCTCCATAGCGAGATCTTTCAGGGGATGTTGACACAGTGCGGTTGATAAGTTTGAATACCTGGGAACGGTCATCTCATCAGACGCCAGATGCACATCAGAAATAGCCAGCAGAATCGGCCAAGTCAAAACAGCATTCAAGAAGATGAAAAGCATTCTTACCAACAAATGCCTATCTATTAATACCAGGAAGAGAGTTCTTGAATGTTATGTAGAACCGATAATGTTATATGGTTATGAGGCGTGGACATTCCACACGCAAAGCCAGAACTAAATTGAAGCAGCTGAAATATGGTTTCTAAGAAGAATGTTGAGAGTTCCATGGACAGCAAAGAAAACAAACGAGACAGTCTTGGTGGAGGCAGACACAAAAAGATCATTCATAAGGAAGATTAGGAAAACACAAACAACATTTATGGGCCATTTTATGAGGAAAGGGAATTTGAGCACCTGGTCACAACAGGAAAGCTGGAGGAAAGAGAACACCAGGTAGACCCAGGGGGAAAATATTGGACGGACTTGCAGGGTGGCTGAGGACAGAGAGGGTGGAAGATGAGTTTGCAGCGACGAGGGATACGTACATGATGATGATGATGATGATGATGATGATGATGATGATGATGATGATGATGATGATGATAGAGTGCACTCATAGTGACCTTTAACCCTTTGTCTCTCGCCTCCTGTCCACCAACATCCTGCAGTGTTAACCATGCTAGCAAATCAAAAACTTCACCCTTTTATTCCATCAAACTATCCACCAGCTTCCTGCAGGAAGCTGATAGATAGGACGAGAGAATCAAACGGTTACGTTTTGTTCAGGTGGTGGATAGGGTACGGGAGTCAAAGGGTTAAAACAAAATAGGACATTGCAGATGAGTAGAATAATTGCACTACAGTATAGTCTGATTAAAGGACATATTAAATAGAACTGATTTTAAGTCGGACTTCATCGTTGATTTTGCAAGCTTACAACTAACTCCATGATCGTTTTAGACCTTCTCCATCACATGGTATCTGTGGCGTTAGTGTATCTGGACTTCAATCCGAGCACATAGACGCCCTCTTGACATTCAAACTGAAACTGAAACTCTTGATATCTTTCTAGCAGACCCTGCGACCAGCACATAACATATTTTTAGACAAACTCCAGTAGAACACACACACACACACACACACACACACACACACACACACACACACACACACACACACACACACACACAGAGAGAGAGAGAGAGAGAGAGAGAGAGAGAAGAGAGAGAGAGAGAGAGAGAGAGAGAGAGAGAGATTTGACCTGATTCTGAGTCACGTTTGTGCAACTAAAAAGATGAAGTAAAAAAAAAAAAAGAAAAGAAAACAATCCTGCAAGTTTTTAATGAGTTATTAAAATTCAGACTTCCCAACTTGGCCAAACACATATCTGATATATCTGGAACGATGGCTGGCTTTTTGTTTATCATAGCATCCCTTGCGATTGACAGAGATTTGTTGTTGTTGTTGAATTCTTGTTGTAATGGGGTTTGTTCTGACATTAATGTCCCCTTATCTGAACAATATAGTCATCTGTATCGTGTCACGAGATTTTTGTTGTTGTTGTAGGTTTTGATTTCAATATTTTTAAGGAACATCAAACTGATGTTACTGAAACAAAGAAACAGATACGTGAATTCGTGCAAATTATGTGCCAGCATACACACAGACATACACACATGCATACACAAATACAACACACAGACACACAGACACAAGAACACACATACACTCGCACAGGCGCCCCCGATTGCACACTTTCGCGAACACGCAAGCGCGGAAGAAGATGTCATTGACACAGACAAACATATAAATACACAGAAAAATATATAGATAAATAGGCAGACAGACGAACTACACACAAACAGAATTTGACAGATATGCACACAGATGGCACACACAAACAAGCGTCCGCATTGGGCTAGATGAAGAGAACGAGAGAGAGAGAGAGAGAGACAGAGACAGAGAGACAGAGAGAGAGAGAGAGAAAGAGAGAGATAGAAAGAGAGGGAGAGAGAGAACAGACAACCAGATAGACAGACAGATAGACAGGCAGACAGAATGAGAGAGAACGAGAAGAGAAACAGAGCAGAGAAAAACAAGAAAGAGAGACAGACAGACAGACAGACAGAGACAGAGAGACAGAGCGAGAGAGGCAGAGAGAGACAGAGACAGACGTACAGAGAGACCGAGACAGACGTACAGAGAGACCGAGACAGACAGAGACTGAGAGAGACAGAGAGACAGAGAGAGAGAGAGATAGAGAGAGAGAGAGAGAGAGAGAAAAGAAACGGAAAGAAAGATAGAGAGCGAAACTGAGAAAGAAAGGGAGACACAGACAGAGACAAACAGAGAGACAGACAAACAGTGACAAGACAAAAACAAAGAGAGAGAGGGAGATGATGGGGGAAGAAAAGCAACACCACGAGAGGAGACATGAAACAAATGGGACAATTATGACTCATTTTTGCGAGGCAAACAGATGCCAGTCTCATATCATGCAACTTTTTAGCCCGGCTATAAATGGCCACTGCTGTTTTCTTTGGCTCCAGATGTCGTTTGACAGTTCGCTGCCAGCTACAGAAAAACCAGAAACAAGAGGATCAAAACTATAATAGCACATTTCCCCTTTTGGGGTTCTGCTGAGATGACCATGATGGTGATGGTGATGATGATGATGATGATGATGATGATGATGATGATGATGATGATGATGATGACGATGGTGGTGGTGGTGGTGGTTGTGGTGATAGAGGTGGTGATGGTGATGATGACGCTGATGATGACGACGACGACAATGATGTGGAGGACGATGAAGAGGATGACGACGACGATGACGGCGACGACAATGGTAGGCTGATGATGAAGAGGAGGAGGAGGAGAAAGATGGTGCTGCTGCTGCTGATGATGATATGATGATGATGACGACGACGACAATGATGTGGAGGACGATGAAGATGACGACGACGACGATGACGGCGACGACACTGGTAGGCTGATGATGATGATGAGGAGGGTGAGGATGAGGAAGATGCTGCTGCTGCTGCTGCTGCTGCTGATGATGATAATGACGACGACGACGACGACGAGGATGACGATTATGAGATTCACTTTCTATGGTGCCCTTTCACGCAACGAGCAGCCTTCTATAAACACAAACACAAATAAAGTAAAGCAAACACAAGCAAACAAACAAACAAACAAACAGAAAAAGAAACAAGCAAACGAACAAACAAACAAATAAAAGTATCTAAACAGTGGCAACCAACACACCGAAATGCCAGCTTACCCATCCCAAAGACAAAAACCAAAACAAACTAAAAATACACGAAAATTGATGCTCAAGATCTCTGAACAAAACTTTATCTGCTGAAAGTTTGCTGAATATGAGTTTAACACATAAAATTAAAGTGACTGCCAGCATTGAAGCAAACAGGAACCGGAAACGGACAAAAATAGAATCAAAACATGTATTTGATATAAAAAAACAAGACCGGTTCTCATTTTCGGCCACCTGGCCTTAGTCAAACGTACACAAAAGACAACAAAGAATGAAGAAACAAAACCTAGTGGAAAGAAGAAGAAGAAGAAGAAAAAGAAGAAGAAAAAAAAGGAGGAGGAGAAGGAGGAGTAGGAGAAGAAAAGAAGAAGAAGAAGAAGAAGAAGAAGAAGGAGAAAAAAAAAAAAGAAAGATGAAGAAGAAGAAGAAAGGAGTAGATTACTTCCCTGACGTTTCGTGGAGCAGGAGGAAATGACGGATATGAATTTTGGTAACCGGGAAGCAGGGGAGACAAGTGCACTGTACAGCGTAAAAGTATTATCTAGGCGAGATAACATGAACAATAAGCAAATAAGTGGAGAACGTACATTTGATCCTCGGAAGACACTCTCAGGCAGCGTTTGAGGCAGATTTGGGGGAAAACTGGTCACAGAGTCTCTTACGAAGTATGCCAAGACCCTGCTCGGGATGGAGAGTTTTTCCCCTTGCCTTTTCCCCACAGACGGCCCATTTTGAAGGGTTAGGAAAAAACCACAAAAAATATAAAACATAAAGGAACAAAATGAAACTTTCAGATCTAAATATTTACATGCTGGGCTAGTTTTTGTCAAAATATTGAAGTTTTTCCTTGAATATTTCTTCTTCATGTGCCATGTTGAAAATACCCCAAATTTTGTGGTCCGGATCACCGTACAGTCACACATTTTGATCAGCTCTACGAAAACACTGTCAAAAGTGAGAAGGTCTTTGTATGCACAAAATAACACGAATAAAGTAGACTGCTCAGGGTAAAGAAACCAATAAATTATCAGTGACATTATATAAATAAATGTTACAAATTATTACACAGGGGAATTTGGAAAAAAAGGAGCACACCAGATGATTCAGTCCCTATGTACTGTTTGCCTAATAATCAGTGTAGTTCTGCACTGAGTGATACAGTTGGAAGCAGGTGATGGTCTTGTTGGGCTGGCATAGTTTGTCGCAGAGGGCAACCCCACACTTTTTACACCAGTTGGGGGTTTACCGCAATTGAACTTCCGGGTGTCTCCTGCTGCCAGCACTACACACGTGGCATTTCCTATAGTTCTTCCTGCCACTGGGTGGCAGAGGGCAGGAGAAGTGCTCATTCTGCTTGCCACTCAGTTCTCCTATGCATATCTGTTTATGACAATAGAATTTAGAAAGTCTTCTGTCACAAACTGATTGAAGAAATCAATGGGGGTGTGGCACTCAGCTGGGGCATGCAGGCCGCAAGAGCCAGAGAACGGACGCAAAGTGGGGAAAAAAACCTAAAATCTTCATGCCAATCACGCATAAGAAAGTCAATGAAATCTTCATCAGACATGTGACTCACTGTACATGGCTCACTGACCGTTCTCCTCACGTGACGTGTACGCCCACTTCCTTCACCCACTTCACTGTCGTCTGAAACTGAGTCACTGTCAGTACCTTCTTGCTGGCAGCTTTCATCACTGGAAACACTTTCAGCATCATCTTCATCATACTCGTCGATGTCGGATCCTTAAGTCTGAAGCACTTCAATCACTTCACCAGCAGTAAACCGCCGCTGTCGTGATCTACTTTGCTCCAAAACTCGTACTCGCCTGCAACGCCATTTTCGATATGTATGCAGATTAGCAAATCATGTGGGGTGATGAAGTCAATCGTTTCCCGATGACGTATTGCTACGGAATCTCACGAAGCAACTTTCCACATGACCCTTGACACGTCTGCAGTGCCCAGTGTAGCTTCAGCTGTCATGCTACGTCACGAGGGAACTGTGGAAAACGTTTTAATCATCGAAACAGTTATCGCGTCCGTTGTGCTAAGAGAGTTTTAAGGAGACTGTTGCTTCCAGAAAGTGGTATGATGTACGGGAGCCAAAGAGTTCTGTTACATTGAGGAGTGAAACGAAATGGATCAAGGCAATTTCAGTTTCAGTTTCAGTTTCTCAAGACGACGTCTCCGCGCTCGGAACGAATTCCATATTCACTAACGTCACAGGTGCCAGTGTATGGTGATCATGTCACACGCCTTAAACCTGCACATACACTCATGAGCTGGCCGGGTCCTGAAGCCCTACCTAGCCTAAGAAAAGTCAAACTCATCATTACACTTACCTTGTTCAAGAAGAATTCGTCGCATTCGGGCTATGTGCTCCATCCAAATTTGCAAGTGATTATCTGAATACTCGTTAAGCCTGGTCAAAACCTGGAACCTGCTCACAATCCCATGCACTTGTGAGGTCTTGAAATGAAGACAAGAGAAGAGGAGACGGAAGACGGATCTATAAAACATTAAGCTGGCACCACCATATTGATTGGAACATTAAGATGGGCAACGAACATGCCAGCTTTTTATGCTACAAGCTGGGATTGAACCCGAGACATCCCATAGTAAGTCGACATGTCAATCAACAGACTTAAGCAGCCTACATGTATGTATAGCAGGTCTGAGGATCGAATCTACGACAGAGATTTGTAGTAATAACCATGTCTTTGATATGGGACGCGACTGTGTGGTCCAAGTTTTCCCAATGAGCCCTATGGCGAGCTCAAATCTGTTTTGGAATTAGCTGAGGCAAAAATAAAATAAAATAAAAAAAAACTGAATAAACAATTAAAAATAAATAAATGAATAAAATCCTGCAGTAGTTTAACGGACAAAGTTTTCTGGTGCAATACACATGCACAGTTTTGTTGTTACGTTCCTTCAGTTTTGTTTTGTTTTGCTTTGTTTTCCCCCCTTTTGCCTTCATTAAAAATGTCTAATGCGAAAAATGTGTGTGTTTCTTTCCTTTTATTTTTGACGTACGAGATGGATACAAATGAAATGTAAAGGAACGACCAGATCTCAATGGGCCCTTTTCTGTGTCACTTCAAAGCTTCTTCACTTGTTTCTTTTCTTCTCTCTTCCTCCTCTCTTCCTCTTCTTTCTTCTTTTCTGTCTTTTCTTTTCTTCTTCTTTTCTTGTTCTTGTTCTTGTTCTTTTCTTTCTTCTTGTCTTTCTTCTTGTTCTCTGTTTTCTTGTTCTTTGTTCTTCTTTCTTGTTCTTGTTCTTCTGTCTTCTTCTTCTTCTTCTTCTTCGTTCTTCGTTCTTCTTCTTCTTCTTCTTCTTTCTTCTTCTTCTTCTTCTTCTTCTTCTTCTTCTTCTTCTTCTTCTTCTTCTTCTTCTTCTTCTTCTTCTTCTTCTTCTTCTTCTTCTTCTTCTTCTTTCTTCTTCTTCTTTCTTCTTCTTCTTCTTCTTCTTCTTCTTCTTCTTCTTCTTCTTCTTCTTCTTCTTCTTCTTCTTCTTCTTCTTCTTCTTTCTTCTTCTTCTTCTTCTTCTTCTTCTTCTTCTTCTTCGCATTCTTCTTCTTCTTCTTCTTCTTCTTCTTCTTCTTCTTCTTCTTCTTCTTCTTCTTCTTCTTCTTCTTCTTCTTCTTCTTCTTCTTCTTCTTCTTCTTCTTCTTCTT
>CM060309.1:62821533-62826533 GCA_030674185.1 Monoplex corrugatus
GTTAGTGCATAATAATGGAATTCGTTCCGAGCGCAGAGACGTCGTCTTGAGAAACTGAAACTGATACCGAAACTGAAGCAAGCTGAGGTTTTCATGTTTCCATAAGCCAGCCACTGAGACGACTTCTAAGAATGTTGTCATACCTGTTTGATATTCAGCGTGCGTATACACACAAAGGAGGTTTAAGGACTGAAAGGTGTGCACACAAGTGGATTTGGGAGATGGGGAACAAATCTCCATCCTTTACCCACCAGGCGGAATTGGCAGAGTGGATCGAACCGAGGATCTTGATATTAGAAGTCCTACGTTTCCCACTTTATCACTGCGTCAGTAAGAGATAGATAGATAGAGAGAGAGAGAGAGAGAGGGGGGGGGGTGGGAGAGAGAGAGAGACAGACAGACAGACAGAGACAGAGACAGAGAGAGGGAGCGAGGGAGGGAGAGAGAAGGAGAGGACAGAGGAAGACAGAGAAGAGAGAGAAAGAGACAGAGACATTGAGAGACACAGAGAGATGGAGACAGACAGTCAGACAGGCATAAAGTGGCAGAGATAGAAGGAGAAAGAGACGGAGAAATAGAGAAGGAGAGAGAGAGAGAGAGAGGCAGACAGACAGACAGACAGAGGGATAGAGAGAGAGGGGATAGACAGATAGGCAGACAGACAGACAGAGACAGACAGAGACAGACAGAGACAGAGACAGAGAGACAGAAAGACAGGCAGAGAAAGAAAGAAAGAAAGAGAGAGACAGAGACAGACATACAGACAGACAAACAGAGACAGAAAAGAGAAAGACAGAGACAGACAGAGACAGAGAGAGGGACATAAAAACAGGCAGAGAAAGAGAGACAGACAGAGAGACAGAGACAGAAACAGAGAGAGAGAGAGAAACGCACACACAGAGACAGAGAGGGAGATGCCCTTTCATTTCATTGATTCAGATGCAGATTCTCCATTTTCAAAGGATTAAGAATGAACGGCCTTTTGACATTATTACCACATCCTTCTCTGCTTTCTTTGAATGCAAATAGCCCTCACACACCAAAACCCGTCAATTTTTACCTGGAAAATGTGGATTCGACAAACTGTCATTTTACCGGCCCTGCTGGATGAGTCTGTGTGGCGCTAAGAGACATAACCTTTATCATGCAGACTTTCTTTCTTTCTATCTTTCTGTCTGTCTGTCTGTCTGTCTGTCTTTTTTCTTTCTTTCTTTCTCTCTTTCTTACATTCGCTTTTTCTTTCTTTCTTTTTCTTTCTCACTTTCATTCTCTCTTTCTTTCTTTTTCTTTCTTTCATACTCTCTTTCTTTTTTTATTTCTTTTTCTTTCTTTCTTTTTTCTTTGTTTCTTTCTTTCTTTCAAATCTCTCTTTCTTTCTTTTTTTTCTTTCTCTTTTCTTTCATTTCTCTTTCTTTCTTTTTTCTCTATCTTCTGTCTTTCTTTCTTTCTTTCTTTCTCCATTTCTCTCTTTGTTTCTTTCTTTCTTTGTTTCTTTCTTTCCTTCTTTCTCTCTTTCATTCTTTCTCTCTCTGTCTCTCTTTCTTTCTTTCTTTCTATCTGTCTTTCCTTCTTTCTTTCTTTCTGTCTTTCTTTGTGTCTTTCCGTTTTTCTTTTTTTTTCACTGTCTTTCTTTCTGTCTTTCTTTTTCCAGATGGCACGGTAGTCAAACGGGTAAGACGTCAGATTTCCAATCGGAAGATCTGAGGTTCGATCCTGCCTGGGTACCTCCCGCCTGGTGGGGAGATTTCTTTGTTTTTGTTTTTGTTTTTGTTTTATCTCTCTAATCAGCATGTGTGGCAGACCTGCCAGTGTCTGAAACTTTTTCGTGTGTATTGACAGCAGAACATGTATGCATTTTTAAACAAATGAAATTATGTATAAGCAGGATCGATGTGTATGTGTATGTGTGTGTGTGTGCGTGTGTGTGTCCGACTTTGTTTTTACTATATTAATGTATTGACATGGTAGCTACACCCATCCTAAATAGTTTTGTTTCTTGTTTGTTTGTTGTTGTTGTTGTTGACGGTGTTGTTGGTGTTGTTGCTGCTGTTGTTGCTATCATTATTATCGCTATATAAAGAACAACAAGAATGCTTTGGCATGCGTTGTTTGCGATACACAAATTGAATGACTGTTACGTCTATTACTATCATTATTATCATTATTAGTAGTAGCAATATTATTATTATTATTATATTATTATTATTATTATCATTATTATTATTACTATTATCATTATTGTTATCATTATTTTACTATTATAATTATAAGTATTGTTGTTGTTATTATTATTATTAGTAGTAGTAGAGTAGTAGTAGTAGTATTGCTATTACGATTATTATTATTATCATTATCATCATCATCATCATCATCATTATTGTTGTTGTTGCTGTTTCTGTTGCTGTGTTATTGTTGTTATTGTTGAATCCTCTCGACACACAACAAGGTCAAGTCCTACCCCCTAGTTTCAGGGAGTTTAGGAGAGTTACTGAACATCAAGTCACCTTGAAGACTTCCATGTCAGGATGCTATGCACTACTACTGGTCGCTTTATTTGTGGTTCAGGAGCGCTTGTCTTGATGAAGTGTACTCAGGACATCATCTGCTCGCTTTGCTGCTGCGAAAACACATTGAGTGATCATCTACCCGTTGTGATAAGACAGCAACGAAACATCCACATCTGCCTCTGTTAACCGTCATCGCTGAAGACACTGACGTGAGTGTACCACACATCCTGCGGGAAAAACTGGAAATGACGTCACTATGATAGAAAGATTGGCAATGACGTCACCGTGAGAGAAAGAGGGAAATGGCGTCACTATGAGAGAAAGACTGGCAATGACGTCACCGTGAGAGAAAGACAGGAAACGACGTCACTATGAGAGGAAGACTGGAAATGACCTCACTCTGAGAGAAAGAGAGAAATGGCGTCGCTATGAAATAGATACTGGAAATGACGTCACTATGAGAGAAAGACTAGAAGTGACGTCACTAATTGAGAAAGGCTGGAAAAGACGTCGCTATGAGATCGAGACCAAAAATTGTAACAGACTGGGCGAAGTTCTGAGCAATGCTCCTGAGCTGGTTCTGTTGGTTGAGAACACAATGGTGACAATACAGAGGGTCGGGGCATCGACCTTTTGGGTGGCCCACAGTGTCTTTGGTTTTTGTTTGTTTGTGTTTTGTTTTGCAGTTTCGTTCTTTTGATAGAACTCAGGACTTGAGGTATGATATCTCGAGTTCATTTCCAGGTTGAGCAATACAAAAAGTAACAATCCAGTTTGCTTCCCGTCTTAATGTTTCCATCATTTGAACGGTGTCAGGTTCAGTGTTTCATAAGTCCTGTCTAACTCCTCCCCTTTTCAAGACTCGTCAGCGCATGGTGTTTTGTAAGGCTTAGGGAATCTTCCTAATAATTTGCTTTAAACGCATATGGAACTGTCCGAATGAGATGAATTCCTCTTGATAAAAAAACAACAAGAAAAAAACAACAGCCTGCAAACACACCAAACGCACGTGTGACGATTCACCTGAAAGAATTTGATGATGCTGAGGCTATGAAGTTTCATTTTAGATTGAGGCTGCCTATGAGAGCTGATTTACGTAATTCTTGTAATGATATTATTATCCTGCCATCAGCTAGGTCTGATGGATAACAAATGCTGCACTGGTCAGGATATTGTTTTTGCTGTCCTATCTTCTGCCCACTTCTGTGGAAAAAAATCTGAGGAATTTTTTTTTTTTCATAATACTTTGATGATTCATGACGATGGAGATGACAATCACATTGTTGTGGCTGAAAAGCTGCACTCTACACCTTCTTTCCTAATGTATCATGGCGATCACCCAGGCCCGAGAAATACAGATACATGCACTGTTGGTCTGTATTTCAGTTAGTACAGTTTTAGTAACATCCTCAAACATTCTGTAAAATGTATCCGTGATGTTGTTAATGCCACTCGATTGTTTGGCTGTAGTCTTTCCAATTGAATCTACAGTATACTCAAACTTTGGACTGAAGGTGTAGGGGCAAATGAGAATACAAACAAACAAAATCCCATAATGATCTGGACTGTACGACGGATCAAACCAACGACTTTCCATCCTTCAGCTTGTAGCTCTAACCGCTACACTACAGCAACAGGTCAACACTCTGGTCTGACACAGCAAACCCAACATGGAAAAAAGATGCAGACCATAGTGTAAAGAGTTTCCTCCTTAAAGCTCCGAAATCGATTACTTAAACAACCCTTCAAACTCTCTCTCATCCCTGCTCTTTCTGCACTCGTACCCATCCCATATTCCCGTCCTCTGCAATCCATGCAAGGCCAAGTCCTGGTGACATTTCAAAGCCAAAGGCTGGAATAGATGCAACTCAGTTTGGCCCTATTACTCCCTCACCACGTCCACCATAATTTCCCAGCAGGAAGCTGGTATATGGAGTCAGGGAGTGAAAGGATTATCTCATCGTCATCATCATCATCATCATCATCATCATCATCATCATCATCATCATCATCATCAAGTGCCTTGCCACATGGAGTTGGTGATTATGGCCTTCCATCTGTTTTTATCCCTTGTTGCCTCAAGCACCTCTTCCACCCTCTTTGAGGAAGGATTATCTACGTTAGCTTTTAGCAGCATGCTAGAAGACAGAGTGAGGGGTTGAAAGAGTTACGATTGTTCGCTTAATCTTAAAAAGGAAGCTAATGGACAGAATGAAAGAGCAAAATGGTTAAAGTGAAAGGGTTCAGATTATCCACTATAGCTTCTTGGTAGACCCAGGGAAAAAATATTGGACGGACTTGCAGAGTGGCTGAGGACAGAGAGGGTGGAAGATGTGCTTGCGGCAACAAGGGATAGATGCGTATGGAGGGCCATGATGGCCAACGCCATGAGGCAGGGCACTTGATGATGATGATGTGACTATAGCTTCCAGCAGGAAGCTAGTGAACAGATGGATTAAAAAAGGAATGAAAGGGTAGAGATTGCCCACTTTA
>CM060309.1:62829033-62849033 GCA_030674185.1 Monoplex corrugatus
TGAATTCATGCTTTTTTTCAAAAAGTAATTGCTTACAAAATTGTGTACACATCTTTTCATACTAAATATCTTTATGTCTTGGATATGGATTTCTGTGCATTTTCACTGGAATTTTCTGCTTTGGGGAACCATACTTGCGTGTGTGTATGTGTGTGTGTGTGTGTGTGTGTGTGTGTGTGTGTGTATGTTTGAGTTTGTGTGTGTGTGTGTGTGTGTGTGTTTTGGCGCGTGTGTGTGTATGTGTGTGTGCGTATGTGTTTGTGTGTCTGTGTTTATGCGTGCGTGCGTGTATGTGTGTGTGTGTGTGCATGTGTCACTATGCAAGCTGGTCTACGTGTTAAGATCTGTAATATACAGTTGGAAAATAATTCTATTCCATTTCAAGTCAGTTCATTTTTCTGTCTACGTTTTTAACTCTCTCGCTGTCACTCTGTCTCTGTCTCTGTCTTGTCTCTGTCTCTCTGTCTGCTTCTCTCTGTCACTGTTTGTCTCTCTCTGTCTTTGTCCGTCTGAATGTTTGTCTGTGTCTGTCTGTCTGTCTTTCAGTCTGTCTGTCTCTCTCTTTGTCTCTCTCTTCTCTCTCTCTCTCTCTCTCTCTCTCTCTCTCTCTCTCTCTCCCTCCCCTGCTCTCTCTCTCTCTCTCTCTTTCTCTCTCTCTCCTTATTTTCTGTCCAGTTTCGTGGGAAATTTATTGTGTATAAAACGGTCGTTGGATAGTCGCTTCATTGTACTGACCTTTATAAGCTTTCACATTAAAGCCTGAAAAGTTTTGTGAACACTGAATGAAAATATACTTTAATGTTAACGAAAGTGCGCAGTTTATCTGGCGTTACATTGCTGTGTTTGTGTTATGCTGTATTGATTCTGTAAGTTGCTGTTACAAAGAGGGGGGGGGGGTGATCTTGAGAAAAATGGGCCGTAATGCCGTCCTTCGAGTATTGTTAGTCAAAATGCCAAAGATGAAAATCACCTCTTTTTTTTTTTTTTTTTTTTCTTTCTGCTGGATTTTTCTTCTGTGCGTGCTGTCGACAAACGGGTTTGACCAGATGCCCTGCCTTGATGAGCGCGATAGTCAAAAAGTTGAGTCGTCAGAATTCCAATCGGAGGGTGTGGATTCGAACCTGCCTGCTCAAGTCCCATCTGGTAGGGGAAAGGATGGAGTTGGTTTTTTTCCCCGGATCTCCCAGATCAGCTTGCGTGCAGACTTGTTAGTGCCTAAGCGCAGCCCCCTTTATGTGTATACATGCATCCATAACATCAAGCGTACACTTTAAAGATTATGCACCTCATCCCCCCTCCCTGTGGGGATGCCGGGGTTCTTTCAGTATAAATAGTATCCCTACCTTCTGGTAATTCTGTGCTAGAAGTTTCCTCTTTTCTGTCAGTCTCTTTGTTTCTGCGTTGTTTCTTTGCTTTCTGTCATTTCTACCTATCATTTTCTGCCTTAATGGTCCATTCACCTGTATGTATTCGATAAAGTTTTGTGTATCATTTCTTAGGATTGATAATTGGGTACATGTATTAAGTGCATTTTTAGCTCTAGGGAGGTGAGATATGCAGAATCAATTTTAGGTAATTCATGCCTGTTTTTATATATGTTTTGGTGACATGTATGCATATATTTGTATTCAGGCGTGTTTTTTAAATCGCCTGTGCGATAAATTAGACGGAGTGGTCAACGCCAGGGGCATGTCCTTAGATTATGTGTGTGAATTCATTGATATGTGTACTTAATTTTCTTTTCTTTTTTTTTCCTGTTGAAGTTTTGGATGTTTTGAAGCGGTTTATAGCCCTGATAAGGCTATACATAGTTGGCTGGGCTTTAAAGAACAATAATAATAACAATACAGTAACAATAACAATACAATAACAATAATAACAATAACAATGTACCTCATGTTAGTGTCTGGTGGTATATGCAAATATGAAAACACCCAGCATGCATGACAACTGAAGAAGAAGTATGCAGACTGTGCAAGAACTTACTGCATTCACAACGGGGCAGGGTGGGCAAAGCAACGTGCGTTCATGCATCCGAAAATATAGATAAATAAACAAAATAAAACGGAACACTAAAACAAAAAAACAAAAACAAAGAATAAACAAACAAACAAACAAACAAACAAACAAACAAACAAACAAACAACGAACAACGAACAACGAGCAAACAAATAACGAAAAAACAAAAAACGAACATCCAAAACAAGTGTGACTGCCCGCGTTCAAGCAAACGGGAACCAGAAAGTTAAAAACAAAACACGAAAAAAGAATAAGAACTTGTATTTAATTAATACAACAAGACAGGACAGGTGCAAATGTTCGGCCAACTGGCCTTTGTCAAGCGTAAGATCACTAACATACAAACAAACAAACACCAGATACAAAAATTAGGAGAGAAAGACTGAAACTTCCCTTCTGCTTTGTCCAGTGTGAGAAAAAGCCTGTGCGATGGTCATTCAGAATCTTCTCCATCACATGGCATCAATAACACACAAATACACATACAAACCTACATAAATACACATGCTCACATACATACACGCATACATGTATATGTACCACGAAGAAACAAACAAACGAACAAACAAACAAATAAACGAGCAAACAAATAACCGAACAGGCATACATACAAACAAACAGCACACAAAGAGAGAAAGAGGAGCAAAATTCACATTACGGTTTGCCAATGGCTTGTCTTTCACTTTGTCGTCGTCTTCTTCTCTTTCTTGCTGTGACATTTTGCTTCTTCTCCGTCTGACAGTTTTTCCTGTACATTCATTTTGTTTGTTTTACTCAGTAAAGGGTATGTGTACATATGTTTGTATGTGGTGTGTGTGTGTGTGTGTGTGTGTGTGTGTGTATGTGTGTGTCTATGTCTCTGTGTGTGTGTGTTTGTGTGTGTGTGTGTGTGTGTGTGTGTGTGTGTGTGTGTGTGTATGTGTGTCTATGTATGTGTGTGTGCGTGTATATGTGTGTGTGTGTGCTATAACTCTGTGTGTGTGTCTGTGTGTGTCTGTGTGTGTTTGTGTGTCTGTGTGTGTGTTTGTGTGTGCGCTGTATACACACACACACACACACATATATATATATATATATATATATATATATATATATACATGTATATATATATGTGTGTGTGTGTGTGTGTGTTATGTGAGTGTATGTAGGTCTGTGTGTATGTGTGCTATTGATGCCATGTGGTGGAGAAGATTCTAAATGAACATGGCATAAGCCTTAAGCCTGCACATAAACCCATTGCACTGGTAAGGTGAAAAAGAACACTGTCACTGGTGCAACAACCCTCAGTTGACAAACCCCGATTAATGTCTCCTTCGCTGACGGAATCTTAGGTAAAATGGTAGATGGCTGCTCATTCTCATAAAAAAAAATCCCAAACAAGTCCTTTTCTCCCACTGGACGAAGCAGCAGGGAAATCTTTTTCCCTAATTTTTGTATTTGCTGTTTCTTCGTTTGTGATCTTACGGTTTACGCTTGACAAAGGCCAGTTGGACGATAATTTGCGCTTGTCGTGTCTGTTTGTATTAAATACGCGCTCTAATTCTATGTTCGTGTTTGTTTTTATCTGGTTCCTGCTTGTTCTCATTTTTTTTCTATGAGTTTGTCATAAGTCATGTAGAGTTCGTGATACTAGTTTGTGACTATTTTAACTGTAGGCTTTCTCTTGAACCGAAAAGGGCCTGTGCATTTTATGTGACTCGTGGAATAGGTCGATGCTAAGACTTAAGTAAACTATTATCTATCAGTCTGTGTTTCTTTCCGTTCTGTATGCGTCTTCGTGTCTCTCGTTTTCTCTCTCTGTATGTCTCTCTTTTTCTTAATGTGCTTTTTTGTTTGTTTTGTTTTTGTTTGTATTCGTATACTTGGTATTCTCCATTTTCTGTGACTCAAGCAACAGGCCGACACAACTATTTTAAGTAAATTATGTCTGTCTGTCTGTCTGTCTGTCCATCTGTCTGTCTGTCTGTCTGTCTGTCTGTCTGTCTGTCTGTCACTTTTTCTTTCCCTATTTACGTCGCCTTTTTATTGCATTGCATTTTTTGTTTTTGTGTGTATGTGTATGCATTCTTTTCTCTATATTGTTTAAATGTCATTGCTTTTGTAGTATCCTTTATTTTTTTCATTTTGCTGCAGAGTTGGAACTGCTTATATTTATACCGTTGAAAAGTAAAGTTTCAAATCGTTTCTGTCTGTCTGTCTGTCTGTCTGTCTGTCTGTCTGTCTGTCTCTCTCTCTCTCTCTCTCTCTTCTCTTTCATTCTCTCTCTCTTTATCTCACGTTCACTCACTCACTCACTCACTCTCTTTTTCTAATCCTCTGTGTCCACTTCTATTTTTCCTCAACCTAATTGCGATATCTTAACGCTGTCCTTTTTGTTGATTGTTCATTAAGTCAGTAAAGAGAGTGTCAACGACCACGATCAATAGAGAGGAGGGGGAGGGAGGTAATGAGGGACAAACAGACAAACAGACAGACAGACAACCAGAGAGAAGGAGGGATGGGATTTTAGTGTTTGTTTGCTTGCTTTGTTGTTATTATATTATATATATATATATATATATATATATATATATATATATGTGTGTGTGTGTGTGTGTGTGTGTGTGTGTGTGTGTGTGTGTGTGTGTGTGTGTGTGTGTGTGTGTGTGTGTGTGTGTATTTTAAGGATCATCGCACTCAGGGAGGTTACCTTTGTGCTCACCTTTTTTCTTCGTCCCAGTTTCTGGCCATAGAAGCTGGCACACTCTTTTTTACAATGCTATGATGATGATGTCGATGAGGATAATAATCATGATGTTATGGAGTTCCATCTAGGATTGAGACTGCATGACAGGGCTGTACTCTACGCTTACTGTCATAGTATATCCTGGCGTCAACCAGGCCCGAGAGATACAGACACCTGCGGTGCTGGTCAGAAGATTTGAGCAACACCCTCAATAACGCATCCGTAAAGTGGATGAGACTCGACTGTGTGGTCCCAGTCTTCCCAACGAGCCCATAGCACACCCAACTCTGGTAGGAGCCGGTTAGAGCCAAAACATCCCATGCTGAATTTTGAAGAGACTGATGGGGATTCGAACCCACAACCTTCCAGTCAGTAGTCCGTTGCTTTAACCATTACACCACGGCGACTGGTGCTTTCTGTTTTCTTTCCTCTGTGTTGCCCAATAACCCTGGTCCCTCAACGGTCATTTCGATTCCTTAACACACCACCAACTTAAGTTCAGTCAGTCAAAGTTCCCCTGTCAGGAACCCCATAAGAGGCGGTGATTGTCAGAGCGCCATGAGACCCCTTACCAGAGGAGAATCTATGCGATTGCCAAGTCGTCTCGGCGGAGTTCAACAGGGACTCTTCTGATTCAAACTTACGATAGGTATTGCCTACTAACCCCCACGCCCTTCCCCCTTATAACGATAATGGTAGTAATCACTCAGATATCGTGCCTAACCAGACCGAGCGAGCGATGCTGTGTTCGCACAGGAGGTGTTCTGTGAGTTTGGATTTTCTTCAACACAAAATGAAATGCCAATGCAAATGGCTCCATCGATCTTGAAAAAATATGGAATTGCATGTCAGGGTGAGTTTGAGGTACATGTCCATTTTATGAGGAAAGGAGAATTGGAGCACCTGATCACAACAGGAAAGCTGGAGGGAAAGAGAGCACCAGGTAGACCCAGGGAGAAAATATTGGACGGACTTGCAGAGTGGCTGAAGACAGAGAGGATGGAAGAGGTGCTTGTGGCAACAAGGGATAGAAACAGATGGAAGACCATGATCGCCAACGCCATGTGGCAAGGCACTTGATGATGTTGATGATGTCCTGATTTTGCTTTGCAGTGCTCTAGACTGGAGAGAGGTGTATGAAATATTAAGGTCATGCCCAGGAAGCAGATCATCTCTCTCCACACCGTCAGTGGTGAAGTCCACGGAAAAGATAAGAAAAGCCGATACACATTTGCAGCATCACCAGTGTTGCAGGATTTGTCGTAATCAGGCTTGAAAACAGCAGTGAACCTCATTAGAGATTCCATCTCCTGATCTTTTTCAGACCTGTTTTCAGTTCATTTTTTTTCACAAGACACAAATACAAATACAAGAACAGAAATGGCAAAGCATACATTTAATTTTAGTTTTTCAAGATGTCTCCGTTCTTGGAATGAATTCCATATGCACTGACGTTATTGGTACCATGTGATGAAGAAGAAGATCCGAAATGATCATGGCACAAGCCTTAACCCTGCACATAAACGCATGAGCCGGTCATGTCCTGAGCTCTGACCTAGCTGTAACAGACTGATCGGGGAGCATAACAGAAAGCCTACACCAGATGCCGGTATTTTGGATACAACGCACTTGCATGCAGTGAACTGTGCACGAGATATTCGTTCTGCACAGTGTCACTTCGGAACAGTATGCTTGGGCTTGCAATAAGTTGTCAGTCTGCTTTTAGTTGCCAACCCGTGCAGACAGAGAGAGACAGAGGCAGAGCAACAGCTTAATTTGTTTGATACTTGGATTCAAATGGTGAGTTCCAGGTCTTATTTGTAAAGATATTTATTATTTCAAATGTTGAAGTTTTAAGCGAAAGTGAAACTCCGTTTTCCAAAATTAATATTATTGAAATAATTGTTTAGTGGAACTTCTCTTTGTTTGGAGAATATATTTCTGTAAATTTGATATATTTTTCTTTTATTGGAAATTGGTAAAATAATTGACTGCAACAATAGCAGGAAACTTTTCATTCATTCATTGATATTTAAGACGGTCAGGTGAAGAAATAGTAAATGTTCACTGCTATTAGCAGAATGGGTGAATAATACTCGAGAGTGAGAAAGATGTTTGTGAGTGAAGATAAATAATTATGATGGGGACTTAAGGGCACAGACGAACGGACAGACGTTTGACAAGAGACAGTGGGAACGACAAATAAGACAAGGGGACTAAAAGAAACTTTATTGACACAGACAAGATGGCTGATGATAGGTTTGGCGGCCTGGACCCTCCCTCCCTCCTGTGGACGTGCTCGGGCTGACGGAAGTCGGTCGTAGTGAGGGGACTGTCGTCGTCGTCGCTGCTGTTGCCGTCGCCGTCTCGTCGTTGTCTCCGCCATCGTTATTTCTTTTGAAATGAGTATTCAATGTCGTCCACGTCTGTTTCGTCCTTGTGTCAAAGTCCCCTCATAGTCGGTAATGTCCATGATGGATGAATGAAGGAAATGAATGTTTGTGTGATTTGTATGAGTGTGTGAAGCGAGGAAGTAATGTTTTCATTATTCAATATTATCCTTTTGTATGTTAAAAATAAACTTGTTTTTGTGTTGTAATTCTTTATCACTGGTTTCATTCAAGGTTGGAAGGAGTTAGTAAAGTGTGCACTGTGTGAAACATAATGTTATTTTCTTACAGTGGAACTTAAAAGAACCATTGAACTCTGTAACCCCGTTCATTACATTTGGGGAGCCTGCCAGTGCACTTTAATTTTTTTTTTTTTTTTTTGAAAGGGTACTACTTCCAGCCTTGTGATTAAGGGGAATTCTTTCAATTCAACGTATATTCAGTAATTAGTTTTCCTGAAATTCCCTGACCTATTTATTGTGATTTATTGTTCAATACTTTTGAAAGTATTTATCTTGGGAGAATTCTTTTTTTTTACACTGTTGCAGTTTCTTTTTCATTGCATTATTACGTTTTATGCTATTCTAGAATTTTCTTTTTGAGACTTGGTATTCGTAAATCATGGGTGACGAACAGAAAGAGGAAAACCTGTCAGATGTGGCTGAAGGAGGTTTCGGTGAGAAGTCATCAGAACAAGAGATTACATCTCGGGCTACTAAAGGAAACGTACGAAGATTGGCAGCTGAACTTAGAATAGAAGGGCAAGAGTTGGGTTTTAGTGGTAAGGGTTTGATTACTTACATTCAGGATAGTTTGCGAGAACACCGGAAACAGGAGAGAGAACTCGCTCAATTAAAGGAATTAGAGAAGAGAAAGCAAGACAAGGAAATAGAATTAGAGCAGAGAAAGCAAGACAAGGAAATAGAATTAGAGCAAAGAAGACAAGACAGGGAACTAGCTCGTCTGAAAGAAATTGAACAAGAAAAGCTGCAGATTGAAAGAGAGAAGCTGGATCAGGCAAAAGAGATTGAAAATGCAAAGTTGAAACTCGAAAAAGCTAAGCTAGAGCAGGAAAAAGAACTCAAAACTATCGAGCTGGAACAAAAAGGAAAGCACAAGTCAGAAGAGAGCTACAATAGGCAAGCCAAAACTCCCATATTTTGATGAAAAGCATGATGAGATTGACAGCTACCTATTCAGGTTTGAAAAACATGCCATCAACATGGGATGGGCGCATGATTCTTGGGGTTCCATCTTACCTTCTCTCTTACGTGGTAAAGCCCTTACATATTACCATGAACTTTCGGCAGAAGAGGCAAATTCGTATGATGTCTTATCAGCTCATTTGTTGAAAAGATTTCGTTGTACTGCTGAAGGCTTCAGAAGTCAGTTCAGATCAGCTACACCAGAGAGTGGTGAAAACATGCCTACATTTTTGTCACGGATGAAAAGATTTTTCTGTTGATGGATTGAAATGACAAAAGTAGGTAAGAGCTTTGATAAGCTATGTGATTTAATCCTCAAGGAACAATTGTTGGCGTCATGTGCGAGCAATCTGGTTGCATTTCTCAAGGAGAGTAAGTTTGACACAGTTGAAGACATGGTTGATGCTGCTAAACGTTTCCAAGAGGCTCACCCTAATCAAACTCTAGCAACAAAAAGCAAATCTGATTTGTTTCTGGCCAATGTAGGGTTTGACATGACCAATCAGGGACACAACCAGTTTTCACCCAAACAGAATTTTGCCTATGATCAGAGAGGGAGAAGTAGTTCTTTTGGTCCAAGAAGGTTCCGAGGAGGCAGAGGTCGTGGAGGCTTCGTGCAAGGACAGAACAGCTCATTTGTTGGGGACAATCAACTGTCAGGGGCCCACTACGGTCAAGCTACATCCTCTCAGCAACACAGTGCTAGACAAGGTGCTCAGTCACAGAGCAGTTCCAAGGGTTCTGGTTGTAGGTGTTGGTGGTGCGGCAAGGAGGGACATGTGCTTATGAAATGTCCTGAGAAGAACCAACAGGGCAAGTCAACTCAGTCCAGTGCAGTTGGAGTCCCATTGAGTGGCGAGACAGCGTGTCTGAAACAAGGCAATGAAGATGCTTCGAAGTCAGTGATGGTGAATGTCGGTTTTTCAGGTGAGGATGATTTGCCTCATTCGATTCAAACTTGTCAGGGCTCTGTTAATGGTAAACCTGTGACTGTGATGCTAGACTCTGCTTGTTCCACTGTCGGTGTGCGGAAGAACTTGGTGTTAGATGATCAGTTCGTGCCCAGGGTTCAAAAATGTGTACAGTTCAATGGTGATATTGTAGAGTTGCCACTTGCGCTGGTCTGCCTCGACACACCATACTTTTCAGGTTCTGTGGAAGCTTGCGTCATTGAGAATCCTATCTGTGATGTAATACTTGGCAAAATTCCGGGTTGAACTTTCCATTGTACCCAGATAACTGGTGCTGTTCAAACTCGAGCCCAGAAATTGAATGAACAACGTCCATTTCGGCCTTTGCTTACGGCTAAAGCACCAGCTCTGGATGTGAATGCAGAAAAATTGCAAGAAATGCAAGCAAATGACCAAACTTTGGGAAATCTTTTTGCAAAAATTGGTGTTGGAAAAACTGAAGATTCTGCAGGCAATATTTGATTTCTTTTGTGAACAGAGACGAACTGTTGTATCGTGTCTTTACTTCCAAGAAAGATGGGTCAGTAACATGGCAGTTGGTGGTACCTAAGTGTCTGAGAGATTCAGTTCTGATTGCAGCCCATGATGGTTTGTTTGGAGGCCATATGGCAGCGGCCAGTACATTCAAACGTGTTTCTCCATATTTTATCTGGCCTGGGATCAGAAAGGACATCAAGAGTTACTGTCGTTCATGTGAGATTTGCCAGAAAACTTTCTCAAAGGGCAGACTTGCGCCTGCGCCTCTGCAACCAGTTCCTGTCATTGACATTCCTTTTTCAAGAGTGGCAATCGATCTAATAGGTCCAATCACCCCAAAGTCTGGCAGGGGTCATCGCTTTGTTTTGACCTGTGTGGATGTAACTACCAGATATCCTGAAGCAATTGCTTTGAAATCAGTAACTACTGAAGAAGTGGCAGAAGCTCTTCTGCAAATCTTTTCAAGGGTAGGCATCCCAGACGAGATTTTATCAGATCAAGGATCCCAGTTTACGTCAGATGTGATGAGGCAGCTTATGAAACTTCTATCAGTGTCACAACTGCATAGTTCTCCATATCATCCTCAGACCAACGGTGTTGTTGAACGATTTAATGGAACACTTAAGACTATGCTCAAGCGTTTGATGACTGACAAACCAAGTGATTGGGACAGATACTTGCCAGCAGCATTGTTTGCTTTTCGCGAGATTCCGTAGGAAGCAACAGGTTTCGCCTCCTATGAGCTTCTATATGGCAGAATACCCAAGTGTCCTTCACAGTTGTATCAGGCATGGACAGGGTCATCACAAGACAGTGAAGCGCAGTCAACAGCTCAGTATGTGCAGGATCTCAGAGATACACTCCAGGACATGGTTCAGCGTGCACAAAATGCTGCACAAGATGATTCCCGCAGAAACCGCCAGTACAGATCGAGGAAAGCTGTGGTTCGTAGTCTTGAACCAGGAAAGAAAGTATTGGTACTGCTTCCTTCACAACATAAGATGCTGTTGAAATGGCAAGGTCCTTTCAAAGTCCTGAAGAAAATAGGAGTTTGTGATTATTTAATTGAAGCTGCTCCAGGTCTGCACAAACTGTATCACATTAACCTGCTACGGGAATACTGTGAAAGAGACGAAGCTTCAGTTAAATCAGTGGCGTCCATAGGCATTGTCGCAGGAGATTGTGCTCTTGAAGATGCAGACATTAACAAAGTCCAGTTTCAGCCAGTCCCAACCACAAAGACAGTCAGTTCATGATGTCATTTGTCAAGAATTGTCACCAGCAGAAAAGCAAGATCTTCAAGCAATTCTTCAAAAGCATGAACGTATATTGACAGACTTACCTGGGTTTGTTGATTTTCAAAACCATTCAGTTCACTTGAACACGGACAAAATGGTGAATGTGAAACCATATCCGCTACCATTTCAGTCTGAAGAAGTGATTGCAAAGGAAGTCAAGAAAATGTTTGAAATGGGAGTGATAGAACCTTCAAAATCACCCTATTCGTCGCCAGTGGTTCTGGTAAAGAAGGATGGCTCTACGAGGTTCTGTATAGACTTTAGAGAACTGAACAAAGTCACGCAGTTTGATGCCGAAACAATACCAGACACAGAATCATTGTTCGCTTCTCTAAAGAGCAAAAAGTTCTTCACCAAAGTGGATTTAGCTAAAGGCAACTGGCAAATACCAATGGCTCCAGAGGACAGACAGAAAACTGCATTTAGAACACCACAAGTACTGTTCCAGTTTGTCCGAATGCCTTTTGGTATGAGCACTGCTCCAAGTTCGTTTGCACGAATGATGAGGAAATTACGTCTGGAAAGATATGAGTCAGTCACATTTTTCGACGACATTCTTGTGGCTACGGAAACTTGGTCAGACCATCTCAAGGCAGTGGATGGACTTCTGACAGAGCTTGGCTCCCATGGGTTAACAGTCAGACCGAGCAAAATGGAAGCTGGGTTCACAGAGATTGAGTTTCTTGGTCACCGTGTTGGAGGAGGTAAAATGACACCAACAACAGGAAAGGTGTCACAGATACTTCATCTGGCTGTTCCTACTACAAAGAAGCAGGTCCGTTCTTTCATCGGTATGGTTGGATTCTATCGAAGGTACATACCACACTACGCTTCGGTTATTGCTCCTTTGACAGAACTGACGAAGAAAAACCAGCTTACAAAGGTGAAGTGGTCTGAAGAATGTCAAGAAGCATTTGAAAAGGTTAAGTCTGTTCTATCTGCTGAACCCGTCGTGGTACTGCCCAATTTCCAAAGACCCTTCACGGTTCGTTCAGATGCATCTTCCACAGGGATTGGTGCTGTACTGATCCAACATGATGAGATGGGACAACCACACCCAGTTCTGTTTGCAAGCAGGAAGTTGTTGGATCGTGAGAAGAGATATTCAACGGTTGAACGTGAGTGTTTGGGTTTGGTCTGGGCAGTGGACAAGTTTCACAGATACCTGTTTGGAAGGCATTTCTTCATTGAGACAGATCATAAACCTCTCACATATCTGCACAGAGCAAATACAACTAATGGTCGTCTGATGAGATGGGCTCTGGCGCTGCAAGAATATGCATTCACAGTGATTCCAATCCCAGGAAATCGGAACCATGAGGCAGATGTTCTTTCGCGTTTGATTCCATAGTCCTTACACTTTCTGTTCACCAGACGTTGATAAAAGTTCATTATAAACGAGCTGGAATTATTGATACTAGCAAGATGCATTAGGCACAAATATCAGAACCTTTATGAGTTTCTTTTTCTTCCCCGCATTTTTTAGATAAGTGGTCTATTGTGCGTTTCTTTTCATGGTGAATTTTTGAAATTTTCACATTTTTGTTTTGTACATACATAAATGAGGTTATATTGGGAGATGAACCTCATATTTATTGTAGGCGCAACAGATGATGGATGTCTGTTCAGCAGCCATATAACAGATGATGGGTGTCTGTTGAATATTATATTACAGACAAATGTCATGTCTGTCTAATATTTTGTGGTGGACAGGTGGGATACCTGTTTATGAATCATGCTGCAAGCAATTGATGGAAGTGTGTTTTGCAGTTGTAGCGCAGTTAGATGGGATGACTTGCAGCTTGTTAATGGCACAACTGAGGGATGGTTTCGCATCCTGGTAATGAAAAGAAACAATTGTTGTTAGCATGGGATTTGTGACATGTTTTCTGTATTGAAGGCATCACTATAGTTTTTGAGGTGACCACTTAGGGTGATGAAGGGAATGATGTAATGTGCCTGTGCAGACGCTTGTTGAAATGGAGGCTTGTAATGAAATTTATCTTCTCGGCAATGTATGCTGTATTACCTTTTGAACAACTTTGTTACGCATGTGGGAAAAAACTTATTCATTATCTGGTTCATAAGTTTTTTTCCCCGGGGTATGGGGTAGTTGTAATAGACTGATCGGGGAGCATAACAGAAAACCTACACCAGATGCCGGTATTTTGGATACAACGCACTTGCATGCAGTGAACTGTGCACGAGATATTCGTTCTGCACAGTGTCACTTCGGAACAGTATGCTTGGGCTTGCAATAAGTTGTCAGTCTGCTTTTAGTTGCCAACCGGTGCAGACACGAGAGAGACAGAGGCAGAGCAACAGCTTAATTTGTTTGATACTTGGATTCAAATGGTGAGTTCCAGGTCTTATTTGTAAAGATATTTATTATTTCAAATGTTGAAGTTTTAAGCGAAAGTGAAACTCCGTTTTCCAAAATTAATATTATTGAAATAATTGTTTCATGGAACTTCTCTTTGTTTGGAGAATATATTTCTGTAAATTTGATATATTCTTCTTTTATTGGAAATTGGTAAAATAATTGACTGCAACAATAGCAGGAAACTTTTCATTCATTCATTGATATTTAAGACGGTCAGGTGAAGAAATAGTAAATGTTCACTGCTATTAGCAGAATGGGTGAATAATACTCGAGAGTGAGAAAGATGTTTGTGAGGATAAATAATTATGATGGGGACTTAAGGGCACAGACGAACGGACAGACGTTTGACAAGAGACAGTGGGAACGACAAATAAGACAAGGGGACTAAAAGAAACTTTTGACACAGACAAGATGGCTGACGATGGGTTTGGCGGCCTGGACCCTCCCTCCCTCCTGTGGACGTGCTCGGGCTGACGGAAGTCGGTCGTAGTGAGGGGACTGTCGTCGTCGTCGCTGCTGTTGCCGTCGCCGTCTCGTCGTTGTCTCCGCCATCGTTATTTCTTTTGAAATGAGTATTCAATGTCGTCCACGTCTGTTTCGTCCTTGTGTCAAAGTCCCCTCATAGTCGGTAATGTCCATGATGGATGAATGAAGGAAATGAATGTTTGTGTGATTTGTATGAGTGTGTGAAGCGAGGAAGTAATGTTTTCATTATTCAATATTATCCTTTTGTATGTTAAAAATAAACTTGTTTTTGTGTTGTAATTTTTTGTCACTGGTTTCATTCAAGGTTGGAAGGAGTTAGTAAAGTGTGCACTGTGTGAAACATAATGTGATTATTTTCTTACAGTGGAACTTAAAAGAACCATTGAACTCTGTAACCCCGTTCATTACACGGTTTTGTATCTTATAATAGTACTTGCATCAGTCTATTATTGAAACAATCTTGGCAACACTGTAAAGATGTGTGTACTTGTACATGTATAGATAGATACATAGATAGATAGATACAGAGATAGACACATAGATAGATAGATAGATAGATAGATACATAGATAGATAGATCGATAGATAGATAGATAGATAGATAGATAAACAGAAACTGAAACTGAAACTACAAGAACTATGAATCAAAAAACCAACTGTTCACTAAGTATAAACTTGTCTTACTTGTCTGTAACAAATTAAAACAAAAATTTCAAACATTCATTGTCAGAGTCTCAGGAGCAAATTATATTCAAAATACACCGGATTTATGTCAGATTTAGTCTGTAATTCTTTTCGTCACCAAATGATTACTGCAAGGCAGTGTGGTTTAGTGGGTGGTCGTTGAGTCTAGCTGAGTTTATCCGCCCTTTACAAACTCTTTTTTAATCCTGTCAGGGTTCCGCTACCTCTGGTGGCCTGGGTAGATGACGGAGGAGGGGATCAGTTTTAGTCTTCGACGGCCGGATTTCAGTTTCAGTTTCAATTTCTCAAGATGACGTCTCGCGGTGGAATGAATTCCATATGCACTAACGTCACAAGTGCCATGCGATGGAGAAGATCCAGAAGGATCACGGCACAAACCTTAAGTCTGCACATAAACCCACTTTCTGTCCAGGTCCTGAGGTCCTACCTAGATAGTTCCATAACTTTGGAGTTGTACTGGAATAAGGTGGTAGAGACCTCAACTTAACCCAGGGTTAGCATCTCGATTGCAGCGCCCATCCCTCTTCCTCGCTTCAAATTCACATTCATATTCACTTTTTTTTTAAAAACCAAGGCTTCACAAAGGCAAGAAGGCTATTTGGTCTTCAAGGGGTAGGACTTGGGAAATCAACTTATGTTTCTAATGTTTTTTACCAAGGCAGCCGGGCAATGCCCTGCTGCTTTTCACGATTTTTAACTGCCGTGAGATCTTTAGCGTGCGCAGCCAGATGGCACACAGGTCCGAGTCGTTTTTCGTACCCTTCCGACGACCGCCGGATTATGAACAGGTAGTACCCGATCACATGGAGTTCAGTGGCCAGACTTGACACTTAGCAACACACCTGTCAGAATGGGGTATAGCCAGCGAAAGAAGGATTATTAAAAAAGGATGAGAAGGAAATCAGGTGGGACAGAGGAAAGAGGGGACAGACAGACACACCGAAAAAAAAACCACACACACACAGAAACACAGACACACAGAGACATACACACACATAGACACAGACACACAGAGACACACAATCACACACACAGACACAGACACACACAGACATACTCACACACACACAGACGCACGCACACACAAACACACACACACACATACATGGAGTTCAGTGGCCAGACTTGACACTTAGTAACAAACCTGTCACATGGGGTATAGACAGCGAAAGACAGACTATAAAAAAGGGTGAAAAGGAAATCAGGTGGGACAGAGGAAAGAGGGACAAACAGACACACAGAAACACACACAGAGACACACACACACAGACACACACATCACACACACACAGACACACACAGACACACACAGACACACACAGACACACACAGATACACACACGTTCACACACAAACACAAACACACACACATGCACATACACACACACACACACACACACACATACACTCACAGACAGACACACACGCACACGCACAGAGAACATGAAGACAGATTGTAGAGATTATAAATGAAGTGATGGATATCGCAATTATTTTCTCTTGTCAGACAAATGGCAGCCGCATATCAGTGAAGATCATCAGGTTCAGATAACCATTCCCTGCTTCCTTGTTTAGCTTCAGCCGGCAGCCGGAAACCTTGTTGCTTGTTTGCTGGAAATAAAAGATCGATACAAAACGATCAAGGCATTGTTACACTTTTCTTTTTAACGATAGTTTCCAGACAGTATTGCCGACCAAGTTGGGGGTAATTGATGTCGAACATTATTATACTGTGACTACTTGTCTGGTCCACTGTATTATATACAGGCCATATTGATTACATCGGTAGCATTCCCTCCCTTTTTTACTTTATTTTATTTTGTTTATTTTATTTTATTTTTTCATTTCTGTACTTAATTAATTCTCTATTTATTTATTTAATTCTTTCTTTCTTCTTCTTCATTATGTACACATTTTTGTGTTTGTTTATTACTTACTTATTTGTTTTATTATTTATTCGTTTATTTACTTTTTTCTATTCATTCATCCATTAGTTTTTTTTTCTATTTTTATCTCCGTAAGAAATTGAAAAATGACTATGCCTTTTTAAATGCTCATTTCTCATTTTGTGTCGCCGTATCTTTACTCAACGAAAACCCTGTAGATTATTTTTTCTTTTATGTTTTATTTAGAATTTTGCTGTAGATCCTTTCACATACTGCAGGTAAATGTAACTGATATTTGCGCTCACAGATATGCATGACGTATGCACACATGCACAGACAGACAGACTGACACAGACACACACGCTCCCTCGAAAAGTATATGTGCACACGCAGACTTATGTATCTATGTATATAATCTTGCGCATACAAACGCATACGCATACACACAAAAAAAAAAAAACGCGCGCGCGGCGCACCATACACGCACGCACTCATGCACAAACACACACACACACACACACACACACACACACACACACACACTCACTCAGCACCACACACGCACACACACACACACACACACACACACACACACACACACACACACACACACACACCCCTCAAACACACACTTACACATACACATTTCCTTCAGACAGACAGACAGACAGACAAATAGATACACACACACACACACACACACACACACACACACACACACACACACACTCACACCACTCTCTCACTCTCACTCTCACTCTCACTCTCACTCTCACTCTCACTCGCACACTCACACACACACACACTTCCTTGTCGAGGTGTCGTGAAGAAGAATAACTAACTCCCTACTCTTGCCTGAATTTTCTATTGGCTAAAAAAGATTTAATGAAATTGAACATATTGCCCGATAAACCAACAGATTTTAGCTTGAACAATAAACGTTTATGCCAAACTTGATCGTAAGCTTTTTTCACATCAAAGAAAGTAGCTAAAACACTTTTTCTGCGGGCAAACTGTTGTTTGATCTGAGTTGTAAGTTTAACCAGGTGCTCAACTGCGGATCTTCCTTTTCTAAAACCTGCCTGGTTTACCGGAATAACGTTATTTTTATCACAGTAGTGTAAAAGTCTGTTTAAGACCAATCTTTCCATTAGTTTGCTTGTGTGGGACGTCAAAGCAATGGGTCTGTAACTGTTTTTATCGGTTTTCGATTTTCCTGTTTTTAAGATTGGTATAACTATAGACTTTTGCCAGATTTGTGGTCACAGTTCCGCTAACCCAGCATTTCTGCAAAATTTTGTGTAGGAAAATAAGGTAGTTTTCAGGGAGATGTTTAATCATTTCAGTCGAAACTGCATCAACACTACCGAATTCTTTTTGTTGTGTAGAGACAGTACTGTGTTTTTTTTTAGCTCTTCTAAGGTGATTGGAGAATTAAACCAAGATCATTCTGTGGTACTGGATCAGTGTACATGTAGATTGGGTTGTAATCTTCCATTTCTCTGTGATGTTTGCAGTCAGGAGATAAACCTTCAACTTTACTGTTTTCGGCAAACAGATCCACAAAAGTTTTGCTTTGTCCATGTCTGAAGGAAATGTGTTACATGTTTCAATCATTATCGGACACCTAGGTAAGTTGGTTCCATCCTTCATTTGTTTCATTTTCGTCCAGACTTTATGGAAATCTTTGAAATCTGAAATTTCTTTTGTGCAGAATGATGCCCAATAATCTTTCTTTGCTTCAGCAATGATTGTGTTACATTGGATGTTAGCTTTTATCATTTCCACATGATCTTCAGGTTTCCGGCTTTTGATGTAGATTTTGAATTTCTCCCTTTTATATTGAACTGCTTTCTCACATGCCTCTGTCCACCAAACATTACCCAATCGATTATTTGATCTAGAAGATTTCAGTTTCGGAATCGATAGGTCTGCAGCGGCTAGAATTGACTCTTGGAATTTAGAAAACATAATGTCTACATTTTCACTTTCGTAATGTCTGTAATCTTGATTAGCTAGAGCAGTTCGAAATAAGGACCAGTCAGCACGCTTGTAATTATATTTTGGAAATAATTTCAGGAGAGCTGTCTTTCATCCTGATGTTTTTGTCAGTTATGGTTATGATGATAGGTAGGTGATCGCTTCCCAAAGTGTCTCTGTGAGTTTCCCAGGTACAGGATGGTACTATTCTGGTGAGATTAGAGACAAATCGATGGCTGTCGCCCTGTGTTTGGAGATATCAGGGGTCCTAGTGACACTACCATCATTTAGAAGGTAAAGCGAACTATCAACGATATTTTCTACCAAACGATTGCTCGTAACAGTAGAACAGTTCTTTTCCCAAAATGGGGAGTGGGAATCAAAGTCTCCACCTATTAGCCATTTACCAGCTGCTGATCTTGGATAGTGCGCAGCCATTTGTGTTGTGGTCTATTTGGACTAGATGATTTAAAGAATTGCTTAATTGGACAGTGGCAGCCAAGCGTGCAAATCTTCGCTTGATTTCAAAACTGGGGAAGTAAGTAAGCAGTATTGTAACTCTTTGAGTATATATATCGCGGTGGATACCTTCTTCCGTGATTCCCACATTCATAGACTGGAGGATAATAATAATTGGGGAAATTGGGAAGCTTGGTAGCGACAACATTCATCGACTGTAGAATCAAAATTTCACACCTATTTGATGCCAGGAAATGCTCCAAGTAAGCCGAATTGGTGGAAAGGGATCTACAATTCCATTGCAAAAACTTGACTTGGGATTGTTGTCGCATTGCTGATATTGGTTAATCTCCAACTTTCTATTAACTGTTATTTATGGTCGATAATAATGAATACTTTGATTTTCTGTGTCCAGGAGAACTGGACAGAAAGAAAAGTACGTAATTACTTAGACTACGAAGTAAAGATAACAAAATTGTAGCAAAAACAATAAAAAGAAAATTACATAGTCCAACGTACGAATAACTTATAAAGGTGATAATAGATTACAAAGGATAACAAATAACCAAAAATCAAAATAATAGCATACACGTCTTCAAATGTACAGAGTGTATAGTCTGACCGAGTCTTGATAGTCGGACTAAAACCTAGTTATTGTTTATTTTCAGCAGAAGAAATGTCAGAGGTTCAATGATAGCACCTATTTTATTTAATATCCTTATACAGGATCTTCCTAAAGCTCTTTCAAATCGTGTTGTTTTAGTACAGTACGCTGATGATATATGCACTTGGATGAATATCACTTTAAAAAAGACAACTCCACAGAGAACGCGAAATTACATCAGGAAGTTGTATCAAATTGATCTTGATAATCTTGGAAACTATATGTCAGAAAATGGGCTGTCGTTGTCAGCAGAAAAAACTAACATGATGCTGTTTGATCCTGGTGGTAACTCAAATAACTTGCCTACTTTCAAATTGCTTGGTGAAGTGTTAAATTACAAACAGGTCGTAAA
>CM060309.1:62854033-62856533 GCA_030674185.1 Monoplex corrugatus
ATTGGACATTGTGTCCTCAAGATTGGACATTCTGTTTTGCTACTTGATGTTGCTAATCTTGCACAGATATCTTCAGGTGGAACCGTTCCAACCTTTGAATGTGCCATCGGTAGGTTGTCCAGATCTCCCAGCTGTGCAGCAGGGCGCTCATGACTACTGCTCTGAACATACTAGTGCCACCACTACAACCACTGCAGCAAGAAAAACAACAGCTAATCTTCTACTATCGTTGATGTTTCCCATGTTATTATTTCTACTGATATTACTACTATCACCACCACCACCACCACCACCACCACAACCAACCACCACCACCACCACAGTACTACTACCACTACTACTATTTCCACTCCTAGTATTATTGCTAATACTATGACTGCGCTCATCTTTGATAGCAAATGACAAAAACAACAGCTTCAAACACCACACACACACACACACCACACACACACACACACACACACACACACACACACACACACACACACATACCTACAGAAAGACATACACTCAGAAAGGTTCCAGTGCACGCAGCCCTCGCTTGGGACAACAACAAAAAAAGGGAGAAGACAAATGCAAAAAGTTAGGTATACATGAGGAAAAAAAACAACATTGCAACAGCAGAGATCGCTGTTGTACTTATTCATAAATCGATGTCATCAATCAGTGTAACAGGCAAGATATTGACGCGATGTCGGTGCATTGTCAATCACACGTGCATTTCTCTGACGAAACAGGTAAAAGCCATTAGGCAACCAACTTCAGAATAAAGAAATGTCTGGCATAGTCAGGTGAAAACAGGTGAAGGCAATTAAGCAAACACTGATCAAAGGGAAAGAGCCATTATTCCATGTAGCCAAAGAAAGTGTCTGTTTTACGTGAATGAACGTTACTGTTCTGTTTCATTCAGTCATGTGTCTATTGTTCACCTTGCATTACAGCTCATTCCGGGTTCTCTCTCTGTCTCTGTCTCTCTCTCTGTCTCTGTCTGTCTGTCTGTCTCTCTCTCTCTCTCTCTCTCTCTCTCCTCTCTCTCCTTCTCTCTCTCTCTGTCTCTTTCTCTGATAGGCCTTCACCATGTTTTGAAAGAGAGCAGGCTGGTTGTTGTAATAGAGCCGTGGACTCAAGATTTGGTATCCGGAGTTCAATCCCAGCCCGCAACATAAAATAAATCTGGCCTGTTCGCTGTCCACCTTTATGCTCCATATATGCGAGCGTAAAGGCACAATTTGTGAATAGAAGTTAAAATGAATGACGACCGGAATGTTCCAATCGGTTTTTGTTTTTTTTCCGTTTTTCTTTTTTTGTGTGTGTGTGTGTTCTGTATTTTTTTTTTTTTTGTGGTGTGGTTTCAGCTTAGTGTTTCATAGGTCCTGCCGCCCCTTCCCTCACCCTTCACACCCTTTCCTCCTCCCTCCTCCCCCGTCTCCCCGTTCCGATCTATTTTAAAGCATTGCAACTGATGGGCGTGCAGGCGGAGTGTTTTCAATTTTCTTCTGTTTCCTGTTTCTTAATTTAGCTTCGTTCTCCTCTTACAAGAAATTGAAATGTTAAGAGCTGATTTGATCTAAATGGGTCTCTTCTACAAAGGGTGACATCGGCTGGGGTTTTGTTGTTGTTGATGTTTTTGTTGTTGTATGTTTTTGTTGTTGTTGTTGATGTTGTTGTTGTTTTGTTCTCTTTTTGCTCTTCAGCGTCTCCCTTCGCTTTCCATCCTCGTCAGCTTTTAGTTATGGAACTTTCCCCACGTCTGAGCCGCCTCAATCGACAGGCGCGCGAACCTTCCTGGTCCGGACCGGCTTCACCAGCCACCTCCAGACCCACAATCGCCAGACCCCCCCCCCCCCCTCACCCTGACAGAATTGAAATTGTGGTCTTCTTCGACAACGAAGGACGAAAAACAAAAACAACAACAACAACATCCAAAAAAATTCTGGAGCTTTCCCAGCGCCTGTGCCACCTCGGTCGACAGGGGCAATAATCAAATGAGTAACTGTCACATTTCCAGTCGAAGGTCCTGGGTTCGATCCGCCTATATGCCTCTGTCTAACGGATAACGGTGGAGATTTATTCGATTTCCAAGTCTACATAAGTGCAGACTTGCCAGTGCTTAGATCCCCTTCGACACAACACGCACACACGCGCGCGCAACGAGAGACAGAGAGAGAGAAAACACAGACACACACACACACACACACACACACACACACATACACATACACACACACACACACACACACACACACACACACACACACCCACACACACACACTACACACACACACACACACACACACACACACACACACACACACACACACACACACACGAACAACACAAAAACTGAAGTATGGTGGTGGTGGTGGTGGGGGGGGGGAGGGAATGAAAGATGATTCCGATCCTTTCACTGGAGGGACTAGGACTGGACTATGATCAAAGAAGTGCCTGTGATTAAAAGAGTCACTGGTCTCCACTGTATCGATCTTCATATCAGTTCTGA
>CM060309.1:62861533-62871533 GCA_030674185.1 Monoplex corrugatus
AGATATGGAGTACACTGAATTAAACCAAATATTAAAAAAACACTTTTTCAACCACAACATTTACTAGCAATGACAAAAACTCAAGGGTATAACATATACACAGACCGGAAGGGAGAGGATAGGAAGTGAGTAGGAGAAAATGGTGGACACATAGAAGGGGAAATCACTACCGGACAAAAAGAAAGATATGTTTTTAGGCTGTCGAATAGACAGGGGAATTCCGTCCGTTCCAATTGTGTGCACCAGAGTACAGAAAAAGATCGGCGACCGATTGTGGAACATATCCATCGAATAGTTTGTAAAACAAATATTCTCAGAAGCAGAACAAAGAGGTCGAGCAGTGAATTGTATCAAAAGGTGTGGTTTCCATACCAGACACTTATTATTTGATTTAAAACAAGATAACATTAAATTAAACTGAACATTTTAAAATTCAGTTCGTATGTATACTACATCACCCAAGTGAATTTACTCAAAGGAGAGAAATGATACGTTAATGACCTTGTTAACCCTTTGACTCCAGCACCCTACACACCAACTACAAAAACTTAACCCTCTGATTCCCTCACCCTATCCACCAGCTTCCTGTAGAAAGCTGTGGATAGGGTGAGCGAGTCAGAGGGTTCAGTTTTTGTTTTTCTGGCATAGCTGACAGTGCAGGAGGCCGGTAGACAGTGTGCAGGAGTCAAAGGGTTAATGATAGTATTACTTCGTGCGTTGTTTTATCATTTCATAATGTCTGTATACACTGCTCCTGATGAATGTCTCCAATATTCTACTCCAAGTTGCATGATTTTGCCCATTGTTTATCTTACATATCTTCCGTGCGTTTTACCTATTTGTGCCTCACACTTTATCAGGGCTGACTGGTTCTTTTGATAGAGCCGTGTACTCAAGATCTGATATCTTGTGTTCAGTCTCAGCCCACAACATTGAAAACTGGACCGTTTGCAGTCGATCTTAATGTTCACATCATTCTGGTGGTGTCAGCTTAGTCTTTCAAAGGCCTTCCCCCAATTCTGCTCCTCAGTTCAAGACCTTGCCAGCGCATAAGGTTTTTCGCTGGCTAAGGAGTTTGCCAAGTAATTGCTGGCGGACAGAGGTGAAGCGTATATGGAATTTTCCGAGTGTGATGAATCCCTCTTGAACAAACCGTAAACAAACTCAAAATAAAGATAAATTAAGGGAAAAAAAACCGTTCAAACACCCGAAGAAACCCAATTTTGTTTCTAAAAATTCTACAATCGGCTAATATTTTCCCCTATAACAAAATGAATCAGAATAATTGTTTTTATATTGATCAAATAACCTCCAGTTAAGACATTTTTAATCATTAAAAAATCAACAAAGAAAAACTACTGAAAGTGAAAATAGTACCATCATATAATCAGGACAAAAATATAAGAAACCATTCTCCAATTCTTTCGCTTTTTCAATACGAATGTGTGTGTGTGTGTGTGCGTGTGCGTGTGCATGTGCGCATACATGCATGTGCAGGCGTGCACATGTACGCATGTGTGAGTGTTTTGGGGTGGATAATGAGAGAGAGAGAGAGAAAGAGCAAGAAGGAAGGAGAGAGAGAGAGAGAGAGACAGAGAGAGACAGACAGACAGACAGAGAAAGACAGAGAGACGCACACGCACACGCACACGCACACGCACGGTCACACACATATTATTATATCAACAGACGGACTGACAGACATACTAACCAGTCTGACTTTCATATCATATTTCCTGTTCACCTATGATCCCAGATGGACACTAAAAAAACAGAAATAAGTCATACCATTTTCGTTGCTGTCAGTGTTCTTTGGTCTGAAACTGGCTGCACGTGCGTTGTTGCGTGCCATCTTCTCTCTTGATTTATGACAGTCCATCAGCGTCAGGCATCATGTGTTTTTTCGCCTTCTCTATAAACACATTTTGTTTCCTAAAAAAAATTCTACAATCAACGATCATTCTTTCTTTTAAAAGGTTAGGATTTCATCATTCTAATCAAATAGTTTGATACAAATACATGCTGATTTCATTTTAACATTTAGGAACTGACGGAGGAAAAATGAAAAACTGGAACAATAACAACATTTTAACACAAAGAAAAGGATGGAAAACCAGCCTGTCATTCCAGCTGTTTCAGTTTGGCAGTGTGTGTGGTGTAGTGTGTGTATGTGTGTGTGTGTGTATGTGTGTGTGTATGTGTGCGTGTGTGTATGTGTGTGTGTGTGTATGTGTGTGTGTATGTGTGTGTGTGTGTGTGTGTGTGGTGGGTGGGTGCGTGTGTGTGTGTGCGTGTGCGTGAGTGTGTATGTATGTGTTTGTGTGTTTGTGTGTGTGTGTGTGTGTGTGTGTGTGTGTGTGTGTGTGTGTGTGTGTGTGTGTGTGTGTGTGTGAGTGTGTGGTGTGTGTGTGTGTGCGCGTGTGTGTTGGTGGTTCGTTTCTTTGATTTAACGTCTTTTCACTATGAGTGATATTAGACGGTTTTGTGTGTGTGTGTGTGTGTGTGTGTGTGTGTGTGTGTGTGTGTGTGTGTGTGTTGTTTGTGTGTGTATGTGTGTGTGATTGTGTGTGATGTGTGTGTACATGCCTATGTCTGTGTGTGTGCTTGTGTTTTTATGTTTGTATATATGTGAATGTGAGCATGTAGTATACGTGAATGTTTGTATGTGTGGGTATAAATGTGTCTATTCATGTGTGTGTGTGTGTGTGTGTGTGTGTGTGTGTGTGTGTGTGTGTGTATGTGCACGTATACATGTGTATTTATGTGTATATAATGTCTGTATGTGTCTGTGTAAGGATATGTTTAGGTGTATGTATGTATGTGTTTGTGTGTGAGTTGTGTGTGTGTGTGTGTGTGTGTGTGTGTGTGTGTGTGTGCGTCTGTATATGTGTGTGACTGTGACGAGGGAGCTTTTAGCCCTTACACTGGGCTCTCTGTGTCCGGAAACATAGAAAGTCAGTATGCATGTGCGTGTGTGTGTGTGTGTGTGTGTGTGTGTGTGTGTGTGAGTGTGTGTGTGTGTGTGTGTGTGAGTGTGTGTGTGTGTGTGAGTGTATGTGTGTGAGTGTGTGTGTGCGTGTGTGTGTGGTGTGTGTGTGTGTGTGTGTGTGTGTGTGTGCGCGGATGCAAACGTACATATGTGTGTATACATATGAATGTATTCTATATTTTTGTATGTTTGACTGTATATGTGTGTGTGCATGTGTTTGTGCATGTGCGAGCATGTGTGTGTGTTTGTGTAATTGCGTATGTGTGTGTGTGCGTGTAAGTGTGTGTGCGAGAGAGACAGAGAGAGAGAGAGGGGGAGAGAGAGAGAGGGGGGGAGAAAGAGAAAGAGAGAGGGAAGGAAGGAGACAGGTGATAGAGCTTTTATCTCTGACACCAAATTGTCTATGTCCAGAAACACAAGAAGTCGGTGTGACAGTTCCTTTTCAGCGATGCTGATGTCCGAAAACAATTTATCGAGTCTAGAACGATCTCTCTGTGAAAATCGACCTCCTTAAAGTCCCCAGTGAACGAAAAAGCCATAGAAAAACTATTTCATTTATCTGCACAAAGCTTTGAATTACTGATTTTTTTTGTTAACATTCTTCTTTGTCTTAATTTCGTTCAGCAACCAGTCTCGGTGGTGTGGTGGCTACGCAACGGTCTACCGACTGTGAGGTTATGGGTTCGAGTCCCATCAACCCCTTCAAAAATATATCATTGTGGGATTTTTCCGCTCTAACCGGCTCCTACCCAGAGTTGTTCGTGCTATGGGCTCATTGGGAAGGCTGGGACGACACAATCTAGTCTCATCCACTTGACGGATGCGTCATTGAGGGTGTTGCTCAAATCTTCAGACCAGCACAGCAGGTGTCTGTACCTCTCGGGCCTGATTGACCCCAGGATATATTATGATAGTAAACTTGCAGTACAGCCCTGTCACGCAGTCTCAGTCCAAGAAGGAACTCTATAGCATCGCGATTATCATCATCATCGCATTGTAAAATGTGTGCCACTTCTGTGGCCATTCACGTGGCGTAGAAAATGGTACGGGGAAAAACAGGTGAGCACAAAGGTAACCTCCCTGATTGCGATGATCCCTAAAAAAATATGATTTCGTTTACCCCAAAAAATGATTTCGTTTACCATGAGCATGGTCAAGTCACATCTGGCGATGAACGTGGCTCTTTTTGTTGTTGTTATTTGTTGTTGTTGTTGTTGTTGTTTTGTTTGTTTACCAGGTTTCTGCCGATTGTCATGGAGTTTGATGGTCAGTTTCAGGTTCAGTTTCTGAAGATAACGTCTCCGTGCTCTGAGGAAATTTCCATTTGTGTTGAAATTCCATGTGCATTGCTGCCACTGATGCCATGGGATGGGAGAAGATTCAAAATGATTAAGGCTTAAATCATATTAAGCTTGCACATGAGACCTATGTGATGTTAAGATCTTGAGGTCCTGCTTAGCTTTGCGTATGTAGGCAGCGAAGATGTAGTTGGTCATACTCCCTGTCGCTCCACTTGACAGAGGAGGCATTGCCCGCAGTATGTTCACATGAAAATCTTTTGGGTTTCTTTTTCTTTTTCTGTAAGCATACTGCCCTTTTTTGTATTTATGCTTTGTTGACTATACCAAGGCTTTCGATCGGGTACGACATGAAGAATTGATCAACCAACTGGAGAGACTCAATGTCGATGGAAAAGATCTACGAATAATCAGGAATATGTACTGGAAACAAACAGCTGCAATGAGAATAGAAAACAATATAAGCTCTTTTCAAAACATCAAAAGAGGAGTCAGACAGGGTTGTGTTTTGTCACCAGATCTGTTTTCACTATATAGCGAAAACATCATGAGAAACCTAGAAGAAGACCCTGGATTAAAGGTTGGAGGGAAAATGATAAACAACATTCAGTACGCAGATGACACCGTGCTAATTGCAGAAAATGAAAGGGACCTACAAAACCTTGTGAATATACTAGAAACAGAAAGCAAAGGTAATTGGTTGGAACTAAACAGCAGGAAGACTGAAGTAATGGTGATCAGTAAAAAACATGAAATCCCCTAATGCAAAATAACAGCAAATGGCACAACCTTGACACAGGTTAATAAGTTCAAATACCTGGGAACGGTCATTTCATCAGACGGCAGATGCACATCGGAAATAGCTGGCAGAATCGGCCAAGCCAAAACAGCATTCAAGAAGATGACAAGCATTCTTACCAACAAATGCCTATCAATTAACATCAGAAAGAGAGTCCTTGAGTGTTATATAAAACCAATACTGTTGTACGGATGCGAGACGTGGACAGTCAGCAAACAAAGCCAGAGCAGGATTGAGGCAGCCGAGGTGTGGTTTCTCAGAAGAATGTTGAGAGTACCATGGACAGCAAAGAAAACAAACGAGACAGTCTTGATGGAGGCAGACACAAGTCGATCACTGATAAGGAAGATTAGGAAAAGACAGGCAACATTTATAGGCCATTTTATGAGGAAGGGGGATTTGGAGCACCTGGTCACAACGGGAAAGCTGGAGGGAAAGAGAGCACCGGGTAGACCCAGGGAGAGAATGCTGGACGGACTTGCAGAGTGGCTGGGGATGAAGAGGGTGGGGGAGATGCTGGGTGCAACGAGAGATAGAGATGGTTGGAAGTCCATGGTCGCCAACGCCATGCGGCAGGGCACCTAATGATGATGATGATACTGCCCTTTATGTCATCTCTCTTCCTTATGGTACTTTTAATAAGCCCTCTGACGATATGTTCAAATATCTGTTGAGTGCTGCAATATAATCAAGATTGTTCCAACGATAGACTGCTATGCTACTGGTATAAAATACAAAACCCATAGGCTAGGTAAGGCCTCAGGACCAGGCCAAATAATGGACTTACGTGCAGGCTTAAGGCTCGTGCCATGATCATTTTGGGTCTTCTCCTTCACATGGCACCAGTCACGTCAGTGCATATGGAATTCATTCCGAGCGCGGAGACATCATCTTAAAAATCTGAGGCTGAAACTGAAACTTGGGAAATTTCATGACCCACAAGTAATGGAGGTCTGGTTTCCTTGTCAAACTATCGGCAGATTGTAATATAAATCAAGTCAACTTTATCCTTTCTCAGTGAGAAATCACACGGTGTTCATTAGTTGCACACGTTGAAAAAGATCAATGAATCAAATTCAGTGACGGAGAGTTACATTCAGACACTACGAAGATTAAACATTAAAAGTATTCGTAAAAAAATACTATCATTCTGAAACACATGTTATCCAATTTAAACACACACACACATACACATATTCTCTTTCTCTCTCTCTCTCTCTCTCTCTCTCTCTCTCTCTCTCTCTCTTTCTCTCACACACACACAAACACACACACAGATATACACACACACGATAGCTTTCACGATGAATCACACACATGTACGAACACATATTTGTACACACTATAATTATGAATACACTCATTTCCACCCATACTTGTACTCGCTGGAGATAAATTCATGATGATAACGTTCATGGTAATAATAAGAAAAGAGAAGACGATGACGACGATGACGCTGCTGCTGCTGATGATGATGATGAGGAGGAGGAGGAGGAGGATGACGATGATGGGAGAATTTTATATGGCATACACATTTTTCCTATACATGTCATCCAATTTGAACCCTATCAGCATCTGCTTCATTTGCGGTTCTCAAGAAACATGACCAGGTTAATGAAGCTGTCATTTTATTTGATTGACATGACCTGTATATTTCTTTCAGCAGAGATAGAAAGAGACAGAGAGAGACAGAGACAGAGACACAGAGAGACAGACAGACAGACAGACAGACAAAGTGAGACAAGCATAGAAGCACAGTAGCATAACAAGCATAGAGACAGAGAAAGCAAGACAAGCATAGAGACACAGTAACATAACAAGCATAGAGACACAGTAGCATAACAATCATAGAGACACAGTAACATAACAAGCACAGAGACACAGTAACATAACAATCATAGAGACACAGTAACATAACAAGCATAGAGACACAGTAACATAACAATCATAGAGACACAGTAGCATAAAACATACAGACACAGTAACATAACAAGCACAGAGACACAGTAGCATAACAAACATAGAGACACAGTAGCATAACAAACATAGAGACACAGTAGTATAACAGCATAGAGACACAGTAACATAACAAACATAGAGACACAGTAGCATAACAATCATAGAGACACAGTAACATAACAAACATAGAGACACAGTAACATAACAAACATAGAGACACAGTAACATAACAAACATAGAGACACAGTAACATAACAAACATAGAGACACAGTAACATAACAAACATAGAGACACAGTAACATAACAAGCACAGAGACACAGTAACATAACAAGCACAGAGACAGAACAGCATAACAAGCATAGAGACACAGTAACATAACAAACATAGAGACACAGTAACATAACAAACATAGAGACATAGTAACATAACAATCATAGAGACACAGTAACATAACAAACATAGAGACACAGTAACATAACAATCATAGAGACACAGTAACATAACAAACATAGACACAGTAACATAACAAACATAGAGACACAGTAACATAACAAGCATAGAGACAGAACAGCATAACAAGCATAGAGACACAGTAACATAACAAACATAGAGACACATTAACATAACAAACATAGAGACGCAGTAACATAACAAGCATAGAGACACAGCATAACAAACATAGAGACACAACATAACAAGCATAGAGACACAGTAGCATAACAAGCATAGAGACACAGCATAACAAGCATAGAGACACAGTAACATAACAAGCATAGAGATACAGTAACATAACAAGCATAGAGACACAGTAACATAACAAGCATAGAGACACAGTAGCATAACAAGCATAGAGACACAACATAACAAGCATAGAGATACAGTAACATAACAAGCATAGAGACACAGTAGCATAACAAGCATAGAGACACAACATAACAAGCATAGAGAACAGTAACATAACAAGCATAGAGACACAGCATAACAAGCATAGAGACACAGCATAACAAGCATAGAGACACAACATAACAAGCATAGAGACACAGCAGCATAACAAGCATAGAGACACAGCATAACAAGCATAGAGACACAGCAGCATAACAAGCATAGAGACACAGCATAACAAGCATAGAGACACAGCATAACAAGCAAAGAGACAGAACAACATAACAAACATAGAGACAGCAAAGCAGAAAGGAATAAAAACAGATAGCAAAGCAGCAAGGAAGAAACAAAGAGAGTAACAGAAGAGAGGAAATTTCTAGCACAGAGTTTCCAGAAGGTGGGGATACTATTTATACTGAAAGAGCCTCCAGCATCCCCATAGGTGAAGCCACACATATTATTCTGGACTGCATCTAACAGTGTCTAAAGTAAACACAAGATCTTACAGTCAGAGACCGTTTAGGTACAAAGCTGCAGTCATTTGGAACTCTGAATCCGCTCCCTCGAATGCAAGTTTTGCCCCTTTTCTCCCCGTTTTCAAAATCCAGTTAGAGGCAAAAGTAATTCATCTTGCTTCCTCCACGTAAAGGACTCAAAGCTAAAAGAACAAATATAGCTGTAAAGATGCTCCGTAAGTGTGTGTGAATGTAAAACATTTCTTTCAAAATTTCTCTTGTTTTTTTTTTCTCATTTCAGTTGTTGGAAGGCTCTCTATGTCGTAAAAAAATGTTACTATTTTTATCATCATCATCATCATCATTATCATTACCATTAATTCTAGTAGTAGTAGTAGTAGCAGCAGCAGCAACAGCAGCATTATTATTATTATTATTGTTATATTATTATTATTATCATCATTATTGTTATTATGATGATGATGATGATGATTATGATTACTATTGTTATTGTTGTTGTTGTTTTGTTATTATTATCATTATTATATTATTATTATTATTATTATTATTAACAAAGCCTTGTCGTTCATCTTCGCCAGTCTACCTTTTTTGAAATTCTTTTAAAACTAATTCCCTTCTGACAGGTCCTTTCTTCGAATGTCACAAAAATCTCTGAAAGAGCCGACCACAGTGATAACAGGTTTCTTCAGTAAAAGAAAAATAAAAGGTCTGAGCCAAACAAACCCCAGTGAAACTCACTTCCCACTCAACATCCGTGGTGTTGTGAATCTCACTTCTTTTTGGAGACTGCTCTGAAAGCACATCTATTCAATTCTACGTCCAGTGGGTAAGTGCATTTTGTTTTCCTTCCGTCACTTGGCCTTTGCTTCAGGTTCATCTTTGGGGGGGAGAGGGGGTTCCTTCCAGCTTTTAGCCTCTTTATTTTTCTTGTTCTGTGCCTGGGTCTCAGGGGCGGATTATTGGGTTGGGGGTTGGGGTGGGGGTGGGTGGGGGTGGGAAACGGTTCCAGAGCTTTGGAAAACCTTCCCTGAGCTGTTCAAATAAATGTCGTCTGAAATCTGTGTTCAATCTACAACGCCCCAAAGCGGGCGAATATCTGTATGTGGACCTCTTAAAAAAAATAGAAAAATAAAAAATAAAAAAACGCCTCAAACACTCCTATTGGGATAACCAGGAAGAGACAATTAACGTACCATGCTAATTGTTTGCAAATTTAACCCTTTGACTCTCGCACCCTATCCATCAACTGCAAAAAAATGTAACCCTTTGACTCCCTCACACTATCCACCAGGTTCCTGCAGTAAGTTGGTGAATAAGGTAAGAGAGTCAAAGGGTTACGTTTTTGCTTTGCTATACATTGCTAACATAGCTGACAATGCAGGATGCTGGTGGACACGTTGCGGGAGTCAAAGGGTTAAGGAAATTGCATCAGTTCATCAAGGGAATGTACCAAATGGATTGTATTTCAATTCCCTGGACCAATATTTTTTTCCCGGGAGGGAGAGGGGGAACAGGGGCCATGCCTCGGATCCCTCTAGATTTCATATACCCCTCCCCTTCCACCAAGACTATGATTAGAATCCCCTCCCACGGTC
>CM060309.1:62886533-62894033 GCA_030674185.1 Monoplex corrugatus
ACAGGGTGCGGGAGTCAAAGGGGTTAATGCTTGCTGGATTTAGATGGTCTGACTCACGTTCTCCTCAAATTTGACAGCGTCTGATACACAGAAGCAACTTATGCGAGTGCCATAGTCGTCTGAACAAATCATATTTCAAAATTGGTGTGTGTGTGTGTGTGTGTGTGTGTGTTGTGTGTGTGTGTGTGGTGTGTGTGTGTATGTGTGTGTGTGTGTGTGTGTGTGTGTGTGTTGTGCGTGTGTGTGTGTGTGTGTATGTTGTATGTGTGCGTGTGTGTGTGTGTGTGTGTGTGTGTGCGTGTGTGTGTGTGTATGTGCGCGCGCGCGCGCGTTTGTTTGTATGTGCGTGCGGGCGCGCGTGTGTGTGTTCTATCTGTCTATCTGTCTGTCAGTCTGCACTTATGTGTGTGTCTGTCTGCGCTTGGATTTGTGTGTGTGTGTGTTTGTCTGTCTGCGCTTGCGTGTGTGTGTGCATGTGTGTGTGTGTGTGTGTGTGTGTGTGTGTGAGTGTGTGTGTGTGTGTGTGTGAGTGTGTGTGTGTGTGTGTGTGAGACAGTGAAGGAGAGAGAGAGAAAAGGAGAGAGAGAAAGAATGTGTGTGTGTATGTATGTGTGACGATGAAGGGGAGAGAGAGTTATGTGTGTGTGTATGCGCTTGTGTTTGTGTGTGTGTGTGTTTGTCTCTCTGCGCTTGCGCGTGAGTGTGTATGGTTGTGTGTGGTGTGTGTGTGGTGTGTGTGTGTGTGTGTGTGTGTGTGTGTGTGTGTGTGTGTGTGTGTGTGTGTGTGTGTGTGTGTGTGTGTGTGTGTGTGTGTGTGTAAAATCTATAAACTAGATCCGTTTTCGGCCTGAAAAAAGTTGGTAGACACAAGACAGGAAACGCTTCATTGTGGAAGTTACAATGATTACTATGATCAATTACAAACTTCTAAATCACTTACCCAAATCCACAACACATAATCATGGCAACAAGCAGCCACCATCTTTCCCTGAGACTTTTATCAGCAGATGCGACATTCATTGTATGCGTAACCTGAGGAATTTCACGCTTATCTCAGACTTCCTTTTCTGCTTTCAAAGACAAAATCAAGTAAAATGGGGGAAATCAGATAACTCTGCCGGATCGCTCTTTTGGGGAAAACAAATAGCAGGCCATGTGTTGAGCTCATGCGAAGTAGCACTATCAGTTTCAGTTTCAGTTTCAGTTTCTCAAGATGACGTCTCCACGCTCGGAACAAATTCCTTATGCACGAACGTCACAGGTGCCACTGTATGGGGATCGTGGCACAAGCCTAAAGCCTGCAAATAAACTCATGAGCTGGCCAGGTCCTGAGGCCCTAGCTTGACTATGTTTTACCTAGCTCAAAGCACAAATAAGTGCTTAAAGAGATGTTGACACAGGTGAACAGTACTGCCTGGGGAAAAAATCACACCACTAGTAAACTCCTACAATTATTTAATAATAATAATGGTAAATAGCTTTTGTATAGCGCTATTCTCAGTTCGACTCACTGTGCTGTTACAGAAATAATCTCACTCACATACCAATAACATCATTTTTCATTCACACAACAACGACAACAACAAAAGGGGGGTGGGATACTTATGAAAATGCCTGCAGAAACAAATGTGTTTTGAGTCTTCTTTTGAAAGCTTGAAGGGTTGGAACATCTCTTTGACTGGTCGGCAACTCGTTCCATGCAGACGACGCGGTGTATCCAAACGAACGGTCTCCTGCAGTCTTTAGATTAAGCCTTGGGGTTACTAGGCGTTTCTCCTGCGACGAGCGGAGTGTGCGTGACGGCCGATAAGTACACAGTGTGTCAGACAGGTAGGGAGGCAATAGGCCATCAAAATGACGGTAAGCCAACACACAAATGTTGTACTGGCAACGAAAGCGGACTGGGAGCCAGTAAAGTTCCTTTAACAATGGTGTTACATTATCACTCTTTTTCTTTTTCATTACGAGCCGAGCTGCTTTGTTTTGTACTTTCTGCAAATGGAAGAGAAGGCTGCAACCTGTGACCTGAAAAAGCTTTGGCATCTGGGGTATGGAAGCAGGGTCTACTGGATGGACTGAATGGCTGGGAGCGCGCAGCAGATCTTCCAGAACGGAAAACATAGAAATCGTCAGCAAAATGGCATGATACCACATGTAGTTATCCACTCCCTTTCATTAAAATAAATGATTCTGATCGAACCCACTGTGTCTTTAGCCTGCACATAAACCCATGAGGTGTCTAGGTCCTGAGTAGAATATTTTGAGTGTAAAAGCATCAGGAGGTCATGGTTATTGTAGAATACATTCCTTTTGTTCTGAATGAGAGAGCACGAGTTTAACAAACGAAGTCTAGGGTCGGTACCTTGTAAACTCGGTATGTGATTTAAAGCAATAAATACATAATTTACATTCATCATTTCATGCTTGTACATGCGAATATGCTCCTACGCACACACAAACACACACACCATGCACACACAATGCACACACATGCACACATACACATGCACACCCACAAACACACACACATGCACAAACACACACACAGAGACACACACACATGCACACACACATGCGCACACACACACACACATCACACACACACATGTACACACACACCTACACACACACACACACACATGCACACACACATGTACACATACACATGCACACACATGCACACACACAAACACACACACATACACACACATACACACACACACACACACACACACACACACACACACACACACACACACACATTCTTCCCACATATTTTCTTTTCCCCTCCCTCTGTTACTCACTTTCACTTTCATTCATTCTGTCTTGCTGCTTTTTTTTTCTCTTGTCAAGCCTCAGAAAGGCAAGAAGCTTAACTAACCTTTGGAGGGAGGGACCTGGGAAATATACCTCTCTCTCCCGTGTTTTTATGTCATAGCAGCCAGATGAATGACCTGCCCTTCACGATTTTCAGCTGCTGTGGGATCTTTTAGCTTGCGTAGGCCAGATGGCACACGGGTCTGATTCGTTTTTTTTCTCGGTTTTTTGTTTGTTTGTTTGTTTGTTTGTTTATTTGTTTGTTTGTTTGTTTGTTTTTTTTGGTTTTGTTTTTCGTCCCATTCCAAAAGGCCAGACGTTCATTTCGATTTGCCTGCCGAACTGAAGAGAAAAGTCAAGATTTAACGGGAAACGAACCCTAGACCCTCGAGGTTATTTATTGGCAGGCGAACGTCTGAACCATTCCTCCACCTTTCTCCTCATTATGTATACACTCGAAAGATAAAATAGAGATAGTTGTACGCATACTTCAACTTAGGAAATTGCGTAGGTCAATCTGTTGCAAGGGAGAATATAACAACTTCAATTTGCTGAAGGGAAATCATCTTCGGTCTCATCAGGGAAAACAAGAGGCGCTTAGATGTCTACTTGTAAACCTCTCGTAAAATGAGATGTTGCGACACTTCAAACTGTGCAACGAATCCTCCAAACATCATCATCTTGTGATTCTTCGATTTGCTTCGAAATGAAGAGCAAAGATAGTGGCCATCTTTGTAAACGTAGCAACAGTTATCTTTAGGAAAAAAAAGGAAATAGAATCAGAACCCGTATTTAATACAATAAGACAAGGTTGTATTAAAAACGCGTATTGATTTTATTTTTGCGTTTTTCTGGTTCATGTTTGCTTGAACGCGGACGGTCGCATTTGTTTTAGCTATCTTTAGGGTCACATAAGCCTAATGCTGAGCTCTCATTCCAGAACCGAGATTCAGGAAAAAACATTATTTTCTTTTCTGAGCTGGGAGTGAATTCTTTACCAAATCGGGGAAGCGTTTTTCGATATATTTGTAAGAAAATGAATTTGTGTAAGACCATAACATCTAACATTTTTATTCAGTTTGTGTTTATCAATTTTTTTTAAAGTCAGCTTCTGTCGGAAATGCAAGATTTTGAAAACTACACTTAAGTTGTAAGGTGGCGATATTCTCTTAGTGTCTAAGGCCAAACAGTTTCACACCAATGTATGCATACTGAAGAAAAATATTAAATATTATCGTAAAAAACAACTTTTGTACTTAAGAAAGTTGATTCTTTGAAGTTGAGACACTATTTGTTTCAAACAGTGTAATCATGAAGACACATTATGGTCTTGAATATCGCTCAATTGAAACAGTTTCATATGAAGTAAATTTTGAGTTTCATCGAGGGCAAGGATGGTTTGTCACACAACAACAAAAACATATTTCAAATATTATGAGAAGTTCCTGACCAAGTGCTGTTAACGTACCTTTCTTGAAAAGACCTGATTTTAAACTGTTTTCTTTTAGTCTGTTTTACCGTAACCTTGACGCTTTACCTTTCAAATATACTCTCCCACGACTCTTCAACTCAAAGTTGATTCTAATATGCCAATGATCCATCCTTAAAGAGATAACAAAATCGTGTCCACAGAGTTTGGCCACTGACACAGACAACACGCGCGTACGCACACACACACACACACACACACACACACACACACACAAACACACACTCACACACACACACAAACACACAAACAAACAAACAAACAAACACACACATACACACACACTCACACACAAACAACACACACACACAAACACACACACACACACAACACACATACACACACAAACACACAACACACACACACAACACACACATACACACAAACACAAACACACACACGTACACACACACACACACACACTACACACACACACACACACACACACACACACACACATCCATCCCAGGTAAACTGAAAAATCATTTCTCTCCCGCTCCTCATCCTCCCACCCCCCCCCTTTCTTTTTTTAATTCTTAAAGGGAGATTAAAAAATAAGAGGATCACCGTTATGTAGTCTGTGTTTACGTCAGCACCACAGGTGCTATGGCTGACGGAGATAATCCGTTGCAGGAAAGCGAAGAAAGGGAATGATATGATGGGTGATGACGGACGACGAGATCATGAGATTGATGATGTAACAGCAGGGCCAGATCTGGAAAAAGTGAGGGAGAGTGTTACACACAGGATCAAGGGGCAGAACCCTTTATGGGGGTTAGAGGTGAAGCCCCTTGAAGATGAAGCAATTTTTTGATTCGGAAACAAACAAACAAAAAATGGCGTAATATGTAAGTATTTTATTCGTCTTTTCTCTTTTTTTATGATTGTTTATCTCTTTCCTTTTTTTTTGTTCTCGTTTTTTATAGGTTATTTATCCTCTCTCTCTCTCTCTCTCTCTCTCTCTCTCTCTCTCTCTCTCTCTCTCTGTCTCTCTCTCTCTGTCTGTCTTTCTCTCTGTCTCTCTCTCTGTCTCTCTCTGTCTCTATTTCTTTCTCTCTCTCTGTCTCTCTCTCTGTCTCTCTCTCTGTCTCTTTCTCTCTTAATCTTTCTTTTTTTGTTCTCCTTTCAAGAAGTTATTTATCTTCTCTCTCTATCTCTCTTTTGTCCCTCTCTGTCTGTCTACCTGTCTGTCTCTCTGCCTGTCTCTCCCTCCTTTCTCCCTCTCTCTCTCTTTCTTCCTCTCTCTCTCCCCCTCTCTCTCTCTGCTTTCATTTTGATCGTGGGCGTGGGGGGGAGGGGTTTAAGTAATCAATGGTCTGAGGACAAAATGGGACATTGCACACCGATGTGTGTGTATATGTGTGTGTGTTTGCGTGTGTGTGTGTGTGTGTGTGTGTGTGTGTGTGTGTGTGTGCGTGCGTGCGTGTGTGTGTGTGTGTGCGTGTGTGTGTGTATGTATGTATGCATGTTTGTTAACGTGTATGCCTGTGTGCGTGTGTGTGTGCGTGTGTGTGTGTGTGTGTGTGTGTGTGTGTGTGTGTGTATGTGTATGCATGTATGTTTGTTTGTGTTTGTGCGTCGTGTGTGTGTGTGTGTGTGTGTGTGTGTGTGTGTGTGTGTGTGTGTGTGTGTGCGCGCATGTGTGTGTGGTGTATGTTGTGTGGCTCTCACGTGTTCATTCAACGAGTCTTTTTCTTGTCAATCTTCAGAAAGAAATATGTCTGAAAATTGCCACAAGTCAGCAGAAACTCCCTCTTTCTCTTTCCCTCATTAAATTGTTATTACTATTATAATTAAAAAAATGCTGTTACTACTACCATTACTGCTATCACTATTACAACTACTACTACTACTGCTACTATTACTACAATTACTGCTACTACTACTGCTGCTGCGTGGTGTGGTGTGTGTGTGTTGTGTGTGTGTGGTGTGTGTGTGTGTGTGTGTGTGTGTGTGTGTCGTGTGTTTGTGTGTGCATGTGTGTGTGATGTGTGTGTCTGTGTTGTACTCTGCGTGTCATTGTGTGTCTCTGTTCTGTGTGCATTCTTCTCTCTTGCTCATCTCTCATTGTTTAATGTCATTCTGACCTATTTCAGACTTTAATCCTGGAACAAAATCAGTAAAGCAAACAAACAAACAAACAAAAACATACGTCCACTTGTTTTCCAACTTGCCACTTCAAGTTTCAATTTCCAGAGTCTGTTTGAATAAGCACCTGTGAAGTAGGATTGCTTTCCCTTAAGGAAAAGGTCAAAGAGAAAGGAGAAGAATTGTTCTGCGCAAGAGACATGCAGAGTGTTGTAAGCAGACGACATTACTATGTCATCTTCTCACGCAACGTCGAACCTGTCTGTTTGCTGTCTGACACTTTCAACATGGGCTGTCTACGTCAGAGCACTCCATTGTCTTTGGCAGTTGGCAAGAAAGAGAAAACGACAACTGAAACAAGAGCAAAGAAGTGGAGAATTTATTCCTGAATGGATACCTTCAGTCTGCCTGGTAGATAAGACATTGACATTTTTTCGCGGTCTTCACAATGCATCATACTATTACGTTGTTACCTTACTCCTTCGTAAGGGCCTTAGGCCTGTGATGTGTGAATCAACCATCTGTCCTTCCGTCTATCTATCTTTTCCCTGTCTGTCTGTCTTGCTGTCTGTCTATTTCATTGTCTGTTTGTTTGTTTGTTTGTCTGACTGTCTCTCTCTCTCTCTCTCTTTCTCTCTCTTTCTTTTCTGTCTCTCTTCTGTCTGTCTCTCCCTGTCTCTATCTCTCTCTCTCACACACACACACACACACACACTTTCTCCCTCCTTCTGTCCTTTCCTCCTCTCATTATCTATATTTTTTGCTTGCGAGTGTGCATGTGCTTACGATTGTGTGTGTGTGAGTGTGTGTGTGTGTGTGTGCGCGGGCGCACGTGTGTGTGTATATGTGTGCGTGTATGTGTGTGTCTGTGTCTTTCTCTGTGTGTGCATGCGTGTATGGGTGTGTCTGTGTGAACATATGCGTGTATTGTTCTTAATGTCATTCTGACCTATTCCAGACTTTAATCCTGAAACAAAATCAATCAAGCAAACAAACAAGCAAACAAACAAAAAAATACGTCCACTTGTTTTCCAACTTGCCCTTCAAGTTTCAATTTCCAGAGTCTGTTTGAATAAGCACTTGTGAAGTAGGATTGCTTCCCCTTA
>CM060309.1:62899033-62916533 GCA_030674185.1 Monoplex corrugatus
TCTGTCTGTCTCTGCCTCTGTCTGTCTGTCTCTCTCTCTTTCGTTCTCTCTTTCTTTTCCCTGTCTCTGTCAGTCTGTCTGTGTTTCTGTCTGTCTCTGTCCCTCTGCCTCTCTGTCTCTTTGTCTCTTGTTCTCTCTCTTAATCTGTCTTTCTCTCTGTCTGTCTGTCTCTCTCTCTCTCTCTCTCTCTCTGTTTCTCTCTCTTTCTATCTCTCTCTTTCACATTCTCTCCCTCTCATTATCTATATTTGTTTGCGTGCGAGTGTGTATGTGCGTGTGCTTGCCGTGTGTGTGTGTGTGTGTGTGTGTGTGTGTGTGTGTGTGTGTGTGTGTGTGTGTGTATGTGTGTGTGTGTTTCTCTGTGTGTGCATGTATGTGTGTCTGTGTGAACATGTGCGTGTTTGTGTGTCTGTTACTTGCAATCATCACGTCTTGTTCTTAATGTCATTCTGACCTGTTCCAGACTTTAATCCTGAAACAATATCAATCAAGCAAACAAACAAGCAAACAAACAAAAACATACGTCCACTTGTTTTCCAACTTGCCCTTCAAGTTTCAATTTCTAGAGTCTGTTTGAAGAAGCACTTGTGAAGTAGGATTGCTTCCCCTTACAGCCCAGGTCAAAGAGACAGGACAAGAATTGTTCAGCATAAGAGACATGGAGAGTGTTGTAAGCAGATGACTTAACTATGTCATCTCACGCAACGTCGAACCTGTCTGTTTGCTGTCTGACACTTTCAACATGGGCTGTCTACGTCAGAGCACTCCACTGTCTTTGGCAGTTGGCATGAAAGAGAAATTGACAACTGAAACAAGAGCAAAGAAGTGGAGAATATATTCCTGTATGGATACCTTCAGCCTGCTAGTGGGTAAGATATGGAGATTTTTTCATGGTCTTCACAATGCATCATACTATTACGTTGTTACCTTACTTCTTCGTAAGGGCCTGTGGCCTGTGATATGAATCAACCATCTGTCTTTCCGTCCATCTATCTTTTCTCTGTCTGTCTGTCCCTTTGTCTGTCTATCTGTTCGTTTGTCTGTCAGTTTCTCTCTCTCTGTGTCTATTTCTCTTTCTGTCTTTCTGTCTTTGTTTCTCTGTCTCTGTCTCTGTCTCCATCTCGGTCTGTCTGTCTTTCTCTGTCTCTGTCTGTCTTTCTGTCTGTCTCTCTCTCTTTCTTTCTCTCTTTCTTCTCCCTGTCTGTCAGTCTGTCTGTCTGTCTTTCTGTCTGTCTGTCTGTCCCTCTGCCTCTCTCTGTCTCTTTGCCTCTTGTTCTCACTCTATTTCTCTGTCTTTCTCTGTCTGACTGCTCTGTCTTTGTCTGTCTGTCTGTCTCTGTCTCTGTCTGTCTGTCTCTCACTCTCTCTCTCTCTCTCTCTCTCTCTCTTTCACATTCTCTTCCTCTCATTATCTATATTTGTTTGCGTGCGAGTATGTATGTGCATGTGCTTGCCGTGTGTGTGTGTGTGTGTGTGTGTGTGTGTGTGTGTGTGTGTGTGTGTGTGTGTATGTGTGTGTGTGTGTGTGTGTGTCTGCGTGTGTTTCTGTGTGTGTATACATGTATATGTGTGACTGTGTGAACAGGTGTGTGTTTGTATGTCTCTTACTTGCAAACATCATGTATTGTTCTTAATGTCATTCTGACCTGTTCCAGACTTTAGTCCTGAAACAAAATCAGAAAAAACAAACAAACAAACAAACAAAAACATACGTCCACTTGTTTTCCAACTTGCCCTTCAAGTTTCAATTTCCAGAGTCTGTTTGAATAATCATCTGTGAAGTAGGATTGCTTCCCCTTACGGCCCAGGTCAAAGAGACAGGACAAGAATTGTTCAGCATAAGAGACATGGAGAGTGTTGTAAGCAGACGACATAACTATGTCATCTCACGCAACGTCGAACCTGTCTGTTTGCTGTGTGACATTTTCAACATTTGCTGTCTACGTCAGTGCACTCCATTGTCTTTGGCAGTTGGCAAGAAAGAGAAAACGACAACTGAAACAAGAGCAAAGAAGTGGAGAATGTATTCATGTATGGGTACCTCCAGCCTGCCTGGTGGGTGTAAGATATGGAGATTTTTTCGTGATCTTCAGAATGCATCATACTATTACGTTGTTACCTTACTCCTTCATAAGGACTTAAGGCCTGTGATATGAATCAACTATCTGTCTTTCCATCCATCTATCTTTTCTCTGTCTGTCTGTCCCTTTGTCTGTCTATCTGTTCGCTTGTCTGTCAGTTTCTCTCTCTCTCTCTGTCTATTTCTCTTTCTGACTCTCTGTCTTTGTCTCTCTGTCTCTGTCTCCATCTCTGTCTGTCTGTCTTTCTCTGTTTCTGTCTGTCTTTCTGTCTGTCTCTCTCTTTCTTTCTCTCTTTCTTCTCCCTGTCTCTGTTAGTCTGTCTGTCTTTCTGTCTGTATGTATGTCTCTGTCCCTCTGCCTCTCTCTGTCTCTCTGTCTCTTGTTCTCTCTCTCTTTCTCTGTCTTTCTCTCTCTGTCTCTCTGTCTCTCTCTTTCTTCTTCTGTCTGTCTGTCTGTCTCTCTCTCTCTCTCTCTCTCTCTCTCTCTCTCCCCTCTCTCTGTCCTTCCCTCCCTCTCATTAACTATACTTTTTTTGCGTGCGAGTGTGTATGTGCGTATGCTTATCGTGTGTGTGTGTGTGTGTGTGCGTATGTGCACGTGTGTGTGTGTGAGTATGTGTGTGTGTGTGTGTGTGTGTGTGTGTGTGTGTGTGTGTGTGTGTGTTTGTATGTGTTTCTGTGTGTGTATACATGTATCTGTGTGTCTGTGTGAACATGTGTGTGTTTGTGTGTCTCTTACTTGCTATCATCATGTCTTGTTCTTAATGTCACTCTGACCTATTTCAGACTTTAATCCTGAAACAAAATCAGTCAAGCAAACAAACAAACAAACAAAAACATACGTCCACTTGTTTTCCAACTTGCACTTCAAGTTTCAATTTCCAGAGTCTGTTTGAATAATCACCTGTGAAGTAGGATTGCTTCCCCGTATGGCCCAGGTCCAAGAGACAGGAGAAGAATTGTTCAGCGTAAGAGACATGGAGAGTGTTGTAAGCATACGACTTTACTATGTCATCTCACGCAACGTCGAACCTGTCTGTTTGCTGTCTGACACTTTCAACATGTGCTGTCTACGTCAGAGCACTCCATTATCTTTGGCAATTGGCAAGAAAGAGAAAACGAAAACTGAAACAAGAGCGAAGAAGTGGAGAATTTATTCCTTTATGGGTACCTCCAGTCTGCCTGGTGGGTAAGATATGGAGATTTTTTCGTGGTCTTCACAATGCATCATACTATTACGTTGTTACCTTACTTCTTCGTAAGGGCCTGTGGCCTGTGATATGAATCAACCATCTGTCTTTCCGTCCATCTATTTTTTCCCTGTCTTCCTGTCTGTCTATTTCTCTGTCTGTCTTCTGTTTGTCTGTCTGTTTGTCTGCCTCTCTTTCTCTCTCTCTTTCTATCTCTTTCTCTATCTCTCTCTTCTCTCTCTCCCTGTCTTTGTCTCTGTCTCTGTCTTCTGTCTGTCTCTCTCTCTCTCTTTCTCTCTCTCGCATTCTCTCCCTCCCTCTGTCCTTCCCTCCCTCTCATTATCTATATTTGTTTGCTTGCGAGTGTGCATGTGCGTATGCTTGTCGTGTGTGAGTGTGTGTGTGTGTGTGCTCATGCGCATGTGTGTGTATGTGTGTGTGCGTGTCTCTGTGTGTGTGCGTGTCTGTGTGTAAGTCTTTGTGTGTGCATGTGTGTGTGCATGTGTGGACATGTGTGTGTTTGTATCTCTTACTTGTAATCATCACGTCTTGTTCTTAATGCCATTCTGACCTATTTCAGACTTTAATCCTGAAACAAAATCAGTCAAACAAACAAACATACAAACAAAAACATATGTCTGCTTGTTTTCCAAGTTGCCCTTCAAGTTTCAATTTCCAGAGTTTGTTTGAATAAGCACGTGTGAAGTAGGATTGCTTCCCCTTACGACCCAGGTCAACGAGACAGGACACGAATTGTTCAGCGAAAGAGACATGGATAGTGTTGTAAACAGACGACATTACTATGTCATATCACGCAACGCCGAACCTGTCTGTTTGCTGTGTGACACTTTCAGCATGGGCTGTCTACGTCAGAGCACTCCATTGTCTTTGGCAGTTGGCAAGAAAGAGGAAAACGAAAACTGAAACAAGAGCGAAGAAGTGGAGAATTTATTCCTGTATGGGTATCTCCAGCCTGCCTGGTGGGTGTAAGAGATGGAGATTTTTTCGTGATCTTCAGAATGTCTTATTATATTATGATGTTGTTATCTTACTCCTTCGTGAGGGGCTATGGCCTGTAATATGAATCAACCATCTACCCTTCCGTCCGTCTATCATTTCTCTGTCTGTCTGTCTGTCTGTCTGTCTGTTCGTGCTGTCTGTCTGTCTGTTGCCTGTCTATCTGACTCTTTCTTTCTCTCTTTCTCTCTCGCTCTCCCTCTCTCTCTCTCTTTCTCTCACTCTATCTCTCTATCTCTCCCTCTCTCTCTCTTTCTCTCTCTCTCTCTTTCTCTCTATTCTCTCTCTCCCTGTCTGTCTCTGTCTTCTGTCTGTCTGTCTGACTGTGTGTCTCTCTCCCTCTCTCTCTCTCTCACATTTTCTCCATCCCTCTGTCCTTCCCTCCGTCTCATTGTCTATATTTGTTTGCTTGCAGGTGTGCATGTGCATATGCTTATCGTGTGTGTGTGTGCGCGCGTGCACCTGTGTGTGTGTGTGTGTGTGTGTGTGTGTGTGTGTGTGTGTGTGTGTGTGTGTGTGTGTGTGTGTGTGCATGTGTGTGTCTGTGTCTTTCTCTCTGTGTGCATGAGTGTGTGTGTCTGTGTGAACATGTGCGTGTTTGTGTATCTCTTACTTGCAATCTTCACGTCTTGTTCTTATGTCATTCTGACCTATTTCAAACTTTAATCTTGAAACAAAATCAGTCAGGAAACAAACAAACAACAAACAAACAAACAAAACAAAAACCATACGTCCACTTGTTTTCCAACTTGCCTTTCAAGTTTCAATTTCCAGAGTCTGTTTGAATAAACACCTGTGAAGTAGGATTGCTTCCCCTTACGGCCCAGGTCCAAGAGACAGGACACGAATTGTTCAGCGCAAGAGACATGGAGAGTGCTGTATTCAGACGACATTACTGTGTCATATCACGAAACGTCGAACCTGTCTGTTTGCTGTAGACATTTCAACATTGGCTGTCTACGTCAGAGCACTCCGTTGTCTTTGGCATTTGGCAAGAAAGAGGAAAACGAAAACTGAAACAAGAGCGAAGAAGTGGAGAATTATTCCTGCATGAGTACCTCCAGCCTGCCTGGTGGGTCTAAGAGATGGAGATTTTTTCGTCATCTTCAGAATGTCTTATTATATTATGACGTTGTTACCTTACTCCTTCGTAAGGGCCTATGGCCTGTGATAAGAATCAACCATCTCTCCTTTCATCCATCTATTTTTCCCAGTGTGTCTGTCCCTTTGTCTGTCTATCTGTTTGTTTGTCATTCGTTTCTCTCTCTCTCTCTGTCTATTTCTCTTTCTGTCTTCTGTCTTTGTCTCTCTGTCTTTGTCTCCATCTCTGTCTGTCTGTCTTTCTCTGTCTCTGTCTGTCTTTCTGTCTCTCTCTTCTCTCTTTCTTTCTCTCTTTCTTCTCCCATGTCTCTGTTCAGTCTGTCTGTCTTTCTGTCTGTCTGTATGTCTCTGTCCCTCTGCTCTCTCTGTCTCTCTGTCTCTTGTTCTCTCTCTCTTTCTCTGTCTTTCTCTCTCTGTCTCTCTCTTTCTTCTTCTGTCTCTCTCTCTCTCTCTCTCTCTCTCATCTCCTCTCTGTCCTTCCCTCCCTCTCATCAACTATATTTGTTTGCGTGCGAGTGTGCATGTACGTATGCTTATTGTGTGTGTGTGTGTTGTGTGCGTATGTGCACGTGTGTGTGTGAGTATGTGTGTGTGTGTGTGTGTGTGTGTGTCTGTGTTTGCATGTGTTTCTGTGTGTGTATACATGTATGTGTGTGTCTGTGTGAACATGTGTGTTTGTGTGTCTCTTACTTGCTATCATCATGTCTTGTTCTTAATGTCACTCTGACCTATTTCAGACTTTAATCCTGAAACAAAATCAGCCAAACAAACAAACAAACAAAAACATACGTCCACTTGTTTTCCAAGTTGCCCTTCAAGTTTCAATTTCCAGAGTCTGTTTGAATAAGCACCTGTGAAGTAGGATTGCTTCCCCTTATGGCCCAGGTCCAAGAGACAGGAAAGAATTGTTCGGCGCAAGAGACATGGATAGTGTTGTAAGCAGACGACATTACTATGTCATCTCACGCAACGTCGAACCTGTCTGTTTGGTGTCTGACACTTTCAACATGTGCTGTGTACGTCAGAGCACTCCATTGTCTTTGGCAGTTGGCAAGAAAGAGAAAACAAAAACTGAAACAAGCGCGAAGAAGTGCAGAATTTATTCCTGTATGGGTACCTCCAGCCTGTCTGGTGGGTAAGAGATGGAGATTTCTTTGTGCGTGATTTCCCCCTTCAATATGTGCACAAACTTTGTATATAATCTTCTTCGTGTGCATATCATCATCATCATCATCATCATCATCATCATCATCATCATCATCATCATCATCATCATCATGTGCCCTCCCATATGGTGTTGATGATCATGGACCTCCATACTGATGTATCCCTTCTCACTGCAAGTACATCTCCCGCCCTCTCTATCATCAGCCATCTTGCAAGTGCGTCCAGTATTTTCTCCCTGGGTCTACCTGGTGCTCTCTTTCACTTCAGCTTTGCTGTTGTGACCAGGTGCTCTAGTTTCTCTTGTGCGTATATACACACAAAATATGAAATATTCTTGTTAAAGATCATACAAGTCAGTGTCATCTCCCAGTTCAAGATGTGCGCTGACTTTGTAAATTTATAAAATCTTCTTCGTGTGCATATCATCATCATCAAATACCTCGCCACATTGCTTTGGCGATTATGGCCCTCTGTATGCATCTGTCCCTTGTTGCCGCAGCACATCTTCCACCCTCTTTGTCCTCAGCCACTCTGCAAGTCCGTCCAATATTTTTCCCTGGGTCTACCTGATGCTCTCTTTCCCTCCAGCTTTCCTGTTGTGACCAGGTGCTCTAATTCCCTTTTCCTCATAAAGTGTCCTGTGAATGTTGCCTGTTTGCATATATATATATTACATGCAAAATATCAAATATTCATGTCAAAGATCCTGTAAGTCATGTCAATGTCTGGTGGCTTATGGAAAAATGAAAACATAAAAAACCCAACATGCTAGCTCACAAGAAAAGGAGTATGCAAGCAACATACCGTCTGTACCGTGTGAGCAAAACAATAGGCATACACGCAACCGAGAATGAAAGGGGGGAAATTAGCAAAAATAATGAGAAGAACGTAAAAACAAAAACGGTTCTTTTTTAGAAATGAGACTGCAAAAAGAAGAAAAGAACAAGAAAAACATCAAGAACCGAAAACAAAAAAGAACAAAGCACACAAGAAAAAACAAGTCCAGAAGAAGACAAAAACGAAGTGGGATGAAGAAAACTCCATACAAGTAGCGCAGACAAGACAACATTGAACTCAATTCTAATCAGGTGTGCACAGTATGTAGTCCGTTTGGTTGGTCGGTTGCCCGGCTGATCGTTTTTATTTTCTTGTTGCTTTTTTCTTCCTTGATACCAGATTAAGGGGGTAGCAAATTTAACGATGACGGTAACACCATGCTAACAATGTGAACAACAGCAGCAAGCAATTAACAAAGAAAAATAGGGGGGAGGGAGGAGGGAAGGGGAGGTAAACAGGGGTTTCACTGATAGCGACAAGAAAATAAGACAGAAAAAAACATTGAAAGGATATTGCAGTGTCTGCAGGAAAACAACACAGGTGCTTGTATTCTAAAATGAAGATTTAATGATGGTCATGGAAAATATAACTGCTATCACTGTAAAAGAATAAGAAGCACGTGTTTTATCTTATTTCTCTATTTTATTCTATCTTATTTTATTTTATTTCATTACATTCTATTTCATTTCATTTTTGTTTGCCCACTCTATTTTATTTTGCTTGGTCTTTTTTTAAACCTACTTCAATTCGTTTTGTTTTCTTTTGTTTTATATCATTTTATTTTCTTATTTCATTTTATTTCATTTGATTTGATTTTATTTCATTATGTTTTATTGCATTCTGCGTATGTAATGTTTTCTCTGTATTATTATTTTGTGTGTGAAAGGCTATTATTTCTTCTCTCTCTCTCTCTCTCTCTCTCTCACACACACACACACACACACACACACACACACACACACACACACACACACACACACACACACACTCACACACAAGCACACACACACACATGCACGCACGCAGACACAAACACACACGCAAACACACACACATACAAACACACACATACACGCACACACACACACACACATGTATGATTACATTAAGTCTTTTTTAGCCAATAGAACTATTCAGGCAAGAGTGGGAACTAGTTATTCTACTTCACGACATCTTGATATGGGAATTCCACAAGGTTCAGTGATAGCACCGCTTTTATTTAATATCCTTATACAGGATCTTCCTAAAGCACTCTCAAATCGTGTTGTTTTGGCACAGTATGCTGATGATATATGTATTTGGATGAATATTACTTTAAAAAAGACAACTCCACAGAGAGCACAGAATTACATTAGGAAATTGTATCAATCTGATCTTGATAATCTTGGAAACTATATGTTAGAAAATGGTCTGTCGTTGTCAGCGGAAAAAACTAACATGATGCTATTTAATTCTGGTGGTACTTTAAGTAACTTGCCTACTTTCAGATTGCTTGGTGAAGTGTTACATTACAAACAGGTTGTAAAATTTCTGGGAGTCTTTATGACATCGAAATTAAACTGGAATGTCCATTTTGATTATATTTCAACAAAAGCAAGAAAAGCCCTAAATTTTCTAAAGATAATAAGCCGATTACCTTGGGGAATGGATACGAACATACTAATTCATCTGTCAACAGCACTTGTACGATCTAAATTATCCTATGCGCAAGAAGTGTTTTTCAGTGCACCAAAATATTTATTAAAGAAGATACAAAGCTTAGACTGCAAAAGTATTAAAATTGCTCTAGGTGTCCCTACTCATGCCTCTAATCTGGAAACGTACAAAGTTGCTGGAATTCTGCCTCTGAACAATTATCGTGAGCTAGCGACAGCAAAATTTGCAGTTAGAACTACTTCACAAACGGACAATTTTGTGAGTAAGGAAATTAAAATCAGGTCTGATGTTGACTTTCCAAAGCGAGCGAAAAGCATTTCATCACAAATGACTGTTTCAACTTACATATCTGACTTGGTCAAACAGTCTAACATAAATATGGATGAAATAGCTGAGACACCATCAACAACGCCTATCCCTACATGTGAAATGCAAAAAGCCTCTTTTGATATTGATTATACAGACGCTAAGAAATCTGAAAACGTCAACATTTCGATATCCACAGCAAGAGAACACATCGATGAAAAATACCGTACCCATCTTCACATTTTTACCGATGGATCAGTCTTAGAAAATAAATGTGCTGGAGCAGCTTTTTATGTTCCAAAATTTAAGATAAAAAAGTCATTTTTCGTTGGGGCAAACTTATCGATCTTTACAGCGGAATTAGTCGCTATTAATCAAGCATTGCATTATCTAGTAAATCTTAAAACCATGTCTTTCAAAGTAGTTCTCTTTGTTGACTCAAAATCTGTATTATATGCCTTACGGTCTTTTAATGCCGACACAAGACCTGATTTAATTACTGAGGCAAATCATCTTATACATCGTTTAAGGGTCAAAGGTACAGATATCAGTTTATGCTGGGTGCCTTCTCATGTTGGTCTTCACGGCAACGAAGTAGTTGACAGAGCAGCTAAGCAAGGCGCCCAGAATGCTGATAATGCTATAGAATTACATGTTCATACCTCCGTAAAAGAAGCTTGCAACTTGCTCGAATCAGCCTCATGGACTCGATTTCTTGAACATTCAGATGAACAGTTTGTGTCACAACAAATGATAAAACTTACCGTTCAAAATGTATGTAAAAAATTGCAGTATTCTTCTATGTATCATTTGAGATCGATTGTTGCTGTTTGTTTTCGTATTCAGCTAAACGCATTGAGAACAAAATATTGTAAAAATGTCAAGTGTATTTGCGGCGAACAGTTCACACTGTTTCACTGTTTATTCTACTGCAAAATGCTACGTTCTTTTTTACCGAAAATGTTTACTCAAGAAAAGTATTCTGAAAATCATTTCCAGAAAATTACATCAGATCAAACGTTGTTAGTTAGAATTTCAGAATCATTAGTTCACAGTCCTGTTAATGCATTACTTTAACTTTATTCGGTTTGTATTTTAGTGTTACAATTTCCCTTCACGTTATTGAAGTTAATTGTTAGTGTTAAGTTCTCGTTCCATTTTACTGTTCCCCCACCTGCTAATGTCTTTTTCCTCTGTCTTCCCTCTGCCCAAATCCAACCCGTCCAACTATCGTTCTACATTTTATTTTGTTCACTTTTTTTTTTTTTTTTTTTTTTTTTTTTTTTTAATAATTTCCCCTCCCCCCCCTCCCCCGTCTAATATCACTTATAGTGAAAAGACGTTAAATTAAAGAACGAACACACACACACACACACATACACACACACACACACACACACACACACACACACACACACACACATACACACACACGACACACACAAACACAGAGAGATGACAGGGGATTGACTATAGTGATGATCACAATTTTGGCTGGCTGAAATAGAATTATTCTAGCAATAACCATCCACAGTCGAGATTAATGAACTATATTTATTTCCCCTTAAAGCAGCCATCTTTCCTTCAGAAAGAAAAGCATGTTATACACAAAGTAGTAGTCGAGATTAATTAACTATATTTATGTCCCCTTAAAGCCACCATCTTTCTTTCAGAAAGAAAAGCATGTTACACACAAACTAGTAGTCGAGATTAATGAACTATATTTAGTTCCCCTTAAAGCCACCATCTTTCTTTCAGAAAGAAAAGCATGTTACACACAAACGAGTACGGTACAAAAATGCAGAGACATGATTACAAAATGAATTATGCAGCTTACATTATTTTTGAACCCATCATATTCTTATGATAATATTGATGCCGATAAGAACAACAACCACAACAACAACAACAACCACAACAACAACATTACGAATGGTAGTAGTAGTAGTAGTAGCAGTAGTAGTAGTAGTAGAACAATAGTAGTAGTAGTAGTAGAATAATAGTAGTAGTAGTAGTAATGATAATATTATAATAATAATAATGATAATGATGATGATAATAACAACAATGACAATAACGATGATGATGATGATGATTTTTATTATTTAATAATATGATAATGATGATGATAACAACAACAATAACAATATCATTATAATAATGATAATAATAATAATAACAAGAAGAAGAAGAAGAACAACAAAAACAGCAGCAATAGCAACAACAACAACAACGATGATGATGATCATCATCATCATCATCATCATCATCATCATCATCATCATCATCACCACCACCATCATCATCAAGATCATCATCATCATCATATTGATATTAATGATAACAATAGAGTTCAGATTTTAGAGCTCTTAAAACCTGCACATCCATTTTCCCCCGAATATAAAAGACACAGCATGGCTTCGTCTCGTTTTTCAGCCTTTTGCTGACAATCGATTATTCAAAGAGTAAAAATGAAACGAAATATCTGGTCTTAATAAAGACCTGGCAGTCATCCTTGCCTTTGCCGGAAGATGAGGGCCGAAGCCAGAGGTACCAGACCTGCATGTGCCATCTAACAAGCCGTGATTTGATACAGTATGATGCAAATGTGTACATGATCATCTACCGAAGAGCGCCTGCCTATTGAAGCCACATTCATCGCCGAATACGACTCGACAATGCAGATGGCGACTGACTGGAGAAGAAAAAAAAAAAGAAGAAGATTACGACGACGACGACGACGACGACGACGACGACGACGACGATGATGATGATGATGATGATGATGATGATGATGATGATGATGATGATGATGATGATGATGATGATGATGATGATGATGATGATGAAGGAGGACAAAGAGGAGGAGGAGAAGAAGAAGACAACGACGACGACGAAGAAGAAGAAGAAAAAGAAGAAGGACGAGGAGGAGAAGGAGAAGAAGAAAGAGAAAGACAAGACGGAGAAGAAGGAGGAAGAGGGGGAGGAGAAAAAGAAAAAGTGTAAGAAGAAGGACGAGGGGGAGGGAAACGAGGAGGAGAAGAAGAAGAATGAGAAGGAGAAGAAGAAGAAGAAGAATTGATGATGATAATGATGATGATGATGATGATGATGAAGAAGAAGAAGAAGAAGAAGAAGAAAAAGGACAAGGGGGAGGAAGAAGAGGAAAAAGAGGAGGAGAAGAAGACGAAGAACAAGAAGAAGAAGGAGGGAAAAAACAAGAAGAATAAGAACAACAGGAACAGGAACAAAGACACGAAGGAGAAGAAGAAAGAGGAGGAAGAGAAGGAAAAGAAGAAGAAGAACAATAAGAACAAGAACAAGAACAAAAAGAGGAACAAGAAGAAGAAAAACAAGAACAAGAACAAGAACAAGAACAAGAAGGCATACAATACAGAGTTTGTCACACAGTTGACAGTAGTGGCACTTGCCATGTCCTGAAACAGACAGCTCAGCGTGGAATTCATACACCTGTGTTGTTTGTCTACAGGTTTTTTTTTAAACGGTTTGATTTTCTTTTATCGTGCCGCCAAGATCTTGTGTCTTGTATCTCCTTTTGATCTGTTTTTATTTGTTAATTGGTTGTGTTATTGGGGGTTGTGGTCTTGGTCGTGGTGGATGGTGGTGTTGTTGTTAATGTTTTGTTGTTGTTGTTTTTGAAATCATGTAAGCAGCATTGACTTCGTTAACTTTACTCCATGGGGTATGCAAATCATCCAAGATTCTTTATCACTTACATATATAATACTTCGTCTTTTTTTTATTTTCGTCTCGCCCCGTCCTTCCCCTCTCCCCCCTCCCTTTTTTTTCTTTGAAAAGGGAGATTACTTTATATCGATCAGAGAGTGAGGTGTGTGTTTAACATTTCACACTAACATGTAAAGTATTTATATGGCGTAAAATGTGGACCCTTCCAAGAAAAGCGCACTCACGCACCAGACTTATGCATGCAATCAACAATGTAAATAATATGAATATGCATGTACATATATGTATGTATAGATAGATAGATAGATAGATAGATAGATAGGCACATAGATAGATAGAGAGAGAGAGACAGATAGAGAGACAGACAGATAGATAGATAGATAGAGATCGATAGATAGATAGATAGATAGACACATAGATAGATAGAGAGACAGACAGATAGATAGATAGATAGAGATCGATAGATAGATAGATAGAGATCGATAGATAGATAGATAGAGATCGATAGATAGATAGATAGAGAGAAAGATAGATAGAAAGATAGATAGATATATAGATAGATAGATAGATAGATACATAGATAGATAGATAGATAAATAGATAGATAGATAGACAGATAGATGTGTGTGTATACATGTGCGTGTACGTATGTGTGTGAATACATGTATGTATATATGTGTACATACATGTGTGTATGATTATACATACATACATATCATATATATCTATATATGATTATACATACATTTGTATATATAAATTATATATATATATATAATATATGCATATACATGCACATGTGTGCATGTACATGTGTGTATATGTATATGTGTGCGTGCGTGTGTGTGTGTATGTGTGTGTGTGTGTGTGTGTGTGTCTGTGCGTCTGTCTGTGTCTGTGTATGTGTCTGTGTGTCTCTGTCTGTCTGTCTGTCTGTGTGTATGTCTGTGCATCTGTCTGTGTGTCAGTGTGTCTGTGTCTGTGTCTGTGTATGTCTGTGTCTGTGTGGCTGGGGCTGTGTCTGTCTGTGTGTTTTATTGATGCTTTCGACTCCTCCACATGCCGTTCAGCAAGACTGGAGTGTACAGAGCGTGCATACTGAGTACTCTTCCCTATGAGGGCTGGACAACACAACGTGTGCCAAGAGCACCTCCTCAATAGCTTCCACCTGCGGTGCTTCCGCCGGATCCTGTGAGCATTTGCTGGAAGTGTACTTTCGTGTGTGTGTGTGTGTGTGGTGTGTGTGTGTGTGTGTGTGTGTGTGTGTGTGTGTGTGTGTGTGTGTGTGTGTGTGTGTGTGTGTGTGTGGTGTGTCTGGTTCCTTTCATAATGTGCTTTAATGTCTGGGTTTTTCTATGACCAAGTATACGCTCGTATATATGCATGGGTGTGCTCGTGGTTGATGAATAATGATATACACATATGCACGCTGCTGAACTTGTCCTTCTCTCTCTCTCTCTCTCTCTCTCTCTCTCTCTCTCTGTCTCTGTCTCTCTCTCTGTTCCTATCTGTCTCTCTCTGTCTCTGTCTCTCTGTTTCTCTCTCTCTCTCTCTCTCTTTCCTGTCCCTATCTGTCTCTCTATGTCTGTCTCTTTCTCTGTCCCTCTCTGTCTCTCTCTCTCTGTCTCTGTCTGTCTGTCTGTCTCTCTCATTTTTTTTCTCTCTCAGTTTCCTCCCATCTCTGTCTTTGTATATATTTTTTTCGTTCCAGGATGCAATAGAATGCAACAATTTTTTATCGCGTTCAACAAATCTTGAAAGTGTGAGACAGTAAAGAGAGAGGTTTGATGTTGCATGGGGTAGCACTGTTATGTCGTCTGCTTACTGCACTGCCCATGTTTCTCGTGTTCAAGAGCTCTTCGCCTTGAGTCCTTGACATTTAGTCATAAGGGGAAGCAATCCTGGAAAACGGGAAATAACGTAGATGGTCGTTTTGAAAAAAAATTCTGAAGCAAAAAAGTGTTATTTTTCCACATTACATTCTAAATGGGATCAAAACAATGACCGGGGAAAACAAAACCGTGTGTCTGTGGGAATGAGAGCAAAACAGTTAATGAGATAGTAATTCAGGGGTTAAAAGAGATGGATTAAACAGAATCTAATTAGATAAGCTGACACTTCATCAACAGGCCATCAGTAATTGTTCTAATTTGTTTTGTTTTGTTTTGTTTTGTTTTGTTTTGTTTTGTTTTGTTTTGTCTTGTTTTGTTTTGTTTTGTTTTGTTTTGTTTTGTTTATTTGCTTGTTTGTTTCTTTCTTTGTTTCTTTGTTTGTTTGTTTTTTTGTTTCTTCTTTTGTTTGTTGCTTTATTTCTTTGTTTGTTTCTGTTTGCTTCTTTGTTTGTTTCTTTGTTTGTTTCTTTGTTTCTTCGTTTGTTCGTTCGTTCCTTCCTTCCTTTCTTCGCTTGTTTTTGTTTTGTTTTTGTTTTTTGAAGTAGTTCAGATAGGCAAGTACGGCTTTAGTCTTCTGTCAGCTCCTCGTCTTATCATAGTTTATCTCTCTGTCTCTGTGTTTGATTTGTCTCTCTGTCTCTCTCCGTGTTTCTGTCTCTCTGTTTCTCTCTCTTTGTCTCTCTGTTTGTCTGTCTGTCTGTCTTTCTGACTGCCTGCCTGGCTGTCTGGCTGTCTGGCTGTCTGTCTGTCTGTCTGTCTTCTCTCTCTCTCTCTCTCTCTCAGGCTATCTCTGTCACTCTCTCTCCGTCTCTGTTTCTGTCAGTCAGTCTCTCTCTCTCTTTCTCTCTCTCTCTCCTCTGTCTCTGTCTCTCTCTTTCTCTCCCTGTCTCTCTCTTTCTCTCCCCCTCTCTCTCTCTCTGTATCTCTCTCTCTCTCTCATTTTCACTCTTTCTGTCTGTCTGTCTGTCTGCCTGTCTGTCTGTCTGTCTGTCTGTCTCTCTCTCTTTCTCTGTCTGTGTCTTTCTCTGTCTCTCGCTCCCTCGCTCGCTTTCTTCCTCTCCCTGTCTGTCAGTCTGTGCGGTGTATATCACGAGTGTCTCTTCTGCACAGCCAGTCATCTGTTGATGAAATCAACCTGAATCTGTGTTAACTGTACTTCTGAGAGACAAAACAATTACCTCCTATTGCTTTCAAGCTTGACCTTTAAAGTTTTAATGTCCAGATTCCGTTTCAGTAAAGACCTGTGAAGTGGAACTGTTTCAGATGGACAGAAGAAAGACTTCAGTGTCAAAGACACTCACAGATAGTGCGGTAAGCAGGCGGTATCACAACGTCATCTTTCGCAACATGGAAACCTTTCCTGTTTTGCTGTCTGGCACATTCAAGATGTGTTACTACGATATAACACTCCAGGCTTAGGGCGAACTGCAAGACAGAAAGGACGTTGAATTATAATGATACTGTGACCTCCCACCACGAAATCAGTCTTAACTAGCAGTTTGGGCATTTGGGGATATAACATATCACTGGAAAGTGTACATTCTGCTGATTATTTTGGTACTTGAATAAAGCTTGTACTCAAAACAATGTAGAAGTTATGTATGTTTAAAGTCATTAAGTTGTATGACGGCCATTTTGAGAAAACGGCCTCTAAAGTTTTGTGTGCTCTCCTACACATTTTCCTTAGATTTCTTTATTTGGTGGCTTTGACCCAGTTTGTTTCTTATTTTCGCTGTGATTATCTGAAAGGTACACCAAAGAGCTTTCCATCAGTATATTACATGTGTGGGTACTGCACAGGCTACGGTTGACAGTAAGAGACAAAAATAGGTACTTTTGGTAGGAAATTGCGTTCTTTCTGCTGCGATCAGTGCATTAAAATACTATTTTAAATTGATTCATAATATTTTTTCAAGAAAACAAATTCTGTGGGGGATAGATTATAGTCTACAGAAATCAATTTTGAGAAAAAAATCCAAACACCCCAGATAGACCCTCAGTCACCTTTTCAGCTCCTAGTGCTGTTCGACTGACTGCGAGTTAAGACTGATTTTGTGGTGGGAGGTCACATATTCTATTTTCTAACTGCAGAAAGAAACTCCCTTGGCGAGAGCCGGACAGCAGAAGATCCTCAGAGGAGAAACCACCGTCAAGCAAGTGTTTCGGCCCTTAACTCCTGACACTCTAAGGGGGCCAGGCCGCATCCAGGTCATGACTCCTGGATGCCCCTCTGCTGTCGCCCTTTAAAACAAAGAAAAAATATCATCATCATCATCATCATCATCATCATCATCAAGTGCCTTGCCACAAAACTTTGGCGATAATGGCCTTCCATCTGTTTCTATCCTTTGTTACATCAAGCACCTCTTCCACCCTTTTTGTCTTCAGCCACTCTGCAAGTCCGGCCAATATCTTCTCCCTGGGTCTACTGGTGCAAACCCAGAACAAGATTGAGGCAACCGAGACGTGGTTTCTAAGAAGAATGTTCAGAGTTCCATGGACAACAAAGAAAACAAACGAGACAGTCTTGATGGAGACAGACACAA
>CM060309.1:62921533-62926533 GCA_030674185.1 Monoplex corrugatus
GTACTTCGGCGGGAATACCGTCTTTCCCTGGTGCCTTGCCAGAGGCAAGAGAGTCCAGGGCTTCGCTGAGCTCATCTATGGTTGGTTCTCTGTCAAGCTCTTCCAGCTCTGGTAGGCACTCTATGGCATTCAGGGCGTCTTCTGAGACTACAGTTTCCCTTGCATATAGCTCAGTGTAGTGTTCTACCCACCGCTCCATCTGTTGTTCTCTGTCTTGAATCACCTCCCCTGTAGCTGATTTCAAAGGGGCAGTTTTCTTTTGCGTTGGGCCCAATGCCTGCTTGATGCCTTCATACATCGCCTTGATGTTGCCTGTGTCAGCCGCAATCTGAATCTGGGAGCAAAGCTGAAGCCAATAGCCATTGGCGCATTGTCTGGCACACTGCTGGACTTTGCTGCGAGCAGCGCGGAGAACCTGGAGGTTCTGCTCACTGGGATTGCTTTTGTATGCTGTCAAGGCGTTTCTCTTGGCCTCGATGACTGGTGTCATTTCTTCTGAGTGGGCTTCGAACCAATCAGCTGACTTGCTGGTCTTTTTGCCAAATGTAGACATGGCGGCATTGTAGACAGCATCTCTGAAGTGTTCCCATCGGTCTTGGGCGTTTGCAGTGGGTGGGCCAGGGAGAGAATCCTCCAACACACGCGCAAACTCCTCCACTTTTCTTTGATCGCGTGTTTTGCTGGTGTCAATGCGAGGTCGGCCCTCCTTTCTCGTACGGTGCAGTCTCTTCGCGCGGAGCTTCACATTGCTGCACACCAAAGAGTGGTCAGTGTCACAATCGGCGCTCTGGTAGCTGCGAGTGATCTTGATGCTAGAAAGGTTGACACGTCTGGTGAGGATCAGGTCGAGCTGGTGCCAGTGTTTGGATCGCGGGTGTCTCCAGGAGACTCGATGCTGAGGCTTCGTGTTGAAGAAGGTGTTACTGACGCACAACCCATAATGACAACAGAGCTCTAGCAGGCGCTGGCCATTCTCGTTCATTTTCCCAGTGCCGAACTGACCCAAGCAGGTGGGCCAGGAATTGTAATCGACACCCACTCTGGCGTTGAAATCGCCGGCGATGAACAGTAGTTCTCTGTCAGGAATTCTCCTTATAGCAGCACTGAGGTCGTCATAAAACTTGTCTTTTGCTTCTGCTGTGGATGCCAAAGTTGGTGCGTAGGCACTGATTAGACTGACTGGTCCTGAGGTAGTTTGGAGTCGGAGAGACAGGATTCGCTCTGTTCCTTCTGCTGGCGGGGTTATGGATCCCAATAATCTATTTCTAACTGCGAATCCCACGCCGTGTTCTCTGACCTCGTCTGATGGTTTGCCCTGCCAGAACAGGGTGAAGTCTCTCTCCCTCACAGATCCTGTTTCTGGGAGCCTGGTTTCTTGAAGGGCGACGATGTCCATCTGCAGTCTGCTCAGTTCTCTGTCGATGACGGCTGTCTTGCGAGCATCATTTACTTCTTGCAGATCGTCAGAAAAGCCTGGTGTCATTGTCCTTACGTTCCATGTGCCCAATTTCAGGGCGGGAGTTTTCGTTTTTCTGTTGCCTGGTGCACAGTTGTCGATCCGCTTGTCGGTTTTCACCCTAAACCCCACGCACCCAGTGAGGCTAACGGACCGTGGCGGGGCAGCACCTTACTGGCTGGGGGCTGCCCAGCTTAAGGCGGGCGGTAGCTGCCCAGTGAGATGCGATGACCTCTCCCACCGTCGGAAGCAGCCCCTGGCGTCTGACTCTACGCCAATTGAGTATGCAGACTTAAAACCGGTAAACTGCTACTTCCCGTGTTTAGTCGACGCTACAAAGCGAAGCTGGAGTGACCTCTCCAGAGCGCAAGGCCTGGGTAAGTAAGTGTGGAGGGCAAGCTGTTACCCATGCAGCAGACCCCCCCTCTCCACGTCGCTGGAATGGTCCATTGGAAAGGCAAGCGCCGATACACATGGTTCCAGTGCCGTCGCAGGAGTTGCCAGAACGTTGCTGTATACAGCCTCGGACTGCCTTGGGGACTCCGGCTCCGGATTTTTCCTCAGGGTTGACTCCCGAAGCCTTTCCTATGAGTGGGTATGGCCGCAAGGCAGCGGAGGTTTGAAATCAGAGTTTTCCTTCTCTTAGATGAGCTGTCTTCCCAGACTGATGAGCCCCATCTACCCAAAGCACTGGTTTTCAGGCGCCAGTAACCCGCCTTCACCCCTTCTCCTATCAGTAGTAGCAGTTCCGCCGGGCTTATATCTAAGCCACACGAGCTATTCTCGCATACACACTTGCATATATATGATGTTTGATTATCGTTAAGCTTAGATTTGATTTTATCAAGATTTTGCGCTATATAAATATTGTAATTATTATTAATTATTATTAATGCAGTCTGAAATTGATTCATAGGAGAAATGTTGACATGCGTTAGATCTTAATGTTTATTTTTGAACTTCCAATGTGAAAAATATCATTCTGTACATTCAGAACAAAACAAAACAAAACAAAACAAAAACTGGTAAGATTGGCAAATGTATTCTGAAGATACGTACTTTTCAAAGACTATTAAATTAGACACAGAATTAAACAATGTTATGCCAGAATGGACTTTCATTTGTCCGTCTTTTAATGCTCAATGGAACAACTATGAACCACTGCTTTCTTAATAGAGAACAAATTCACTTTATGACATTTTTGAAATTTTCATGTTCACTTTGATATCTCCCATGTATGAAACATGTTGGTTTATTTTTGGTCTTCTGTATGTTGTATCTTGTCAGATGTCTAAAAAAGTTCCTCTTACGTGTATGAATAAGTTCCTCTCACGTGTATGAATTGAAAAATTATTGTTTGTTACTACATTATTTGTTGATGTCTAATCATCGTAAAAAAATAAAATGAAAAAGGTGAATAAAAAGTTTGGTCAGCTCTTGGCATTTCATTCGTAGACATCATGAGGATCAAGATTTGTAAATATCGATGACATTAACACCACTTAAAGACATCAACACGTAATTAACAATAACAACAACAACAAAATGTAACAAAACGAGAAGCAAGGTAAAAGGGCTTTGAACGATAAAAGGAAAGCACATCACCACCATCCCCCCTCCCTCCTAACCTCCCCCTTCTCCTCTTACGTCCCTTGACAGATGTCACCTGCCCCAAGTAAAAACATGAACGTCTGAAGTCTAAATTCTTTTATCTTTTCTTTGATGTAACTTCATTTCATATTCTTTTATTCTCTTCTCCCCTTCCTCTTTCCCTCTCCCTTTCTCTCTCTCTCACTCATTCTCTTCTCTCTCTCTCTCTCTGTCTCTCTCTGTGTCTCTGTGTCTCTCTGTCTCTCTCTCTCTCTCTCTCTCTCTCTCTCCCTCTCTCTCCCTCTCTCTGTCTGTCTGTTTGTCTCTCTCTCTCTCTCTCAATCCCCGTCCTCTTTCTCTGTCTCTCTGTTTCTGTCTCTGTTCTCTCTCTCTCTCTCTCTCTCTCTCTCTCTCTCTCAATCCTCCTCCCGTCTCTCTGTCTCTGTCTGTGTATCTCTCTCTCTCTCTCTCTCTCTCTCTCAATCCCCCTCCGTCTCTCAGTCTCCGTCTCTGTATCTGTCTCTGTCTCTCTTTCTCTCTCTCTCTCTTTCTCTCTCTCTCTCTTTCTATCTCTCTCTTTCTCTCTCATTCTCTTCTCTGTTTCTCTCTGCCTCTCTCTCTGTCTCTCTCTCTCTGTCTCTTTCTATCTCTCTCTGTCTCTGTCTGTCTCTTCTGTCTCTCTCTCTCTCTCTCTCGCTCAACCCCCCTCCTCTCTCTTTGTCCACGATTATGTAATCATGTTAAAATGTCTTACTTTACTTCTGTTTTACAGTATGTCTTCTCTCTCTCTCTCTCTCTCTCTCTTTCTCTCTCTCTCATTCTCTTCTCTCTCTCTCTCTCTGTCTGTCTCTCCCCTCTCTCTCTCTCTCACTTTTTTCTCTCTCTCCCTCTCTCTCTTTCTTTCTCTCTCTCTCTCTATCTGTGGGTGTCTCTGTCTGTCTCTCTCTCTGTCTCTCCCTGTCTCTGTCTGTCTCTGTCTGTCTGTTTGTCTGTCTGTCTGTCTGTCTTTCTGTCTGTCTGTCTGTATCTCTCTCTCTCTCTCTCTCTTCATCTCTTTATTGTTCTCTCTGTCTGGTTTCTGCTCTCTCTTTTTCCTTTTGTTACCTGTTTCTCTCTGTCTGTGCCTCAGTTTTCTCTCCCTTTTCTCTCTGATTCTTTTTTATTTTTATTGTTCTTAATTTGTTTCAATCAATGTACATTGTTCTTAATTTGTTTCAATCAATGTACATCACAGCACTAGCTTTACTAGCTTTATGTTCTTTGGGTATGACTTGTTTATTGGACTGGTAAATAAATAAATCAATGGTTTGTCGTTCAGTCATTTTGTTGTTTGGTTCTTAGTCTGTTGATTGGATACATGGTTGGTCGTTTGGCCTGACGCTTTTCTGACAGTGGTGCTCGGGAGAGTAGTTCCTCTGTACATAAAGAGGTCGATTCTTTGGAGTGGTGACACACATTTTTTTTTTTCATTTTGATTTGCGTGTGAGACTTATAAAGAGGACACTGGGTCTTAAGATTAAAAAAGAAAAAAGGGCTAAAGAGAGAGAGAGAGGGAGAGAGAGGGGGAGGGAGGGAAGGAGAGAGAGAGGAACTAAAATGATATGGGAAATGAACGGAAGATAGAGAGTAAGACGCAACCAAACAAAAAATGGAAATAACTATTGAGAGAGCTCACCTATTATAGTTTTTTCTTGAGAGAGAAAGAAAGAGAGACAGAGAGACATAGAGAGAAAGAGAGACAGAGACAGAGAGACAGACAGAAAGACAGACACAGACAGAGGGAAAGAGAGATAGACTGATAGACAGACAGACAAACGGAGAGCTAGAGAGAAAGAGAGACAGAGACAGACAGAAAGACAGACAGAAAGAAAGAGACAGATAGACAGAAAGGCAGACAGAGAGCTAGAGAGAAAGAGACAGAGAGACAGAGGCAGACAAACAGACAGGGACAGAG
>CM060309.1:62934033-62939033 GCA_030674185.1 Monoplex corrugatus
CACGCACGCACACACTGGAGTTTTCTGGCGAGTAAATGAGTCTGAAACCATGAGCCTACGAGCCGCATACGTACAGAGAGAGAGAAAGAGATGAAGAGAGAGAGAGGAAAGAGAGAGAGAAAGACAAACAGAGACAGAGACAGACAGAGAGAGAAAGACAGACAGACAGAGACAGAAAGACAGAGAGAGAAGAGAGCAGACAGACAGACAGACAGATAGACACAGACAGAGATATATGGATAGAAACAGACAGACGGAAAAACAGTACACACACAGACACACAGAAACAGAGAGAGAGAGACTGAGAGCTAGGAATAGATAGAGGAGAGAGAGACAGAAACACAGTGGGAGAGAGAGAGAGAAGAGAGAGAGGAAGGGAGAGAGAGAGAGAGAAAAGAAAGAGAAAGAGAAAGAGAAAGAGAGAGGAACTAAAATGAGAGGAAATGAACAGAAGATAGAGAGTAAGAAGCAACGAAACAAAAAATGTAAACAACTATTGAGAGAGCTCACCAGTGATATTTTTATTGAGAGAGAGAGAAAGATATATATATATATATATATATATACAGACAGACAGACAGACAGACAGGCAGGCAGGCAGATAGACAGACCAGAGACAGAAGAAAGAAGACAAGAAGAAGAGAGAGGAGAGAGAGGAGACGACGGAGGCGGGAGAGAGAGAACAGCGGACAGAGAGACAGACAAGACAGAAAAAGTGAGAGAAAGACACAGACACACAGAGAGAGAGAGAGAGAGAGACAGAAGGACAGACAGAATCAGAGAGACAGACAGACAGGGACAGAGAGAGACAGAGATGGGGAGAGGAATCTAAGCCGTCTTGTTACCTCCATAGCTCACTCGTCCATACTCATTCTGTACTTCCATAAACTTTTTTTGTCTTTTTGCCGATTTGACCTCATTGGCATTTTTATCTTTTAGGGTAAAAAAACAACAACAACAACAAAAGACAAACTTCTGTACGTTTCTCCCAAGCTTGACACTCAAGATATTACTTTCAGTTTTCTTCCAAATAGCGATAAGTGAATGATCATATCCACTTACGGCTGTGATCAGCCACGTAAAGAGAAGAGCTTTCCAGCGGTTAAGGACACATACAGTTTAAAGCAGAAGACATTATTGCATCATCTCACGCAGCACCAAACCTCCCTGTTCGCTGTATGACATTTTCAAGATGTGCTAAATACGATGAAATGACGAAAATTCTGTTGCAGTTTTGGAATAAGAAAAAAAAAAGAAGAAGAAACGAAAACAGCAACAGAGTATAAGCCAAAGAAATAAAAGAAGAAAAATCGATATTCAAACATAATAGTTGTTCCGAAAGATAGGTTCAGAGGAAGTTGGAGAGGGAGAACACAAAAGAAGAAGAAGAAACGTTCTACAAACAGTGTCGAAACGGACCACGTCGAGATCGAATTAATTTTCAACACTTCCTTTCTAGGAAACTTGAGGGTGAATACGAAGAACGATGATAATAGTACCCTGGTAAGAACTCAGTAACAACAACACAACAAAATCAACAGCTACAACAAAAACAAAAACAAGGAAAGCAGCAGCAAGCAGCAGCAGCAGCAGCAGCAGCAACCTATTAACTAGAAAATAGAGCTAAATAAAATAGAAGATGAAAGACTTTAAATGACACAACAAAATCCAACCATTTGAAATGCATTGTCTATTTCAACCAATTAACTAGAGAAAATACAGCAGAGTATTATAGAAGATGAAAGACTTTTTTTGGAAGAAGAAACTCCAACCATTTGAAATGCACTATCTGTCTGCAAGAAAAAACCCAAATGTGTAAGAATTCCGTTTATCTTGGCGCTTGATGAAAAAAAACTATTGTTATTGTCAACAAAACATGGAAATAATATTGTACCTCATGTTATTTTATTGTATTTTTCTATCTTTTTTCCAGTGTATTGTTATCATATTTCATTTTTCCTCCTGTTGTTTTCAATTTCATTTTCTTCTGTCTCTATTTTGGCTTAAGTTACATATTACTGATTGTTTTATTTCATTGTATTTTGTTTCAGTTTGTTATATTTTCTTATATTTCTGTGTCTCATGGGGTCGTCTCTCTCTCTCTCTCTCTCTCCTCTCTCTCTCTCTCTCTCTCTCTCTCCTCAAGAAAAAAATATAACCGGCGAGCTCACTCTCTCTCTCTCTCTTGTCTGTCTCTCTCTCCCTGTCTCTGTCTCTTCTCTGTGTGTGTGTGTGTGTGTGTGTGTGTGTGTGTGTGTGTGTGTGTGTGTGTGTGTGTGTGTGTGTGATGTGTTGTGTGATGTGTGTGCGAGTGCGCGCGCGTGTGTGTATGTTCAAGACATACTCTTTAACATCATTTTGCTCTCTTTTATTCTTTTGACAATTGCTTCGTAATGCTTACTGTAATTTGTGTGTGGAATTTTTCTGTTATTAGTTGTTTCAAGCTGAGCAACGTTCTGAACATTTCTATGGCCGTGAACCATTTGCCTTAAAGAAGAGAACAGGATAGCATCACCCGGACTGCCCTTTGCTGGACACCAGAAGGAAGACGCAAGAGATAAAGAACCAGAAACACCTGTCGACGAACAATAGAAGGAAAACTCAAGGCCTTGAAAAATACTTTGAGTACCATGATGACACTGGCCCAGGACAGACAGACAAGGTGGGACTTCGTTGCTGCCCTACCCACCAATGTCATATTGAGCGGTAAGTAGATAAGTAAGGAAATTGAATCAAAGAAATTAATATCATTATCATTATAACTGAAGTCAGAGGTTTTAGACCTGCAGGCGCCTTCTAACAAATCGTGATACTATGCAACGTAACGCAAATGTCTGCACGGTCATCTACATTGGACCAGAGAATGGCGCTCATCCGCTGAAGATTCCTTCAAGGTGGGTCATCATCGTGTCCTGGGCAGCTGGCGTGAATAGGAAAAATGCCACATTTATGACCTCATGTGGCCTGACCGTGTAGTAGCGAATCAGCGGAGAAGAAGAAGATTAACTATTGTTTACGTGGACTGGTTGATAAAGCCAGGGACACAAGATTTTGATACCTTGAGTTCAATCCCAGTCCGCAATATTAAAATCTGGTCTGCTCGCTGCCCATCTTAACGTTTCCATCGTTCTCGTGGTGTCAGCGTAGTGTTTGATAGGTCCTTCCTCCCCTTTCCCGGTTTCAAACAAGACCTTGCCAGCGAATAGGATTTTGTGCAGGCTCAGGAAATCTGTCAGATAACTGCTGGCAGATTTTGGGTGGAGCGCATATGGAGTTGTTCGAGATCAGTGAATCCCTATTAAAATAATTCCAGTAAATCCAATAACTATTGTTGATGCCATTCTGAAATACTTCAAACTGCGTCGTCAACTTCTCAAAAACCTGACAAACAAAAGCAGAATCAGGACGAGTACTTAACATAATAATTAGGAAACAAGACAGAAGCGAATTTTCGGCCTACAGGCCTTTGTCAAGCGTATATGAGAGACAGCAAAAAATAAAGGCAAAACACGTACACATCTGCCATTTTCTCTCCTGAACGCCATGTTAGGGAAGTCGTCCACTGTTTATTTTTCTTGCTTGGTGTTGTGCTTTTATTCTTTGCTTTCTTTCACGTACTTAACGAAGACCACTTGACCAAAAATTTCCGGCTGTCTAGTTTTGTTATATGAAATACGTGTTTTGATTCTCTCTGTGTGTGTGTGTGTGTGTGTGTGTGTGTGTGTGTGTGTGTGTGTGTGTGTGTGTGTGTGTGTGTGTGTGTGTGTGTGTGTGTGTGTGTGTGTGTGTTAGCATGTTTGTGTGTGTGTTTGAGTAAGTAAGTAAGTAAGTATGGAGATTTTTATAGCGCTTTCTATGGACTCAAAGCGCTTCACAAATTTGAAATGGAGGAGTAAAGTGGTGAAATGGGAGGGGAGAACACATTTTCAACAAAATACATAATACAAGAAATACACATAAACACATACATGCAGGCATGCACGCGTGTGCAGCAACGAATGCAGACACACACACGCACACACAAACACACCCACACACAAACACCCACGCGCGCACCCACACGCACACACACCCACGCACACATACAATAGAACAAGAAAATTCAGGTTTCAAAAGTACTGGCGGAATAAGTGAGTTTTCAGGTTGGATTTAAAGGAAGAGAGAGAGGGGCTGTGGTGGAGAGAGTGAGGCAAGGAATTCCACTCAACAGCAGCAGAGTATGAGAAGGAACGACCACCATGTTGCTTTCTATTGAATCCGGGGACACGGAATATTCTGTCGTCAGAAGCGGAACGTAAAGAACGAGAAGGAACATAGACTTGAAATAGATCAGATATATACGCTGGAGCAGTGCCCGAGATGACATGAAAAGAAATACAAGCAGATTTGTACTTAATTCTTTGTTCGATCGGAAGCCAGTGGAGTTGTTTAAAGAGAGGTGTGCAATGGTGTGATTTGCGAGCTTTGAAAATTAATTTGGCTGCAGAGTTTTGAACCTGTTGAAGGGGTTTGAGAAGAGTCTTGGGACAGCCGAGAAGTAAGGAGTTGCAATAATCTAATCTGGACAGAATACAAGCAGTTACAAGTGTTTTTTGTTGCTTCATATGTGAGGTAATGACGTATGGAACTGATTTGTCGGAGTTGGATGTATGCGGCCTGACACGTTTTCATGATCTGATGTTTCATAGTTAGATGAGAATCAAGAAAGAATCCAAGATAGCGTGACTGTTCAGAGAAATCAACAATAGAATCTTCGAAACGAATGTTAGAGGGAAGGTCAGAAGAGATAGCAGGACTGGGAGAAAAGCGCATTGCTTCGGTTTTTCCTTGGTTTAGCTTGAGGCGACTATCGTCCATCCAGGTTTTTATGTCAGAAACAGAGTCTTGCAATGATTGAATAAGTGAAGAGTAATTTGAAGGGGATTCAGAGTTGTTTAACTGTGTATCATCAGCAAACATTTGATAACGAATAGAATGATCAGTGATAAGATTTGAAAGTG
>CM060309.1:62944033-62966533 GCA_030674185.1 Monoplex corrugatus
AAAAGAGTAGGAACAGGAGGGAAGGGAGAGAAGAGAAAGAGTAATGAGGGAGAGAAAGAAGAGACAAATGATGCGAAGAGAGAAAGAGGAAAGAGTGAAAGAAAATGAGGGAAAGGAGAGAGAGATGTGAAGAAAAGGGAAAGAGAGAGAGGGAGAGAGGAGAGGAGATGGAGAGAAAAGATAGGGGAGAGAGCAGGTAAAGAGAGAGAGAGGGAAAGAGAAAGAGAGAGGGAAGGAGGGAGAAAGAGAGAGAGAGAGAGTGAGAGCGTAAAGAGAGAGATGATGGCGAAGAGAGAAAGGAAAGAGAAAGAGAGAGAGAGAGAAGGGAGGGAAAGAGAAGAGGAGAGAGGAGAAGAGAGTAAAGAGAGAAAAGGAAAGTGAGGAACAGATGAGGGAAGGAGAGAGAGAGAGAGAGTGAGGGGGAAGACAGAATGAGACACAAATGATTCACAGAGAGAGAAAAGAGAGAAGAGTGAAAGAAAGTGGAGAGAGGAGAGAGGAGAGAGATGGACAGAGCAAGGCAAGAGAGATAACAGAGAGAGAAAGAGAGTGAAGGAAAGAGAGAGATGGGGAGAGAGAGAAGAGAGCTGAGAATGAAATGGAATCAGATAGATAGAGAAGAAAAGAGAGGGGAGAAGAGAGAGAGAAAGAGTAGAGGAGAGAAGAAAGACACAGAGAAACGAGAGAGAAGAGAGTAAAGATAAGAAATGAGAGAAGAGAGAGAGAGAAGAGGAAGAGTCAGAGTGAACAAAATAGAGCGACAGAGAAAAAGATGCAAGAGAGTGAGAATGAGAGATAAACAGACAGATGGAGTAGGGAGAAGGGAATGGTGATAGTGTGAGAGTGGAGAGGAGAAAGAGAGAGAAGAGAGTGTATATAAGAAAGCGTAAGAGAGAGAGGAAAGTGAGAGAGTTCAAAAGATGTTCACGTAGTTGAACATAGTAGGAGATGTAACAAGGAATGAGCGAGTCAGTAGACATTCACGATTTAGCAGATCGGAGATGATAGAGAAGGAGGAGAGAGAGTTAGAGAGGAAAAGCAAGTGAGGAACAGAGAGGGAAGGAGTGAGAGAAAGAGTAAATGAGGGAGAGACAGAATGAGACACAAATGATACAGAGAGAGAAAAGAGAGAAAGAGTGAAAGAAAGTGAGGGAGAGAGAGAGAGAGGAAGAGAGTGAAACAGGAAAAGAGAGAGATGGGGAGAGAGAGAGAGCTGAGAATGAGAGATAAACAGATGGAGAGAGAGAGAAAGGAAGGAGAAAGAGAGAGAGAGAGAGAAAGCGCGGTAAAGAGAGAGAGAGAGAGAGCTGTAAAGAGAGAGATTGATGGCGAAGAGAGAGAGGGAAAGAGAAAGAGAGAGAGAGAGGGAGAGAGAGAGAGAGGAGAAGGAGGAGAGAGAGTTAGAGACGAAAAGTGAATGAGGAACAGAGAGGGAAGGAGAGAGAGAGAGAGAGTGAGAGAGGGAGAGACAGAATGAGACACAAATGATACAGAGAGAGAAAAGAGAGACAGAGTGAAAGAAAGTGAAGAGAGAGGCAGAGAGAGGCAGAGCAAGCAGAGAGTGAGAGAGGAAAGAGAGAGAGAGAGAGAGATGGGAAAGAAGAGAGAGAGCTGAGAATGAAGGATAATCAGATAGATAGATAGACAGAGAAAGAGAGAGAGAAAGAGAGAGAGAAGAAAGACAAGGAAAGAGAGAGAGAGAGAGAAAGAAAGAAAGAAAGAGAGAGAGAGAGAATGAGACAGGCACACAAATAGCGAGAGAAAAAGAGCAAGAGAGTGAGAGAGAGAGTAAAACAGACAGTGTGTGTGTGTGTGTGTGTGTGTGTGTGTGTGTGTGTGTGAGAGAGAGAGAGAGAGAGAGAGAGATGTATTCAAGAAAGAGATAGGCAGAGAGAGAAAGTGACAGAAGTTCACAAAAGTGTTCACTGTTCATGTCTGAACTTAGTTGTGAGCATTGTTAACAAACGGACATTGCTGGCCTGCAGTCTTCTTAAGTCAGACATCTTCACGATTTCACTGCAGTCGGACGCTGTCTCCACTAGGTGCTGGTGAGCATGTTATCATTTTCAAACAGATCTAATGTAAAACGTTTGTTAAGAAGTTCTTTTCCCTACTGTATTGAATATTATAGCAGCTTCTTTAGGTTAGTATGTTTTTTTCTGTTGTGGCCATTGAAAGAGTTTCAAATAATACCTCCAATCTTATGCCCTTTGCTGAATTTTGTTCTTGATTTTTGTTACATTTTAAGACTTTTCTTCCCCTCTTAAAGCTCCTGACCACGTTTCAAAAATGCTTTCCAGTTCTTCCCAATTCCTTCCCTGCCTTCTCTAAAATTTCGCTTTCGAAGTAGATTCGTTTTGTAGCCTTCAAAATATGAGTACTTTTACGAGATCAGGACTAGTTTTGTGAGTTATCATTGAAAGATAGCAATTCTTACATTGGCGTTACCATTACTGATAGAGTCTGACTCATGACATTTCAGATTTTCACCCCTTGAAATTAATTTCCAAATGCCAAGGCATCAGAATGTCTTCATTTGATGAAGGTGACAGCTTTGATTCGCTCTTTGAACAGTCGTGTTAACAACTCGCTTTGAGTTGACAGGTTATGAAAATGTTGGATTTGATTTTCGAGTGCCAAGGCATCAGAATATTTTCGTTGGACAAAAGTCCCAGCTTTGATTTCCGCTTTGAACAGCCATGTTAACATTTATTTCTCTCTGTACTGGGCATCTGATGTCACTTCCCTCTCCATGGACATTCAGCCATGATCACGGTGCTCTTCTGACATGACGCCCGGTCTTCACCTGCTTTCTGATCACTGGCTTCCTCTAATGGGTCACATCTGATGTTGTCCTGCTTCTGGTCACCACTCAGCGCCTCTATAAGCACATGGTATGTACAAGTGCTATGTTTACTGTATTTTATTTTGTTCTTATCAATTATGCTTTTATCCATTTTAGACTGTTTCACAAACTCCGTAGGCATTCAGATCTAGGAGTAGCCTTACATGGGGCACTGAGTCAAACGCTTTTTGAACGTCTAGATATATGACATCGGGTGCAGTTTTATCATCCAAAGTGCCTTAAAATCCTCCATAAACTTCTAGTGACTGAAACCATTCAGCCATTTTATGTATAGTTTGTTGTCTTATGGATATATTTTTTCCATACAAATTACCGGACTTTGGTATCCAGGGTCTGATTTTTCTCTTTATTTTTTCAAAGATGGCTGTTACATCAGCTGTCTTCCAGTCACTTTGAAGAAATGAACCATATTATGTGTTGAATGATCAGCTTACCAGAGAAATGACACAACTTTTGAAAGACTGGTTAATGAGGGAAAGGAGAGTCGGTTCATTCAAAGTCAGGTTATCTCCTCTACTAAACTGATAGGCCTGGCTGGTGTATAGTACGGGTTTGGGTTTGGCTCATGAAGCTGCGGGTTTTAGTTCTCCAAACTGTGAATACCAAACTATGTTCAGGGTTGATAAAGATGAAGTACCCAAAACAATACCGAGACATGTCCATTAAAAAGAGATACGAAGAGTAGTGAGGAATGTACATGTACAACCTTGCATGTACAGAAAAGGACGTAGGACTATGAAACAGCCCTGCCTTTTCTCTTAAGAAACTCTTTCAAAAAAGGAACATAGTCAAACAAAGAGTTGCTGGAACTGAAAATTGCTTACAGTGCAACAGTAACAGTATTCATACGAATTAAAGACTCCTGATATGATGATTGATAACACTGGGAAAGCATAAAATTATATATCCTGGTGGGGACACACATGAAAAATGGATAGGCATCATAATGGGCAAGGCAAGGCAAGTCAAGGCAAAATATTTTAATGTCATTAGATACATGCTTTCTGACATGGGGTAAGTTTATCTTGAATAATACTGGTAACAAAAGAAGAGCAAGTAGAGCCAGGGAGAAAATATTAGTTTTGCAGAGTGTATGGGGACGGAAAGGGTAGGAGATATACCTGCAGCAACAAAAAAGATTCGTATGGAGGGCCATGATCGCGAATGCCATGCGGCATGGCACATGATGATGATGGTGGTGATAATGATAATGATGATGATAACGACGACAATGATGATGTGAAATTAACCTGATTACAAAATTAGAAAGAATGCAATATTTGGCTCGTAAGATCAACTTGAAGAAAGCCTACTTTTACGGGGAATTTTCTCGTCCTCTCCGTAGCACACTAAATGGTCAGAAAAGAAAAGAAATCGACGAGCAGGCATTTCATGGACTGCTACATTCATGATCTGAACCTGGTAAAAGTACAAATTGTCTCGTAACCTTGAGGATGTAGAGAAACGAGATGGGAGAGAACCCTGCTTATTTGTTGGCTAGCATCATGCAGGCGAATATCATCTCTTAATTCTTTGTGCTTTATCTTTCCCAGTCTATTCACAGCTTGGTAGGCTGGAGGATTTTCACACAAATAATTCCCTTGAGCTAGACTCGAACTCATGCAGTCAGATTGGAATATATAAAACTGTACTTGTATGCCATTCTGAGCCTGAACAATGTTGAAACAGGAACTATGCATAAACCTGAAACTTTCATGGTCTAAGTTTAGGGAACTAATAAAATTATCCTTTAGGCTTATATTGATTTCATGCCAGAAAGTGATGGCCAGAAACGTTAAGCTGTGACTAGATGAACATACATACAACTTTTTGATACTCAGTTATGATGTTTTGTTAGAAGAACAATATGAACGTTACAATAATTTTTACTCGAAACCCTATATGCGTGCGCATGTATACACACAGAAAACAAAAACAAAAAGACCTACAAAATCTTGTGAATATGATAGAAATAGAAAGCAAAAATAAAGGGCTGGAGCTAAGTGACAAGAATACTAAAGTCATGGTAATCAGTAAAAAACAAGAAATCCCCTCATGCAAAATAACAGCAAATGGCACACCACTGAGACAGGTTGATAAGTTTAAATATCTGGGAACGGTCATCTCACCAGACGGCAGATGTACACCAGAAATAGCCAGTAGAATCGACCAAGTCAAAACAGCACACAAGAAGATGAAAAGCGTTCTTACCAGCAAGTGCCTATCAATCAACATCAGGAACAGAGTTGTTCAGTGTTATATAGAATCGATACTGTTGTACGGTGGTGAGGCATCGACAGTCAACACGCAAAATCAGAACAAGGCAACCAACATATGGTTTCTAAGAAGAATGTTGAGAGTTCCATAGAAGCAAAGAAAACGAACGAGACAGTCTTGAAGGAGGTAGACACAAGAAGTACATTAAAAAAAAAAATTAGGAAAAGACAAACGACATTTATAGGACATCTTATGAAAAAGACATTTTATGAGGCAAGGCAAGAGAAATTAGAGCACCTGGTTATGGCAGGAAAGCTGGAGGGAAAGAGAGCGCTGGGTAGACCCAGGGAGAAAATATTGGGCGATTTGCAGAATGGCTGAGGACAGAGAGGGTGGGAGATGTACATGCAGCAACAAAAGCAAATATTCGTATGGAGGGTCATGATCGGCAATGCCATGAGGCAGGGCACATGGTGATGATGATGATATATACGCACATACCGCGCGCGTGTGCATGCTTATTAGCATTACTGATTGATTACAAAATTGTCTTAAGTCTTGTATCAAAATAGGGCTTGCATAATCGACTAGTCCGTGTTGATATATTTGTCAATGTCTATTCTACAGACGAAACAGCAAAGAGACTTGGACGAGCTGGCCACTCATCAGACAGATCAAACAGTCAGGCAGGTTGATATCCTGGATGACAGCCTGCGTAAGACACACAATACTGACGTCTGATGAACCATCCTGTCGTTGGGCTCCAGGACTTACAACTTGATGAAAAAGATTGGTCAGACTTCAGTTGGACGATTCAACCGTCTCCTTTCATCTTGCTGTTTCAAGGTGAGCTCAGAGAAAACATGTACGTTGGTGAGAAAAAAAGTTTTGAATGACTTATTACATTGATAATTAACGTCTTTCCTGAGAGGGAAATTATGTTGTAAAGCTTACAATTAGCTAAACAGGTTTAGCACTTGAGACAAGAAAACATAGTTCCCTGCTGTGGATGGGGTGGGTAGGAGGTACGGTATGCAAGTACTTTTTCTTATTCTGATATATCTGCATTCACACGAACACGCACGCACACCACATTATGCACACGGACACACACACTCGCAAAGGAGCAAAATATACTCAAGGGGAAAGGAATAGAAACTAAAAAAAAGCTCGAAAATTCCAAGAGTAGATAATTATTTTTCTTGACTTACCATGGAAGGATTTCTGCTTCACAACTCTAACCCAAATTCAAACTCCAATCAAATCGTAATCAAAAACAGTAACGTACGTTTTTTTTCTAAGATGGTGGGGGAGGGGGGAGGCAGGGGAGATTCATCGAGGTATTATTTCTCATTTTCCTAAAATCATTTCCTCAACCTCACTTCGTTCTTTCAGATATGGTTTGCAGGTGAAGTTGGAGAATTGCTTGAAATCAATGTGAAGAATATAAAACCAACTGGGGGTGGATGGGGAGTGGGTATTTACACTTAATTAACACCAGTCATAATTTGTTTAGAGTGGAGCATGTGTGGTTGGGTTGGTTGGTTGATTGATTTGTTAATTGTTGTTGATTGACTCATTCGATTTTCGGATTTACTTTTGCATGTACAGAACAAGCCAACTCCATCTTCCCAGGGGCCATCCCCAGCTGAACAAGTTTTCAAGCAGCTGTGACAGTCTACAGGATGCAGCTTTTGAAACAATTCAAGTTCAACGAAGAAGACTTGTCATTTCGTCCTTGAATAGATTGGACACTGACAAGGAGAAAAAAAACAACTAGTTTGTAAATATTAGAATATCAATTGTACGCCTAAGTTGCCACTAAGTTTGACGCTAATGGGTATTGTGCCCGCTTGTATGAATGCCTGAATTGCGTTTGAAAAGTTTGGACTTATAATAAATGTATCTAGAAATGTATCTAGGTGTGCAGCAGGTAACACCGAACCTGGTGACGCCAACAGGTGAGCTAGGTGATCAAGCAAACAGACGTATAAATATGTGCATTACAGCTAGCAAGGGTTTATCACGTGTTTATGAGCAAATCTTGACAAGATATGGATCACTGTCCCGTTCTTGACACAGTTATAAACCATAGGCAAGTTCCCATTTTTACATATATTTTGTGTTCGCGTATTACTCATTTATTTGTGTTTGGAGTGGGGTGTGTGGCCCTGTGATTTAATTACCTGTCTAGGACGTGAGAAACCCAGATTCAAATCCCGCAATGGACAGGAATTTTTCTTCCCTCTACTAGATCTTCAGTGGTGGTCTTCAAGCTAAGACATTCATCACTTTCCCATTCATCAGATCTGTGACCTGCTGTTTTCAATGCATTGATAAACAGCTAAGAAATCCTTGGGAGTGCTTTGTCTCATACATATATAATCTTTTGGTAAATTCAGAACATGCCGTCAGTTGAAATGTGTTTTGGGGAACGATTGAATATAGCCAGTGCTGACCAACATGACTGCATGTATTTACAAATTTGGTTTACTTTTACTTTTTTGGAACTACTTTGACACAATTTGGGGAAAGTCCTTTTTTGTATTCCTTTAAGTCTGTATCTGGACCATGAAAGTGAACAAGGTGCTACACGTAGCTGCAAGCATATGAGGTCCATTGAAATAAGTAAATATAACAAATAAGGGTTAACGTGGATTGATTAATTGCTGAATGGCAGGACTGCATAATTAATTTCATAACTGACTGATTAAATTCATCCACTGATTCATTTAAGTATATGGCATAGTGATGTTTTGTCTTACTGTTTCAGGTAATGGACGTGGCGTGTTCTCCCTTCCCTCTGCCCTCACTCCCTCCCCTCATCCCTTCCTCTCATCCCTTCCCCCCTCCCTCCCACCTTTCTTTCCATAGGTCCTTTCTGGGAAGTTTGATTATGATTGGATCTTGTGCATCCCCGTCTTTGTGGGAAGGGTAACCACAATGATATCGGCTTCTGTTGGCTTGTGAATTGATCAATTCACCAAGTTCTTCAGAATGTTTGGTAGAGTTGTGTGGTAACCACAACGATATCGGCTTCTGTTGGCTTGTGAATTAATAATTCACCAAGTTATCCAGAATGTTTGATAGAGTTGTGTGTGAACCCAGGCACATTTCCAATGGTAATCGATCTGCTTCCCTCTGTCTGGGATCTTTCTTTCTTTAGTAGGGGTGCATCAACTGCAGGAGAAGGAAGCCAGCCAACCAGGAGGAACCAACCAGAAGCCAGCCAGCCAGGAAGATCCAGCCAGTCAGGAGAGCCAGCCAAGCAGGAGAAGCCAGCTAGGAGGAGTCGTTGAACCAGCCAACGGGAGCCAGGAGCTCCGAGGATTCCCACTTCTGCGGTGGCTGTCTGTTTGGTGAAGGGCAGAGCAAGTGGAGATCCTGGTGTGGAATGTTACGGGGAAGTGGGATGGGACTCTTCAGAATACTCTGGTCAAGTCTGTGGCTATGGGATAGGCGACGTGGACGCATGTCAACTATTTCGGCTGCAGATTTGGCTAGAGTGTTCTGTTGACAACCTGAAAGCTATCTCTGGCGTTCCCCAGACCGGTCCCAGGTGATCCTCTCTGTCTGGATCCTTCAGGCAGCCTCGTAGAGGCAGGGGCCTCACCAGCCAGGAGGAACCAGCCAAGAGGGCCAGCCAGGAGAAACCAGCCAAGAGGAGCCAGCCAGGAGGAACCCACCAGGAGGAACCAGCCAGGAGGAGCCAGCCAACCAGCCAGTCAGGAGGAACCCACCAGGAGGAACCAGCCAGGAGGAGCCAGCCAGGAGGAGCCAGCCAACCAGCCAGTCAGGAGGAACCCACCAGGAGGAACCAGCCAGGAGGAACCAGCCAGGAGGCACCAGCCAGGAGGAATCCACCAGGAGGAGCCAGCCAGGAGGAGCCAGCCAACCAGCCAGTCAGGAGGAACCCACCAGGAGGAACCAGCCAGGAGGAGCCAGTCAGAAGGAGCCAGCCAGGAGGAGCCAGCCAGGAGGAGCCAGCCAGCCAGCCAGGAGGAACCCACCAGGAGGCACCAGCCAGGAGGAACCAGCCAGGAGGATCGAGCAGTCAGGAAGATGTCAGGGAATTCCTTTCTATCAGTCTCTTTGTCCACCATCCCTGTCCCTTTCTTGTCCTTGCCGTCCCAGCCGGCCTGCGTCCAGTGTCAACTGTGGTGTGAGGCGTCAGCGCTAGGACTTCACACCACTCACCATTGCCTTCAAGAGAGGTATGTGTATTAGTGTACACTATTGGCTAGGTGTGGATGTCAGTGAAAACAATGTGACCCACAATTAGCATTATAACAACCCAAGAGAGCCATTTTATAGATCACAGTATTCATCCCAAAGCTAAAAAGATCATTTGTATATGTATGATTTGCTTGTGGTATTTTATCCCTATCTTTTCTAGAGCTCAAGTGGGAGATATTGATCTTGTGATTTTCTAATGACATGTCAGTGTGAAACAGGGCAGAAATAATTACACAAATGACAACATTGTTCTTTTCCATGAAACCAGTTCCCTGTACCTTTATCTTTCAACTGACCAAAAATGAGGCAGGGGACGAAGATGTTCTCACCTTTTGACACAAAGCATTTGTTTTCGTAATTGTGAGTTTGGAATGAAAGTCAGGGGCTGGATTTCAACGTTCCCGCATAGTAACTGCCTGTTAAGCCAGTTTGGATCTATTGGTAATTGGCAAAGTAAACTTTTTTCTTTTTAAAATATTTTTTATTCATTTTTGTTTCACAACAAACGGACATCTAACACTGAATGTGGCAACGAAAAATCACGCACGCACGCGCACACACACACACACACACACACACACACACACACACACACACACACACACACACACACACACACACACACACACACACACACACACAAAGTACGCATGTGAAAAGAATGTTGACATAAGAAATCCATATAGCATGTAAAATGTACAAAATGATATTTTAAACAATGGAAATTTAAAAACGAACATAAGATTTAAGCACATGTCAACATTTCCCCTATGAACCAGTTTCACAAACCACATCCCTTTGCTTAACAATAGTCAAGCATCAATGAACAATGTGATAACAGAAATAATATCAATTTATACTAATAATACAAGTATTGTTCACACAGAAACAACCATAACTTACAGTACATACAAGAAATATTCTAATCAATGATGGTTTTATTATGTACATCAAAATTAAAGAACATGTCATGATGGGAGGAAATTGGCATATAGTTGTACCACTGAGCATTGAAAATGGACAAGCGAACGTTTATTTTGGCATTATATTGTTTAATGTTCAATCTCTCACTTAGCAGTCTTTCAAAAGTATGTATATTCAGAACACATTAGTCTATTTTGCATTTATATGAAAATGATTTTACGAGCATTATCATAACATCAAATACTCTGTTTTTACATTTTGATCAACACTGAAAACACTAGGTTTCATGTGATGTTGATGTTGAAGGTATTTTCGCATTTTGCGTTGATTAGTTTTTGTTAAGTTTCATAAGTTACTGACACAGTTCCACAGAAAATGTTCAATAGAGTTTTTGCATTATTACACCATGCACAATTTGTCGTAGTTGCTGTACCCATTGTGTTTGACATCATATTGGTGGCAGTAATCCACTGAACTATTCTTAGTTGCAACCATTTCAAGTTAACATCATTTAATTCGTGAATTTTTAGAAAAAAAAAAACATTTCCCACGAGATGTTACTGTTTAGTTTCTCTGACCACCTTGAAAGCAATTTGGATTGCTATCATCCATTTTGTTTTTTTTTCATGGTAAAGTTTTGCTCCTTTTTGTACACTCATTATTAACTTTATTGCACTTGGCACATTCAAAATACTATTAGTGTTGTTGTTTATTTGGATTCTGGTTGTTCTTAAATATTGTTTGATTGCAGATATCCATCCATTCTAAGTGAAAAAATTAATATGGCTATCAGTTTTTGTTTTAATTCTTAATAGGTAAAAAAAACAGCCATTTCCTTTAAGAGAATATTTGATGCAGTGTATTCCTTTCTCTATCAATTTGGTATCCTTGATTGTTCTGATATCCACCTTTATTTTTTCGTTATTTAAACAGGTTCAGCTAACAGTTCACACAGGTGTTATATGATCACAGAATGTCATGAACGAATTAAATGTATCAGCCCAGAACATACTGTTCTTCGTGAAATATGAAATAACTGCTGGTCTGTAGTAATCAATGCTGTGAAGAAACAGATTCATTTTAGCTGCAAAACTTTTACATTTATGGTTTAAAGTTTTAAATTTTCTTATCCATGGAATTTTGAGAGCATATATATATATGTTTGTGTTAAATCCGGTATACTATATCCTCCTTGCTTTATGCTTTTAGTGGCAGTCTTTCTGCTGATTTTATTCCATACAAACTGAAAACATAGCTTATGTAGCTGTTGTATAAAATAATCTGGTGAATCTAGCAATATTGTCCACAAGTGTATAAGTTTAGATAACACAAGAGACTTTAGAACTGCGACTTTCCCAATTGGGGGAATGGTTTTTGTGGCCCAAGTTTTAATAACATTTTTACTTCTGAAAAATTGTCGTTATAACTGATTATTTGGCAGTTTCTTAGATTTTTAGTGAACCATATGCTTAATATTTTGAACGCAGGAGGGTTCCACATCATTATAAAATGGGAACAGTACTCGTATATTCTGATTTTCTCTCACTCTGAAGCCGTATTACTTGCGTTATTTCGCTGTTCATAAACAGGCCGGCCTGAAACTGTGCCGTACATATCAAGTATTGGAATAGATCTTTCAAAAGAGGTTTTATCTCCTACATTTATTAATTGGGTGTCATCAACAAACTAGGAAATTTTGTGTTGTACACCAGGAACCTGTATTCGTTTTATTGAGTCATCCTCCCTTATCATTATGGCTAGAATCTCTGCTGCACAAATAATAAAAACGTAGGGTGAGATTGGATCTCAATGCATACATCCTCTTTCTACACTAGACCATTCTGTAGTTTGACCATTTATAAGAGCAGTTGATTATATGTTTTGATAGAAAGTATCAATCCAATGACACACGCCACTTCCAAAGCAATAGTCATAAATCCCAAATGAGTGAATCAAAAGTGTTTTTCGAAATCAATACAGAGTAACAAACCTGGTGTGTTATTTACATTCAAATAATGTATCAAATCATACGTTAATCTTATATCATCTCCCATACATCTGTGGCAAAGTAAAACTTCTTGTGAGCACTTTCCCACCGCTGAACACTTGCTGGATACTCCAAGAATCAGCCATGTATCTGTAGGTTTTGCCACTTTACCACTTGCCAGACTTGAACTACTTTTTAAAAAATGCAATGACAAATGGCTACGAAATCCTAGGGAACGCTTTGTCTCATACATATCAGATATACCAGTAAATTCTGGACCTGATTTCAGTTAAACGATATTTTTGAGAATGATTAAATGTAACAATGATTGACTGAGATTGCTGCATTTATTTATCAGTTGGTTATTGTTTTGAACTATTGTGACAGAGCTTTGGAAAAGGGATCTTTTCTTCCTTCAAGTTTGTATCTAAGCCATGCTTCTAGTTTCATGTTCATCAAGTTAATGTGAACAAGGTGCTACATGTAAGTTCATGCAAATGAGGTTCCTTGAAATATGTAAACATAAACAATTCACTTAACGTGGATTACTGACTGACAGATTGATGTATGGGAGGAGGACTACACAATTAATTTCATAACTGACTGATTTAATTGATCGATTTCTTTCAGTATATGGCATAATGATGTTTTGTCTTACTCTTTCAGGTAATGGACGTGGCGTGTTCTCCCTTCCCTCTGCCCTCACTCCCTCCCCTCCTCACCCCTTCCCTCTCCCTCCTTTCTTTCTTTCGTAGGTCCTTTCTGGGAAGTTTGATTATGGTTGGATCTTGTGCATCCCCGTCTTTGTGGGAAGGGTAACCACAATGATATCGGCTTCTGTTGGCTTGTGAATTGACAATTCACCAAGTTCTTCAGAATGTTTGGTAGAATTGTGTGGCAAACACAACGATATCAGGTTCTGTTGGCTAGTGAATTGATCAATTCACCAAGTTCTTCAGGATGTTTGATAGAGTTGTGTGTGAACCCAGGCACATTTTCAATGGTAATCGATCTGCTTCCCTCTGTCTGGGGTCTTTCTTTCTATAGTAAGGCCAGGACGCATCAACTGCAGGAGAAGGAAGCCAGCCAACCTGGAGGAGCCAACCAGAAGCCAGCCAGTCAGCGACCAGGAGGAGTCAGTGAACCAGCCAATGGGAGCCAGGAGCTCCGAGGATTCCCACTTCTGCGGTGGCTGTCTGTTTGGTGAAGGGCAGAGCAAGTGGAGATCCTGGTGGGAATATTACGGGGAAGTGGGATGGGACTCTTCAGAACACTCTGGACAAGTCTGTGGCTATGGGATAGGCGATGTGGACGCATGTCAACTATTTCGGCTGCAGATTTGGCTAGAGTGTTCTGTTGACAACCTGAAAGCTATCTCTGGCGTTCCCCAGAGCGCTCCTAGGTGATCCTCTCTGTCTGGATCCTTCAGGCAACCTCGTAGAGGCAGGGGCCTCAGCCAGCCAGGGGGAACCAGCCAGGAGGAACGAGCCAACCAGCCAGCCAGGAGGAGCCAGCTGACCAGCCAGCCAAGAGGAGCCAGCCAGGAGGAACCAGCCGTGAGGAACCAGCCAACCAGCCAGCCAGGAGGAACCAGCCAGGAGGAACCAGCCAGGAGGATTGAGCAGTCAGGAAGATGTAGGGGAATTCCTTTCTTTAAGTCTCTTTGTCCACCATTCCTGTCCCTTTCTTGCCCTTACCGTCCCAGCCGGCCTGCGTCCAGTGTCAACTGTGGTGTGAGGCGTCAGTGCTAGGACTTCACACCACTCGCCATTGCCTTCTGGAAAGGTATGTTTATTAGTTTACAGTTGAAATGTGTAAATCTTCACTACTCAGACTGAGAATTGGTATGGTCCACATTTAAGATTGTAGCAACCCAAGCTGTGCCATTTTATAGATCACGGTATTCATGCCAAGGCTAAAATGATCCCTTCCGTATGTGTGCGGTTCCAGTGAGGTTTTGTCTATCCCTTTTCTATAGCTCAGGTGGGAGTTATTCACCTTATGGTTTTGTAATGACCTGTCACAGTGAAAAAGGGAAAAAACATTTTTTGAAATTGTCTCTTTCAACGAGACCAGCTGTCTCTACCCTTGTCATTCAGCCGTACAAAGTGAGGTGGGGGATGAAGATGCACTCACCTTTTGAAACGAGCATTTATTTTCTTTAATTTCCAGTTTGAAAATCAGTCGCCGGTTTTTCAATCTTCCAGCATTATAACTGCCTGTTACTTCAAGCATACGACCCAGTTTGTGTCTATTCGTAATTGGCAAAGTCATCTTTGTGAAAACGTGACTACCCCTGAACATTTGCTAAGCAACCCAAAACAAGTGACTTCCGGCGTTCAACAAACAGGAACCAGAAAAAAAAAAGACGAAAAAAAAATAAAACGTATTTGATATTGACAAGACAGGCGCAAATTTTCAGCCAACTGGCCATTGTCAAGCGTTAGCGTAAGCGTAAGCTTTTCTCACACTGGCCGGAGCAGCAGAGAAGTTTCAGTCTTTTTTTTCCTAATTTTTGTATCTGGTATTTGTTGTGATCTTACGCTTGACAAAGGCCAGCTGGCCGAAAATTTACGCCTGTCTTGTCTGGTCGTATTAAATATTCGCTAAGCATGCCAAGAAAAGACCAAGCCATTGCCACCTTCCCACTGGCCATCTATGTTTAAAAATGCATTGACAAACAGCTGAGAAATCTTTCCTATACATTTGTCTAATTCATATAGACACTGAGAACCTGTTGTTAGTAAGAATGTTTTGTGAGGTAGACTCAAATTACTCAGGGCAATCAAGATTACAGTACATATAGATCAGTGAGGTCCAAGAATATTGTGCTCATATGTCAAAGTGATCCATATCTTGTTGATATTTGCTCATAAACACCTGACCAACTTCTTGCGTTTTGATTTGAAGCGGGATTGCTTACATGGTTTTGAAGTGGATTTACCATTTGTGTTGTGTGTGTGTGTGTGTGTGTGTGTGTGTGTGTGTGTGTGTGTGTGTGGTGTGTGTGTGTGTGTGTGTGTGTGTGTGTTTTCAAAGATTACATAACCATAGCCATGTATAAGAAATTGTTTCTTTTACAAACACAGAGTAACCCTCTTCCTTTACATTAATATCAGTCTGTAGACTGATACAAATACTAGTATAGATACAAAACCTATGGGCTGGGTAGGACCCTAGGGCCTGGCCAGCTCATGGGTTTTGTGCAGGCCTAAGGTGTGTGCCATGATCATTTTGGATCTTCTTCATCACATAGCACCATTGACGTCAGTGCAAATGGAACTCATTCCAAGCGTGGAGACGTAATCTTGAGAAACTGAAAATGAATTATTGTAGTATTTTATATATCCCAATGCATATGTGTTAAGCGTTAGTAAAATGGACTTTTAAATAAATAAAAGCCGTGAGACTGATTCACAGTTTTGGTAATCATTATCAAATGACTGTGTGTTCGATGCATTATGAAGATCAGCTACGTGTTCGACGATGTATTATGACGATCAGCGTGAAATGATTTATGTTTTAAACGTTACTTGAATTCCCTGTGTTTGTTTTTAAATCTACTTATATTAGAGCGGTCTTGCTTTTCGTGGATGTAGTTTGGATGTGGAAAGGATGCAAATGTTCCCTAACGCTTATTCATAATATAAAAAAAAGTAACAGTGAACTCAGTTTGTCGTAATCTTCTGCTCTCTGTCTGCCTCTCTGTCTGTCCGTCTGTCTGTCTCTGTCTGTCTCTCTCTCTCACACAAACACACATTCTCTCTCCCTCTCTTTCTCTCTCTCTCTCTCTCTCTCTCTCTCTCTCTCTCTCCCTCTCCCTCTCTTCGTCTGTTTAGCTCTTTCTCTCTCTCTCTTTCTCTCCCTGTTTGTCTCTCTCTTTGTCTGTCCTCTGTCTCTGTGTCCATCTCTGTCTCAGTTTTGTAGTCTTTCAGTAATTTTTTTTTTCATTTTCGCTCATATCTATGTTATTTGATTTTGATGCTCTTGATAGTACTTTGCATGGTTTTGAAATGATCTTACTGATGTTTGTGTCGGGTGTACAACTTTCTTCATGATCCCTAACCCCCCTCCCCCTTTTCAGTTTTGGTTTTTGTTTTTGCTACTGCTGTTTACTGTTTACTTTTGGGTGAGAGTTGTATTTACAAAAGCATTCGTTTGATTATTCCACTGCCATCATGAATTTAAAAAACAAATGTAATACTTGGATTCTTTTTTCAATGCGCGCATGCATGTATGTGCTTGTGTGTGTGTTCGTGTTTGTTTCTTTGTGTGTGTGTGTGTGTGTGTGTGTGTGTGTGTGTGTGTGTGTGTGTGTGTGTGTGTGTGTGTGTGTGTGTGTGTGTGTGTGTTGACATTTTAGAACTACTTTGATGTTAATCTGAAAAGAAAATTGCTGCTGCTGTTGTTAATAATGTGTGTATATGTACGTGGGCGTGTGTGTGTCTGTACGTGTATGACAAATCTGATGTTGCATGATAAGCATAGTGGAAGATACTGATATTGCTCCTCCCTCTCCCAAACCCTCCCTAGTGTATGGGTCGGTGACTTACACAATAAACCATGTGTCAGTGACTGTCGATCTTGGTGTCTCTCTGTACGCGTGTGTTCTGTGAGACTGTCATTCAAACTTGCATGTATCTTGTGATTGGATCTATGTGTTAAGCATACAGATAAGAAAATGATTCAACTCGCTGTCTTTGTCTCTGTCTGTCAGTCTGTCTGTCTGTCTGTCTGTCTGTCTCTCTCTCTTTCTCTCTCGCTCTCTCTCCTTCTATTCTGTCTGTCTGTCTGTCTGTCTCATTCTCTCTCTTTCTCTCCTCTCTTTCTCTCTCTCTCTTTCTCTCTCTCTCTCGAGCGCGTGCGCGCTCCTTCGCTAGCACTCTGTCTTGTACATCTGTCTGTCTCTCTTCCTGTCTCTCTCTAGCACTCTGTCTTGTACATCTGTCTGTCTCTCTTCCTGTCTCTCTCTCTCCCTCTCCCTCTCCCTCCCTTTACCTGTATATATTTTTCAATTAGATAGTCAGAAACCTGTGGCAGCCTATTTGATTTTTGATAGTTTGTGCAGGTGGACGAACTGGCGAACTTATCACATACACACGCAAGCACACGCACGCACACTTCCCTCAGATGCATACACGCACACTTCCCTCAGATGCATACACACACATATGTATATATGTACATATAATTATAGTACACACATGTATAGATATCTGTATATATATATATATACATATATGTACATATATATATATATATATATATGTGTGTGTGTGTGTGTGCACAGTTATGCGCACACACACACCTCGTACACACGCAAGCACACACACACACAGATGCCTATATATACACACATACACACACACGAACACACACATACACATACTCACGCACACGCACACGCACACGCACGCACACACACTACACACACACACACACACACACACACACAATATATATATATATACATATATGTGTGTGTGTGTGTGTGCGTGCGCGCGTGTGTATGTGTGTGTGTGCATGTGCGTGCGTGTGTGTATGTGGTGTGTGTGTGTGTATGTGAGTGTGTATCATACTAATAACAAACTACATGTAACGTTCATAAAACATCAAGCTTATCCCATGACTTTGAGTTGTTAAAGAAGTGAAATGGAAACCCTGACTTCCATTTTTCTCAGGGTTAACCTTATGAAACTCTTCCCCAGTCCTTTGCTCTCCCTTGTTGTTGTTGGTGTTGTTGTTATTCTTCTTCATCTTTTTCTTCTACTTCTTCTTCTTCTTTTTCTTCTTCTTCTTCTTCTTCTTGCTGCTGCTGTTGTTATTGTTGTGGTTGCTGTTGATGTTATTGTTGCTGTTGTTGTTGTTATTGTTGCTGTTGCTGTTGTTGTTGATCTTCTCCATTCCTTTGCTAACCCTCGGTGTTGTTGTTGTCGATGTCGTCGTCGTTGTTTTTGTCGTTGTTTTCGTTGTTGTTGTTGTCGTTTTGTTGTTGTTGCTGTCATTGTTGATGTTGCTGCTGCTTCTCTTGTTGTTGACCCTTCCCCATTCCTCTGCAAGCCCTCGTTGTCGTTGTTGCTGTTGTTGTTGTCGTCGTCATCGTTGTTGTTTTTTTCTACTCACCCACCTCTGAACAACCGCTTTGCATGTCAGCCACTATTTCCATTTCCAGACATCACCTCGGCGGGTTATGGTATGTCCGGAGGCTCCCCCTGACAACAAGACCTACAAGTCCTGCCATTAACTGGACACCAACAAACAGGCCAGAGACAGAGAGAGAGGACAGCTCAGGACAGGATAAGTTAGGGACAGACAGTGGAAAGGGACCTCAGACTGGGTGGTCAACAGAAGATGGAAGGACATGACATGAGCCGACTGGTTGAAGCTCGTGCGCGGTGTAACGCCTTGATTGCTTTCTGTGTCATGCGATGGACAATTATGTAACATCTGTCTTCCCTTAACAGGGTCAGGTACCCATTTACAGCTGCTCTGACTACAGCCAGAACCGATACAATGCAGCCTGATGTGATGGTGGGAGCTGCATCAGCATCGCTAAAACGCATCTCTGACATATATCTGATCTAAATCATTCTTCCGTTAAAAAAGAGCAGCAGCAGCAACAACAACAACAACAAAAAATCAAACAAATCTAAAGCAAAGAAAATCATAATGATAAAAAACAAGCAAGAAAACAAACGAACAAACAAGCAAAAAACAAACAAACAAACAAACAAATCCAACAAGAACAATGAGCAAACAAACATAAAGCAAAGAAAAAAACCATACTAATAAAAACAAGCAAGCAAACAAACGAGAAAACAAGCTAAAAACAAACAAACAAATGATCTATGGAAAGTAACGAGCAAACAAACAAACAAAAGCAAAAAAAAGACATCCATGATAATAAAACAAGCAAGCAAACAAAACAAAGAAGCTAAAAACAAACAAACAAACAAATTCAACGAAAGCAACGAACTAACAAACAAACAAAAGCAGAAATAAAACCATAATAATAAAAACAAGCGAAACAAACAAGCAAAAAACAAACAACCATACAAAAAACAAACAAAAAAAGCAACGAGGCGCTTTCCCTACCCAGCGAAAAACATCAGCCATAAATATGTCTCCTTTTGATAAAAACCACGTCAAATTACGATCTTTCTTGCAATCACCTATCACCTTTAACGCAGGCACAGATGGTGAAGAGTGGAGATCGAGGGGAGAGAGAGAGAGAGAGAGAGACAGACAGACAGACAGACAGACAGGATAGACAGACAGACAGACAGACAGATAGACAGACAGACAGAGAGACACAGAGAGACAGAGACAGATACACAGAAAGACACAGGCACAGACACAGAAACACATGAGACAGTGTGAGAGAGAGAGAGAATGAGAGAGAGAAAGAGAGAGAGACAGAAGACAGAGACAACGAAAGAGCCTAAAAAAGGCTGTTATGCGTGGGGCTCAGATTCAAACTCAGATTCTTTATATTGTCATAAAACCATCAATGGAAATATGGAATGTAGGTGTGAATGTGTGTGTATGTAGGTGCGTGCGTGTGATGCACGTGTGTGTGTGTGTGTGTGTGTGTGTGTGTGTGTGTGTGTGTGTGTGTGTGTGTGTGTGTGTGTGTGTGCGCGATGAGCATGTGTGTGTGAGTGTGTGTGAGTGTGTCTGTGTGTCCGTGTCTCTGCGTCACTGTGCTTGTGTATGTCTCATTATGTTATCAGTGTGTATCGTTATGATTTTAAATTATGTCTTTGTTTCTTTCTATGTTAATTTGTTTTTCTTAAACATTTATTTGTGTAGATGGGAACATACGTTTAATTTTACTACACTGAAACACACATGCACATACACTCATGAACACACACACACACACACACACACACACACACACACACACACACACACACACACACACACACACACACACACACACACACACACACACACACACACACACACACACACACACACACACTGGAGATTTCTGGCGAGTAAATGAGTCTGAAACCATGAACCTACGAGCCGCATACGTACAGAGAGACAGAGACAGAGAGACAGAGACAGAGAGAGACAGAGGAGAGAAAGAGAGAGGGGAGACAGAGACAGAGACAGACAGAGAGAGAGAGAGAAAGACAGAGAGAGACAGACATACAGACAGATAAACACAGACAGAGATATATGGATAGAGACAGACAGACGGACAAACAGTACACACACAAGATACAGAGAGAGAGACTGAGAGCTAGAGATAGATAGAGGGAGAGAGAGACAGAAACACAGCAGGAGGGGAGGAGAGAGAGAGAGAGAGAAATGAGGAAATAAACAGAAGATAGAGAGTAAGAAGCAACCAAACAAAAAATGGAAACAACTATTGAGAGAGCTCACCAAATTAGATTTTTATTGAGAGAGAAAGAGAGAGTGAGAGAAAGAAATATATATAATATATATATATATATATATAATATATATATTATACAGACAGACAGACAGGCAGGCAGGCAGGCAGGCAGGCAGATAGACAGACAGAGACAGAAAAAAGAGAGCGAAAGACAGAGAGAGGCAGACAGACGGAGGGGAGAGAGAGAGACAGGCGGACAGAGAGACAGACAGAGACAGAAAAAGCGAGAGAAAGACACAGAGACAGACAGAGAGAGAGGGAGAGACACACAGAGAGAGGGAGAGAGACAGAAAGACAGACAGAATCAGAGAGACAGACAGACAGGGACAGAGAGAGATAGAGAGGGAGAGGAATCTAAGCCGTCTTGTTACCTCAATAGCTCACTCGTCCATACTCATTCTGTACTTCCATAAACTTTTTTTGTCTTTTTGCCGATTTGACCTCATTGGCATTTTTATCTTTTAGGGTAAAAAAACAACAACAACAACAAAAGACAAACTTCTGTACGTTTCTCCCAGCCTAACACTCAAGATATTACTTCCAGTTTTCTTCCAAACAGCGATAAGTGAATGATCATATCCACTTACGGCTGTGATCAGCCACGTAAGGAGAAGAGCTTTCCAGCAGTTAAGGACACATACAGTTTAAAGCAGAAGACATTATTGCATCATCTCACGCAGCACCAAACCTCCCTGTTCGCTGTATGACACTTTCAAGATGTGCTAAATACGATGAAATGACGAAAATTCTGTTGCAGTTTTGGAATAAGAAAAAATGCAGGAAGAAACAAAAACAGCTACAGAGTAGAAGCCAAAGAAAAAATAAAAGAAGAAAAATCGATATTCAAATATAATAGTTGTTCCGAAAGATAGGTTCAGAGGAAGTAGGAGAGTGAGAACACAAAGGAAGAAGAAGAAACGTTCTGCAAACAGTGTCGAAACGGATCATGCAGAGATCGAATTAATTTTTCAACACTTCCTTTGCAGGAATCTTGAGGGTGAATATGAAGAACGATGATAACAGTAGCATGGTAAGAACTCAATCACAACAACAACACAACAAAATCAACAGCAACAACAAAAACAAAAACAACAACAACAACAGCAGCAGCAACCTATTAACTAGAGAAATAGAGTTAAATAAAATAAAACGATGAAAGATTTTTAAAATGACAGAAGAAAATCCAACCATTTGAAATGCGTTGTCTATTTCAACCAATTAACTAGACAAAATACAGCTAAATAAAATAGAAGATGAAAGACTTTAAATGACAGAAGAAAATTCAACCATTTGAAATGCAGTCTATTTCAACCAATTAACTAGACAATATACAGCTAAATAAAATAGAAGATGAAAGACTTTTAATGGCAGAAGAAAATCCAACCATTTGAAATGCGTTGTCTATTTCAACCAATTAACTAGACAAAATACAGCTAAATAAATAGAAGATGAAAGACTTTAAATGACAGAAGAAAATTCAACCATTTGAAATGCAGTCTATTTCAACCAATGAACTAGACAAAACGGAGCTAAATAAAATAGAAGACGAAAGACGTTTAATGGCAGAAGAAAATCCAACCATTTGAAATGCATTGTCTGTCTGCAGGAAAAAAAAAACCAAATGTGTAAGAATTCCGTTTATCTCAGTGCTTGAAAAAAAACCTATTGTTATTGTCAACAAAACATGGAAATAATGTTGTACCTCATATCATTTTATTGTGTTTTCCTTTATTTTTTTCAGTGTATTGTTATCTTATTTCATTTTTCCTCCTGTTGTTTTCAATTTCATTTTCTTCTATCAACGAAGACCACTTGACCAAAAATTTCCGGCTGTCTTGTTTTGTTATATGAAATACGAGT
>CM060309.1:62971533-62991533 GCA_030674185.1 Monoplex corrugatus
ATAGATAGATAGACAGAGAAAGAGAGAGAGAAAGAGAGAGAGAAGAAAGACAAGGAAAGAGAGAGAGAGAGAGAAAGAAAGAAAGAAAGAAAGAAAGAGAGAGAGAGAGAATGAGACAGGCACACAAATAGCGAGAGAAAAAGAGCAAGAGAGTGAGAGAGAGAGAGTAAAACAGACAGTGTGTGTGTGTGTGTGTGTGTGTGTGAGAGAGAGAGAGAGAGAGAGGAGAGAGAGAGAGAGAGATGTGTTCAAGAAAGAGATAGGCAGATAGAGAAAGTGACAGAAGTTCACAAAAGTGTTCACTGTTCATGTCTGAACATAGTTGTGAGCATTGTTAACAAACGGACATTGCTGGCCTGCAGTCTTCTTAAGTCAGACATCTTCACGATTTCACTGCAGTCGGACGCTGTCTCCACTAAGTGCTGGTGAGCATGTTATCATTTTCAAACAGATCTAATGTAAAACGTTTGTTAAGAGTTCTTTTCCCTACTGTATTGAATATTATAGCAGCTTCTTTAGGTTAGTATGTTTTTTTCTGTTGTGGCCATTGAAAGAGTTTCAAATAATACCTCCAATCTTATGCCCTTTGCTGAATTTTGTTCTTGATTTTTGTTACATTTTAAGACTTTTCTTCCCCTCTTAAAGCTCCTGACCACGTTTCAAAAATGCTTTCCAGTTCTTCCCAATTCCTTCCCTGCCTTCTCTAAAATTTCGCTTTCGAAGTAGATTCGTTTTGTAGCCTTCAAAATATGAGTACTTTTACGAGATCAGGACTAGTTTTGTGAGTTATCATTGAAAGATAGCAATTCTTACATTGGCGTTACCATTACTGATAGAGTCTGACTCATGACATTTCAGATTTTCACCCCTTGAAATTAATTTCCAAATGCCAAGGCATCAGAATGTCTTTATTTGATGAAGGTGACAGCTTTGATTCGCTCTTTGAACAGTCGTGTTAACAACTCGCTTTGAGTTGACAGGTTATGAAAATGTTGGATTTGATTTTCGAGTGCCAAGGCATCAGAATATTTTCGTTGGACAAAAGTCCCAGCTTTGATTTCCGCTTTGAACAGCCATGTTAACATTTATTTCTCTCTGTACAGATCTTAAAGAACTGGGCATCTGATGTCACTTCCCTCTCCATGGACATTCAGCCATGATCATGGTGCTCTTCTGACATGATGCCCAGTCTTCGCCTGCTTTCTGATCACTGGCTTCCTCTAATGGGTCACATCTGATGTTGTCCTGCTTCTGGTCACCACTCAGCGCCTCTATAAGGACATGGTATGTACAAGTGCTATATTTACTGTATTTTATTTTGTTCCTATCAATTATGCTTTTATCCATTTTAGACTGTTTCACAAACTCCGTAGGCATTCAGATCTAGGAGTAGCCTTACATGGGGCACTGAGTCAAACGCTTTTTGAACGTCTAGATATATGACATCGGGTGCAGTTTTATCATCCAAAGTGCCTTAAAATCCTCCATACACTTCTAGTGACTGAAACCATTCAGCCATTTTATGTATAGTTTGTTGTCTTATGAATATATTTTCCATACAAATTACCGGACTTTGGTATCCAGGGTCTGATTTTTCTCTTTATTTTTTCAAAGATGGCTGTTACATCAGCTGTCTTCCAGTCACTTTGAAGAAATGAACCATATTATGTGTTGAATGATCAGCTTACCAGAGAACTGACACAACTTTTGAAAGACTGGTTAATGAGGGAAAGGAGAGTCGGTTCATTCAAAGTCAGGTTGTCTCCTCTACTAAACTGATAGGCCTGGCTGGTGTATAGTACGGGTTTGGGTTTGGCTCATGAAGCTGCGGGTTTTAGTTTTCCAAACTGTGAATACCAAACTATGTACAGGGTTGATAAAGATGAAGTACCCCAAAACAATACCAAGACATGTCCATTAAAAAGAGATACGAAGAGTAGTGAGTAATGTACATGTACAACCTTGCATGTGCAGGAAAAGGACGTAGGACTATGAAACAGCCCTGCCTTTTCTCTTAAGAAACTCTTTCAAAAAAGGAACATAGTCAAACAAAGAGTTGCTGGAACTGAAAATTGCATACAGTGCAACAGTAACAGTATTCATACGAATTAAGGACTCCTGATATGATGATTGATAACACTGGGAAAGCATAAAATTATATATCGTGGTGGGGACACACATGAAAAATGGATAGGCACCATAATGGGCAAGGCAAGGCAAGTCAAGGCAAAATATTTTAATGTCATTAGATACATGCTTTCTGACATGGGGTAAGTTTATCTTGAATAATACTGGTAACAAAAGAAGAGCAAATAGAGCCAGGGAGAAAATATTAGTTTTGCAGAGTGTATGGGGACGGAAAGGGTAGGAGATATGCCTGCAGCAACAAAAAAGAGATTCGTATGGAGGGCCATGATCGCGAATGCCATGCAGCATGGCACATGATGATGATGGTGGTGATAATGATAATGATGATGATAACGACGACAATGATGATGTGAAATTAACCTGATTACAAAATTAGAAAGAATGCAACATTTGGCTCGTAAGATCAACTTGAAGAAAGCCTACTTTTACGGGGAATTTTCTCGTCCTCTCCGTAGGACACTAAATGGTCAGAAAAGAAAAGAAATCGACGAGCAGGCATTTCATGGATTGCTACATTCATGATCTGAACCTGGTAAAAGTACAAATTGTCTCGTAACCTTGAGGATGTAGAGAAACGAGATGGGAGAGAACCCCGCTTATTTGTTGGCTAGCATCATGCAGGCGAGTATCATCTCTTAATTCTTTGTGCTTTATCTTTCCCAGTCTATTCACAGCTTGGTAGGCAGGAGGATTTTCACACAAATAATTCCCTTGAGCTAGACTCGAACTCATGCAGTCAGATTGGAATATATAAACTGTACTTGTATGCCATTCTGAGCCTGAACAATGTTGAAACAGGAACTATGCATAAACCTGAAACTTTCACGGTCTAAGTTTAGGGAACTAATAAAATTATCCTTTAGGCTTACATTGATTTCATGCCAGAAAGTGATGGCCAGAAACGTTAAACTGTGACTAGATGAACATACATACAACTTTTTGATACTCAGTTATGATGTTTTGTTAGAAGAACAATATGAACGTTACAATAATTTTTACTCGAAATCTTGTGAATATGATAGAAATAGAAAGCAAAAATAAAGGGCTGGAGCTAAGTGACAAGAATACTAAAGTCATGGTAATCAGTAAAAAACAAGAAATCCCCTCATGCAAAATAACAGCAAATGGCACACCACTGAGACAGGTTGATAAGTTTAAATATCTGGGAACGGTCATCTCACCAGACGGCAGATGTACACCAGAAATAGCCAGTAGAATCAACCAAGCCAAAACAGCACCCAAGAAGATGAAAAGCGTTCTTACCAGCAAGTGCCTATCAATCAACATCAGGAACAGAGTTGTTCAGTGTTATATAGAATCGATACTGTTGTGCGGTGGTGAGGCATCGACAGTCAACACTCAAAATCAGAACAAGACTAAGGCAACCAACATATGGTTTCTAAGAAGAATGTTGAGAGTTCCATAGAAGCAAAGAAAACGAACGAGACAGTCTTGAAGGAGGTAGACACAAGAAGTACATTAATAAAAAAAAAAATTAGGAAAAAACAAACGACATTTATAGGACATCTTATGAATAAGACATTTTATGAGGCAAGGCAAGAGAAATTAGTAGCACCTGGTTATGGCAGGAAAGCTGGAGGGAAAGAGCGCTGGGTAGACCCAGGGAGAAAATATTGGGCGATTTGCAGAATGGCTGAGGACAGAGAGGGTGGGAGATGTACATGCAGCAACAAAAGCAAATATTCGTATGGAGGGTCATGATCGGCAACGCCATGCGGCAGGGCACATGGTGATGATGATGATATATACGCACACACCGCGCGCGTGTGCATGCTTATTAGCATTACTGATTGATTACAAAATTGTCTTAAGTCTTGTATCAAAATAGGGCTAGCATTATCGACTAGTCCGTGTTGATATATTTGTCAATGTCTATTCTACAGACGAAACAGCAAAGAGACTTGGACGAGCTGGCCACTCATCAGACAGATCAAACAGTCAGGCAGGTTGATATCCTGGATGACAGCCTGCGTAAGACACACAATACTGACGTCTGATGAACCATCCTGTCGTTGGGCTCCAGGACTTACAACTTGATGAAAAAGATTGGTCAGACTTCAGTTGGACGATTCAACCGTCTCCTTTCATCTTGCTGTTTCAAGGTGAGCTCAGAGAAAACATGTACGTTGGTGAGAAAAAAAGTTTTGAATGACTTATTACATTGATAATTAACGTCTTTCCTGAGAGGGAAATTATGTTGTAAAGCTTACAATTAGCTAAACAGGTTTAGCACTTGAGACAAGAAAACACAGTTCCCTGCTGTGGATGGGGTGGGGTAGGAGGTACGGTATGCAAGTACTTTTTCTTATTCTGATATATCTGCATTCACACGAACATGCACGCACACCACATTATGCACACGGACGCACACACTCGCAAAGGAGCAAAATATACTCAAGGGGAAAGGAATAGAACTAAAAAAAAGCTCAAAAATTCCAAGAGTAGATAATTATTTTTCTTGACTTACCATGGAAGGATTTCTGCTTCACAACTCTAACCCAAACTCAAACTCCAATCAAATCGTAATCAAAAACAGTAACGTACGTTTTTTTCTAAGATGGTGGGGGAGGGGGGAGGCAGGGGAGATTCATCGAGGTATTATTTCTCATTTTCCTAAAATCATTTCCTCAACCTCACTTTGTTCTTTCAGATATGGTTTGCAGATGAAGTTGGAGAATTGCTTGAAATCAATGTGAAGAATATAAAACCAACTGGGAGTGGATGGAGAGTGGGTATTTACACTTAATTAACACCAGTCATAATTTGTTTAGAGTGGAGCATGTGTGGTTGGGTTGGTTGGTTGATTGATTTGTTAATTGTTGTTGATTGACTCATTCGATTTTCGGATTTACTTTTGCATGTACAGAACAAGCCAACTCCATCTTCCCAGGGGCCATCCCCAGCTGAACAAGTTTCAAGCAGCTGTGACAGTCTACAGGATGCAGCTTTTGAAACAATTCAAGTTCAACGAAGAAGAATTGTCATTTCGTCCTTGAATAGATTGGACACTGACAAGGAGAAAAAACCCCCAACTAGTTTGTAAATATTAGAATATCAATTGTACGCCTAAGTTGCCACTAAGTTTGATGCTAATGGGTATTGTGCCCGCTTGTATGAGTGCCTGAATTGCGTTTGAAAAGTTTGGACTTATAATCTAGAAATGTATCTAGGTGTGCAGTGGGTAACACCGAACCCGGTGACGCCAACAGGTGAGCTAGGTGATCAAGCAAACACACGTATAAATATGTGCATTACAGCTAGCAAGGGTTTATCACGTGTTTATGAGCAAATCTTGACAAGATATGGATCACTGCCCCGTTCTTGACACAGTTATAAACCATAGGTAAGTTCCCATTTTTACATATATTTTGTGTTCGCGTATTACTCATTATTTGTGTTTGGAGTGGGGTGTGTGGCCCTGTGATTTAATTACCTGTCTAGGACGTGAGAAACCCAGATTCAAATCCCGCAATGGACAGGAATTTTTCTTCCCTCCACTAGATCTTCAGTGGTGGTCTTCAAGCTGAGACATTCATCACTTTCCCATTCATCAGATCTGTGACCTGCTGTTTTCAATGCATTGATAAACAGCTAAGAAATCCTTGGGAGTGCTTTGTCTCATACATATATAATCTTTTGGTAAATTCAGAACATGCCGTCAGTTGAAATGTGTTTTGGGGAACGATTGAATATAGCCAGTGCTGACCAACATGACTGCATGTATTTACAAATTTGGTTTACTTTTACTTTTTTGGAACTACTTTGACACAGTTTGGGGAAAGTTCTTTTTTGTATTCCTTTAAGTCTGTATCTGGACCATGAAAGTGAACAAGGTGCTACACGTAGCTGCAAGCATATGAGGTCCATTGAATTAAGTAAATATAACAAATAAGGGTTAACGTGGATTGATTAATTGCTGAATGGCAGGAGGACTGCATAATTAATTTCATAACTGACTGATTAAATTCATCCACTGATTCATTTAAGTATATGGCATAGTGATGTTTTGTCTTACTGTTTCAGGTAATGGACGTGGCGTGTTCTCCCTTCCCTCTGCCCTCACTCACTCCCCTCATCCCTTCCCCCCTCCCTCCCACCTTTCTTTCCATAGGTCCTTTCTGGGAAGTTTGATTATGATTGGAACTTGTGCATCCCCGTCTTTGCGGGAAGGGTAACCACAATGATATCGGCTTCTGTTGGCTTGTGAATTGATCAATTCACCAAGTTCTTCAGAATGTTTGGTAGAGTTGTGTGGTAACCACAACGATATCGGCTTCTGTTGGCTTGTGAATTAATAATTCACCAAGTTATCCAGAATGTTTGATAGAGTTGTGTGTGAACCCAGGCACATTTCCAATGGTAATCGATCTGCTTCCCTCTGTCTGGGATCTTTCTTTCTTTAGTAGGGGCGCATCAACTGCAGGAGAAGGAAGCCAGCCAACCAGGAGGAACCAACCAGAAGCCAGCCAGCCACCCAGCCAGCCAGGAGGATCCAGCCAGTCAGGAGAGCCAGCCAAGCACGAGAAGCCAGCCAGGAGGAGTCGGTGAACCAGCCAACGGGAGCCAGGAGCTCCGAGGATTCCCACTTCTGCGGTGGCTGTCTGTTTGGTGAAGGGCAGAGCAAGTGGAGATCCTGGTGTGGAATGTTACGGGGAAGTGGGATGGGACTCTTCAGAATACTCTGGTCAAGTCTGTGGCTATGGGATAGGCGACGTGGACGCATGTCAACTATTTCGGCTGCAGATTTGGCTAGAGTGTTCTGTTGACAACCTGAAAGCTATCTCTGGCGTTCCCCAGACGGTCCCAGGTGATCCTCTCTGTCTGGATCCTTCAGGCAGCCTCGTAGAGGCAGGGGCCTCACCAGCCAAAGGAGCCAGCCAGAGGAACCAGCCAGGAGGAGCCAGCCAGGAGGAACCCACCAGGAGGAGCCAGCCAGGAGGAGCCAGCCAACCAGCCAGTCAGGGGAACCACCAGGAGGAAGCCAGGCCACCAGAGCCAGTCAGGAGGAACCAGCCAGGAGGAACCCACCAGGAGGAGCCAGCCAGGAGGAGCCAGCCAACCAGCCAGTCAGGAGGAACACACCAGGAGGAGCCAGCCAGGAGGAGCCAGCCAGGAGGAACAGCCAGAGAGCCAGACCAGCCAGGAGGAACCCACCAGGAGGCACCAGCCAGGAGGAACCAGCCAGGAGGATCGAGCAGTCAGGAAGATGTCGGGGAATTCCTTTCTATCAGTCTCTTTGTCCACCATCCCTGTCCCTTTCTTGCCCTTGCCGTCCCAGCCGGCCTGCGTCCAGTGTCAACTGTGGTGTGAGGCGTCAGTGCCAGGACTTCACACCACTCACCATTGCCTTCAAGAGAGGTATGTGTATTAGTGTACACTATTGGCTAGGTGTGGATGTCAGTGAAAAAATGTGACCCACAATTAGCATTATAACAACCCAAGAGAGCCATTTTATAGATCACAGTATTCATCCCAAAGCTAAAAAGATCATTTGTATATGTATGATTTGCTTGTGGTATTTTATCCCTATCTTTTCTAGAGCTCAAGTGGGAGATATTGATCTTGTGATTTTCTAATGACATGTCAGTGTGAAACAGGGCAGAAATAATTACACAAATGACAACATTGTTCTTTTCCATGAAAGCAGTTCCTTGTACCTTTATCTTTCAACTGACCAAAAATGAGGCAGGGGACGAAGATGTTCTCACCTTTTGACACAAAGCATTTGTTTTCGTAATTGTGAGTTTGAAATGAAAGTCAGGGGCTGGATTTCAACGTTCCCGCATAGTAACTGCCTGTTAAGCCAGTTTGGATCTATTGGTAATTGGCAAAGTAAACTTTTTTCTTTTTAAAATATTTTTTATTCATTTTTGTTTCACAACAAACGGACATCTAACACTGAATGTGCAACGAAAAATCACACACACACACACACACACACACACACACACACACACACACACACCACACACACACACCACACACACACACACCCCCAATAAATACGCATATGAAAAGAATGTTGACATAAGAAACTCCATATAGCATGTAAAATGTACAAAATGATATTTTAAACAATGGAAATTTAAAAACGAACATAAGATTTAAGCACATGTCAACATTTCCCCTATGAACCAGTTTCACAAACCACATCCCTTTGCTTAACAATAGTCAAGCATCAATGAACAATGTGATAACAGAAATGATATCAATTTATACTAATAATACAAGTATTGTTCACACAGAAACAACCATAAGTTACATTACATACAAGAAATATTCTAATCAATGGTGGTTTTATTATGTACATCAAAATTAAAGAACATGTCATGATGGGAGGAGATTGGCATATAGTTGTACCACTGAGCATTGAAAATGGAAAACGAACGTTTATTTTGGCATTATATTGTTTAATGTTGAATCTCTCACTTAGCAGTCTTTCAAAAGTATGTATATTCAGAACACATTAGTCTACTTTGCATTTATATAAAAATGATTTTACGAGCACTATCATAACATCAAATACTCTGTTTTTACATTTTGATCAACACTGAAAACACTAGGTTTCATGTGATGTTGATGTTGAAGGTATTTTCGCATTTTGCGTTGATTAGTTTTTTTGTTAAGTTTCATAAGTTACTGACACAGTTCCACAGAAAATGTTCAATAGAGTTTTTGCATTATTACACAATGCACAATTTGTCGTAGTTGCTATACCCATTGTGTTTGACATCATATTGGTGGCAGTAATCCACTGAACTATTCTTAGTTGCAACCATTTCAAGTTAACAACATTTAATTCGTGAATTTTTAGAATAAAAAACTTTTCCCACGAGATGTTACTGTTTAGTTTCTCTGACCACCTTGAACAGCAATTTGGATTGCTATCATCCATTTTATTTTTTTCATGGTAAAGTTTTGCTCCTTTTTGTACACTTATTATTAACTTTATTGCACTTGGCACATTCAAAATACTATTCGTGTTGTTGTTTATTTGGATTCTGGTTGTTCTTAAATATTGTTTGATTGCAGATATCCATCCATTCTAAGTGAAAACATTAATATGGCTATCAGTTTTTGTTTTAATTCTTAATAGGTAAAAAAACAGCCATTTCCTTTAAGAGAATATTTGATGCAGGGTATTCCTTTCTCTATCAATTTGGTATCCTTGATTGTTCTGATATCCACCTTTATTTTTTCGTTATTAAAACAGGTTCAGCTAACAGTTCACACAGGTGTTATATGATCACAGAATGTCATGTACGAATTAAATGTATCAGCCCAGAACATACTGTTCTTCGTGAAATATGAAATAACTGCTGGTCTGTAGTAATCAATGCTGTGAAGAAACAGATTCATTTTAGCTGCAAAACTTTTACATTTATGGTTTAAAGTTTTAAATTTTCTTATCCATGGAATTTTGAGAGCATATATATATTATACATATATATATATATGCATATATATATAAATATATATGTATATATATGTGTGTGTATATATATATGTGTGTGTTAAATCTGGTATACTCTATCCTCCTTGCTTTATGCTTTTAGTGGCAGTCTTTCTGCTGATTTTATTCCATACAAACTGAAAACATAGCTTCTGTAGCTGTTATATAAAATAATCTGGTGAATCTAGCAATATTGTCCACAGGTGTATAAGTTTAGATAACACAAGAGACTTTAGAACTGCGACTTTCCCAATCGGGGGAATGGTTCTTTGTGGCGAAATTTTTAATGACATTTTTACTTCTGAAAAATTGTCGTTATAACTGATTATTTGGCAGTTTCTTAGATTTTTAGTGAACCATATGCTTAATATTTTGAACGTAGGAGGGTTCCACATCATTATAAAATGGGAACAGTACTCATGTATTCTGATTTTCTCTCACTCTGAAGCCGTATTACTTGCGTTATTTCGTTGTTCATAAACAGGCCTGAAACTGTGCCGTACATATCAAGTATTGGAATAGATCTTTCAAAAGAGGTTTTATCTCCTACATTTATTAATTGGGTGTCATCAACAAACTAGGAAATTTTGTGTTGTACACCAGGAACCTGTATTCGTTTTATTGAGTCATCCTCCCTTATCATTATGGCTAGAATCTCTGCTGCACAAATAATAAAAACGTAGGGTGAGATTGGATCTCAGTGCATAATCCTCTTTCTACACTAGACCATTCTGTAGTTTGACCATTTAGAAGAGCAGTTGATTTTATGTTTTGATAGAAAGTTTCAATTTAACGACACACGCCACTTCCAAAGCAATAGTCATAAATCCCAAATGAGTGAATCAAAAGTGTTTTCCGAAATCAATACAGAGTAACAAACCTGGTATGTTATTTACATTCAAATAATTTATCAAATCATACGTTAATCTTATATCATCTCCCATACATCTGTGGCAAAGCAAAACTTCTTGTGAGCACTTTCCCACCGCTGAACACTTGCTGGATACTCCAAGAATCAGCCATGTATCTGTAGGTTTGCCACTTTACCACTAGCCAGACTTGAACTACTTTTTAAAAAATGCAATGACAAATGGCTACGAAATCCTAGGGAACGCTTTGTCTCATACATATCAGATATACCAGTAAATTCTGGACCTGATTTTTGTTAAACGATATTTTTGAGAATGATTAAATGTAACAATGATTGACTGAGATGGCTGCATTTATTTATCAGTTGGTTATTGTTTTGAGCTATTGTGACAGATCTTGGGAAAAGGGGTCTTTTCTTCCTTCAAGTTTGTATCTAAGCCATGCTTCTAGTTTCATGTTCATCAAGTTAATGTGAACAAGGTGCTACATGTAAGTGCATGCAAATGAGGTCCCTTGAAATATGTAGATATAAACGATTCAATTAACGTGGATCTCTGACTGACAGATTGATGTATGGCAGAAGGACTACACGATTAATTTCATAACTGATTTAATTGATCGATTTCTTTCAGTATATAGCATAATGATGTTTTGTCTTACTCTTTCAGGTAATGGACGTGGCGTGTTCTCCCTTCCCTCTGCCCTCACTCCCCCTCCTCACCCCTTCCCTCTCCCTCCCTTCTTTCTTTCCATAGGTCCTTTCTGGGAAGTTTGATTATGGTTGGATCTTGTGCATCCCCGTCTTTGTGGGAAGGGTAACCACAATGATATGGCTTCTGCTGGCTTGTGAATTGATCAATTCACCAAGTTCTTCAGAATGTTTGGTAGAATTGTGTGGTAACCACAACGATATCAGCTTCTGTTGGCTAGTGAATTGATCAATTCACCAAGTTATTCAGAATGTTTGATAGAGTTGTGTGTGAACCCAGGCACATTTCCAATGGTAATCGATCTGCTTCCCTCTGTCTGGGGTCTTTCTTTCTTTAGTAGGGGCGCATCAACTGCAGGAGAAGGAAGCCAGCCACCCAGCCAGCCAGGAGGATCCAGCCAGTCAGGAGAGCCAGCCAAGCACGAGAAGCCAGCCAGGAGGAGTCGGTGAACCAGCCAACGGGAGCCAGGAGCTCCGAGGATTCCCACTTCTGCGGTGGCTGTCTGTTTGTTAAAGGGCAGAGCAAGTGGAGATCCTGGTGTGGAATGTTACGGGGAAGTGGGATGGGACTCTTCAGAACACTCTGGGCAAGTCTGTGGCTATGGGATAGGCGATGTGGACGCATGTCAACTATGTCGCTGCAGATTTGGCTAGAGTGTTCTGTTGACAACCTGAAAGCTATCTCCGGCGTTCCCCAGACCGGTCCCAGGTGATCTCTCTGTCTGGATCCTTCAGGCAGCCTCGTAGAGGCAGGGGCCTCACCAGCCAGGAGGAACCAGCCAAGAGGAGCCAGCCAACCAGCCAGCCAGGAGGAACCAGCCAGGAGGAACCCACCAGGAGGAACCAGCCAGGAGGAGCCAGCCAGGAGAGCCAGCAACCAGCCAGCAGGAGACGCAGGAGAAACCCGCCAGGAGGACAGCCAGGAGAGCGCCAGCCAGCCAGGAGGAACCAGCCAGGAGGATCGAGCAGTCAGGAAGATGTAGGGGAATTCCTTTCTATCAGTCTCTTTGTCCACCATCCCTGTCCCTTTCTTGCCCTTGCCGTCCCAGCCGGCCTGTGTCCAGTGTCAACTGTGGTGTGAGGCATCAGCGCTAGGACTTCACACCACTCGCCATTACCTTCAAGAGAGGTATGTTTATTACTGTACAGTTGAAATGATGTAATACTCACTATTGGCTAGGGGTGGATGTCAGTGAAAACAATGTGACCCACAATTAGCATTATTACAACCCAAGAGTGCCATTTTATAGATCACAGTATTCATACCAAAGCTAAAGTGATCATTTTTATATGCATGTTTTGCTTGTGGTATTTTATCCCTATCTTTTCTAGAGCTCAAGTGGGAGATATTGATCTTGTGATTTTCTAATGACATGTCAGTGTGAAACACGGCAGAAATAATTACACAAATGACAACATTGTTCTTTTCCTTGAAAGCAGTTCCCTGTACCTTTATCTTTCAACTGACCAAATATGAGGCAGGGGACGAAGATGTCCTCACCTTTTGACACAAAGCATTTGTTTTCGTAATTGTGAGTTTGGAATGAAAATCTGTGGCTGGATTTCAACGTTCCCGCATAGTAACTGCCTGCTAAGCCAGTTTGGGTCTATTGGTAACTGGCAAAGTAAACCTTTTTAAAACTTTTTTTTAATCAATTTTGCTTCACAACAAACGGACATCTAACACCGAATGTGGCAACGAAAAATCACACTCACACACTCACACACTCACACACACACCACACACACACACACACACCACACACACACACACACACACACACACACACACACACACACACACACACACACAAAATAAATACGCATATGAAAAGAATGTTGACATAAGAACTCCATATAGCATGTAAAATGTACAAAATGATATTTTAAACAATGGAAATTTAAAAACGAACATAAGATTTAAGCACATGTCAACATTTCCCCTATGAACCAGTTTCACAAGCCACATCCCTTTGCTTAACGGTAGTCAAGCATCAATGAACAATGTGATAACAGAAATGATATCAATTTATACTAATAATATAAGTATTGTTCACACAGAAACAACTATAACTTACAGTACATACAAGAAATATTCTAATCAATGGTGGTTTTATTATGTACATCAAAATTAAAGAACATGTCATGATGGGAGGAGATTGGCATATAGTTGCACCATTGAGCATTTAAAATGGACAAGCAACGTTTATTTTGGCATTATATTGTTTAATGTTGAATCTCTGATTTAGCAGTCTTTCAAAAGTATGTATATTCAGAATACATTTGTCTACTTTGCATTTATATATAAACGATTTTACGAGCATTATCATAACATCAAATACTCTGTTTTTACATTTTGATCAACACTGAAAACTCTAGGTTTCATGTGATGTTGATGTTGAAGGTATTTTCGCATTTTGCGTTGATTAGTTTTTTGTTAAGTTTCATAAGTTACTGACACAGTTCCACAGAAAATGTTCAATAGAGTTTTTGCATTATTATACAATGCACAATTTGTCTTAGTTGCAAGACCCATTGTGTTTGACATCATATTGGTGGCAGTAATCCACTGAACTATTCTTAGTTGCAACCATTTCAAGTTAACCTCATTTAATTCGTGAATTTTTAGAAAAAAAAACTTTTCCCACGAGATGTTACTGTTTAGTTTTTCTGACCACCTTGAACAGCAATTTGGATTGCTACCATCCATTTTATTTTTTTCATGGTAAAGTTTTGCTCCTTTTTGTACACTTATTATTAACTTTATTGCACTTGGCACATTCAAAATACTATTCGTGTTGTTGTTTATTTGGATTCTGGTTGTTCTTAAATATTGTTTGATTGCAGATATCCATCCATTCTAAGTGAAAACATTAATACAGCATCCATCCATTCTAAGTGAAAAAATTAATACGGCAATCCGTATTAGTTTTAAATTCTTAATAGGTAAAAAACAGCCATTTCCTTTGAGAAAATATTTGATGCAGTATCTTTCTTTCTCTATTAATTTGTTATCCTTGATTATTTTGTTATCCACCTTTATTTTTTCTTTATAAAAAGCAAGTTCAGCTAACAGTTCACACAGGTTTTTTTTTTATCACAGAATGTCATACAGGCCTTAAGCATATCAGCCCAGAACATACTATTCTTCATGAAATATGAAATAATTGCTGGTCTGTAGTAGTCAATGCTGTTAACAAGCGGATTCATTTTAGCTGCAAAATTTTTACATTTATGGTTTAAAGTCTGATTTTTTTTTTTCTACGGGAAATTTGAGAGCATATAATTATATATATATATTAAATCCGGTACACTCAATCCTCCTTGCTTTATTCTTTTAAAGGCAGTCTTTCTGCTGATTTTATCCCGTTTTCTGTTACATACAAACAAAAAACTTAACTTCTATAGCTGGTGTATAAAATGATCTGTTGGATCCGGCAATATTGTCCACAAGTGTATAAGTTTAGATAACACAAGAGATTTTAGAACTGCGACTTTACCAATCAGGGTAATGGTTCTTTATGGCGTAAGTTTTAATAACATTTTTACTTTTGAAAAATTGTCATTATAACTAATTATTTGGCAGTTTCTTAGATTTTGAGTGAACCATATGCCTAATATTTTGAACGTAGGAGGGTTCCATATCATTTTAAAGTGGGAACAGTACTCGTATGTTTTGATTTTCTCTCACTCCGAAGCCATACTACTTGCGTTTTTTCGTTGTTATTAATTGGGTGTCATCAACAAACTAGGAAATTTTGTGTTGTACACCAGGAACCTGTATTCGTTTTATTGAGTCATCCTCCCTTATCATTATGGCTAGAATCTCTGCTGCACAAATAATAAAAACGTAGGGTGAGATTGGATCTCAATGCATACATCCTCTTTCTACACTAGACCATTCTGTAGTTTGACCATTTATATGAGCAGTTGATTTTATGTTTTGATAAAAAGTTTCAATCCAACGACACACGCCACTTCCAAAGCAATAGTTATAAATCCCAAATCGAGTGAATCAAAGGCATTTTCGAAATTAATACAGAGTAACAAACCTGGTGTGTTATTCGAATAATTTATCAAATCATATGTTAATGTTATATTATCTCCCATATATCTGTGGCAAAGTAAAGCTTTTTGTGAGCACTTTCCCACCCCTGAACACTTGCTGAACATCCCAAGAATCAGCCATGTATCTGTAGGTTTTGCCACATTACCATTAGCCAGACTTGAACTACTTTTTAAAAAATGCATTAACAAATGGCTACGAAATCCTAGGGAATGCTTTGTCTCATACATATCAGATATACCAGTAAATTCTGAACCTGTTAAACGATATTTTTGAGAATATTTAAATGTAACAATGTAACAAGGACTGGTCATAATGGGAGATTTTAATGCTAAAGTGGGACAGGATAGGGTGGAGGATATAGATGGACGTCATGGCTTTGGTACACAAAATGAAAGGGGAGGGAAACTTGTAGAATGGGCACAGATGAATGAGTTCATAGTGGGAAACACCTGGTTTTAGCAGCCTAACAGAAGAAAATGGACTTGGATGAGTCCAGGAGATAATGCCAAAAATCAGGTTGACTACATCCTGATCATCAAAAGATTTAGAAATTCTTTACTGTCAGCAAAAACACTACCAGGCGCAGACTGCAACAGTGACCGAAATCTGTCGTGGGAAGGTTTAGGCTGAAATTGAGGAAAAGGAAACAGACCAAAAGCAACATCAAACTAAACCTTGGACTCTTAAAGACAGATAAAATTTAATGTACATGTTCAAAACAAATTCAGTGCTCTGGAAGACGTTGGTGACAGTGAGGAACAATGGACAAAGTTGAGAAGTTCGATAAATGAAGCTTGTGAAGAAATCCCTAAGGCAGATGGAAAAGCAAAAAAGAGCTGGATGACTAATGAAATTTTGGACTTGATGGAGAAAAGGAGAGGGCAAAGAGAAACGAGGAGATATACAGGAAGATAAACAAAGAAATCAGGTATAGGTGCAATGAAGCTAAGGGAGCTTGGCTGAACACAAAATGCAAAGAGATAGAAGAACGACACAAAATGGATCCTCAGGGTATGCACAGACGAATTGAAGAAATTGTCCACAGGAAAAATACATGCACATCAACTGGTTGCTTAAAATCGAAAGATGGCACACTTATCATGGAAAAAGACAAAATACTGGACAGATGGGGAGAGTACATTAAAGACCTTTTTGAGGATGGCAGAAACGAAGAACACATTATAAAAAAGAACTTTGAAGGACCACCCATAATGAAAGTTGAAGTTAGAGCAGCACTGAAAAAGATGAAACCAGGAAAAGCCCCAGGACCAGACAACATTACTACAGAGATGATTGAAGCCCTGGAAGAATTTGGCATAGAAAAAATAACAGTCCTCCTAAATGAAATTTATGACACACTGGAAAAATCCCCAGATATGTCAAAATCAATTTTCATTGCACTGCCAAAGAAGACAAGGGCTATAGAATGCGAACTCCATCGCACATTCAGTTTGATGAGTCATGTAACAAAAATCCTGTTAAGAATAATCATGATGAGGACAGGAATAGAATCAAAAGAGAAATACCAGAAGAATAGTGTAGATTTGTGGAAGGGAAAGGAATTATTAATGCCATATACATCCTAAGAACTATCATAGAGAGGTCAATTGAGATGAATAAGGATTTGTATTTATGCTTTGTTGACTATACCAAGGCTTTCGGTCGGGTACGACATGAAGAAATGATCAACCAACTGGAGAGACTCAGTGTTGATGGAAAAGATCTACGAATAATCAGGAATATGTACTGGGAACAAACAGCTGCAATGAGAATAGACAACAATATAAGCTCTTTCCAAAACATGAAAAGAGGAGTCAGACAGGGTTGTGTTTTGTCACTAGATCTGTTTTCACTATACAGCGAAAACATGAGAAACCAAGAAGACCCTGGATTAAAGGTTGGAGGGAAAATGATAAACAACATTCGGTACGCAGATGACACCATGCTAATTGCAGAAAATGAAAGGGACCTACAAAACCTTGTGAATATACTAGAAATAGAAAGCAAAGGTAAGGGGTTGGAACTAAACAGCATGAAGACTGAAGTCATGGTGATCAGTAAAAAACATGAAATCCCCCCATGCAAAATAACAGCAAATGGCACAACCTTGACACAGGTAAATAAGTTCAAATACCTGGGAACGGTCATTCCATCAGACGGCAGATGCATATCGGAAATAGCTGGCAGAATCGGCCTAGCCAAAACAGCATTCTAGAAGATGACAAGCATTCTTACCAACAAATGCCTATCAATTAACATCAGAAAGAGAGTCCTTGAATGTTATATAGAACCAATACTGTTGTACGGATGCGAGGCGTGGACAGTCAGCAGTGGTTTCTCAGAAGAATGTTGAGAGTTCCATGGACAGCAAAGAAAACAAACGAGACAGTCTTGATGGAGACAGACACAAGTAGATCACTCATAAATAAGATTAGGAAAAGACAGGCAACATCTATAGGCCATTTTATGAGGAAGGGGGTTTGGAACACCTGGTCACAACGGGAAAGCTGGAGGGAAAGAGAGCACCAGGGAGACCCAGGGAGAGAATGCTGGACGGACTTGCAGAGTGGCTGGGGAATGAGGAGGGTGGGGGAGATGCTAGGGGCAACGAGAGATAGAGATCGTTGGAAGTCCATGGTCGCCAAGCCATGCGGCAGGGCACCTGATGATAATGATGAACAAGGACTGACTGAGATGGCTGCATTTATTTATTAGTTGGTTATTGTTTTGAACTATTGTGACAGAGCTTTGGAAAAGGGATCTTTTCTTCTTCTTTTTCACGTTTGTATCTAAGCCATGCTTCTAGTTTCATGTTCATCAAGTTAATGTGAACAAGGTGCTACATGTAAGTTCATGCAAATGAGGTTCCTTGAAATATGTAAACATAAACAATTCACTTAACGTGGATTACTGACTGACATATTGATGTATGGGAGGAGGACTACACAATTAATTTCATAACTGATTTAATTGATCGATTTCTTTCAGTATATGGCATAATGATGTTTTGTCTTACTCTTTCAGGTAATGGACGTGGCGTGTTCTCCCTTCCCTCTGCCCTCACTCCATCCCCCTCCTCACCCCTTCCCTCTCCCTCCTTTCTTTCTTTCCGTAGGTCCTTTCTGGGAAGTTTGATTATGGTTGGATCTTGTGCATCCCCGTCTTTGTGGGAAGGGTAACCACAATGATATCGGCTTCTGTTGGCTAGTGAATTGATCAATTCACCAAGTTCTTCAGGATGTTTGATAGAGTTGTGTGTGAACCCAGGCACATTTTCAATGGTAATCGATCTGCTTTCCTCTGTCTGGGGTCTTTCTTTCTATAGTAAGGACGCATCAACTGGAGGAGAAGGAAGCCAGCCAACCAGGAGGAGCCAACCAGAAGCCAGCCAGTCAGCGACCAGGAGGAGTCAGTGAACCAGCCAACGGGAGCCAGGAGCTCCAAGGATTCCCACTTCTGCGGTGGCTGTCTGTTTGGTGAAGGGCAGAGCAAGTGGAGATCCTGGTGGGTATGTTACGGGGAAGTGGGATGGGACTCTTCAGAACACTCTGGACAAGTCTGTGGCTATGGGATAGGCGATGTGGACGCATGTCAACTATTTCGGCTGCAGATTTGGCTGGGGTGTTCTGTTGACAACCTGAAAGCTATCTCCGGCGTTCCCAAGAGCGCTCCCAGGTGATCCTCTCTGTCTGGATCCTTCAGGCAACCTCGTAGAGGCAGGGGCCTCAGCCAGCCAGGAGGAACGAGCCAACCAGCCAGCCAGGAGGAGCCAGCTGACCAGCCAGCCAAGAGGAGCCAGCCAGGAGGAACCAGCCAGGAGGAACCAGCCAACCAGCCAGCCAGGAGGAACCAGCCAGAGGACGCAGAGTTGAGCAGTCAGGAAGATGTAGGGGAATTCCTTTCTATAAGTCTCTTTGTCCACCATTCCTGTCCCTTTCTTGCCCTTACCGTCCCAGCCGGCCTGCGTCCAGTGTCAACTGTGGTTTGAGGCGTCAGTGCTAGGACTTCACATCACTTGCCATTGCCTTCTGGAGAGGTATGTTTATTAGTTTACAGTTGAAATGTGTAAATCTTCACTACTCAGACTGAGAATTGGTATGGCCCACATTTAAGATTGTAGCAACCCAAGCTGTGCCATTTTATAGATCACAGTATTCATGCCAAAGCTAAAATGATCCCTTCCGTATGTGTGCGGTTCCAGTGAGGTTTTGTCTATCCCTTTTCTATAGCTCAGGCGGGAGTTATTCACCTTATGGTTTTGTAATGACCTGTCACAATGAAAAAGGGAAAAAACAATTCTTGAAATTGTCTCTTTCAACGAGACCAGCTGTCTCTACCCTTGTTATTGAACCGTACAAAGTGAGGTGGGGGATGAAGATGCACTCACCTTTTGAAACGAGCATTTATTTTCTTTAATTTCCAGTTTGAAAATCAGTCGCCGGTTTTTCAATCTTCCAGCATTATAACTGCCTGTTACTTCAAGCATACTACCCAGTTTGTGTCTATTCGTAATTGGCAAAGTCATCTTTGTGAAAACGTGACTACCCCTGAACATTTGCTAAGCAATCCAAAACAAGTGTGACTTCCGGCGTTCAACAAACAGGAACCAGAAAAAAAAAAAGACGAAAAAACAAACAAACGCGTATTTGATATTGACAAGACAGGCGCAAATTTTCAGCCAACTGGCCATTGTCAAGCGTTAGCGTAAGCATAAGCTTTTCTCACACTGG
>CM060309.1:62996533-63001533 GCA_030674185.1 Monoplex corrugatus
ATTCTTCTTCTTTGCATTCTTCTTCTTTGCATTCTTCTTCTTTGTATTCTTCTTCTTCGCATTCTTCTTCTTCTTCTTCTTCTCTCTTCTTCTTCTTCTTCTTCTTCTTCTTCTTCTTCTTCTTCTTCTTCTTCTTCTTCTTCTTCTTCTTCTTCTTCGCATTCTTCTTCTTCTTCGCATTCTTCTTCTTCTTCGCATTCTTCTTCTTCTTCTTCTTCTTCTTCTTCTTCTTCTTCTTCGCATTCTTCTTCTTCTTCTTCTTCTTCTTCTTCTTCTTCTTCTTCGCATTCTTCTTCTTCTTCTTCTTCTTCTTCTTCGCATTCTTTGCATTCTTTGCATTCTTCTTCTTTGCATTCTTCTTCTTTGCATTCTTCTTCTTTGCATTCTTCTTCTTCGCATTCTTCTTCTTCGCATTCTTCTTCTTCCCATTCTTCTTCGAATTCTTCTTCTTCGCATTCTTCTTCTTCTTCTCTTCTTCTTCTTCTCTTCTTCTTCTCTTCTCTCTTCTTCTTCTTCTTCTTCTTCTTCTTCTTTCTTCTTCTTCTTCTTCTTCTTCTTCTTCTTCTTCTTCTTCTTCTTCTTCTTCTTCTTCTTCTTCTCTCTTCTTCGCATTCTTCTTCTTCGCATTCCTTGCATTCTTCTTCTTTGCATTCTTCTTCTTTGCATTCTTCTTCTTTGCATTGTTCTTCTTCGCATTCTTCTTCTTCGCATTCTTCTTCTTCCCATTCTTCTTCGAATTCTTCTTCTTCGCATTCTTCTTCTTCTTCGCTTTCTTCTTCTTCTTCTTCTTCTTCGCATTCTTCTTTTTCTTCGCATTCTTCTTCTTCTTCGCATTCTTCTTCGCATTTTTCTTCGCATTTTTCTTCGCATTCTTCTTCGCATTCTTCGCATTCTTCGCATTCTTCTTCTTCTTCTTCTTCTTCTTCTTCTTCTTCTTCGCATTCTTCTTATTCTTCTTCTTCTTCTTCTTCTTCTTCGCATTCTTCTTCTTCTTCTTCTTCTTCTTCTTCTTCGCATTCTTCTCTTCTTCTTCTTCTTCTTCTTCTTCTTCTTCTTCTTCTTCTTCTTCTTCTTCTTCTTCTTCTTCTTCTTCTTCTTCTTCTTCTTCTTCTTCTTCTTCTTCTTCTTCTTCTTCTTCTTTCTTCTTCTTCTTCGCATTCTTCTTCTTCTTCTTCTTCTTCTTCTTCTTCTTCTTCTTCTTCTTCTTCTTCTTCTTCTCGCATTCTTCTTCTTCGCATTCTTCTTCTTCGCATTCTTCTTCTTCTTCTTCTTCTTCTTCTTAATAATAATAATAATAAAGAGCATTTATATAGCGCCTAATCTGATGAAAACAAGAGCCCTAAGCGCTTACAGGTATCACGCAGACACAATCAAACACACACACACACACACACACACACACACACACAACACACACACACACACACACACACACACACACACACACACACACACGCACACACACACCAGCCGACATTCAAGGCTCAAAAGACAACAAGGGGGGATTTGGGGAAGTTAGGTGGTAGAGTCTTTATAAGTATCATGAGAGGGACTGGAAGAGATGGGTTTTCAGAGAGGACTTGAAAGAAGTGAGAGTTGCAGAGTGGCGAACAGAGACAGGGAGCTGATTCCAGATTACAGGGGCCTGATAGGAAAAGGAGCGTTGACCATAAGTTTTAGTGCGACAGAATGGTATGCGGAAGGTACGAGTATCAGCCGAGGAACGAAGTTGACGAGAGGGGGTGTACAGATGGAGGAGGTCAGAGATGTAAGGGGGTGCAAGACCGTTGAGAGACTTAAAACATAACAAAGCAATCTTGTAGCGAATTCTCTTTTCAACAGGTAACCAGTGAAGAGATTTTAGAAGAGGAGTGACATGAGAGGAACGAGATTTTCTGAAGATGAGCCTAGCAGCATTGTTTTGAACTTTTTGAAGCTTTTGAATGAGAGAGAAAGGACAGCCCGAGAGGAGGGAGTTGCAGTAGTCGAGACGAGAGAGAACAAAGGCACAGAGGAGAGTTTTGGTGGCTTCGACAGAGAGGATATTGCGAATAGAAGAAATTCTGCGTATCTCAAGATAGCATAATCTGCAAACATTCTGGACGTGTTTTTCAAAGGACAGGGTGTTATCAAGAGTGACTCCAAGATTGCGGACAGTGGAAGATAGTGGAATGTCAGATCCAAGCAGAGAGACAGACAGAGGAAGGGAAGGACACTTAGCCAATGTGGTGGGAGAGATAAGGCTAAGTTCAGTTTTAATGGGGTTGAGTTGAAGTTTGTTTACAGTCATCCAGGAGTGAACATCAGAAATGCAGCCTTGGGTTTGTCTGATTATAGAGGGCAGTTGTGGGAGGGAACCAGAAGTATAGAGTTGGTTGTCATCAGAAAAGCTATGATGGGACATAGAGTGAAGTCGCATAATTTCAGAGAGGGGTTGTGTGTACAGCACAAATAGGATGGGACCTAAAACAGAGCCTTGGGGCACACCAAACTGGAGGGTAGCGGGTGCAGAGGATGAACAACAGACAGAGACTGTTTGAGTGCGATTGGAAAGGTAGGACTGGAACCAAGACAGAGCGATGTCAGAGATACCGAACACTTTATGGAGACGTGTGAGCATGATAGAATGGTCGATGGTGTCGAATGCAGCCGAGAGATCAAGGAGAGATAGAAGAGAGATTTGATTTTGATCAAGAGCAGTCAGAATATCATTTGCAATTTTTACAAGAGCAGTTTCAGGGCTGTGTCCAGTGCGATAAGCTGACTGATAAGGGTAAGAGAGGTTGTTGGCGGTGATATGATCAGAGATCTGTGCGAGAACAATTTTTTCAAGGACTTTGGATAAGAAAGGTAGGTTGGAAACAGGTCGATAGTTTTTGAGGTTATTGGGGTCAAGACTAGGTTTCTTTAAAAGAGGTCTGACCAGGGCAGATTTGAAGGAAAAGGGAAAGATACCAGATGACAGGGAATTGTTGATGACAGTTGTGAAGTGAGGGAGCAAAGTATCTAGGCAGTGTGTTAAGATAGATGCTGGAAGAGGATCAAGCTCACAGGTCTTGATGTCAGAATGGCGGATTACATTGCGGATAGTAGTTTCAGAAGCAGGCTGAAAAGAAATAAGTGGTGTGCCTTGAAACAGAGGGTCGGGAATAGGAGGTTGAGAGATGGGCTGGGAGTCAAGACTGGAACGGATGGACCTAATTTTATCAATGAAAAAATCTGAAAAATGTTGTGCTAGACGGGCAGGGGGAAAGCATGATGGGAGAGGAGATTTATCTGATTTGCCAAGGAGGGTATTAGTAACGGAATATAGCTGTTTTGATGTAGAGCATGCAATAATTTTCGCATTGTAAAAGGCAGACTTAGCAGAGTCAACTATAGCATTGACAGTTTTGTTGGCAGCCTGAAAAATCTGTTTATTGATAGTAATGCTGTTCTTCAGCCACCGTCTTTCAGCACGACGGCGTTCACGCTTGGCCTTAAGAAGATCAGGGCCAACGGCAGAAAACCAGGGCGATGGTGGTCTCTGGGATACCCTACGTCTGGTGGCGGGGGCGTGCATGTCCAGCAGATCACCAATAGTCCGATTGAGGTCGTCAGCAGAGGCTGGAGGACAGGACTGAAGAGCGGCCAGGAGATCTTCGTTGAAGACGACGGTGTTGATATCAACTAGTTTTCTGACCATGACATAGGTAGTTTGGGGTGGAGGCTTGGTCATTGAAAGTTGGCGGAGGATACAGACATGATCCGAAGGAAGAGTATAATCAATTTCAATGGATTTGATGAAGGACTGGTCAGTTCTATGAACAACCCAATCGAGGATGTTGCCTTTTTCGTGGGTTGGAGTGTCGATAGATTGAGTCAAGCCAAAGGAGTTCAAAGAGCTTATCAGTTTAGCAGTGTGGGTCTGGTTAGGTTCATTATAATGAAAATTAAAGTCTCCTGCAATGATGAAACAGCCTTTCAAGGTGTTACAGTAGGCAAGGAGGTCTGGAAACTCTTCTACAAACACATGGTTTTTAAGCTGGTTCTTTGGGCTGGGTGGTGGACGGTAGAGGAACAGCAGATGGAAAGTCTGGTGGGGTAGAGTGAGGGAGAGCTGGACAATTTCAAAAGTAGAGTGTTTGAATTTAAAGTCAGTCTTGGTAGTAATTCGGGGCAGGAGGGACTCGGCAACAACAAAAGCGATGCCGCCGCCGAGACCAGTTTTGCGAGCGAACGAGAGTGTACGGTGACCGGGAGGAGCAAGATCCCTCTCCTTGGGTTCATCCCCGACAGGCTGAAACCAGGTTTCATTGACGGCGAAAATATCGACGACGTGGTCATGGATGAAGTAGTTGATCGCGGATCTCTTCTCGTGTCTGGTACCGAGGGCCTGAGCATTGAACAGTGCAAGAGTCAATGAGTCAGTGCGTAGTTTCTTTTTGCCGGCTGTGAGAGGAATGAGGTTATCAGGGTTGGAGCACAGCGGTCTGGGGGACGGATGGGTATCATAGACAGGAACAGAAGGCAGACCACTGCTGCCATGACGCTGATGTACATCAGTGACCACTGGAATCGTACGTCTCTTGCGCATTCCACCACGACATGATCGACGACGGGGGAGATTTCGGCCGATTTTCAGCGATCTCAAGTGTTCAACCAGGTCAGGGTCAAGGATCGAGTCAGGGGGGCAACATGACAGCAAGCAGTCCCGATTGTACTGCACACGAGTGGAAGAATATGTAGACACAACAGCTGGTTGTGAAGCGGGGCGTGATGAGGCAGACGCACGCAGTGCGAGAGAGACAGAGCGGGGAGGGTGCACGTGCACTGGCGAGAAACATGGCGGGCTGAGTTGAAAATTCAAGTGGAGTAGGAGAGATAAAATACACAAAGAAAACAGTACCTTGGCTTGCAGCGAAGCATTCATAAACCACCACATACTGAAACAGGAGCATTCACAAACACAATCACTTGCTTTTAGCCAATCACTTACTTTCTTCTTCTTCGCATTCTTC
>CM060309.1:63006533-63009033 GCA_030674185.1 Monoplex corrugatus
GTTCTTGTTCTTCTTGTTCTTTGTTCTTGTTCTTCTTGTTCTTCTTGTTCTTCTTTTCTTCTTCTTCTTCTTCTTCTTCTTCTTCTTCTTCTTCTTCTTCTTCTTCTTCTTCTTCATCGCATTCTTCGCATTCTTCTTCTTTGCATTCTCCTTCTTCGAATTCTTCTTCTTCGCATTCTTCGCATTCTTCGCATTCTTCTTCGCATTTTTCTTCGCATTCTTCTTCTTCTTCGCATTCTTATCCTTCTTCTTCGCATTCGTCTTCGCATTCTTTTCTTCTTTTTCGCATTCTTCTTCGCATTCTTCTTCTTCGTCGTCGTCGTCGTCGTCGTCGTCGATCGTCGTCGTCGTTGCCTTCTTCTTTTTCTTCTTCTTGCTGCTGCTGCTGCTGCTGTGTGTTGTTGTTTTGTTCTTCTTCATTTCTTCTTCTTCTTTCATTCTCTTTCATTCTTCTTCTTCTTCTTCTTCATTCTTCTTCTTGCTTCTTCTTCTTCTTCTTCTTCTTCTTCTTCTTCTTCTGCTGCTGCTGTTGTTATTGTTGACCCTTCCCCATTCCTTTTGCTAACCCTCGTTGTCGTTATTGTTGTTTTATTGCTGTTGTTGTTATCATTGCTGTTGTTATTGTTATTGTTGCTGTTGTTGTTTTTTATCCTTCTCCATTCCTTTCCTAGCCCTCGTTGTTGTGTTGTTGTTGTTGTCGTTGTTTTTGTCGTTGTTGTCGTTGTTGTCGTTTTGTTATTGTTGTTGTTGTCGTTGTTGATGTTGCTGCTGTTGTCGTTGTAGTTCTTGCTGCTGCTTCTCTTGTTGTTGACCCTTCCCCATTCCTCTGCAAGCCCTCGTTGTCGTTGTTGCTGTTGTTGTTGCTGTGTTGTGATGTTCGTCGTCATCGTTGTTGTTTTTAACTCACCCACCTCTGAACAACCGCTCTGCATGCAGCCACTATTTCCATTTCCAGACATCGCCTCGGCGGGTTGGAGCATGTCTGGAGGCTCCCCGACGAGCACACTCACAACTCCAGCCATTAAATGGACGCCAACCAACAGGCCAGAGGCAAAGACAAAGAGAGATGGCAGCCCAGGACAGGATAAGCTAGGGACAGACAGTGGAAAGGGACCTCAGACTGGGTGGTCAACAGAAGAAGAAGGACATGACATGAGCCGACTGGTTGAAGCTTGTGCACGGTGTTAACGCCTTGATTGCTTTCTGTGTCATGCGACGGACAATTATGTAACGTCTGTCTTCCCTTAACAGGGTCAGGTACCCATTCACAGCTGCTCTGACTACAACCAGAACCGATACAATGCAGCCTGATGTGATGGCGGGAGCTGCACCAGCATCGCTAAAATGGATTCTTCTAAATCATTCTTCCGTTAAAAAATAGAGCAGCAGCAGCAGCAACAACAAAAACAAAAAAGCAAACAAACATAAAGCAAAGAAAAGCATAATGATAAAAACAAGCAAGCAAACAAACGAACAAACAAACAAACGAGCAAACAAACAAACAAATCCAACAAAGCAATGAGCAAACAAACATAAAGCAAAATAAATAACCATAATAATAAAAACGAGCCAGCAAACAAACGAGAAAAAAGCTAAAAACAAACAAACAAAAAATCTATCGAAAGTAATGAGCAAACAAAGATACAAAAGCAAGAAAAAAAGAGACATCCATGATAATAAAACAAGCAAGTAAACAAAACAAACAAACAAATCCAACGAAAACAACGAGCTAACAAACAAACAAAAGCAGAAATAAAACATAATAATAAAAACAAGCAAGCAAACAAGCGAACAAACAAGCAAAAAACAAACAACCATACAAAAAAAAAAAGCAACGAGGCGCTTTCCCTACCCAGCGAAAAACATCGCCATAAATATGTCTCCTTTTGATAAAAACCACGTCAAATTACGATCTTTCTTGCAATCACCTATCACCTTTGACGCAGGTCACAGATGATGAAGAGTGGAGATGGAGAGAGAGAAAGACAGACAACACACACACACACACACACAACCACACACACACACAACACACACACACACATAAAACACACACACACACACACACACACACACACACACACACACACACACACACACACACACACACACACACACACACACACACACACAACACACGGAGATAGACTGAGAGAGAGAATGAGAGAATGGGAGAATGAGAGAATGGGAGAATGAGAGAGACACAGAGAGACACAGAGAGAGACATACACAGAGAGACAGAGAGACAGACAGACAGACAGACAGAGACACAGATACACAGAGACAACGAGACAGAGCCTGAACAAAGGCTGCTGTGTGTGTGGCTCACTTTGTTTTTATTGTCATAAAACCATCAATGGAAATATGGAATGTAGGTGTGAATGTGTGTGTGTGTGTGTATGTGTGTGTGTGTGTATGTGTGTGTGTGTGTGTGTGTGTGTGTGTTGTGTGTGTGTATGAGCATATGCGTGTGAGTGTGTGTTTGTGTTTCTATGTGTCT
>CM060309.1:63011533-63026533 GCA_030674185.1 Monoplex corrugatus
ACAATGCAAAATTTAGTTTACAATATAACATCAAACACATTTCAGTCCAGAGGAAAACTCCAAATCTACAAAAATAAAAAACGAAACAAAACAAAAAGATTAAAGAAATACACAAAGAAGTAAATGAAGGGTTGATTGCTGTATTGATTGGTTGGTTGATATCTTCACTGGGTGATTACTTCGTTGGTTGATTGGTTGGTTAGTTGGCTGGTTGGCTGTTTGATATCGTCACTGGGTGATTACTTTGTTGGTTGATTGGTTGGTTAGTTGGCTGGTTGGCTGGTTGATATTGTCACTGGGTGGTTACTTCGTTGGTTGATTTGTTGGTTATTTGGCTGGTTGGCTGATTGATATTGTCACTGGGTGATTACTTCGTTGGTTGATTGGTTGGTTAGTTGGCTGGTTGGCTGGTTGATATCGTCACTGGGTGATTACTTCGTTGGTTGATTTGTTGGTTAGTTGGCTGGTTGGCTGGTTGATATCGTCACTGGGTGATTACTTCGTTGGTTGATTGGTTGGTTAGTTGGCTGGTTGGCTGGTTGATATCGTCACTGGGTGATTACTTTGTTGGTTGATTGGTTGGTTAGTTGGCTGGTTAGCTGGTTGATATCGTCACTGGGTGATTACTTTGTTGGTTGATTTGTTGGTTAGTTGGCTGGTTGGCTGGTTGATATTGTCACTGGGTGGTTACTTCGTTGGTTGATTTGTTGGTTATTTGGCTGGTTGGTTGGTTGATATTGTCACTGGGTGATTACTTTGTTGGTTGTTTGATCGGTTGGTTAGTTGTCTGGTTGGCTGGTTGATATTGTCACTGGTTGGTTACTTTGTTGGTTATTTGATCGGTTGGTTAGTTGGCTGGTTGGCTGGTTGGAATTTCGTCGAATAAAGGAATTGTTAACTTTTCAGGTTGATAGATGGTTGGCTGCTTAGTTAATGGGTGGGTGAATAAAACATGTTTGTTTGCTGCCTAGCTTGCTTCTCTGGCCAACTGACTGATATTGTGTTTCGCTAGAACAGAGATAATAATGAATGTGTCTAACGTTGTCGAAAATATTTAACAAGAGATTCTAAAGCAGAGCTTGGGATAATAAAACGTATTACTCGAAGAAAAATCATGAACTTTACTGGTTTGTTTCTCTAATGTCTCTGACTTCCTATTCATTAAAACTTTTGTTTTCACTGCTTGAAATTTTTATTGTGAGAACTAGCATTCAGAAAAGAATAAACTTTCTCTCTCTCTTCTCTCTCTCCCTCCCTCTCTCTCTCTCTTTCTAATCTATTTCAGTGACTCTCTGCTTTGTTTCTTTGTTTCTGTCTTTGTCTATCTGTCTGTTTGTCTGTCCGTCTGTCTGTTTCTATCTCTGTCTCTGTTTCTCTGTCTCTCTCTCACTTTCCCTTTCTCTCTCTCGCTCTCGTTGTCTCTGTCCCTCACTTTCATGCACCCGCTTGCGCTCAAGGTCGGTCTAACCTCATCAGATTGTAATCCTAAAAGTTAACGAAGCTCTGCTTGTCTTCAAGGACAATCTTAACCCTTCAAGATTTCATTTCCAATCGGCGATCTGTGAAGTAGGCGTGCGTTCCCTTTGGATGGCTGGTGCCAGAGAGACAGAAGAGAAGAAGACCTCTTCAATGTCAGGGAAACAGACAGACAGACAGACAGACAGACAAGTCAGTGCTTGACAACTAAGCAAACGACTAAACAATGTCATCTCACGCCTCGTCGAACTGCTCTCTTTGGTGCCTTTAATACTCTTTACTTTCAAGACGTGTTGAATGCGATGAAAACTGGAAGTATTGCATTGCAGCTTTTAAAAATAAGAGGACATGGAACAGGCATGTAGATCTCTAACGCCTGCTTGATATATATATTCTCTATGATTAATCTATGTGTAGTACAGTTATTTTCTACTTTGTTGATCTATGTGTAGAACAGTTATTTTCTACTTTGTTGATCGTGATGGTCCTTCGTGCATATATAGATCCTTGTTAAATTGTGGATGTCTTGTGTGCATTCTTTCTTTTATTTCTTCTTTAATTTCAAGTCTTTTAAACCAGTTGTTTCTGTTTTGTTGATATTATTTACCTTTTACTCAGACCAGTGCTTTGAAATAACAAACCAAAGTCAAAAGAAGAAAAAAAAAGATAAAAACAAGTAGAAACATACGAAGAGAAGGAAGAAGTCAACGTTACAACTACTGAACTATTGTAATAAAATAAAGTCTTTAGGGTCTAATATGCTCTGATCATGCAAATCATATAAGCATGATGCAGGTCAAGCAGCTTAGAATGATGACACTTGTTAAGAGCAACACAATGTGGAACACACACAGACAAACAGATACACACACACTCGCGCGCACACCACACACACACACACACACACACACACACACAGAGTGAGAGAGAGAGAGGGAGAGAAAAGGGAGAAAGAGAGTGAGAGAGAGAGTGGGAGGAAAAGGCAGTGAGTGAGTGAGTGAATGAGTGAGTGAGTGAGTGAGTGAGCGAGTGAGCGAGTGAGTGAGTGAGCGAGTGAGTGAGTGAACGAGTGAGTGAGTGAGTGAAAGAGAAAGTATAATTGACCACTAGGCATAGGAAAAATGAACTAATTAAATGTAAAGCGCAGTGAATCTTTACCAATGTGTAGGAGAATAGCGCTATGTAACAGAGATTTATTATTATTATCAAGAGAGAGGGAGAGAGAGAGAGAGAGAGAGTGACACAGGCAGAAAAACAGTGAGAGAGAGAGAGAGAGAGAGACAATGAGAGAAGGACGGAGAAAGAGAGACATACAGACAGACAGACAGAGCGAGAGAGAGCGAGAGAGAGAGACAGACAGACAGAGAGACAGAGACAGAGACACAGAGAGACAGAGAACTTTAAACAAAACGCTAAACCCCAGAGAAATCCCCCTTTCTGAACAAAAACAACGGAAGTGTCTAAATTGCAAGTTTAAGAGACAGTGTAATGAAAATACGACTGCTATTACTGTCAACAGGCTGCACAGCATCTCTCTCACTCTCTCTCTCTCTCTCTCTCTCTCTCTCTCTCTCTCTCTCTTTCTCTCTTTTCTCTCTCTCTCTCTCCTTCTCTGTCTTTCTCTCTTTTCTCTCTCTCTCTCTCTGTCTTTGTCTCTCTATGTCTTTCTCTCTCTCTTTCCTTGTCTCTCTGTCTCTGTCTCTCTCTCTCCGTCTCTCTCTGTCTCTCTGTCTCTCTGTCTCTCTGTCTCTGTCTCTGTCTCTCTGTCTCTGTCTCTGTCTCTATGTCTCTCTCTCTGTCTCTCTCTCTCTCTCTCCCTCTCTCTCTCATTTTGATCAACACACACACACAAGAAAAAATAACCGAAATAAAACGGTGATTTAATGTCTTGTCAGACCAAAACAAAAGCAGTGTAGACAAGCTATTCCAGTATTCTGATTGTTCTGTGCATGCGTCTTTACTTTTTCTGATTAATATTTCTTCCGTTGTTTACTTTCTTTTTTTCGGGTGTGAGTATGCGTGTTCAGGTACGAGAGCGTGGGTGCGTTTGTGTGTGTGTGTTTGTGTGCGTATGACTGATGTGTGTGTGTGTGTGTGTCTGTGTATGCGTGCTTTGAACTAAGCAAAGCTTTTGATATTATGTAATAATAATAATAATATATTTTATTTATATAGCGCAAAATCTTGACAAAATCAAATCTAAGCGCTGAGCGTATACATGCATACATACCTACATACATATGAGCGTATACATGCATACATACATGCTTACATACTTACATACATAAATCTAAGCTGAGCGTATACATGCATACATACATACATACATAAATCTAAGCGTATACATACATACATACATACATACGTACGCACATGCATACATAATAATTACAACATTTATACAGCGCAAATCTCGACAAAATCAAATCCAAGCGCCGAAAAGATACACACGCACACACGCACGCACGCACACACACGCACACACACACACACACACACACACACACACACACACACACACACACACACACACACACACACACACACACACCATGGCCACAAATGGGGAGAAAAGAATAAAAGCAATAAAAGCAAGAATAAAACCAATGGAAAACCACAGAGAGCACATCATATACAATTATATATTAAAACAAAATGATTCCCCTCCGAGCGGAGAAAGGCTGCAGAGGGGGGTTGAGTGAGGTTAGGATTTTATGCAGAGGAGAAAAGGTGAGTTTTGAGAGCGGACTTGAAGGAGGCAAAAGTAGGTTGCTGACGGACTGAGAGAGGAAGTTTGTTCCAGGAGAGTGGACCAGAAACAGAGAAGGCTCGTGGACCATAGGTATTGAGCTTAGTGCGTGGAAAGCGAAAAGTCAGAGGATCGGAGGCAGAGCGGAGGGTACGTGAGGGAACATAGATCTCAAGTAGGCTTGACAGGTAATCGGGGGCTGCGTTATTGAGGCTTTTGTAGCACATGGTGTCTAGTTTGTACTGTATGCGCTTTGATACAGGGAGCCAGTGAAGTTGTGCCAGGAGAGGAGATATGTGGTCAGCTTTTTTCTTTTTGAGTACAAGGCGTACAGCATTGTTTTGAATGCGCTGTAGGATGTGAATGGTGGAGGCAGGAAGACCAGACAGGAGTGAATTGCAATAGTCAATGCGAGATATTATGAAGGAGAGAACGAGTTTTGCAGTTGTTTCGACAGAGAGATACTTCCTGATCAGGCTTATACGATGGAGATGATAGTAGCAAGATCTGGCAGTTTGAGAAACAAAGTTGTTCATGGACAGGGTAGAGTCAATGCAGACACCAAGGTTTTTAGCTGAATCAGAAATTGGGACTGATGTGTTACATAATGGGAGAGAAAGAGGAGGCAGCTGGGAAAGTTTCTGACGGGTGCCAATGAGGATAGCTTCTGTCTTGTCGTCATTAAGCTGAAGTCTATGTACGAATCTACTCATTTACTGGTCCCACCCATCCTTTATCAGGAATAGTCGTTGGGGCTGTAAAGATATACCAGCTTCCTTTGCCTCTGGCGGTTGTGGGCAAGTGCCTGGTTTTGCCACAAGGCGCTGCCTGGTCCCTGCAGCAATATTTTCGTCAGACCGTCCCTTCTTCTGCTCTCCATGACTCCTTTCCCAGCAAGGTTCCTTATGAAGATAACCTTGGTGAGCTGGTTTTCAGTCTGGTTACGTTAGTAGCTTATTTTAATTGCCTTCTCTTCACTGAGACGTCTACAATGTTACATGCATGACCCGTTCTCAAAACTTCCTTTGACTTCGACGCTCCTGCGCTATGCATAAGGCAGCAAGAGCGTTCCAATGGGCTGGTTACCAGAGAGTCTCAGGACATCACTCCAGCGTCCATTCACCAGCTGTAGGTCTCTCTGTCAATAGTCTGGCGTCAGTTCATGTTTTAATCTTCCCCTTCCTTCGCTCTTCCCTTCTTAGTTTCAGTCCAGGACTTGGTTGGCAGGTCTGGAAGACGGTAGTCTAGCTGTATGGTTTGGCCAACTCACCGACGAAAAATATGGAGACATATTCTACTGCTTACTATTTAACTTACACACAGTTTCAGTTTCACTTTCAGTTTCTCAATATGACATCTCCGCGCTTGAAACGAATTCCATATGCACTAACGTCACAGGTGCCACGTGTATGGTGACCACGGCACATGCCTTAAGCCTGCACATAGACCCATGAGCTGGCCAAGTCATGAGGCCCTACCTAGACTATGTTTTATTTGGTCTATTTTTTATACTGGTATTTTATCAGCCTACCACTGGAATAATCTTGCTTACATGTAAATGACATGTGTATGTGTGTGTCTTACCTTCAAATAAGGAACATATATATATAAAGTTAATAAATAAGTAATCAAAGGTCTGACTCACAACACAACTAGCTATCCACACAAAAATGAATGAAAGAAAGAGAAACGAGTAGAAATATACAAATGTGTTTTGAAGACATGTGATTGCACAAAGACTCTTCAGAAACAGACCACGCATTTTTTTGAAAGATACACATGATACAATTTATTCAGTTATTGACGACTTAAAACAAAATGAACATTTTCGGTTTTTGAACCCTCAAAACTGATGACAGCCGCAAAATACCTGAACTGTTTTACATATAATACGTTACAAGTAGATCACTCATAAGGAAGATTAGGAAAAGACAGGCAACATTTATAGGCCATCTTATGAGGAAGGGGGATTTGGAGCACCTGGTCACAACGGGATTGCTGGAGGGAAAGAGAGCACCAGGTAGACCCAGGGAGAGAATGCTGGACGGACTTGCAGAGTGGCTGGGGATGAGGAGGGTGGGGGAGATGCTAGGGGCAACGAGAGATAGAGATGGTTGGAAGTCCATGGGCGCCAACGCCATGCGGCAGGGCACCTGATGATGATGATGATGACGTTACAAAAGATCATGTTAAGCATGCTTTTATTTCCATTATGCTAAGCGTGCTTTTGTTGCAAATTAAAAACACAGGCTAATCTACCGTCTGGTGACAAACAATAACCATCAACGTGTCTCATTCTTATCAAAAGACACTACAAGTAATTTATCACCTTCTCTGTTACCTTGTCACGCGACCATCGATTCTGGGTATGATGAAGAGACAGACAGACAGACAGAGAGACAGACACAACAGATATTAACGCTTTGATTCCCTTACCCTATCCGCCAGCATCATGCATTGTCGTTCATGATAGCAAAGCAAAACCTTAACTCTTTCAGTCTCTCACCCTTTCCACCAGCTTCCTGCAGGAACCTGGTGGATAAGGTGAGGGAGTGAAAGAGTTAAGCTTTTGCAGCTAGCGGATAAGGTGCGGCAATGAAAGGGTTAAGAGAAAGCAAAATTAACAGAAAGACAGGCAAACAAAAGCAGAAACAGACAGGCATAAAGAGAAAGCAGAAAGACAGGTAATCAGACACACAGACAGATGAAGAGACGGACAAAGTTAAAGACACAGAGCTAAAACAAAGATAAACAGACAAACAAAGAGAAAGTTTCAAAGAAAGAAGCCCAAAGACAGACAGGTCTAGAGAAAAAACAGATTTTGAGACAGGGAAAAAAAACGGACAGACAGATTCAGAGACGATCCGATACAAAGACAGAGAGACTGAGTGACAGACAGACAGACAGACAGATTCAAATACAGAGATATAAAGCGAAGCACAAAGATGAAGAAAAAAAAGCAAAAAGAAAAGAGAGAGAGAGAGAGAAGGAGAGACAGACAGACAGACAGGAATGGAAAACAGAAACAGACACAGAGAGACAAAGAGAGAAAGAAAGACAAAAAGAGAAGGACAAGGAAGGAATCCTCAAGGTATAGACAAAGGCACAGACAGACAGACAAACAGACAGACAAGCAAACAAGCGCGGGAGATCAGTAGACAAAAGAGAACGACGACGATATTTCCCCAGTCCTTCTTGCCAGTTGATCAAGTGGCTTTCTATGAAGATCGATTGTGGGGATGCCAGACTGATTTGGCTATCCCATACCCTGCGGTCACAAGGAACGAACCTAGTTCCGTCACAATGAATTCCCTTTCCAAACACAAAAGACAGTGTTTGTGTCACAACCAAAGCCCTTTTCAAACACAAAAGACAGTGTTTGTATCACAACCAAAGCCCTTTCCAAACACAAAAGACAGTGTTTGTGTCATAACCAAAGCCCTTTTCAAACACAAAAGACAGTGTTTGTGTCACAACCAAAACTCTTTTCAAACACAAAAGACAGTGTTTGTGTCACAACCAAAGCCCTTTCCAAACACAAAAGACAGTGTTTGTGTCACAACCAAAACCCTTTCCAAACACAAAAGACAGTGTTTGTGTCACAACCAAAGCCCTTTCCAAACACAAAAGACAGTGTTTGTGTCATAACCAAAGCCCTTTTCAAACACAAAAGACAGTGTTTGTGTCACAACCAAAGCCCTTTCCAAATACAAAAGACAGTGTTTGTGTCACAACCAAAGCCCTTTCCAAACACAAAAGACAGTGTTTGAGTCACAACCAAAGCCCTTTCCAAACACAAAAGTCAGTGTTTGTGTCACAACCAAAACCCTTTTCAAATACAAAAGACAGTGTTTGTGTCACAACCAAAGCCCTTTCCAAACACAAAAGGCAGTGTTTGTGTCACAACAAAAGTCCTTTCCAAACACAAAAGACAGCGTTTGTGTCACAACCAAAACCCTTTCCAAACACAAAAGACAATGTTTGTGTCACAACCAAAGCCCTTTCCAAACACAAAAGACAGTGTTTGTGTCACAACCAAAGCCCTTTCCAAACACAAAAGACAGTGTTTGAGTCACAACAAAAGTCCTTTCCAAACACAAAAGACAGTGTTTGTGTCACAACAAAAGTCCTTTCCAAACACAAAAGACAGTGTTTGTGTCACAACAAAAGTCCTTTCCAAACACAAAAGACAGTGTTTGTGTCACAACCAAAACCCTTTCCAAACACAAAAGACAGTGTTTGTGTCACAACAAAAGTCCTTTCCAAACACAAAAGACAGTGTTTGTGTCACAACAAAAGTCCTTTCCAAACACAAAAGAAAGTGTTTGTGTTACAACCAAAGCCCTTTCCAAACACAAAAAAACAGTGTTTGTGTCACAACGAAAAAAGCCCTTTCCAAACACAAAAGACACTGTTTGTGTTGAAATTTGCACATTACTAAAAATTATGCTGAATGTGTATTTTTAAAAAAAAGAGGTATTGCACATGCTAATGTTACCAAAGAACACACAAAATACGCCCAAATATGCGCATACACTGATGCCATAAGCAAGCTGTGTGTACCTTTCGTTCTATCCAGACTAGACAATTGTGATTCTCTCTTAGCTGGACTTTCTGATGATAAGCTATTCATACTTCAACAAATCCAAAACAGTGCAGCTCGACTTATCAATTAACATCGGGATCAGAGTTCTTCAGTGCTATGTAGAACCAGTACCTTTGTACAGATGCAACATGCGCAGTCAGGCTAAGATTAAGGCAGATGAAATGTGGTTTCTCAGAAGAATGTTAAAAGTTCCATGGACAGCAAAGAAAACGAACGAGATAGTCTTGAAAGAGGCAAACACGAAAAGAGCATTAATGAAGAAAATTAAGAAAAGACCTGCAACATTCAGAGGGCATTTTATGAGGCAAGATAAATTTGAGCACCTAGTCACAACAAAAAAGCCGGAAGGAAAAAGAGCACCAGGTAGACCCAGGGAGAAAATACTGGACGGATTTGCGAAGCGGGTTAATATAGAAAGGGTAGGAGATATACTTGCAGCGATAAAAGATAGATTCGTCTGGAGGGCCATAATCGCCGACGAAATGCAGCAAGGCAAATAACGATGATGATTAAGATAGGCAACAAATACGGCGATTTTTATGTTGCGGGCTGGAATACTGAACTGGAGGTATCAGATCTTGAGTTCAGGACTCTGTTACAAGAACCAGCCAGCTCGAGAGGAAGAAACAGAATAATTCTCACAATCATAATTTATCTACGAGAACCGACCTCTGCCGAAGGAAGAAAAATACAGAAAAAGGTTCCAGCCAGAATCTCTGGTTTTCTTATTCCCCTTGATAAGTGTAAATCTCTGTTTTTGTTGTTGTTGTTGTTTCTTTCTTTCTGTCTTTCTTTCTTTCTTTCTGTATTTCTTTCTCTCTTTCTGTATTTCTTTCTTTCCTTCATTCTTTCCCTCTTTCTTTCTTTCTTTCTTTCCTTCGTTCTTTCCCTCTTTCTTTCTTTCTTTCTTTCGTTCTTTCTTTCTTTCTTTCTTTCTTCCTTTCTTTTTTTCTTTCTTGATTTCTTCCTTCCTTTCTTTCTTTCTTTTTTATTTCTTTCCTTCCTTCATTCTTTCTCTCTTTCTTTCTTACTTTCTTCTTTCCGTCGTTCTTTCTTTCTTTCTTTCTTTCTTTCCTTCGTTCTTTCTTTCTTTCTTTCCTTTCTTCTTTCTTCTTCTTTCTTTCTTTCTTCTGTCTTGATGTCTTTCTTGATTTCTTCCTTTATTTTCTTTCTTTCTTTCGTTTTTTGTTACAATTTTTTATCATGACTTGTGTTTTGCAGTTACATACTTTGTTTCTTGCTATGCATGTGTGACCATGTCGCTATCGAATTACGCAGCGTAATTTGATTACATTTAAATCCAATTAAAATCATGAAAATCTAAGTGTATGTGTGTGTGTGTTTGTGTGTGTGTGTTTGTGTGTGTGTGTGTGTTTGTGTGTGTGTGTGTGTGTGGTTTTTTTTGTGTGTGTGTATGCGTGTGTGTATCTGCGTATGCACGTAGAATGCCCCCGTCTCTGTCTGTCTCTGTCTCTGTCTGTCTGTCTGTCTGTCTCTCTCTCTCTCTCTGTCTCTCTCTCTGTCTCTCTGTGTCTTTCTCTCTTTCTCTCTCTCTCCCTCTCTCTCTCTCTCTCTCTCTCTCTGTGCGCGCGCGCGCTCTCTCAATATTTCTACGGTCTTATGTCCAGATCTCTGTTGGCATGTAGCATAGGTCATTCCCTTTCATCTCTGTAGTCAGCCCCATGTAGTCATTTCCGTTGCCAAGTCCATCATCCCTGTGAAAAATGTGGATGCCTTCCAGTGGTCTGATGATTAAATCAGGGGTCCCACATAGCTCAGTGGTATTGCCTGACCGACCAATTGCTTGAGGCCACGTTTTTTTTTTGTTTTTTTTGTGTGTGTGTGTGTGTGTGTGTGTGTGTGTGTGTGTGTGTGTGTGTGTGTGTGTGTGTGTGTGTGTTTGGTGTTTTTTTTTGTGTTTGGTTTTGTTTGGGTTTTTTGCCGCGGTGTGACATTCGTGTCGTTACCGCTACGTACGTAGCCGACGCTCGTCCTAGATTTGCTTTAACCCTATGACTCCCACCCATATCCACCATCTGCAAAAAAAAATTAACCCCTTGACTCCCTCACCCTATCCACCAGCTTCATGCACTCCCTCACCCTATTCACCACGATTTGGGCGCGACAGTGAAGTGATTAAACATCGGGCTTCTACACGGAAGGTCCTGGGATCTTTCCGTCGTCTTTCTTTTCTTCTTTCTTTCCTCGTTCTTTCTTTCTTTTGTCCGTTCTTTCTTTTTTCTGTTTGATGTCTTTCATGAGTCTTCTTTATTTTCTTTCTTTCTTTGTTTTGGTACAATTGTATTATCATGATTTGTGATATCCAACAACTGCAAAAATTTAACCTGCTTCTGCAGGAAGCAGATGGATAGGATGACAGAGTCAAAGGGTTAAGTTTTTGCTTTGCTAGCATGGCTGCCGATGCAGGATGCTGCTGGACAGGGTGCAGGAGCCAAAGGGTTGAATATTCCGATCTCCCAGATCAACATGTGTGCAAATCTTCCAGGGCCTAAACCCACTTCTGTGTGTATATACAGAATAGATACGTTAAAGATCATGTAAGTCGTATCACTTGTTGAAATATGGAAACATGAAAATACCCAGCACACACGCCCACCAAGGAATTCAGATTGTGCAGTACTTTAGTGGAATGTTGTCAGCTCCCTAACAACTTGAATTTTCTGTGCTTTTTTGTAGTCCTTTTCTCCCATTGGACGAAGCACAGGAAGTTTTAGTCTTTTTCTCCTAGTTTTTTTTTTTTTATTCTTATTTTTTATGTTATTTTTTTAATTTTGTTTGTTTGTTTGTCTGTGATCTCACGTTAACGCTTGACAAAGGCCAGTTAGCCAAAAATATGCGCCTATCTCGTCTGCTTGTATTAAATACGCGTTCTGATTCTATTTTCGTTTTTTTTTTTCCTGGTTCCTGTTTGTTTGAACGCGGACAAACAGTGCTTTTGGATTTCTCTATACTTCATTTAAAAAAATGGATTATGTGCAATGTACAGTGAGACCAAACATGTGTGGAAAATAGCACTATACAAGAACGATTTACTATAACTACGAACACCTTCTTTTCAACGCTAGCATGCCATGCCACGCTACTTCTGCTGTCAGAGATTGTTAACTGTTATTGCAGACACTGGAACTCATTCACAGTTTAGAGACAAACAGGGAGACAGAGAAGAGATACATGTTCTTTTTTCCCCATTCAAAATTTGATACTCTTTTACATTTCTGTTTTAGTGTCTTCTTTAGTTCCATAAAGACAGAATTAAATTTCATATAAGAGATATTTTCATTGTTATCTAGAGTATTCCCTTTCTTTCTGGCTAATGTCATTTATTCATAACTGCAATGCCTTTTCTCAAGATTACAGAAATATGTTTTCCTCTGTACGCAGTCCACCTTGCTTATGACTCTGGATCCAAGAATACTCCCTTCATTCATTTGGCCAGTTTCTTCCGTCCTTTCTTTTTCACCTTTTTTCTTCCCTGACTTTTGCTTGCTCAGTTACATAAGCAAAATCAGTTTATCAGAAATGTATATTTCATGGTTCACATAGTAATTTCATTATCATGAATCGATCTTTGTCACGTTAACATGAAAATTATTCTGTTTAATTCTATCATAAGCTATAAATAATGTGACCCAACGCATAATGAATGAAACTTGAGAACTATGCTTGAATTTCTTAAAATAAAAGAAACGAATCAGGAAGTGCAAAATGATCGAAAAATGCCTTAACAACCATTGTAATTTTAAAACTGCTATTGAAATTAAACAACAGACTGACACAATGGCATAATTGTAACTACACAAGCACGCATGCACTTCGCGCGCACGCACTCCACACCCACACATATACACACACACACACACACACACACACACACACACACACACACACACACACACACACACACACACACACAACACAAATGATCCCGCAACGAATCCAAACTTTCAACTATGTAATACCACTTACAACAACACACAACAGAGAGGAGAAAGAGAGAGAATGGGAGAGATAGAGAGAGCGGAGACACAGAGAGAGAGAGAGAGAGAGAGTAGGAGTGAGTGAGAGAGAGAGAGAATGGGAGAGATAGAGAGAGCGGAGACACAGAGAGAGGAGAGAGAGAGAGAGAGAGAGTCTACAATCTCATTAGCAAGGTAGCCACTATAATTATACCATTCCTTTCATCTCTCAGTCATCACCGTGTAGTCATTTCCGTTTACGCGTTCTGGTTGTTTCCTGTGATAGAGCCTTGGACTCAAGCACTGATATCTCGAGTTCCAAAACAACCCGCAAGGTAAAAAGAAACGGGCCTGTAGGGTGCCCATCTTAATGTTTTCATCATTCTGGTGATGTGAGCTTAGCGTTTCAAAGGTCCCTTCTCCCCATTTAAAGACCTTGCTAGAAAACAGGGTTTTGCGCAGGCTCAGGGAGTTTGCCAGATAATTGCTGGCATATTTTGGTGGGGCGCTCATGTAATTTTCCGAGTGCGATGAATTCTTTTTAAACAAAACTCCGAAATCCAAATTCCTTGCCAAATCCACTGACTCTTTTTGAACAAACTCAATATCATTATGTATATTCTGTATGCTATATGGAGTTCTTATGTCAACAATGTCTTTTCGTATGAGTATAATCTTTTGTCATTTGTCGTTGCCATATCGTGTGTTTGATGTCCAGTTGTTGTGAAACAAAAGACAAGTTTTTTGTTTTTTTTTGTTTTAAATCATGCATCAGATTTATATTCCTCTCCCTGACATGATTTTTGACAGCCACCATAGCCTCATGCAAAATAACAGCCAACGGCACAACCTTGAGACAGGTTGATAAGTTTAAATATCTGGGAACGATCATCTGACTTGACGGCAGATGCACATCAGAAATAGACAGCAGAATCGGCCAAGCCAAAATAGCATTCAAGAAGATGAAAAGCATTCCTACCAACAAATGCCTATTAATTAATTAACATCAGGAAGAGAGTTCTTGAATGTTATATAGAACCGATACTGTTATGCGGTTGTGAGACGTGGACAGTCAACAAGCAAAGCCAGGACAAAATTGAGGCAGCCGAGATGTGGTTTCTAAGAAGAATGTTGAGAGTTCCATGGACAGCAAAGAAAACAAACGAGACGTCGACAGTCTTGATGGAGGCAGACACAAGTAGATCAATCATAAGTTAGGAAAAGACAGGCAACATTTATAGGCGATTTTACGAGGAAAAGGGAATTAAAGCACTTGGTCACGGCGGGAAAGCTGGAGGGAAAGAGAGCACCAGGTAGACCCAGAGAAAACATATTGGATGACTTGCAGAATGGCTGAGGACAGAGAGGGTGGAAGATGTGCTTGCGGCAACAAGGGATAGATGGATATAGAGGGCCATGATCGCCAATGCCATGTGGCAAGGCACTTGATGATGATGGTGATGATGATAATAGCCAAGTGGGTAAGATGTCAGGCTTTCATTCGGAAGGTTCGGGTTCGATCCTGCCTGGGTACCGCCCGCCTGGTAGGTAAAGGGTGGAGGTTTTTAACTATCTTCCAGGTCAACGTTGATGTGTGTCGACCTGTTAGTACCTAAACCCCCTCTTCGTGTATATACGCATGAGAGCATAACTAGGCACGTTAAAGATCCGATGAAGTCATGTCACTTTTCAGTGGCCCTTGGAATCATGGAAACACCCAGCATGCACGTCGACTGAAGACGAAGTATGCAGATTACGCAGCAATATGCTGCCCAGCGCAGTGTAGGCAACATATATGTATATGTAAACTGGTATACATACATCGGAAAAACATAGGAATGCTATAAACATTAATTGCAATCAGTGGAACTCCGCGTATACAGAGACAAACAGACAGACAGACAGAGAGATAGGAGAGAGAGAGAGGGAGAAAGAGAGAGAGATAAGAAGAGAGGGAGGGAGAGTCTTCTCCTTTTTGTCCTCCATCAGAAATAATATTATTATTTTGTTTCTATTTTACTGTCCTGTTTGTTCCATCAAGTTTCACGTCTTTTGTTGTTGTTTGTTTGCTTGTTTGTTCATTTGTTTGTTTTTTTGTTGTTTGTTTGTTTGTTTGTTTGTGACTGTTTGTTTGTTTGTTTGTTTGTTTGTTGTTGTTTGTTTGTTGTTGTTTTGTTGTTGTTTTGTGTGTG
>CM060309.1:63031533-63034033 GCA_030674185.1 Monoplex corrugatus
ACAGCAAGAAGACTGAAGTCATGGTGATCAGTAAAAAACATGAAATCCCCTCATGCAAAATAACAGCAAACGGCACAACCTTGAGACAGGTTGGTAAGTTTAAGTATCTGGGAACGATCATTTCACCAGACGGCAGATGCACATCAGAAATAGACAGCAGAATCGGCCAAGCCACAACAGTATTCAAGAAGATGAGAAGCATTCTTACCAACAAATGCCTATCAATTAACATCAGGAAGAGAGTTCTTGAATGTTATACAGAACCGATACTGCTATACGGTTGTGAGACGTGGACAGTCAACAAGCAAATCCAGGACAAAATTGAGGCAGCCGAGATGTGGTTTCTAAGAAGAATGTTGAGAGTTCCATGGACAGCAAAGAAAACAAACAAGATGTCGACGGTCTTGATGGAGGCAGACACAAGAAGATCATTCATGTGGATAATTAGGAAAAGACAGGCAACATTTATAGGCCATTTCATGAGGAAAAGGGAATTGGAGCACCTGGTCACAACAGGAAGGCTGGAGGGAAAGAGAGCACCAGGTAGATCCGGGAAAATACTGGACGGACTTGCAGAATGGCTGAGGACAGAGGGGGTGGAAGATGTGCTTGCGGCAACAAGGGATAGATACATATGGAGGGCCATGATCACCAACGCCATGTGGCAGGGCACTTGATGATGATGATGATGATGAACAAATTCAGGTACCTTTCATGCCGGATAGACAAGGGAATGTGAGTAGAGAATTCTTCTCCAGCCATATTTGAACCTGTGCAGTGAGACTGAACTCTTACTTTATTAGTAAGCCAACAAGGACACACCTCAAATCTCCTTGAAATTCTTCACCCTTAATTCATAAAGTGTTTGTTCACCAGATTCTTATGGCTCTGTCGGTCGTGGGCCAAGGCCTGGGGCTCTGTAAAGGGTTTCTCTGTCAAATTCCACAATGTTGTCGATCCACCGTCTTTTTCTGTCTTCCCTTCCGTCTCCTTCCATCAGCAATTCCCTGGAGGACTGATTTAGCAAGGTCAATGGGTCTTGTTACATAGTCATACAAATGTAGTTTTGTTTACTTAACTAAAGTCAGAAAACATCCATAATTATGGTCCATTTGTGCTGTTTGATGGTGTAGCACACTTGTTCATTGATGATACGATCTGTGTGTCTGAAGTTCATTATCTTTGGATAATGTTTCGTTTTTATGGTTTGGACTGTTTTCGGTTGAGTCTCATTAGGACTACTTGCTACTCGCTCTTTGAACAGATGGTGGTATTCATCTCCTTCTGTCTGTGTGGCTTTAGTAGTGATCTGACGATGTTCCTCAAATTCGCTGTCAGTCCCTGTTTCGTAAGCACACACGAAGAAGGAATATACCAGTGCACGTAACGGGAGCCTGCTTTTGTGCTTGAGGAAATGTGCTTGTTCTTCTATACTGTTTCAGATTGGACAGTGCTGATTCTGTCTTTGTTACCCTCCAGAGAATTGCTGATTTGGATCCCTCACTGCTAATGATGGATCTCAGGTAAGCAAATTGTTGTACAGCTCCAAGCGTGGACAAAAAAGTGTAGCCTAGGTAGCATAGGCTAGGTAGGACCTCAGGACCTGGCTAGCCTGTGGGTTTATGTGCAGGCTTAAGGCTTGTGCTATGATCACCAATCACATGTCACCTGTGACGTTAGTGCATATGGAATTCATTCCGAGCGTGGAAACGTCATCTTGAGAAACTGAAACTGAACCTGAAGTCCATGGACAGTTATCGCATCTCGTAATACAGGCTTTCAAATATCTCTGACAAGAGTTGGTATGAATTCCTGCTGAACAGAATGTCAAAGTCCTTTGTCATTGAATTTCAAATTCAGATACACAGTACATAATTTTAGTGGTGAAGTGAATACATCTCCATACCATCAGTTTCGTGGGAGGTTGTCAACCGGTGGAATAGCATCATGCATTATGCATCATTAAAATCGGCTGTAAAGATTCGTTGCATTTAAGACAGAGATTACACACTTCTGTTTCGAATATGGAAAGGGCTGTTCGTTGTATTCACTTTCATACATAAATAGTCTGAAACTCACAGTCCTGTCATTCATTTTGGATGGTGTGGTTATCTTGTGATGTGCACTGCACCAATATATAATTTCGATCTACCGCCTTTTAATGATAATAAAAATAACAATGAGGATAGCAATAATAATAATGATAATAGCAATAACAATAACAATAACATAATGATATTGATGATAATTCACATACAATTCTCGTGCGCCAAACAACGCTTTAGGCGCTCACAATTCTACAGTACAAAAGTAAATGAAATATACATGTAAGACACATTCACTATTTTTACCCATTTACACCATGCACACAGCCTCAATAAAACACGTGTAAAACATACACTAAAAAGAAAGCACTAAAACAAAATCGGATATAAGGACATCATTTCAATGGCAATGGCAATCTATCTCCATACGGCCGGTGTTTCCTTTGCGTGTGATC
>CM060309.1:63046533-63061533 GCA_030674185.1 Monoplex corrugatus
TGAAACTAATAATGTCAAGAATTGACGTTATTTACAAACAAATTAAGGATGACGTTATTATACAGAGTAAGACTACGTTAGTACAAGTTTCACTCTGCTTAGACAAGACAAAACCGAGATGGTTAAACCATTTTAAAATATTCCTTTTTTATGTAAAACTTAATACCGAATTCTAGGCCATTGTAAAACAATTCTTTTTTTATATAAAATTTAATACTGAAATTCTAGATTTTTGTATTTTATAAGACTTCTGTGACCTTGAAGAAGTTTAAGTTATAATAAAGCTTGAAATGAATCAAATTAATTTATAAACTGTCACACAACGGTGAAAACAAATTTTGTTATTGCCATCTGTTATTTTAATATTTTTGTTTAACCTTTTGACTCTCGCAGCCTATCCACCAACTGCAAAAACTGAACTCTTTGATTTCCTCACCCTATCCATCAGCCCATGCAGGATGCTGGTGGATAGGGTGAGGGAATCAAAGAGTCAAGTTTTGGCTTTGCTAGCATGGCTGACATTGCATGATGCTGGTACTGGATAGGGTGAGGGAACCAAAGAGTTAAGTTTTGGCTTTGTTAGCATGGTTGACAATACAGGATGCTGGCGGACAGGGGGACAGGAGTCAAAGGGTTAATGCCCAGGCGACTGCGTTGAGCCATATCAGGGCTATAACCATTTCAGAACATACCCTATACTTCAACAGGAAAGAAAAAAAGGAAAAGAAAATTAAATAAACATACCAGTGCATTCGTACACATAATCTAAGGAGATGCCCCTGGCGTTGTTGACCACTCCGTCTAACTTATCATACAGAGGATTTAAAAAAACATACCTGAATACAAAATTTAAACATAACTAAGGACACTCTAAAGCATATACAAAACGGGCCTAAATTACAAAAAATAATTTCCGCATATCACTTTTCCCCAGGGCCCAAAATACGAATAATATATATACACAATTATCAATCCTAAGAGAAAGTACGCAAGACTTTCTCGAGCACATGCAAGGTGAATGGATCAGCAAAATAGAAAAAGAAAGGAAAAAATGACAAAAAATCAAAGGAGCAAGGCAGAAACAAACAGAATGACAGAAAAGAAAATTTCTAGCACAGACTTCCCAGAAGATGGGGATTCTATTTATACTGAAAGAGCCCCCGGTATCCCTACGGGGAAATATTATAATCACAGGTTCCTGAGAAAATGCTGTTTTTACATATTCCTTAAAAAGTCCGTATTTAAGGCATTATTCAGTCTGTGTAACATTGAGCTGGAGTTTCATCTTTCAGACTCATGCTTTTGCGACCCGTATTTATCCACAGCTTTTAACAAAAATAAAGAAAAGCCACACCTGTAAAAGACTAGGCCAGTGCAGCCCATCACATCTTTTTGTGTGATATGTTTGCATACGATGTCAGTGAGATGAATAAATAAATAAATGGCTGGATGCGTTTTTATACTAGTCCAAGATAATTTTTATGTGTTTTTTTGTTTGTTTGTTTTCGTTCTTATAAATGGCTAGTTGCGTTTTCATACCAGTTCAAGATTATTTTTTATGTTTTTGTTTTGTTTTTGTTCTTCTTCTTTGTTTTTCTCTTTTTTTTTTTAATGGATGTAGATACCCATTGTCAGTACGATGTACCCGAGATTGTTCCTTTGACAGATTGATAGGGATATAAGACATAAAACCCGAATACTTGGTGAACCTTAACACCTTGCCAACTCATACAGCTTATTTGCGGCTTAAGGTGTATACCATATGTATCTGCTTCTATGCTAGCTGAATGGATAGCACAAACTATGTTAGATTTGAGAAGTTCTACAACATGGGAGATAATTCCTACGTGACTCTCAAGAGTTATGTTTTTTGACTAATATTATAAAAAATTGTCCCTGCTTCCCTCTTATTTCTTTGATATATGCCATGATCATTTTGAATTTTCTCTATCACATGGCATCGGTGACATCAGTGCATATGGAATTCATTCCGAGTGTGGAAGCATTCTTTTGAGAAACCGAAACTAAAACTGAAATCCTAAAGGTCTGAGAAAATCTTATTCACACATTTCTCTTGGGTCCTGATATCACATCCACCCACTACATAACGACTTTAAAAAATAGATATGCAGAATGAAAAGAAAGACTTCAGTTCCACGAAGTTTTGGCATCAGCCACGATAATGGATCGACGTATTTATTTTTATGGGCGAATCGGTCCAGTGAGGCGTTTGTATGTTTATGTTTTATGATGTATGTGTGTTTATGTCTTAAGTGGATGATGGTAGTCCAGCTCAGGCACATTTTCATTTCCAAATATAGATTAATACACGAGAATTTAATTGAACTGAACTGAATTGAACTGAATCATGTTACAGAGAGACAGACCAACACTTACACTCAAAAAGGAAAAGGAAAATCTAGAATTAATCTCGCCAGCTAGGAGGATTTATGTGTCGTCCCTATCGAAGGTTATATGTGAACTAGTACATATGGATTCATCTTTGCCACCAGCGAATTTCAAAAGGGACGGAGATGATAGTATAATGCACATATATATAATATATATATATATATATATATATATATATATATATATATATATTGTGTGTGTGTGTGTGTAGAGAAAGAGAGAGAGAGTTGCACACACACACACACATACACACATACACACACACACACACACACACACACACACACACACACACACACACACACACACACACACACACACACACACACACTACATATATGTAAAGAAAGCAAGCATGTCTGAATTCTTAAATGAACAAGTAAATCGATAAATCAACAAATGAATGAATGGGTGAATGAGGAAACGAAGTAATGAACCAAAGAATAAACAAAAGAAGGGAAAAAAACGAATAAATAAATGAATGAATGAATGAATGAATAGATCGATGAATAAATGAATGAATGATGAATGAATAAATGAATGAATGAATGAATGAATGAATGAATGAATGAATGAATTAATTAATTAATGCTTTATGTAACATTTCTTTTTATCCCAGAGTACCAGTCCGTCCATCTCATTTCCTGCTTGTTCTACATTGTCAGCATATGTATAATCTTTTCATCTGTGTCCGAAATAGCTGTCATTTCTCATTTTCCTTTTAGCTATCACAGGAAATGGTTCTAATGTAATTTACCTCGTGGTGTGTTTTGTGTCTCTTAAAAAAAGGGATCACTTCCTTTGATCCTAGGGAAAGCGGATAACTTTTCTTCCGAGCTATCAATGCCCCTTTCTTCCACAAATATTTGGTCAGCTTTTTTATTTCTCTAACGTATACAGCGCAAACACGCCCGAACACACACACACACACACACACACACACACACACACACGCACGCACGTACACACATGCACACACACGCACACACACACACATGCACACACACACACGCACACACACGCACACACACACACGCACACACACACACACGCACGCACACACACACACACGCACGCACACACACACACACACACACACACACACACACACACACACACACACACACACATGAACGAACATTGACACATAAAGGCACATGTACAACCTCATAAAATCTAACTTTTTCAGTGTAGTGTTGGATGTCTGGTTAGCAAAGAGCTGGAGATCCTCCTTTCCAGTTGGACTGCAAAGGTTCGAGTCTAGCTCGAAAAAAAAGGTGTGTGTGCAGCTTCCAGTTCATATAGCCTACTTGGCATTAGTTTGGATCAGGAAGGGTAAATCAACAAGGGAGATAAGATAGGCACAATCCTCATAATGCTGGCTATGGGAATAAACAAGATAGGCACAATCCTCATAATGCTGGCTATGGGAATAAACAAGATAGGCACAATCCTCATAATGCTGGCTCCAGAAATAAACGAGATAGGTACAATCCTCATAATGCTGGCTACGGGAATAAACAAGATAGGCACAATCCTCATAATGCTGGCTACGGGAATAAACGAGATAGGTACAATCCTCATAATGCTGGCTACGGGAATAAACAAGATAGGCACAATCCTCATAATGCTGGCTATGGGAAAAAACAAGATAGGCACAATCCTCATAATGCTGGCTTCAGGAATAAACAAGATAGGCACAATCCTCATAACGCTGGCTCGGGAATAAACAAGATAGGTGCTATCCTCATAATGCTGGCTACGGGATTAAACAAGATAGGCACAATCCTCATAATGCTGGCTATGGGAATAAACAAGATAGGCACAATCCTCATAATGCTGGCTACGACAATAAACAAGATAGGTATTATCCTCATAATGCTAGCTACGGGAATAAACAAGATAGGCACAATCCTCATAATGCTGGCTACGGGAATAAACAAGATAGGTACCATCCACATAATGCTGGCTTCAGGAATAAACAAGATAGGCACAATCCTCATAACGCTGGCTCCGGGAATAAACAAGATAGGTACAATCCTCATAATGCTGGCTACGGGAATAAACAAGATAGGCACAATCCTCATAACGCTGGCTCCGGAATAAACAAGATAGGTACAATCCTCATAACGCTGGCTCCGGGAATAAACAAGATAGGCACAATCCTCATAATGCTAGCTACGGGAATAAACAAGATAGGCACAATCCTCATAATGCTGGCTACGGGAATAAACAAGATAGGTACCATCCACATAATGCTGGCTTCAGGAATAAACGAGATAGGCACAATCCTCATAATGCTGGCTACGGGAATAAACAAGATAGGTACCATCCTCACAATGCCAGCTTCAGCAATAAACAAGATAGGTACCATCCTCATAATGCTGGCTTCAGGAATCAACAAGATAGGTACCATCCTTATAATGCCAGCTCCAGGAATAAACAAGATAGGTACAATCCTCATAATGCTTGCTCCGGGAATAAACAAGGTAGGCTTTATAGGTATCATCTTCATAATGCTGGCTTAGAGAATAAAGATGAGATCTCTACCACCTCTCTTCCCAATGACTTTACACATACGGCACAACCGTGACTCTTTCTATTGTTCACATTGTATACTATGCTCAAACAAAATAATGTGATGAATAAAAAGCGTCTTGCAAATTTGATGAATATACTCAAAACTAACGCTTTTTCTTGTTTGATCGTATGAAACTCAGTGATTGGTATGGATTTCTTCGGACGCTTCCTTGCAAATCTTTTCTCTATTTTAACGACTTTGTATCATCTACTGTATATGTATCTCATATGCAGCGTGGAGGGATTAATACATGTGTGTTTTATTAGCAACGTGAAGAGATCTATTATATGCTATGAATTTCATTAGCAGTGAGAAGAGATTTATAAACTAAATAATGTGAAAGAGATTGATATGATTAATGTTATGTATTCTTATAGCAGCTTGAAAAGTTTGATTATGAAATGCTATGGGTTTTACTAGCGGTGTGAATGGATTCATATAGCAGTGTAAAAAAGATTCTAGTTCAAGTTCATATTGCTTATAGCCCAGGGTAAAATGATTAGAATAATTGTGGACTTCATTATCAGCGTGGAAAGATTCATTTATGTATTTCAATAGCAGCGTGAAGAGATTAATATTTTATTTACAGCGTAAAAAAGATTAATACACGTACATTATAAACAGCATGGAAATATTAATATATGTATCTTACAAACAGCGAGAAAAAAATGATATTTGAATTTTACAAACAGCATGGAAAGATCAATATGTCATACATAAATAGAATGGAAAGATAAGCATCTGTATTTCATAAACACCATGGAAAGATCAGTATATGTCCTTTATAAACAGAACAGAAAGATTAATATATGTATTTTATAAATGTTATGTATTTTACATAGGGCCTAAAGAGATCTATACAACAAAAATAATGTATCTTATTATCAACGTGAAGAGATTGATGAATAAATAATATGTATTTTATTAGCAGTGAGAAGAGATTGACATAATTACTATGATATAATTACTATCATATGTTTATTAGCAGCTTAAAGAGATTACTATGATAAATATGATATATTTTGTTAGCAGTTTTGAAGATATTTATATAATAGCTGTTATGCATTTCATTAGCACCGTGAAGAGATTAACATAACGACTATCATTTCTTCTATTACCGGCTTGGAAAGATAGCACAGACAGTGAAACAGACATAAATTATGTTCATAAATACAGACGTACATGTATCTGTTACCATGTACATCTCTATAAAGAGAAAACGTGAGAGAAAACACGATAGAGCAGTCGTATGGAAATCAATGGCAGTATCAAAGGTCATCTTTTGTTGTAACGAAGGCAGATGCTTCCAGTCTAATCAGAATTATGGATGGATGCCGAGGGTTACCTATCTACTTTCTGTGTTCTCTTTGAAGTATATCATTCTGGCAGGCAGGCCCCGTTCTTAGGTCTTGAGCTGAGTGTGCTATGGGGTTTTTTTTCCCAGAAGACTGAAACCTGACACTCGAATCTCATCTACTTCATGGATGCGTCATTGAGGGTGTTGTGCTGACACAGTCGAGTCTCATCTACTTCATGGATGTGTCATTGAGAGGAGAGTGTTATGCTTCATCTCTACTGACCAACACCGCAGGAATTTGTATCTCTCAGGCCTTGTTGACACCCAATATAATTATATTATGAAAGTATGCGTAGCGTATAGCCCTGGGTGCAATATATTTATTCAGAATGCAACTCCATGGCATCATGATTATCGTCCTCATCGTCGTCATCAGTATAGCATTTAAAAAAAATTATCACTCCTTCTGTGGCCTTTAAGTTGGCGTAGAGAACGGTAGGAGGAAAAATAGAAGAAAAAATGGTTTTCTCTAAATTGCCCTCATAAATCAACCAGTTCGAATAAAAAGTTTACTATGGTAAAGGTACAGCTGGCAGTTTATTAAGCAATTGATCATAATAGATTAACTAGTGGTCAGATAGTTAGCTAGTTACTTATTTGTAAGTGAGTGAGTGAGTTAGCGAGCGAGTGATTGAATGAGTGAGTGAATGAGTGTGTGTTTGAACAAGTAGGTTATTTAGTTAGTCAGTCCATCATTCAGTCAGTCAGTCAGTCAGTCAATCAGTCAGTCAGTAAGTTAGTTAGCTAGTCAGTCAGTCAATCAATCAATCAGTCAGTCAGTTTATTCATTACTGACAGACTGGCAGACTGACAGACTGACTTGACTGACTGACTGACTTGACTGACTGACTGACTTGACTGACTGACTGACTGACTGACTGACTGACTGACTGACTTACTTTCTTTCTTTCTTACTTACGTACTTACGTACTTACTTACGTACTTATTTACTTATTTACTTACTTATTTACTTATACTTACTTACTTACTTACTTACTTACTTACTTACTTTACTTACTTACTTACTTACTTACTTAAGTGATTAATATCGTTTAAACGGGAATTCAGATTTACGAAACTGCTGACCCAGTTCTCAATCTTCTTGAGTCTGCTCGACTTATCTTTTTTTGTTTGTTTTGGTTTGTTTGCCTGCATTCTTTGCTTGTTTGATTTGTTTGGGGTTTTTCCTTTTTGCTTTTTTTGTTCTGCTTTACATTCTGCTGAATAGACAGGCCCAGCCAATCCCTCACATCATTCAGTGCAAGGTGTATGTAGGTAATCACACTGATTAATGGGGAAATAGCAAACAGGACATAAAAGAAACAGAAACACACATACAGACAGGTAAGATAAACAAAGAGGGACGGATTAAAACAGACAGAAAAAGACAGACAGACAGACACAGACAGACAGACAGACAGACAGAGACAGACAGACATACAGATGGACACATAGATAGATAGACAGACAGACAGACATGGACAGACACACACACACGCACACACAGACACACACACACACACACACTTACACATACACCACACACACTTACACACACACACACACTCTCTCTCTCTCTCTCTCTCTCTTGGAGACAGAGACAGAGACAAAGACTGAGACAGAGAGAGACACACAGAGAAGAGAAAAGAGAAAGAAAAGAGAGACAGAGACAGAGAGAACAGACAGAGAGAAAGAGAGAGAGAGACAGACAGAGACAGAGAGAACAGACAGACAGAGAAAAAAGAGAGAGTGAGAAAGAGAGAGAGAGAGAGAATTTTGGCACCTTGCAGATTTGTTAATGGCACCAACAATAGAAAAAAAAAGCATGATAATAGATAGTGAATGAATATTCAACAGACGAAAGAAGACAGGCGTAAATTTTCGATCAGCTAGCTTTGGTCAAACATGCACAAAACACAACAAACAAACTAAATCTTTACATTCAGCGACATAAACAAAAGATAAGATGATTGCCATGACAGACGAGATTACGTTCGCTGAGCTGCAAAAGGTAGAGTTCTCTGACAAGATTTGTCTTTGGGTCTGCACAGACAAAAACAAGTCTGCAGGTTGGATGCAGTTTGGAGTTTCTCCTGGAGGGATTCATCACACTCAGACGATTCCATATGCGCTGACATGTGCTTTCACACAAACAATATGAATTAAAACAAAAGAAGGATTAAGAAAGATCAGAGAGAAGAAGAGAAGAACACAATCAAGGAAAAAAAAAGAAATGAAGGAACCAAAAAGGACAATGGTCACTGTTTGTATGTATCTTCTCCTTTGTCTTGAAGAACCAAGTCTGTCCATCTCATTTACTGCCTGTTGTGCCTTGTCTGCATCCAGTCCTTTTATCTGTGGCACAAATGTCTGTCAGCTTTCATTTCTTTTTCTTTTAGCTCTCACCGAAAATGGCTGTAAATTGGATTTAGGGTGTGATGTTGTGTGTCTCTTCAAGGGATCGTTTTGCTTTGGTCCATGGAAAGTGGGTGATTTTTTTTATCCAGGCTATTAATGTCCCCTTTCTTCTCAAATATTACTCACACCTTATCTTTTTTTAAGCTTACAAGAGTTTTACAATCATGCACATGGATGGAGCCACACATACACATGTACATACACACACACATGCACGGTCTCACACGCATATAGGTATGAATACAAAGTTGCATGCGTGCGTGAGTATACCCATACATACACATATATATACACGTACAGAGAGAGAGACAGAAGAGAGAGAGAAGACAGAGGGAGAGAGACAGAGAGAGAGAGAGAGAAGAAAGGGAGAAAGAAAGAGAAAGAAAGAAAGACAGAAAGAGACAGAAAAAGAGAAAGAGAGACAGAGACAAAGAGAGAGAGTACTGGTACCTCATAGGTTTGTTAATGGTACCAACAATATAGGAAAAAAGAAACATGAAAATAGAATGGGGAATGAGTATTCAACAAACCAAAGAAGACAGGCGTAAATTTTCAGTCATCTGGCTTTGGTCAAACATACACGAAAGACAACAAACAAACGAAATCTTTACATTCAGGACATAAACAAAAGATAAGATGATTGCCGTGACAGACGACATTACGTTCGCTGAGCTGCAAAAGGTAGATAACTCTGATGATAAGATTTGTCTTTGGGTCTACACAGACAAAAACATGACCACAGGTTGGATGGAGTTGGGAGTTTCTCCTGGAGGGATTCATCACACTCAGATGATTCCATATGCGCTGTGACGTGTGCCTTCACATAAAAAAATATGAATTAAATCAAAAGAAGGATTATGAAAGAACAGAGAGAAGAAAACAAAAACAGAATCAAGGGAAAAAAAAGAAATGAAGGAACCAAAAAGGACAATGGTCGTTATTTGTATTTATCTTCTCCTTTGTCTTGAAGAACCAAGTCTGTCCATCTCATTTCCTGCCTGTTGTTCCTTGTCTGCATCCAGTCCTTTCATCTGTGGCACAAATGTCTGTCATCTTTCATTTCTTTTCCTTTTAGCTCTCACCAAAAATGGCTGTAAATTTGATTTAGGGTGTGATGTTGTGTGTCTCTTCAAGGGATCGTTTTGCTTTGGTCCATGGAAAGTGGGTGATTTTTTTATCCAGGCTATTAATGCCCCCTTTCTTCTCAAATATTACTCACACCTTTTCTTTTCAAGCGAATAGAGTTTCATAAACATACAGACGGATGCAATCACACAAACACATGTACACACACACACACACACACACACACACACACACACACACACACACACACACACACACACACACACACACACATATCACACACACATGCCCGCACGCGTACGTGCATATACGCATGAATACAAAAACGCACGTGTGCGTGAGCACACCCATACATACACATTCACGTACACACACATACACATACACATACACATATACAGAGAGAGAGAGAGAGAGAGAGAGAGAGAAGAGAGAGAGAGAGAGAATAGAAAGACAGACAGACAGAGAGAAAGAAAGAAAAGAGAGAGAAAGAGACAGACAGACAGACAGAGACAAAGAAAAATAATTCTGATACCTCGCAGGTTTGTTAATGGCATCAACAATAAAAGAAAGAGGGGGGGGGGACACAATAATAGAATAGTGAATGACTATTCAACAGATGAAAGAAGACAGGCATACATTTTCAGTCAGCTGGCTTTGCTCAAACATACACAAAAGACAACACACAAACGAAGTCTTTACATCCACGACATAAACAAAACATAAGATGATTGCCATGACAGACGAGATTACGTTCGCTGAGCTGCAGAAGAGAGATAACTCTGATAAGATTTGTCCGAGGGTTTACACACACAAAAACATGTTTGAAGGTTGGACGGAGTTTGGAGTTTCTCCTGGAGAGATTCATCACACTAAGACGATTCCATATGCGCTCTGACATGTGCCTTCACACAAAAAATACTAATTAAAACAAAAGAAGGATTAAGAAGGAAGAGAGAGAAGAACAGAATCAAGGAAAAAAGAATGAAGGAACCAAAAAGGACAGTGGTCGTTGTTTGTATTTATCTTCTTTGTCTTGAAGAACCAAGTCTGTCCATCTCATTTCCTGCCTGTTGTACCTTGTCTGCATCCAGTCCTTTCATCTATGGCACAAATGTCTGTCAGCTTTCATTTCTTTTCCTTTTAGCTCTCACCAAAAATGGCTGTAAATTTGATTTAGGGTGTGATGTTGTGTGTCTCTTCAAGGGATCGTTTTGCTTTGGTCCACGGAAAGTGGGTGATTTTTTTATCCAGGCTATTAATGTCTCCTTTCTTCTCAAATATTACTCACACCTTATCTTTTTTTTTAAGCTTATAAGAGTTTTACAATCATACACATGGATGGAGTCACACATACACATGTACATACACACATACATGCATGGTCTCCACGCATATAGGCATGAATACAAAGTTGCTTGCGTGCGTGAGTATACCCATACATACACATACATATACACATACAGAGAGAGAGAGACAGAAGAGAGAGAGAAGACAGAGGGAGAGAAAGAGAGAGAAGAAAGGGAGAGAGAAAGAGAAAGAAAGAGACAGAAAGAGACAGAAAAAGAGAAAGAGAGACAGAGACAAAGAGAGAGAGTACTGGTACCTCATAGGCTTGTTAATGGTACCAACAATATAGGAAAAAAAGAAACATGAAATAGAATAAGGAATGAATATTCAACAAACCAAAGAAAACAGGTGTAAATTTTCGATCAGCTGGCTTTGGTCAAACATGCACTAAACACAACAAACAAACGATGTCTTTACATTCACGACATAAACAAAAGATAAGATGATTGCCGTGACAGACGACATTACGTTCGCTGAACTGCTGAAGAGAGTTAACTCTGATAAGATTTGTCCGTGGGTCTACTCACACAAAAACATGTCTGCAGGTTGGATGCAGTTTGGAGTTTCTCCTGGATGGATTCATCACTCCCAGATGATTCCATATGCGCTGTGACGTGTGCCTTCACACACACAAAAATATGAATTAAAACAAAACAAGGATATAGAAGGAAGAGAGAAAAGAAGAGAAGAACACAATCAAGGAAAAAAAAAAAGAAATGAAGGAACCAAAAAGGACAGTGGTCGTTGTTTGTATTTATCTTCTCCTTTGTCTTGAAGAACCAAGTCTGTCCATCTCATTTCCTGCCTGTTGTTCCTTGTCTGCATCCAGTCCTTTCATCTGTGGCACAAATGTCTGTCATCTTTCATTTCTTTTCCTTTTAGCTCTCACCAAAAATGGCTATAAATTTGATTTAGGGTGTGATGTTGTGTGTCTCTTCAAGGGATCGTTTTGCTTTGGTCCATGGAAAGTGGGTGATTTTTTTTATCCAGGCTATTAATGCCCCCTTTCTTCTCAAATAATACTCACACCTTTTCTTTTCAAGCGAATAGAGTTTCATAAACATACAGACGGATGCAATCACACAAACACATGTACACACACACACACACACACACACACACACACACACACACACACACACACACACACACACATACACACACACACATGCCCGCACGCGTACGTGCATATACGCATGAATACAAAAACGCACGTGTGCGTGAGCACACCCATACATACACATTCACGTACACACACACATACACATACACATACACATATACATATACAGAGAGAGAGAGAGAGAGAGAATAGAAAGACAGACAGACAGAGAGAAAGAAAGAAAGAGAGAGAAAGAGACAGACAGACAGACAGAGACAAAGAAAAATAATTCTGATACCTCGCAGGTTTGTTAATGGCATCAACAATAAAAGAAAGAGGGGGGGGGGGACACAATAATAGAATAGTGAATGACTATTCAACAGATGAAAGAAGACAGGCGTACATTTTCAGTCAGCTGGCTTTGCTCAAACATACACAAAAGACAACACACAAACGAAGTCTTTACATCCACGACATAAACAAAACATGAGATGATTGCCATGACAGACGAGATTACGTTCGCTGAGCTGCAGAAGAGAGATAACTCTGATAAGATTTGTCCGTGGATCTACACAGACAAAAACATGTCTGAAGGTTGGACAGAGTTTGGAGTTTCTCCTGGAGAGATTCATCATACTAAGACGATTCCATATGCGCTCTGACATGTGCCTTCACATAAAAAATACTAATTAAAACAAAAGAAGGATTAACAAGGAAGAGAGAGAAGAACAGAATCAAGGAAAAAAGAATGAAGGAACCAAAAAGGACAGTGGTCGTTGTTTGTATTTATCTTCTTTGTCTTGAAGAACCAAGTCTGTCCATCTCATTTCCTGCCTGTTGTACCTTGTCTGCATCCAGTCCTTTCATCTATGGCACAAATGTCTGTCAGCTTTCATTTCTTTTCCTTTTAGCTCTCACCAAAAATGGCTGTAAATTTGATTTAGGGTGTGATGTTGTGTGTCTCTTCAAGGGATCGTTTTGCTTTGGTCCACGGAAAGTGGGTGATTTTTTTATCCAGGCTATTAATGTCTCCTTTCTTCTCAAATATTACTCACACCTTATCTTTTTTTTAAGCTTATAAGAGTTTTACAATCATACACATGGATGGAGTCACACATACACATGTACATACACACATACATGCATGGTCTCCACGCATATAGGCATGAATACAAAGTTGCTTGCGTGCGTGAGTATACCCATACATACACATACATATACACATACAGAGAGAGAGAGACAGAAGAGAGAGAGAAGACAGAGGGAGAGAAAGAGAGAGAAGAAAGGGAGAGAGAAAGAGAAAGAAAGAGACAGAAAGAGACAGAAAAAGAGAAAGAGAGACAGAGACAAAGAGAGAGAGAGTACTGGTACCTCATAGGCTTGTTAATGGTACCAACAATATAGGAAAAAAAGAAACATGAAAATAGAATAAGGAATGAATATTCAACAAACCAAAGAAAACAGGTGTAAATTTTCGATCAGCTGGCTTTGGTCAAACATGCACTAAACACAACAAACAAACGATGTCTTTACATTCACGACATAAACAAAAGATAAGATGATTGCCGTGACAGACAACATTACGTTCGCTGAACTGCTGAAGAGAGTTAACTCTGATAAGATTTGTCCGTGGGTCTACTCACACAAAAACATGTCTGCAGGTTGGATGCAGTTTGGAGTTTCTCCTGGATGGATTCATCACTCCCAGACGATTCCATATGCGCTGTGACGTGTGCCTTCACACACACAAAAATATGAATTAAAACAAAACAAGGATATAGAAGGAAGAGAGAAAAGAAGAGAAGAACACAATCAAGGAAAAAAAAAAAGAAATGAAGGAACCAAAAAGGACAGTGGTCGTTGTTTGTATTTATCTTCTCCTTTGTCTTGAAGAACCAAGTCTGTCCATCTCATTTCCTGCCTGTTGTTCCTTGTCTGCATCCAGTCCTTTCATCTGTGGCACAAATGTCTGTCATCTTTCATTTCTTTTCCTTTTAGCTCTCACCAAAAATGGCTATAAATTTGATTTAGGGTGTGATGTTGTGTGTCTCTTCAAGGGATCGTTTTGCTTTGGTCCATGGAAAGTGGGTGATTTTTTTATCCAGGCTATTAATGCCCCCTTTCTTCTCAAATAATACTCACACCTTTTCTTTTCAAGCGAATAGAGTTTCATAAACATACAGACGGATGCAATCACACAAACACATGTACACACACACACACACACACACACACACACACACACACACACACACACACACACACACACACACACATACACACACACACATGCCCGCACGCGTACGTGCATATACGCATGAATACAAAAACGCACGTGTGCGTGAGCACACCCATACATACACATTCACGTAACACACACACATACACATACACATACACATATACATATACAGAGAGAGAGAGAGAGAGAGAATAGAAAGACAGACAGACAGAGAGAAAGAAAGAAAGAGAGAGAAAGAGACAGACAGACAGACAGAGACAAAGAAAAATAATTCTGATACCTCGCAGGTTTGTTAATGGCATCAACAATAAAAGAAAGAGGGGGGGGGGACACAATAATAGAATAGTGAATGACTATTCAACAGATGAAAGAAGACAGGCGTACATTTTCAGTCAGCTGGCTTTGCTCAAACATACACAAAAGACAACACACAAACGAAGTCTTTACATCCA
>CM060309.1:63066533-63069033 GCA_030674185.1 Monoplex corrugatus
AGTACACTAGATCAGTACTAATTTCTCAATGCTGCCCTAAGTACGATAGATCAGTACCAAATTTTTCAATGTTGTCCTGAGTACGATAGATCAGTACCAAATGCTCTTATACTGTTCTGGGTACAAAAGATCATTACCAAATTCTCAAGGCTACCCTAAGTACACTAGATCAATACTAAATTCTCATTGCTGCCCTGAGTACAATAGATCATTACCAAATTCTCGTTGCTGCCCTAACTACAATAGATCAATACCAAATTCTCAATACTGCCCTGACTACAATAGATCAATACCAAATTCTCAATACTGCCCTAATTACAATAGATCAATACCAAATTCTCAATACTGCCCTGACTACAATAGATCAATACCAAATTCTCAATACTGCCCTGACTACAATAGATCAATACCAAATTCTCAGTACTGCCCTAACTACAATAGATCAATACCAAATTCTCAATACTGCCCTGACTACAATAGATCAATACCAAATTCTCAATACTGCCCTGACTACAATAGATCAATACCAAATTCTCAATACTGCCCTAACTACAATAGATCAATACCAAATTCTCAGGGCTGTCGTGAGTACAAGACATCATCCCCAAATTCTCAAATGTAAAAAATTCCATCGAACGGCCTGCAGTCTCCTCTGGTGGTCAGTGTAAAATCAAATTCATCAAACTGACACACTGCTGTATAGTCTTCTCTGGTCGTCTCTTTTTCTTGTTCTCCCTAAGCTCTTTGAAGTGTCATTGGGGCGCCGACCCAAAGAATTGTTCATCAGATTTCTCCACCCAGCTGTCAGTTGTGTGCGTATGGTTTCTCTGTCTTTTCCGCAATGTTGCCAGCCCATCGTTTGTGTGTGTGTGTGTTTATGTGTGTGTGTGTGTGTTTATGTGTGTGTGCGTGCGTGCGTGCGTGCGTGCATGTGCTTGTGTGTGTGTGTGTGTGTGTGTGTGTGTGTGTGTGTGTGTGTGTGTGTGTGTGTGTGTGTGTGTGTGTGTGGTGTGGTGTGTGTGTGTGTGTGTGTGTGTGTGTGTGTGTGTGCGTGTGTGTCTAGTTTATTTTCCCCTCCGTCTCTTTACCTCGACAGTTTCTGAAGAATTCATATAATTAAGGCTTAGGCGGAGCAGTTAAAATGTCATCCAAAATGACACACTGCATTGCGGTCTTCTCTTGTAGTCAGTGTAAAATTTCATCCAAATGACACACTGCAGTAAAGTCTCCTTTAATTAACTATCAGTCAAAATTGTCATCAGACTCACACTCCACAATACAATCTTCACTGATGTCAGTAAAAAAAAAATCCATCGAACCAACACACTGCAGTAAATTCTCCCCTGGTAATCTCTGTAAAATCCCTTCCAACTGACTCGCTGCTGTGTAGTCTTATTCTGGTGGGCAGTTTAATGAAATTCCATCTAAATGATACACCGCAGTGTTTCTCTGATGGTTACTGTAAAATTCCATCGAACTGTCCCACTGAAAGTGCAGACTTTTCCAGCGGGTCAGTGTTGTTACTTCCATCGAACTGACATGCTACGGTGCAGTCTTCTCTGGTGGGTAGTCTCACGGTGACTTGGTAATTTATTGTAGTATAATTGTGTGCATATTCTGGGGACTGGTTGACTGGACCGAACTCAGTGGTGTGATCGGGGGAGGGGGAGAGAGTGGGGGATGGGTAGATATTGCTGGTGGATGGTAAACATTATCTTTACTCGTGCCCCCCTTCCACCACGAAAAAACCACACTGAGACTCATGAATGATAGACTCGTCGTGACTGACAGGCCGGCCGGTATGGGTGATGATTCTATTAACCCTCTGTCTCCCACCTGAACTCTATACACCAACTGCAAAAAAATTAACCTTTTGACTCCCTCACCCTATCCACCAGCTTCCTGCAGGAAGCTGGTGGATAGGGCGAGGGAGTCAAAGGGTGAAGTTTCTTTTTTGCTAGCGTAGTTGACAGTTCACGATGCTGCTGGTGGACAGGGCGCGGGAGTCAAAGGGTTAAGTTTTTGTTTGCTAGCATAGTTGACAGTGCATGATGCTGCTGGTGGACAGGTCGCGGGAGTCAAAGGGTTAAGTTTCTGTTTTGCTAGCGTAGTTGACAGTTCACGATGCTGCTGGTGGACAGGGCGCGGGAGTCAAAGGGTTAAGTTTCTGTTTTGCTAGTGTAGTTGACAGTGCAGGATGCTGCTTGGTGGACAGGGCACGAGGGTCAAAAATAGTTAAGGATGTATCTGCCGAGGAGCTTCCCTTCAGTGCACAGGATTGATATCCCACTTACGTTATGCATAAGGTCTCATCGCCATTCGTCTTCTTCTTCTCGTACATGCGGATTATTATGGCATCTTTAAAAAAAAGTCTTGAGGAGCCACTTCGTTCTGCCATAGAGACTGGTGGGTACGAGGGTTGTCGGCCCTTTCCAGAAGCGTCTCATCCACATTCATGTATGCAGATATCTACAGGAATACAATCAATGCCTCAGGGCCT
>CM060309.1:63086533-63089033 GCA_030674185.1 Monoplex corrugatus
GATGGATGGATGGATGATGGATGGATGATAGATGGATGGATAGATGGATGGATGGATGGACGGACGGACGGACGGATGGATGATGGATGGATGGATGGATGGATGGATGGATGGATGGACGGACGGACGGATGGATGGATGGATGATGGATGGATGGATGATGGATGGATGGATGGATGGATGGATGGATAGACGGACGGACGGATGGATGGATGATGGATGATGGATGGATGGATGGATGGATGGAAGGATGGATGGATGGATGGATGGTCCAAGGGACGGACGGACGGATGGACAGATGGATGGATGAATGGGTGAATGGAAGAATGGAAGGATGGAGGGATGGAATGAGGGATGGTTGGTCCGATGGATAGACAGATGGGTGGATGGGTGGATAAATAAATAGCTGGCGGTGCTGGCTGACAAGCTGGATGGCTGGATGATTGGAAGGAAGATGCCTGGCTGTCTGCCTAGTACGCCGGCTGAGTGGATCTCCAGTCAAAGTCGAAAGGGGGACTGCCAACACTGACAAAAATCGTGACTGTAACTGTCTGTCTGTTAATGGATGCATCTTAAGCCTAATTGGATAGGAGATCTGGACTAATAGAAAATCATGACTGCTGGATAATTCCATCCACCCACCTCTCTCTGTGTCTCTATCTGTCTCTGTCTCTGTCTCTGTCTCTGTGTCTCTCTGTCTCTGTGTCTCTACCCTCTCTCTCTCTCTTTCTCTCTCTCTCTCTTTCTCTCTCTGTCTCTGTCTGTCTGTCTGTCTTTGTCTTTGTTTCTGTCTCTGTTTCTGTCTCTGTCTGTCTGTCTATCTGTCTGTCTGTCTGTCTCTCTCTGTCTCTCTCTTTCTCTTTCTCTTTCTCTCTGTCTCTAATCTTCGTCTCTCTGTTTGTCTGTCTGTGTCTGTCTGTCTGCCTGTCTGTCCGTCTGTCTCTCTCTGTCTCTCTCTCTCTCTTCTCTCTCTCTCTCTCTCTCTCTCTCTCTCCTGTCTCTCCCCTCTTTTCTCTTTCTCTCTGTCTGTTTGTCTCTCTCTCTCTCTCTGTCTCTCTCTCTGTCTGTCTGTCTCTCTCTCTCTCTCTCTTTCTCTCTCTCCCTCTCTCACTTTAGCTCTCTTTAGCTCTTTTTTCATTCTGTCTCTCTGTCTCTACCTTTCTCTTTCTGTTTCTATCTCTTTTTGTCTTTCTCCATCTGCGTCTCTTTATTGCTCTTTCCCTTCCTCCTCTCTTCGTCCCTCAGTCCTTTTTTTGTTCTAGCTGTCTTCCCTTTTTAAAAAAAATCTCTGTCTGTCCTTTTTGTAATCACTCACTCGCTGTGTTGAACATATAATCAAGCAAAGATTGGATCCATTATAGAAACCTAAAAACCCAAACTCTTTTTTTTCTGTCCATGTCTAACAAATCATTGCATTAAGCAAACAAAAGACCCCTTTCTTCTTTTGCTTCTTCGCCTTATCTCATGACCAGCATTGTCGTAAGAGGAACTCAATGGATGAAGCAGCACACAGGATTTTACGTCTTTATCTCCAGGGTGCATGCAGCAACAAGCATACTTAGATCTGTCTAGTCCTTGGTATTTGGCATCACGTTTTTTTTTTTTTCTTTTGGCGGCTTCGGAGATGGTGTCCTTGAAGACTACCCTGAAGCATTGTATATTAAGCAAATATTGGATCCATTACAGAAACCTAAAAATCCAAATTCTTTTTTTTTTCTCTCCATGTCTAACAAATCATTAAGCAAACAAATGACCCGTTGTTCTTCTGCTTCTTCATCTTATCTCATGACCAGCATAGTCGTTAGAGAAACTCAATGGACGCAGCAGTAGACAGGATTTTACGTCTGTGTCTCGAAAGTGCATGCAGTAACAAGAAATTTTAGATTTGTCCAGTCTTTAATATTTGCTATCAAGTTTTTCTTTTGGCGACCTCGGCGACGGTGTCTTTTAAGGGTACCCTGAAGCATTGTTTTAGTGTGTCATAGCGAGTGACGTGACCAAACCTTGCTCGCTCCCGGCATTTCACAGTTGCCAGAAGCAGTGCCAGGGTGCCAGCCTAACTGTTAATATTGTTCCGAACGTACACACTGGTGTAATATTCGAGGTACGATATGCAAAGCAGTGTCCTCTGTCGTCACTTGGTCTGGAAGGCCTGAATTAATTCTACTTTCTGAGACAGCAGGCGGAAAGAGAACATCAGGTAGACCCAGGGAGAAAATACTGAACGGACTTGCAGAGTGGCTGAGGACAGAGAGGGTAGAAGATGTACTTGCAGCGACACAGGATATATTCATGTGGAGGGCCATGATCGCCAACGCCATGTGGCAGGGCACATGATGATGATGGTGAAGGACTACGGAGCCTACGAGTGTCTTTAACTCTCTTGCACTAGCTGGTAAACCTGATGGTGCAGCTTCTCCAGATTCTGTTAGGCCTGGGTATTATTGTCACCATACACATGGCACCTGTGACGTTAGTGCATATGGTATTCGTTCCGAGC
>CM060309.1:63094033-63104033 GCA_030674185.1 Monoplex corrugatus
AGGCAAGGCAGCAAGCCAGCAGTGTAATTAACACACACTTATTTTTACCTAACGATTCGATCGCAAGATGATTTGTGTCCATAATTGCAGCCTTCGTCACCTCATTGCCACTTGCAACTTCCATTGCCTTCTATGACCTTTTCCCGACAAATCACCAACGCTGCGCTGCCCCACAAAGATGAGGAAGTGGAAGAGGGGGAGGAGGAGGTGGTGATGATGATGATGATGATGATGATGATGATGATGATGATGATGATGAGGGCTAGGCGGTGATGGTGGTGGTAATGACGAGGAGGAAGAGGAGAGGAGGAAGGAAGAGGAGGACGACGACGATGATGACGATCATTGTAATGGTAATTATTACGTTGATGATTGTGGTACTGATGGTGGCGATCAGTATCTATATCGTTGTTTTCTCCTCCTCTCTAGCTTTGTTACCGTTACACTGAATGCTGATTCCAGATCTACAAGACATTAAAAACTGAACGCTTTCTTCTATGGCAATAAAACTTCGCCCCCACTTCGCAGACAAGAATAATAAAAAAAAATTTTTAAAAAGGACACAATGCAAAACGAAAAAGGAGACAGAATGACTCATTTACATACGCGCTGTATGAAAAAGCCAGTATATTTATCATGATTATTTTGGATCATTTCACCCGATGCCATTTGTGGTATCAGAGCGGAGGACATCATCCTTAGGAAAACTGAAACTGACACTGAGACTGCCAGAGGCAACCTTTGGTATATTTGGAATAGCCGACAACTCTACGTCTAATGTTTCATGAGACATTATCCTTCTGTCTCTCTCTCTCTCTCTCTCTCTCTCTCTCTCTCTCTCTCTCTCTCTCTCTCTCTCTCTCTCTTTGTCTGTCTGTCCCGCTCTGTCTGTCTGTCTGTCTGTCTCTTTCTCTCCTCTCACTCTCACTCTGTCTGTCTCTGTCTCTGTCTCTGTCTCTGTCTCTTCTCTCTCTCTCTCTGTCTCTCTCTGTCTGTCTGTCCGCTCTGTCTGTCTGTCTCTTTCTCTGCCTCTCACTCTGTCTCTCTCTGTCTCTCTCTCTTCTCTCTCTGTCTCTCTTCTCTCTGTCTCTGGGTTTTAAGTGATCTGTGTTCTGTTCTTCTGAATCCAATTTCGACTCCTGCTCATCTGTCCTCGTCGTCTCTCCTTATCTTATTTTTAAAGAAGTTGTAAAAAGTAATCTGGTATAAGACAATGAAATCACAATTCGAACTTACAAAACTCATAATCATTGTCCGTCTCGTCATCATCATCATTATTTTAGATATCAGTCGAAAACTAAAAAATAGAAAAGAATAACATATCGTATCATCATATATCATTCATTATGTTCTCATCATCATTATCATCTATTAGTATATAGTATAGTGTATACATATAGTTAGTAATATCAGGTTACTATTATATTATCATTATTATATTATTATCATTATCATTATTATTATTTATTTTCTTAATTCGCTATTCTCTGTCTCTCTATCTCTGTCTCTGTCTCTCTCTGTCTCTCTCTCTCTCTCTGTCTCTCTCTCTCTCTCTCTCTATCTATCTATCTATCTATCTATCTATCTCTCTGTCTGTCTCTCTCGATGAGCCCAATAGTCAAATGGGTAAACGGTGGCATTTTCAATTTGAAGATCCTGGTTTGGATCCTAGACAATTCGGCCTCCAGGTAGGTATCTTGGTAAAGGTTGAAGATTTTTCAGGACTTTCTATTCAACACGTGTGCAGATCTGTTCTGGGCATTGCGTGGAAGGACCGTGTGCCAAACAGGGACATTCTGGACCTGGCCAGCATGCCCAGCAAATATGCCCTCCTCACACAACGAGAACTGCGCTGGGTTGGCCATGTCCGCCACATGCAGGATGGCTGCATTTCCAAAAGATATATCCTGTATGGAGAGCTCGCTGAGTGATCCTGGTACACAGGGATCCTACTGCTTGCGAAACACGGACGTTGGCAAACCGTGACTAGAGATCTGCTGATATCAAGCACACACATAGGAAAAGACTGTTATAAATTGCTGTGCCCAGCGACAGGCTGTACCTGCAGGCCTTTCCAATACTGTCAAGAAACGAACTCGACTGTAGTCGGACAGAAGAAAGAGAAACAAAGTTGTGTCAGTGACCACCCAGCCATAGCCATCAGCTTTCATGTATGTCACGCCACCTGTGCCAAGGTCTGGCCGCTCAAGAATCGACCTGTTAAACCACAGCCGACGCTGTTCCATATCCAACGGAGTCCTTAAATTAAGGGTGCGTACATAGTAAGCCCGGACGTGTCCAGACGGCCACGGGCGGTTCCCGTCAAAAGGATCGTGTACAGCAAACCCCTGTTTGTTCTCAATGGCGACGGAAAGAGAGTTTATAGTAAGCCCGGCCGGGCCCGCACGTACCTGGACGGAAATTCTCCGGTCGTGCTTGCAGGGTTTTTCCCGTCCGTCCGGGTTAAGGGACTGAACTCTTCTCTTCATTTCATACCGAATCATCTTTCTTGCATGAAAAACATGGACGACGTGAAGCTTATTGCTGCCGTGAGATCAAGGCCTTGCATTGATGAGAAGGGCGATAAACATCACTACACAGACAAAATTGCAGCTGTATGTGAAAATATCGCCAGAGGTCGAGAAAGATTAGATGTACAGAAAATCGACGGGTTGGACGTACAATGTTTCTTTCTTCTTCCACCACTACCACAGATTATCTTTTGTCGCTTCGTGCACACCATTCTATCTTTGGTGGGCTCGTGTCGAAGGAAAAAAAAACGTGGCCGTCTAGCTCCATCATCCTTGTAGTATGAACGCTTTCACGGCCACGGCCGGCCAGTCGGCCGTCATTGGCAGTCCGTGGCCGTCCGTCTGGGTATACTATGAACACTCCCTTAACCAGGCACATCCATTGTCTGATCAGACAGACAGAGCTGTCATATCACCATAATCAGATAGAGATCAAGCAAGCAACAGGAAGACGTTAGCGTTTCACGCCTCTTTGGAAACGGCTTGCACTTATCCCTTTAAAATAATAGGTCAGGCAGTCAGAGCGGCACGTCGATCACGTAGGGGTCGGGGTTTACACCCTCAAGCGATTCATGGGGTGTTGTTACACCCTCAAGCGATTCATGGGGTGTTGGTTTTTTCCCGAGTGACTCATTATAGTTCATTATAGTTCATCATAGTTCATTATAGTTCATTTTTAGAGTGCTACGGATTTAATGCAGGCTGGCTGGTTCATTTGTCCGTGGATCCAAAGGTATGATATTTTGTGTTTGATCTGAGCCCGCAACATTAAAGAAAAAAGGCCTGTTTGCTGCTGCCCATAATAATGTTTCCATCAGTCTAGTGGTGTCAGGCTCAGTGTTTCATAGATCCCTGTCCTCCTTCCCCATTTCAAGACCTTTGCCGGCAGATAGGATTTTCCGCAGGCTCAAGGAGTCTGCCAGATAATGGCTGGCAGATTTGGGTAGAGCGCATATGGAATCGTCCGAATGTGATGAATAAATTTCAAACTCAAAACTCTATAGACTCTTTTAAAAAATATTAAGAGATAAACACGAGTGTAATTCCATTAACACTCCAAAATCAGTTTAATGAGAAGAAAACTGTTACAAAGGACGGGATGATGATGATGATGATGATGATGATGATGATGATGATGATGATGATGATGATGATATGATGTTATAATGATGTTATGATGATGATAATGTTGTGATGATGTTATGATGATGTTGATGATGTTGATGGCAGGCTGTCCCGTCGACCTCACAGATGAGCAAGCCTACTGATCCTTTATCGCCTGGTATGGTTCTCCATATGGAATTCAAGACCCATCCTGGAGACATGTTCTTCTGCATGGGTTTCGTGGGAAGGAGTCCCTGCAGCCTTTGGTTTCTCTCCTGCCGGCCTCTCGTCCGGTTTGCCTATTATGCCTGACCCACACAGAATTGTTTTAAGTGTTCAGAGAGCATACAATCCTCTCCCCATTCTCTCACCTACTGACGCCAGGTAACGCCCTATCGGTATACTCAGCCCTATCGGTATACTCAGCCCTATCGGTATACTCCGCCCTGTCTGTATACTCGGCCCTGTCTGTATACTCAGCCCTATCGGTACACTCAGCCCTATCGGTATACTCAGCCCTATCGGTATACTCAGCCCTATCGGTATACTCAGCCCTATCGGTATACTCAGCCCTATCGGTATACTCAGCCCTATCGGTATATTCAGCCCTATCGGTACACTCAGCCCTATCGGTATACTCAGCCCTATCGGTATACTCAGCCCTATCGGTATACTCGGCCCTATCGGTATACTCGGCCCTATCGGTATACTCGGCCCAGCGGTATACTCGGCCCTAGCGGTATACTCAGCCCTATCGGTATACTCAGCCCTATCGGTATACTCAGCCCTATCGGTATACTCGGCCCTATCGGTATACTCGGCCCTATCGGTATACTCGGCCCTATCGGTATACTCGGCCCTATCAATACACTCAGCCCTATCGGTATACTCAGCCCTATCGGTATATTCAGCCCTATCGGTACACTCAGCCCTATCGGTATACTCAACCCTATCGGTATACTCAGCCCTATCAGTATATTCAGCCCTATCAGTATACTCAGCCCTATCAGTACACTCAGCCTATCAATATACTCAGCCCTATCGGTATTCTCAGCCTATCAGTACACTCAGCCTATCAGTATACTCAGCCCTATCAGTATACTCAGCCCTATCGGTACACTCAGCCCTATCGGTACACTCAGCCCTATCGGTATATTCAGCCCTATCGGTACACTCAGCCCTATCGGTATATTCAGCCCTATCGGTATATTCAGTCCTATCGGTACACTCAGCCCTATCGGTACAGCCCTATCGGTATATTCAGCCCTATCGGTATATTCAGTCCTATCGGTATATTCAGTCCTATCGGTACACTCAGCCCTATCGGTACAGCCCTATCGGTATATTCAGCCCTATCGGTATACTCAGTCCTATCGGTATATTCAGCCCTATCGGTATATTCAGCCCTATCGGTATACTCAGTCCTATTGGTATATTCAGCCCTATCGGTACACTCAGCCCTATCGGTATACTCAGCCCTATCGGTATATTCAGTCCTATCGGTATATTCAGCCCTATCGGTAAGGAAGCAGGTGTTTTCCATCCCAGATATCCCGACTAACAACTCCTCCCAAGGAGCACTTAGCGCTGGCAACCGGGTCTCTTTCATGTATCTCATCACTGACACCGGTGTCAGCCAGCGCACACAGCCATGAAAAAATTAACATATTCTACTTTATATTTTGTGTACATTCCTTCCGTTTTAGAAACACCACAAACTTGTTCAAGAATTTAAAACACATATATTTTCTTTAAGTGCACGTTAGATCAAAATTGGACTGTCTTTTGAAATGATGAAATGGCTTTGAAAAGTTTCTTGGGGGTGCAAACGAAACCGAAAGTATATCGAGTTAGGGAGGCCAAATTGTACCACGGAATTTCAAATAAGTGCATTTCTAATTGAATCATGACCTTTTAATTTTCATTGTGTACACGTTAATAATCTTCCAAAGCAATATGTTGAAAAATCAAGCTTTAGATTTCGTAAATGTTATTGTGTATTTTGTTTTCAACGAAATATAACTATAGGGCTGAATATACCAACAGTTTCAGTTTCGGTTTCTCAAGATGACGTCTCCACGTTCGGAACGAATTCCATATGCACTAACGTCACAGGTGCCACGTGTATGGTGACCGTGGCACATGCCTTAAGCCCGCACATAAACCCATGAGCTGGCCAGGTCTTGAGGCCCTACCTAGACTATGTTTTACCCAGTCTATATTTCATACTAGTATTTTATTAGCCTACCACTGGAATAATCTTGGTTACATGTGTAACAGAGTGCCTTGCTCTGTTACGATCTTTCCCCATTTACCTACAACGCTCAAAGGCAACGCCGTGTAGCGTGCTTGCCTAGATAAAAAACGCCTTGCATTCTCTTGGCCTAATTATACTGGTATTTCACAGCCTCTGCCTATCCATAGCTATGCATTAATCATTCCAAAGATCTAACCAGTACATGACACATATACATTGTAGATAACACACTGCTAAACAATTAGCAGATCTACAATGTGTACATGTACTCTAAAGCAGGCATATGACAAGATTTTGTCGTCATCTCCAGTCAGTATTATAGTTTTACAGAACGTAGAGGGGGCCGTCACTAATTTATGCTGCCTTTACTGTAGCATTATAGAACAATCGCCGTGTAATTGCCGGCGGGAACACTCAGACAATGACCGCAGGGCGCGTCTGTCTCAACCGCCTTAGGTATTTGTGGCTTGATAGCGAGCACACACCCACTCGCGAAACTGCCGGACAATGACCAGCGTTTCACTTGTGTGTACTGACGCGCTGCGTTAAAACTACACACTAAGTGTTGACTTATTAATTAGGTGAGAACAACCAATCAGACCTTGGCATCTGGTTGATTGATTAATTTGGTGAGAACAACCAATCAGACCTTGCCATCTGAAAGGTTTGAGATTTGAAAATATGACCATCATGCTCTGTTCCCAGAGTACAAATTAACAAGGCGCATCATAGTGTGTGCTTTTCCACCGCCACTCTCAGTATTACCAGAGGTGCCCTTTCCTGCCACCACTCTTGATCTCACAGCAGGTGATCATCTTCACGGCATTACTGTAGTAAGTTCTGGATTTTTATCACTTTATTATAATTTGTCATTTGCAGTAAGCTTAGACTTTAGTGCCTCTTTTTTCTTTAGATTCTAGCTCGAGTCTATTGAGTACCGCACTAGATTTGCAGAATTCGCACAGTGAGAAAGTATGTTTTGATCTAAACGATGTGCTATCTCACAAGATCTGTAGCACTTAGCGTGGCGGCCACCATTGTGAAGATGGAACTGAGATTTAAATGTAATAACCACTATAGATTTAGCCCCTATTTTCATGTGGCTATTGTAGGACTATGGACAACCATATTCTGCCAAAAGCCAAGATACAAGGCATTGTTGTGCAGAGGAAGAGTATTTTATACTTGACAAGGTTGTATTTTTATATACTGACATGATGACTGATGAAACACGTGCTCAGCTAATTGATCTGTTTAGTGTATCCCTTAGCTGATCAGCACCACTGATTTGATGACATGGTTTAATAGTAATATGCTATACTATTTTGTTATCATTGTCTCTAGCACTTGATCTAGAATTATACTTAATCACATAGAGATAATTGGTAATAGATTACTGAAGTGTGTTGTTCTCTCAACACTGCTGACTGCTATTTGATTAGGTGCTGTTTGTGATGACATACGCTCGTATTCTCATTGTCAAATAGGCCTACTATGTCATCACCACTGAATATTAACTGTCTGAAAGCTACCAGGATGCAATGCATTATTGTGAACTATTTTATACTTGATAATTTTGTATGTGTATAGGTATTGATGAACATGTGCCAGCGAATTGATCCAATTGTTGTATCCCTTGTCTGCTCAGCACCACCACTAATCATTATTGAATGTTGCTTTGATGACATAGCTTGATTAGTAATATGCTATGCTATTTTGTCATCACTATCTCTAGCACTAGACATAGAATTACACATAACTACATGGAGCAAATATTTAATGGATGACTCAAGTGTGTTGACTGCTATTCAGTAAGGTAGACCTACTGTTTGTGACGACAGCTCCCATAGTCAAATACTGTTTGTCGTCACCACTGAATATTAACTGTCCAATAGCTGCCCACTCAGATGTTATGTTACAACTTACTCAGCCCATGGCAGCCAAACAGCTTAATATGACTGTACATGATTTTGCCAGTACATTATTGGAGGTCTAGCCTATGCTAATGCTATTGAACAAGCAGTATGGTAGTTACCCTCAACTTATCAAAGGGTTACTCAAGTTTTGTTATCAATTATTTGTTCCATGTTTACAAGTGCTAGTGCTTTAGAGCGTAAATATCGACACCACATATTTTGGTATACTATAATGTAGTAGTTCTTTACACAACATTTTGTTATCAATTATTTGTTGCATGTTTACAAATGCTAGTGCTTTTGTTTGTAAATGTAGACATCTTCTGTTAGAATGTAGTAGTTCACTCTTGTATATTGACATTGTTATTTCACAAAATGTGTACTTTGTCATTGTATTTATGAAACCTATTTTGTGTCTTACAGGCACTGTCTTCTTTGATGTCTTCTTTGGCGTCTTCTTTGACTCCTTCTTACTGTCTCCTTCCTCGTCTTCTTTTCTCAATAATAAAGAGTCAAGTAGCGAAACGAGGACTTGTCTTTTGATTGAGAGACTTCCCTTTCTGCTCTGGATTCAAAGGACCACCACAGCAATCATCACCAAACCCCTTAACCCACGACTCCATCACACCTGGCGCTGCGATTCATCAATACCATCATCACCACCTTACCCCCCCCCCCCCTTAACCACCCGAGTCTATCACACATGTAAATGACATGTGTATGTGTGTATCTTACCTTCAAAAAACGAACATATAAATGAAGTAAATAAATAAATCATTAAAGGTCTGAATCACAACACAACTAGCTATTCTCTATAAACTCGTTAAAAACAGGGCGTTAACAGGCGTTAACAGTTCTACAGGCGCAATGACTGTCACGTGAAGAACGGCCTCTGGCTGAAACCTTTCCTCGAAGGCACAGGGACATTTACACATACAACGACCTACATGACAAATAATACTGCCTTCAACGACAACGTTGACAACAACGATACTGGCATCAATACTGATATCTATCCATCACTGATACAGGTTGATAAGGTTAAATATCTGGGAACGATCATTTCACCAGACGGCAGATACACATCAGAAATAGCCAGCAGAATCGGCCAAGCCAAAACAGCATTCAAGAAGATGGAAAGCATTCTTACCAACAAATGCCTATCAATTAACATCAGGAAGAGAGTTCTTCACTGTTATGTAGAACCGATAATTTTATACGGTTGCGAGGCGTGGACAGTCAGCAAACAAAGCCAGAACAAGATTGAGGCAGCCGAGATGTGGTTTCTTAGAAGAATGTTGAGAGTTCCATGGACAGTAAAGAAAACAAACGAGACAGTCTTGATGGAGGCAGATACAAGAAGATCATTCATAAGGAAGATTAGGAAAAGACACGCAACCTTTATAGGCCATTTTATGAGGAAAGGGAATTGGAGCATCTGGTCACAACAGGAAAGCTGGAGGGAAAGAGAGCACCAGGTAGACCCAGGGAAAAAATATTGGACGGACTTGCAGAGTGGCTGAGTACAGAGAGGTTGGAAGATGTACTTGCAGCAACAAGAGATAGATGCATATGGAGGGCCATGATCGCCAACGCCATGTGGCAGAGCACTTGATGATGAGGATGATCTATCACTGAACATGACAGTGACTAGGATGGTAACGATAAGGATGAAAATGATGCTCATAGTTTTTGAATGATGAGTATAATTGTGTTCACCTTTTTTCACCTCAAGATGTGGATGTCTTTGGTGCACGCTATATTTGATTAATTGAATACGTGCTGCTCTTGTTCTATTTGTGAGTGTGTGTGTGTGTGTGTGTGTGTGTGTCTATGGCGTGTGTATGTGTGAATGTGTATGTGTGTTTTTGTGTGTATGTGTGTTTGTGTGTGTGTTTGTGTATGTGTGTGTGTGTGTGTGTTGTGTGTGTGTGTGTGTGTGTGTAAATGTGTGAGTGTGTGTGTGTAAGTGTGTATTCGCGCGTGTGTGTGTGAGTGTGTGTGCGTGTGGTGTGTGTGTGTGTGTGTGTGTGTGTGTAAATGTGTGAGTGTGTGTGTGTAAGTGTGTATTCGCGCGTGTGTGTGTGAGTGTGTGTGCGTGTGTGTGTATGTGTGTGTGTGTTGTGTGTGGTGTGGTGTGTTATGTGTATATGTGTGGTGTGTGTGTGTGTAAATGTGTGGTGTGTGTGTGT
>CM060309.1:63109033-63111533 GCA_030674185.1 Monoplex corrugatus
TTCTCTCTCTCTCCCTCTCTTTTCTTCTCTCTCTCTTTCACACACACACACATACACACACACAACACACACACACACACACACACACACACACACACACACACACACACACACACACACACACACACACACACACACGTGCGCGCGTGTGTAGGTAAACTAAAAGACAACACGAGGACAGAAAGGCTCCAAGTTTTACATTTCATAAAACAGAGAGACAGACAGATAGACAGAGACAGAGAGACAGAGAGAGAGACAGAGAGAGAGAGCCACAGAGAGACAGAGAGCGAGAGAGAGAGACAGAGAGAAGACCAACACCCCAAAACGGCCGAGAACCAGTAAGACATGACCCCTGTGAAAGTCAGAATTCTTCCAGAGAGTGGCAGTCAAGGCAGGCAGGCAGGCAGGCTGCATCAAGTCTGTGGCTTTTGTTGCTGTGTGCTCATGTGAAGAAAACACATCTTCCCATTTCCCTCTGTCTCCCCTGTCTCTCTGAATGCTTCATCGACTTCGTTCTGTCCAACCTTACTCCGATTTGAAAAGACTTTTGTGTCAGCCCTATCATGCCTGCTGGACTCATGGTGGTTGGTCTGTGAGGTTTCTTTTTTGAAAAGTTCTTCATCTTCTGGACGTAATCAGCAGATCTTTTTTTTTAGTGTTGTTGTTTTTGTTGTCGTTGTTCTTGTTGTTGTTGTTCTTCTTCTTCTTCTCCTTCTCCTTCTTCCTTCCTTCCTTCCTTCATTCTTCCTTCTTTCTTCTTCCTTCCTTATTCTTCCTTCCTTCTTCTTCTTCTACTTCTTCTTCTTCTTCTTCCTTCCTTCCTTCCTTCCTTCTTCCTTCTTTTTTCTTCCTTCCTTATTCTTCCTTCCTTCCTTCCTTCTTCTTCTTCTTCTTCTTCCTTCTTCTTCTTCTTCTTCTTTTTCTCCTCTTCCTCCTTCTTAATCTTGTAATTTTGTTTTTGTTATTGGATTTTTTGGTTTGTTTTTCTTTTTGGTTTTGTTATTAGTGTTGTTTTTATCTTTCTTTGTGTTGATTTAGTTTAGTTTGGTTTTTGGTCTGGTATGTTTGGTTTGGTTTGATTTGGTTCGGTTCGGTTCGGGTTGGTTTGGTTTGGTTTGGTTTGGTTTGGTTTGGTTCGGTTTGGTTCGGTTTGCTTTGGTTTGCTTTGATTTGCTTTAGTTTGCTTTGCTTTGGTTTGGTTTAGTTTGGTTTAGTTTGGTTTGCTTTGCTTTGCTTTGGTTTAGTTTGCTTTGCTTTGGTTTGGTTTGCTTTGCTTTGCTTTGCTATGCTTTGGTTTGCTTTGGTTTGGTTTGGTTTGCTTTGGTTTGCTTTGCTTTGCTTTGCTTTGCTTTGCTTTGCTTTGGTTTGCTTTGCTTTGCTTTGCTTTGCTTTGCTTTGAGAGATCCACTGCTAAGAAGAGAAGACCACACATACATGGCCCTTCCACGACTGATCCCATGAACCAGTGACACTAAAGGCCCCAGCTACAAAAATCCCCTCAGGCATGAAAGCGACGGACGAAACTAAACCTGAGGTCAGCAGGAGATCAGGGCAGGAAGGCCACAGAATGTGGGACAATGTTCATGCTGTAATGACCGATTTTTTTCCTGATAATGGGGATGATGGTCATGATGATGCTATCGAAGTCAAACTAGGACTGAGACTGCGTGACAGGGCGGTACTTAAGATTACTATCATAACATATCTTGCCGTCAGTTAGGCCCGAGAGATACAGACACCTTGCATCGTTGTTCAGGAAATTTGAGCAACATTCTTATTAATGATCATCTGTAAAATGGATGAGACTCGACTGTGCGGTCTAGGCTTTTCCAACTGAGCCCAAGGCACGTTCAATTCACCACACTGACTATAACGCTCCACCCACACACCCCTACATACTCATTCATCAACTCACCGTCCTATCCCATTGCATAATAATAATTAATAATAATGATTACAGTATTTATACGGCGCTAAATCTTGACAATTCGAATCAAATCGCGCTCATGCACTAGGTAATACGCACACAACCGTTTGGTTTGGTTTGGTTTGGTTTGGTTTGGTTTGGTTTGGTTTGGTTTGGTTTGGTTTGGTTTGGTTTGGTTTGGTTTGGTTTGTTTGGTTTGGTTTGGTTCGTTTTGGTTTGGTTTGGTTCGCTTTGGTTTGGTTTGGTTCGCTTTGGTTCGCTTTGGTTTGGTTCGCTTTGGTTTGGTTCGCTTCCGTTTGGTTCGCTTTGGTTTGGTTCGCTTTGGTTTGGTTTCACTTGGCTTGTTTTTTGTTTGTTTGTTTGTTTGTTTTGTTTTGTTTTGTTTTTGTTTGCTTTTGTTTTTGTTTTTGTTTTTTCTGTTTTTGTTTTGTTTTGTTTTGTTTTGATATTATTCATAAGGATTAGGTATCAGGGAGGGTGGGGGATCTCAAAGACGAAGAATAGAAGAAAGTACTCAGTCACTAGGGTCACTTTAAACAAAGCAGGTCTGAAGGTACAAATCTACGTACAAGG
>CM060309.1:63116533-63124033 GCA_030674185.1 Monoplex corrugatus
TGTGTGTGTGTGCGCGCGCGCTCGCACGATCATGCTTGTGTTTGTGTCTATATGCGTTTTTGTGCGCTTGTCTTTGTGTGTATGTGCGTGTGTGTGTGTGTGTGTGTGTGTGTGTGTATGTGTGTGTGTGTGTGTGTGTGTGTGTCTGGCAAGTCTCTCTCTGTCTCTCTCTCTGTCTCTCTGTCTCTCTCTTTCTGTCTCTATCTCTCTCTCTCTCTCTGTCTGTCTGTCTGTCTGTCTGTCTCTCTCTCTCTGTCTCTCTCTGTCTCTGTCTCTGTTTGTCTCTCTCTCTCTCTCTCTCTCTCTCTCTCTCTCTCTCTCTCATTCTCAGTCTTTCACTGAGCTTAAGATGAATTAGGATGAATAATTAACTCGATATAAAGTGTTATTGTACGTGGAAAACACGGCCATTTGCCACACACACACATGCTCAAACGTTAATATTTTACGTCCTTAATGACAATTAAATACAAGATCATGAAAATAGTTAAGATCATGGTGTGAAACCGAAATAAGATTGGAAAAATTGAAGATTAGTAAAAAATAAAAATAAAAAATAAAAAGTTATAATTACATGGTGTATTTGTATTCGAAATTTGATGGTCTTATTAATGATATTTACAAGGTGTTAAACTAGATGTATAAACGAAATCCAAATGCTTACTGTTATTGTTTACTCATTCGCTCACAATGATAATAGCAATAATATAAGCATATACGTACAGGGCGAGGGAGGACAGAAGGGGGGTGGGATGGAGGGGGTAGATGGATGAAGGGGAAGTAACCACTGGATACGAGAAGTATGTCTTCAATTTAAGCTTGAAGGAAGAAAGGATTTGTCGATCGTTTTGTTTCAGATCTTTATTTCATTTCAGTTCAGTTGAGTTTGTTTGTTATATTCCATTTGATTTTATCTGTTCCATTTTCATTGAGTTTAAATTGATTCTATTTATCATATGTCAATTCAATTTTACGTTGACAGATTTAGCAAATTTAAATGAAATTGTACTTGGTCTCTGATTTAAACTTCTACAAGATTAAATTTTGACCCAGATTTGTTCGCAGTTATCGGGAAATATTGAGAAACATTGCGATTATCAGGGACTGCTGTAACTATTCTAGAACATTGCAATTATTGGGAATAGCCGATGTACACAGTGTCATTTTATGTTTCTGTTTTGTTTCGGTGCTCGGAATAAATTCTGACTGCACAGATACCGGTTGATCCAATTGACAGATAACATCCAGAATGATCATGACACAAGCCGTATGCATTAAGAAGGTGTTCAGGTCCTACCCAGCCCACAGATGTGATGTCTTATCTTTACTTTTCTTTTGTTGTCGTTTAAAGCCCAACCGACTGCGCAGAGCCATATCAGGGCTATAACCGCTTCAAAACGCAAAACTTCAAAAGGAAAAAAAAAAAAAAAAGAAAATTAAGTAAACATATCAATGCATTCGCGCACATAATCTAAGGACATGCCCCAGGCGTAGGACCATTCCGTCCGATTTATCGCACAGGGAGATTTAAAAAACACACCTGAATACAAATATAAGCATACGTAAGGACACCAAAACATATATAAAAACAGGCACAAATTACCCAAAATTGCTTCAGCATATCTCACCTCCTTAGAGCCAAAAATGCATTTAATACATGTACCGAATTATCAATCCGAAGAAAAAGTACTTAAGACGTTATCGAAAAAATACAGGTGAATGGACCATTAAGGCAGAAAATAAGTAGAAATGACAGAAAGCAATGCAACAAGGCAGAAACAAAGAGAATGACAGAAAAGAGGAAATTTCTAGCACAGAATTTCCAGAAGGTGGGGGATATTATTTATACTGAAAAAGCCCCCAGCAACCCAACGGGAGGGAGGGGGGTGTCTTATCTCTGTCTTATCTCTGTAAGTCTGTCACTCGAACAACCTAGGCTACATAGTGGTGAGACGTATATTATCTCAGTCTGCGATGTTAGTTTTCTTTGAAAGATAAAGACGTCGCAGAAACAGGTAGAAACACAACCACCTTCTCAGTATAAACTCACCTCCACAGCCACATCACAGAAATCAATCCCCAAATGACGCACGAAGACGGATGCATGAAGTAAAAATATGCCAGATCTAGGATTTTCAAGAAGAGATATAGAATACAGTAGTGTTATAGAGAACCGATACTTTTGTACGGATGCGAAGCGTGGACAGTCAACAAACAAAGTCAGTTAAGAGTTCCATGAACAGCAAAGAAAACAAACGAAACAGTCTTGAAAGAGGAAAACACAGAAAGAACATTATGAGGAATATTAGGAAAAGACAAGCAACATTCATAGGACATTTTTATGACACAAGAGAAATTTGAGCACCTAGTCACAACAGGAAAGCTGGAGGGGAAAATAGCATCAGGTAGACCCAGTGAGAAAATATTACACCAATTTGCCGAGTGGATGAAGACAGAAAGGGTAGAAGATGTACTTGCAGCGACAAAAGAACATTCGTATGAAGGGCCATGATCGCCAACGCCATACGGCAGGGTACATGATGATGGTGATGGTGATGATGATGATGACGATGACGATAATGATGATGATGATGATGATGATGATGATGATGATGATGATGATGATGATGATGATGATGATGATGATGATGATGATGATGATGATGATGATGATGGTGATGATGACGATGATGATAGTGCGAATGATGAGACTTCACGTTACAGATTTGATTAGTGGTGGATCATTTCAAAAGAGGACAATTCACTTCCCTGTACTTTCTGCATTGAACATGCTGTGTTCAAACGTGCACAATGTGTTGATACATCATTGCTCTGTCAAGAACCAGTTGGTTTTTGTTGTTTTGTTTTGTTTTGTTTTGTTTTGTTTTGTTTTTCTTTTTTTTTGGTTGGTTGGTTGGTTGGTTGGTTGGTTGGTTGGTCAGTTGGTCGGTTGGTCGGTTGGTCGGTTGGTCGGTTGGTCGGTTGATCGCTTGCTTGCTTGCTTGCTTGCTTGCTTGCTTGTTTGGTTGCTTGGTTTGTTGCTTGGTTGGTTTCTTGGTTTGTGTTCTTTTGTTGTTGTTGTTGTTGTTGTTGTTGTTGTTGTTGCTTTGTTGTTGTTGTTGTTGTTGTTGTTTGGGAGGGGATTTTCCGTCCCGTTTCCAACCACTCATGTAATGGCCTCAGAAGCTGGGACAGTTTTTCACAATGCTACGATGATGTCGATGGGGATGATAACCATGGTACTATACAGTTTTGTCTAAGATTGAGACTGCGTGAAAGGGCTGTGGTCTACGGTTACTATTATATGATATCCTGACTTCAACCAGGCCCGGGGGATACAAACATCTGCGGTGTTGGCCAGGACATTTGAGCAACATCCTCAATGACACATACGTGAAGTGGATGGGATTCGACCGTGTGGTCCCCAGTCTTCCCAATGGGCCCACGGGCACTCAACGGGCCCACGGTCGGGGCCAAAACATTTCACAATGATTTTGACAAACTTAATGGGAGTCGAACCCACAACCGTCCAGCCGATAATCCGTTGCGCTAACCACTACACCACAGCAACTGGTAAAATATCAGTTTTCTTGATTTGCTTTTTAACAATATAGTTACAAAACTATCACTGCCATGGACAACAATATCTTTCCCTAAAGCTTTTCGTTTTTTTTTTTTTACATCATTTAATGTCACTCTGATTTTGTTCTTGTTGGTGGTGATTTTGTTTTGAATAAGCCGTATTTACCTTTTTATTATCATTTTTATCATTATTATCTTTTTTGTATTATCCACCCACATTCCTTTTCGGGTTGAAACGAGTTTTCCGATTCTGTTAGATGTACATCTTTTTTAGTTGGATTGACATTTATTATGTTCAGACCATCACTTGTATTATTTGCTTCAATTGTTTTCTTGATTTTTTTCCAGGTAACTTTTTATCTAAAAACTTTATTTATCAATTAGATGTATATGTATATATATATAATATATATATAACATATTGTGTGTGCGTGCGTGCGTGTGTGTGTGTGTGTGTGTGTGTGTGTGTGTGTGTGTGTGTGTGTGTGTGTGTGTGTTTCGTGGGGTGTTCTTTTTTAACTTTTTTTTTTTTGCTAACTACCAAAGTGAAATAAGACAAATTGTTAGACATAAGGATGAGTCACAAAATTATCAACTGTAAATTGCATTCAAGGAAAAAAATAGAGAACTGCAATATGCGGATATATCTCTCTTGGCATTACCTTCCTTGAATATGCTCCAACATAATGTTTCTGTCCTTGGAACACTGCACACCATGGTGGCTTTTAAACACATCCTGCTGTTTGCATCATTAATGCAAAAATGTCTTCATAGAAAAAATACATCTTTTCTGATTTGAGAGATGGTGGGTTAAAAAAAAATCCTGTTCTTTACGTTATCAATTTAAAATATGTCCTGACAGAAAATGCATATTTTCTGATTTGAGAGAATTCATTCAAGGGACAGCATTTGAAGCAGACCTTTTTTGTGGTATTGACGAACTGTTTCTTTGTGAAATGGCCAGAGCCAAATGCTGTGTCAACATCTATCTGATGTATAGGCTACATTCTAACCCACCCACCCGTACCCCCGACCTGCCACCACCACCCACCACCCCCGCCTTCTCCTTCACCAAACAGAAAGTAAATGTACCTCGTCTTTCCATTAACCTGTCCGTTTGTTCACTCGAAGCCATTGCCTTCCGCCATTAAACTGCCCCCGTGATATTTGCAAGAATGATACATCAATTATTTACGCATCAGATATAGTTGAGTTTTTTGTTTGTTTTGGGGGGTTTGTTTGTTTGTTTGTTTTTTTTGTTTTCATAGTTCCTTAGGAGTACAGAGAGAAAAGCATGACTGCCAGCAGTCTGGAGATTCTCTTAGAAGAAAGTTTTCCATACATAATGTGTGTGAGTGAGTTCATGTAAGTATAGAAGATGTTTGGTAGTATTAAAGTATCATCAAAGAATCGGTCACAGGAAAATCTCAGCAAAAATGATAATGTTTATTGCATAAAATATGAAACCTTAAAATAAAATACTCTTCTTGTGTTTGATCTAACGAAAGATCAGTATTGTCATTCACTGAAACAAATTCACGGATCACAGTGTTAGAGAGAGTATACGATTGTTTGTTTGTGTTCTTGCATTCAAGCTTGACAAAGGCCAGTCGGCCGAAAATTTGCGCCTATCTTGTCTTGTTGTATTAAATACGCGTTCTGATTCTTTTTTTCGTGATTTATAGTTATGTTAACTATCCGTTTTTATTTTAAATCCATGAATTGATTTCTCGTGACTACCTTCTTAATTATACATCAGTCTCACACTTACACGCACATGCACACACGCACAAAAACAGCTTAGTGAAACAGTTGAGAATTTTATTTTGTAGCATAAGTTCATAAACAGGAGAAATCCTTGGTTAAGATTTCGATATATCTACAATATGCATGACATGTTATATTTACACACACTGAAATGTTTGTAATCGTACATTTCAAACTTGTCTTCTGGACCAAATTTGGTAAAGTTCAACTTAATGAGCTAAAAATTCTTTGTGATAGTTTACGAACATGACACCGCAAACCACACCTACTAAACATACACACTAAAAATACTAAGAATCTGTCTAAACTGTTCTTTTTTTTTTTTTTTTTTTTTTTGAGTCAAGACGACTCTATGCGTTTAAGCAAATAGACACCAGAAACACTTAAAATACGACATCGCGTATTTCATTAACGAAACAAGAGAGGCGCAAATGTTCGGCAAACTGTCCTTTGTCAAACTAAAATGAAAAACAACAAAGAAATGCTATCGCTAAATTTAAGACAAAAACAACATATCAAACAACTTCACTGGTGAACTGATTCTGTTTATTGAGATGCAGATATGTCGGAAAGATCTAGTAATTGAGTTTCTTGGCTTTGTTATTCCTTTTATAAACGCTTGACAACGCCGGCCGTCGGTTAAAAATCTGTGCCTGTCTTGTCTTGTCTCGTTAAGAAAACAACATGTCGTCGTTTTATTTTCACGTGTTTCCATTTTTTGATTGCTTGAACGCTGGCATTTACAGTGATTTAGGAAACGGCGTATGATTTAGATCAATACTTAGTGTTTATGTGTGTGTATGTGTGGGTTGTGTGTGAGTGTGGTGCGTTCTCCATCTCTTTTCTTGTGTCTCTGGTTTCTCCTTTTTTAAGAATATGTATTGGGTATAATCAGCAGCAATGAGAGTAAAAAAAAAAAACGGTATAAGTTCCTTTGAAAATATCACAAGAGGGATAAGACAGGGATATGTTCTGTTACCAGATTTGATTTCACTTTATAGCCAAACCATCATGACAAACCTTGAAGAATGCCCTGGTATAAGGGTTGGAGGAAAACATGTTTAACATACTTCGTTTTACATATGATACTGTTCTAATTGTAGAAAATGAAAAAGACCTAAAAAGTATTTTGAATATAGAAATATGAAGCAGAAACAAAGGGCTAGAACTAAATAGTAAAAAGACTGAAGTCATGTAATCAGTGAAAAAAAAGCAATTTCCTCATACAAAGTTATAGCAAATAACGCAGCACTGAGACAAACTAATAGGTTTAGATATCTGGGAACAGTCATCTCACCAGACGACAGATGCAAATTAGGAATATCCAGTACCACTGGCCAAGCTAATAGACCATTCAAAAAATGAAAAGCGTTCTTACCAACCGATGCCTATCATTTAACATCAGGACGACAGTTCTTCAATGTTACGTATAAACCAATACTTCTGTACGGGTGCGAAATGTAAACAATGAACAAGCAAAGTCGGATCAAGATTGAGGCAGCCGAAATGTGGTTTCTAAGAAGACTGTTAATAGTTTCATGGACAGCAAATAAAACAAACGAGACAGTCTTGAAAGAAAAAAGATATTAATGAAGAAGATTAGGAAAAGATAAGCAACATTCATACAACATTTTATGAGACAAAAGAAATTTGAGTACCCAGTCACTGCAAGAAAGCGACAAAAGATAGATTCCTATGGAGGGCCATGATCGCCAAAGCCATGCAACGTGGCATATGATGATGAATGATGATGATGTGTGATGATGATGATGATGATGATGAGACGACGACGACGACGACGACGACGACGACGACACAACGATGATGATGATGATGATGATGATGATGATGATGATGATGATGATGATGATGATGATGATGATGATGATGATGATGATGATGATGACGACGACGACGACAATGACGATGACGACGACGATGATGATGACGACGATGTGTATGTTGTGTGCGCGTGCGTGTATGAGTGTGCGTGTGTGTATGTCTGTGTGTGTGTGGTGTGTGTATGTATGTCTGTGTGCGTGTGTGTATGTGTGTGTGAGTGCCCGCCTGTATGTGTGCGCGCACGTGTGTGTGTGTGTGTGCGCGCGCGCGCGGGCGTGCGTGCTTACGATGTATGTGTGTTTGTGTGCG
>CM060309.1:63126533-63131533 GCA_030674185.1 Monoplex corrugatus
GTGAGTTATCAACAAAGTGGTAGAGGGCTTCTGATTATCTGATTACAGAGCTACGTGGTTTTAAACTTATAGTGAAGAGATCAAGGCCCAGAGCACAACCCTGTGGACACATACTGCGGCTGAAATAGAGCTGATCTAATGTCATTTGTGACAACCGATTGAGTAAGACAAGAAAGATATGACTGGAACTACTCAAGAGTACTTTCGACGCAGTCAAATGTGGACGACAATCTTGAGATCATGACGCTATGAAAAATAGTGTCGAATGCAACTGAAAGATCTATCCATGAGAAAATGGGCACTTTACTATTATCAGAAGCCTGCAGAAGATCATTAACAAATGTTAACGAAACAGTTTATGTGATGTGGGCTTTCTGATAGGCTGACCAAAAATGTTCAAGGAGATTATTGGCTTCTACGTGACTCAGAAAACAAACGAGACAGTCTTGGTAGAGGCAGACACAGGAACATTATTGATAAAGAAGATTAGGAAAAGACAAGCGACATTTAGAGGCCATTTTATGAGAAAAGGGGAATTAGAGCACCTGGTCACAACAGGAAAGCTTGAAGGAAGGAGAACACCAGGTAGACCCAGAGAGAAAATGCAGGACGGACTTGCAGGGTGGCTGAGAACAGAGAGGGTGGTAGATGGACTAGCAGCGATACTTCACTCAGCAGCTGCAAGAAGACGATACGCTCAAGAACTTTGGACAAAAATGGAAGACTGGAAACATTGCGACAGCTTTTAGGTTGTTGGAATCGAGATTGGATTTTTTGAGCATGGATTTGACTAGGGCATGTTGAAAGCTCTGTGGCACGACAGCTGTGTTTGAAGAAATACTCATGATCTCAGTTAGGGCTGTAGACATCTGTAAAGTACAGTCAGAAAGAAAACAGGCAGAGATACGGTCAAAACTTCAGGATGTTTAAGACATTGGAACGTTAACTTTTTTCTTTTCAATTGATCTTGACTGACTGGTTGAAACGATTCAAATGGGATGCCGGTGAAATTGGCAGGCATTGAAGGAATAGGGCTGAAATGTTTTGGGGTTTTTGTTGTTTGTTGTTGTTGTTGTTGTTATTGTTGTTGTTTGTTGGGTTTTTGTTGTTGTTGTTGTTGTTGTTGTTGTCGTCGTTGTTGTTGTTGTTTTAAGAAATCACTGAATTTGTCGGGAAGGAATGTTATTATTTGGATGGAACATTATTTGGAAGGACAATTCTAGTTGTTGCATCCATCATCTGGCCAATCAATTGGAAAAGTTCCTTGGAAGAATTTGAACGATTTTGTTATCAATGCATTGTTGTTTGGCTTCAACCATCAGTCTGTCGATCAAGTTTCTGTGTTTTGGCCATGCATTTGTCTGTGGATACACATGGCGAGATTTGCACTAACGCCACTCAGCGAGAAGCTGCGATTTGGACTGTTTGATTTTAATCGACATCCGTGGTGTTGAGGTTTTATCTGTAATGCTACGTGTGACTACAGGAGTATGGATGTCAAGCAGATTGCTAAGCTGAGAGTCTAATTGTCCACAAGATCTGAAGAGTCTGATCGAGTACTTGCAAGGGCGGAGATAAGGTCATCCTTGAAAATAGAAGTCTGTAAAATTCCTGTGCTTCGTGGGTTGATTTCCTTAATTACTCATCGTGGTTTATTAACGTTTTTAGATAAACGACATCACCAAGTGTCAGAGATGCTTTTGCCAGTTACTGAAAGTGATGTCAGTCTGACATTTTGTAATTAGCCAATTAAGAGTATGGCCATGACGGTGGATAGACACAATTGTCAGCTAGTTCAGTCTGTGGCGTCATTCAGGGTTTTTAAGAGTTGCGACATGTGTACTCATCGTCATCATCATCATCAAGTGCCTTTGCACATGGCGTTCGCGATCATGGCCCTCCATATGCATCTGTCTCTTGTTGCCGCAAATACATCTTCCACCCTCTTTGTCCTCAGCCACTCTGCAAGTCCGTCCAATATTTATTTCCCTGGGTCTACCTTGTGCTCTCTTTCCCTCCAGCTTTTCCTGTTGTGACCAGGTGCTCCAGTTCCCCTTTCCTCATAAAATAGCCTATAAGTGTTGCCTGTCTTTACTTAATCTTCCCTATGAATGATCTTCTTGTGTCTGCCTCCATCACGACTGTCTCGTTTGTTTTCTTTGCTGTCCATGGAACTCTCAACATTCTTCTTAGAAACCACATCTCGTTTGCCTCAATCTTGTTCTGGATTTGCTTGTGGTACATGTATACTAGAAACAGTTATATGCACTGGAAACAGAGTCGAAATAAAACAACTTTTACAGAGGACAAAGAGATAATCGCTTGCTATATATTGGACTTAAACAAATGAGGAAATTCATCTTTAAACATTTCATCTGTGAGCTTATTTGTTCTACTGAGTGGTGGGCGGTAGATGAACAGAAAGACAAACAAACAAACAATTGTGCACTGTAAACGAACTTCTGTAGATTTCAAATAATTTCAAATGAATGTTTTTGGTAGATATTTTGATACAAAACGTAAGGCTATCTCTAAACACTTACAACAAGACCATCACCATCACCATCACCATCACCATCACCCAGATTCTCTTGGAACTGAAGTCAAAGGGGAAGCCAGTGGGTGTTGTAGCAATAATGTCACTTTCATCATCAGCAATTCAAAATTATTTTTCTAATAAGAAAACTTTAGTCAAAGTTGCCTTCACTAACTAGGTCGGGAACATCGCTTGTTTTGTTTCTGCAATGCTTCGAGTTGAAGCAAATTAATTTAAAACATTTATATTGATCTTGTACATCATGACTTGTGTTCCTTGCTATCAAATTTGAATAGGAATGTTTAGAGATGTTCTTGGTTTGATAGAGGCACAATGGATGGAAGCTGGTTGGCTATTTCTCGTATATATATATAATGGCTGGTATTTGTTGTTTCATTGTTTTGTTGATGTTGTTTGTTGTTGTTGTTGTTTGTTTGTTTGTTTGTTTTATTTGTTTGTTTGCTTATTTTCTTCTGCCGCCACGACGAGTGCGCTTACTTGGTAGGTAATATCCAATTCCAAGTTCACTCAAACGAAGATATGCATCACACGATACAAGCGCCATGATTTGATAGTAAGGAGATGGTGGGGAGTGTAACGACATGCCATAAACATGTCACTTTGATGTCTGATACTGCGATACACGAATTTCATACATACTGGGTTGTCTGGGCGTTGGCTAAATCCCTTTGATTATTCAAGTAACGCCTAACACACGATGGATTTTAAACAATCATCATCATCATTAAAGTGACTTGCCACATGGCGTTGGCGATCATGGCCCTCATATGTTTCTGTCCCTTGTTGCCGTAAACACATCCTCCACCCTCTGTCCTCAGCCACTCTGCAAGTCTGTCCAATATTTTCCCTGGGCCTACCTGGTGCTCTCTTTCCTTCCAGCTTTCTTGTTGTGACCAGGTGCTACAATTCCCCTTTCCTCATAAAATGGTCTGTAAATGTTGCCTGTCTTTTCCCTATCTTCCCAATAAATGATCTTCTTGTGTCTGCCTCCACCAAGACTGTCTCGTTTGTTGTTGCTGTAGTTTTTGGTGTTTTTTGTTTGCTGCCCATGGAACTCTCAACATTCTTCTCAGAAACCACACCTCGGCTGCCTCAGTCTTGTTCTGGCTTTGCTTGTGATACATGTATACTAGAAACAGTTATATGCACTGGAAACAGAGTTGAAATAAAACAACTTTCGCAGAGGACAAGAGATAATCACATGCTATATATATGGCTCAAGCAAATAAGGAAATTCATCTTTAAACATTCCATCTGTGAGCTTATTTGTTCTCCTGAGTGGTGGGCGGTAGATGGACAGAAAGACAAACAAACAATTGTGCATTGTAAACGAACTTCTGAAGATTTCAAATAATTTCAAATGAATGTTTTTGATGGATATTTTGATACAAGACGTAAGGCTGTCTCTAAAACACTACAGCAAGACCATCACTATCACCATCACCATCACCAGATTCTCTTGGTATTGAAGTCAAGCAGAAGCCAGTGGGTGTTGTAGCAGCAGTGTCACTTTCATCATCAGCAGTTCAAAATTATTTTTCTAACAAGAACACTTTTTAGTCTAAGTTGCCTTCACTAACTAGGTCAGGAACATCACTTGTTTTGTTTCTGCAGTACTTCGAGTTAAAACAAATTACTTTAAAACATTTACACTGGTCTTGTAGATCATGATTTGTATTCGTTGTTATCAAACTTGAATAGCAATGTTTACTACAAATGTTCTTGGTTTGATTTGACTTAGGGGCACAACGGATGGAAGTTGGTTGGCAATTTCTAGTAGATATAATGACTGGTATTTGTTGTTTGATTTGTTGTCACAGCTGCTGAGTCAAGTATTGTTGTTTTGTTTGTTTTGTATGGGTTTTTGTTTTCTCCTGCCACCACGACGAGTGCGCTAGCTTGGCAGATGATATCCAATTCCAAGTCCCCTCACGCGAAGATATGTATGTATCACGATACAAGCGCCATGATTTGACAGTAAGGAGATGGTGGAGAGTGTAATGACATGCCATAAATCTGTCACTTTGATAACTGATACTGCGATACACGAATTTCATACATACTGGGTTGTCTGGGCGTTGGCTAAACCCCTTTGATTATTCAAGCATCGCCTAACGCACGATGGATCTTAACCACAGTATACTGGTTTGAAGACACGGGCGTAAAAACGTGGCGAGCATGAATGGCGATCTCGTGCTCGTGGACTGATGAAACTGACCGAGTTGGCAGACCCGCAGGTAAATTATAAACAGAACCATTCTGTAAGATGGAGTGGCACAATGGTACCAGCGATCAAAATTCCAGGGCGTTATGTGTACTGCACATTAAATCAAAATCACATTCAGCCAAGTCGAAGAACAACATAAAGAGGGTTGAGTGTTAAAAAAGAACATATACTTTTGGTTACATTATTCACTGGTAAATAAAAATGCTCTTGTTTCGT
>CM060309.1:63149033-63156533 GCA_030674185.1 Monoplex corrugatus
GTTTGTTGTTCTTTTCTTTGATTGTATGCCAGCTAATATATCATCTTCATCATCATCAAATGCTTGCCACTTTGGCGTTGTTCATGGCCTCCTGCATCTGTGCGTTGTTCCGCAAGCAACCTTCCACCCTCTCTGTCTTTTGCCAATCGCGAGTCCGTCAAATATTTTTTCCCTAAGTCTACCTGGTGCTTCTCATTCCTCCAGCTTTCCTTTGTGGCCAGTTTTCCCTAATTCCCGTTTCCTCATAAAATGGCTATGAATGTAGCCTGTCTTTTACTTAATCTTCTTTCATCAATGTTCTTTTTGTGTCTGACTCATCAAGTCTTTCTCGTTCGTTTTCTTCGCTGTCCTGACTCTCAACATTCTTCTTAAACCCATCTCATCTTGCCTCTGTCTTGTGCTGTCTTTCTTCTGTTCTGTCCACTGCCCCACAACCGTTTCATTACTTATCTTCTTATACTTCGAACTCTCTTCCTGTGTTATTGATAGCCTTTTGTTGGTAGTGCTTGTCTGTTTTGATGTGTTTGGCTTGGTCAATCTGCTGGTTTGTCTGATTCTCTACCCTGTGAGATGGATGTCACAAATTTAAAAACAAAAACTGTCACAAAGGTGTGACGTTCGTGTTACCATAGAGGGAGAATGATTTTTCTATGATTACAACTTACGTCTCTGCTATCTGATCAATCCTTTTATTTTGCTTTCTATTTCATTATGTTCACGAGTTTTGTAGCTACATATACATCTGTATTTGATAATGTTCTCTGCTGCAGCCAGAAACAGAGATTAGTTGTTGTTATTGTTGTCGTTGTTGTTGTTGTTGTGTTGTTTTTTACTCTTTTTGATTCTTTTTTTTTTTGTTTCACAACAAACAGACATCTAACATACAATGTGGCAACAGAGAATGACGACACAACAACAACAAAATTGTTACACGTATGAAAAGACAATGTTGACACATGAACTCTACACAGTAGACAGAATATACACAATGATATTTTATACATTGGAAGTTTTTAAAAAATTGAACATTAAGATTTAGCATACATCAACATTCCCCTATGAAGAAATAGAGATTGTTTTCCCACATACGAAACAAACAACCTTCATGCTGTGTGATTCATTGCGAGGTCTTTTTGCATCGACCAGTTTCACAGGCCCTCACAGAGCTGAACGGGCCACAGGGACAGTGGGTAAAAACAAAAACAGAAGCCCTACATTTCAGTGCCATCCACTTCAGGGACGCCGCGTCTTCCATCGTAACATTGTAAAAAAAATTGCATGATATTTTGTGTCTGTCCCTAACCTCATGCCTTGCTTTCATAGAGTTCTGTTTTCTGTTTTCTGTTTTGTCCCTGGGCCTTCCGCGTGTGCCATATCAAAGGCTTTGATGTTGACTGGTTGGTCAAAAAGGTCACACGATTCGTGTGTGTGTGTGTGTGTGTGTGTGTGTGTGTGTGTGTGTGTGTGTGTGTTGTGTGTGTGTGTGTATGTGAGTGTGTGTTGTGTGTTTGTGTGTGTGTATGTGTGTGTGTGTGTATGTGAGTGTGTGTGTGTGTTGTGTGTGTGTGTGATGTGTGTGTGTGTGTGTGTGTGTGTGTGTGTGTGTGTGTGTGTGTGTGTGTGTGTGTGTGTGTGTGTGTTTGTTTGTGTGTGTTTGTCAGAGAGATAGACAGAGAGACAGACACAGAGAGAGGGAGAGGAAAAGAGAGAGGATACAGAGTTAAAGAACACAGACATTTGTTTATGAGATCATAGACTTTTGTAAGACGGTACGTTTCTTCAGCAGCCCGATTTTTTCCCTGAATGCTTGTATGCACGTTGATGTTTTATTTCCCACACTGTGCAGAGCAGATGTTGTTGCATAGTCTGCATACTTCATATTCGGTGGGTGTGCATTCGGAGTGTTTTCGTGTCTCCATAAGCCACTGAACAATGATACAATGTACAGGATTTTTGACGTGTTTACCCGATGTCCTGCCTGCATGCACACACGGCCAATATTAAGGCGTTAACATGTCTACACACATCAGACGACATATGCACATCAGAAATAGACAGCAGAATCGGCCAGGCTAAAACAGCATTCAAGAAGATGAAAAACATTCTAAAACAAACAAATGCCCATCCAATTAACATCAAGAAGAGAGTTCTTGAGTGTTATATAGAACCGATACTGTTGTACGGTTGTGGGGCGTGGACAACCAATACGCAAAGTCAGAACAAGAATGAGGCAACTGAAATATGGTTTCTAAGAATGTTGAGAGTTCCATGGACAGAAAAGAAAACAAACGAGACAATCTTGACGGAGGCAGACGCAAGAAGAACATTAATATAGAAGATTAAGAAAAGACAAGCAATATCTATAGGACACTTTATTAGGCTAAAGAAATTACAGCACCTGGTCACAACAGAAAAGCTAGAGGGAAAGAGAGCACCAGGTAGACCCAGGAAGAAAATATTGGTCGGATTTGCAGGGTGGTTGAGGACAGAGAGGGGTGGGAGATGTATTTGCAGCGACAAGGGATATATATATATGGGGGGCCATGATCGCCACGCCATGCGGCAGGGCACATGATGATGATGAGGTCTACACGCAAGTGACCTGGGTGATTGAAAAAATCTCCATCATTTACCCACAAGACGGGAGGGTCCCCGGCGAGGATCGAACCGGAGGAGGTCTGAAGTCTCACCCACTTGGCTACCGCTCTCGTCAAAGGGGGTAGGCCAACATGAATCAAGCTTAGCTACAAGACATCGTCATGTTTGATATGCATCATGTGGTCAATACGACCAGTCGCAACATGATTATCCTATGCTGCAAACCACGCTACGGGTGCTGCTGTAGCTGTCTGATACAATATTCTCGTGCATTCAGCTGTGCATGAAATAGAAACGTACCCACATTGCGTAGCCATCCACGTTTATAAACGGTTCTTTCTTTTATTCAAAGGGACAGACAGATAGACAGACACACAGACAGAGACAGAAGCAGATAACAGAGACAGAAACAGACACAGAGAGACAGAGAAAAAGAAAGAGAGTAAGAGAGAGAGAGAGAGAGAGAGAAAGAAAGAGCGAGAAAGAGAGAAAGAGCGAGAAAGAGAAAGAGAGACAGAGAGAGACAAAAGAGGGAAAGAAAGCGACAGAAACAGACAGACAGACAGAAAGAGACAGAGAGACAGAAAGAGATAGAGAGAGACAGAAATAGACAGAGACAGAGAGAGAGAACAAGAGACAGACAGACAGACAGACAGAGACAGAAAGAGACATAGAGAGAGAGAGGTCGCCAAGCTATGTATTTATGAAAATTATGCCTTTGCGTACTCGCATCTTCTCTCCATTTAATAACATATTGTATTTATTCTTCTGGTGCAGACATACATGCTGTCAAGTGCACTCATACAAGTCCATCCTTTCCGTATGGATTTTTTGACGGAGCTGAGTGTATATTTGACATTAAGATGGAGACAAAACAAGGACACTGAAGATGTGCGTTGACCAATTCATTGCCATACCCTTGTTCTTATGCTCTCACACGTTTATATGCGTGAGACAAAGAAACAGGGTGAGAAAACTGAAGAAGAGATGCAAAAAGAATTTCAGTCAAAACGGATTTGCCGATAAATTATTTCTCAATAACCATTGATATACTCAAACGAAACTATAATACGAAAGCGAAATCAAAATCAAAATGCTATCATGTTTTGGTTCTTTCAAGATTGTTCTATCAGTATGTGGTGATTTTTTAATTTTGTTTTGTCTTGTTTGTCTTTGTTGTTGTGTTTGTTTTGTTTTGGCTGGATGTTGTTGTCGTTGCTGCTGTTGTTGTTGCTGTTGTTGTTGTTGTTGTCGTTGTTTTGTGGGTGGTGTGGGGGTTTTTTTGTTTTGTTTTTTGTTCTTTGTTTTTTTTGCTGTTGTTGTTTTCCATTCATTCGTTTTTTTACAAATTGGCAGAGAATTGTCTTTCCATCAAGTGGTTGAGAAATCGAGAACCGATGACTATTCAATGCTTGTCTTAGTCCCTTTTAACAATATACATGTATCATCCACGGCATTTTCATTGTGTATGCTTTTACAAAGTTTATGTGTACATTAAATATGCATAAAGAAACCCCTTGGTAAAATTCCATAATTGTCAAGTTCGTACTTAGCCAAGCAAAATATTCTGCATAATGATGTAATACTGCATTTTGTATCAATCACTAGAATTCAAAACTATGCCCAGTAAAAGATGTGATTTTGTGTATCTTTTATATTATTTGGTTGGTTGGTTGGTTGGTTGGTTGGTTGGTTGGTTGGTTGTTGGTTGGTTGGTTGGTTGTTGGTTGGTTGATTGGTTTGTTGCTTGGTTTGTGCTTGGTTGGCTGCTGGTTGCTTGCTTGGTTGCTAGCGTTGTTGTTGCTTGTGCTTGCTTGGTTTGCTTGTTGCTTGCGTTTTTGCTTGCTTGCTTGCTTGCTTGCTTGCTTGCTTGCTTGCTTGCTTGCTGGTTGGTTGGTCGGTTGATGGGATTCCAACTTGCAATGTGAGTTCTTCTCCGATAATTATGAATATTTCGGTGTCAAGTTTTCCCTAGGCTCGAATTTACCACATCTACTAGAAACAAAAATCTCGCTGGTGAGGATAATAAATGTGAGGACAGTAAATACATGATTTCATTCTTCTACAGGAAAAAAAAAAAAGATTGGGGAGTAACAGCGCCAGACATTTTTACAAGCTTTTGACGTGCAGGTAATCTGCTCACCATTGTGCAGCAGCGATGCACGCTGTCAACCTGGGCAAGAAGATCTCCACGTGTGTAAACGGTCTCCTCACATAAGAAATAAAACTGCAAATGTTATGGTGTATGGACAGCTGGGACCATTTTCTTCATATGTGTTGACCACTGGTGTAAGACGCTTAAGCAGCCAGAAAGAAAAGCAAGGACCATGTTCAGAGATCGTGTAAACTGTTGCTTGATATTCATGAGCAGGTTTATTCAACTTAAGTTGCAAAGACTGGAAAATTCTACGTGGAAGCAGATTTGAAGAAGTTTGTCCTTGTGCTCGTGGTCATAAAAGACCTTTAAGATTTGTACAGAAGTATCTGTTGGTGCTGTAGAAAACTTTATAATACGGCGAACATATCTTTATGTCTGATTTTTATTCATGTTGTATAAGCTCGCAATTTCAGTGCTCGGTTTTTTTCACTGGTATAGAACGTTCAAGCAGCCACAAAGAAAAGCGAAGACCGTTTCAAGAGATCATGTAAACTGTTGCTTGATAGTCGTGAGCACGTTTATTCTACCTGAGCTGCATAGACTGGAAAATTCTGCGTGGAAGCAGATTTGAAGAAGTTTGTCCTTGTGTGCGTGGTCATTGAAAAGTTATCATAAAAGACCGTTAAGATTTGTAAAGAACTATCTCTTGGTGCTGTAAAAACGTCTATACTTCAGCACACATTTCATCTTAGTTTTATTCATGTTGTACAAGTTGGCAGTCTCTTGCATATGTTGGATCAGTACACGCCTGTTGAACTCTACCGATATGGCCCAACAGCAGTGCAGGGTCTCCTGTCGTGGGTGGCCTCATCATGGTTGGACATTGTCAATTTCGATGGTGCTGGGACTCCCGACTAAATGAACTTGGGTTTGGTGGTAATTTGAGGACCAAACTTAGCGGTATAGGATCAATCGTTGGTTGGCTGGTTGGTTGGTTGGTTGGTTGGTTGGTTGGTTGGTTGGCTGGTTGGTTGGTTGGTTGGTTGGTTGGTTGGTTGTTGGTTGGTTGGTTGGCTGGTTGGCTGGTTGGTCGGTTGGTTGGTTGGTCGGTTGGTTGGTTGGTCGGTTGGTTGGTCGGTTGGTCGGTTGGTCGGTTGGTCGGTGGTTGGTCGGTTATTTGGTTGGTTGGTTGGTTGGTTGGTTGGTTGGTTGGTTGGTTGGTTGGTTGGTTGGTTGGTTGGTTGGTTGGTCGGTCGGTTGGTCGGTCGGTTTGCTGGCTGGTTGGTTGGTTGGTTGGTTGGTTGGTTGGTTGGTTGGTTGGATGGTTGGTTGGATGGTTGGTTGGATGGTTGGTTAGATGGTTGGATGGTTGGTTGGTTGGTTGGTTGGTTGGTTGGTTGGTTGGTTGGTTGGTTGGTTGGTTGGTTGGTTGGTTGGTTGGTTGGTTGGTTGGTTGGTAGATTGATTGGTCGGTCGGTCGTTCGGTCGGTCGGTCTGTCGGTCGGTCGGTCGGTCGGTCGGTCGGTCGGTCGGTTGGTTGGTTGGTTGGTTGGTTGGTTGGTTGGTTGGTTGGTTGGTCGGTTGGGATACTTTCTGCATTTGTTTCTTTGTCTGTTGTCCCATTTTCTACGCCACCTTCATGGCCACAGAAACTGGGATAGTGTTTACAATGCGATGATGATGACGACGATGAGGATGATCGCACTGATTCTGTGGAGCTCCATCTAGGATTGAGACTGCGTGACAGGGGTGTACTCTAGGGGTATAATATGTCCTGCCGTCAGCCAGGCCCAAGAGATACAGACACGTTGTGGTTGATCAGGAGATTTGAGCAAGACACACAATGACACATCCATCTGGTCCCAGACTTTCCAATAAGCCCATAGTACGCTCAGCTCTGCGTAGGGGCCGACTGTTGCCGAAACATCCCATAATAATTTTGAAACAATTGATGAGGATTCGAAACCACAACCTTCTAGTCGGTAATCCGTTGCGCTAACCACTGCACCACGAGGACGGATTTTGTGCTTAGTTTATAACCGTTAATTTTAATTAGACTTGAAATTGCTTTTAAGGTCATGTTACCCTGATATGACCTTAATGGTTGGTTGAGCTACCGGCAATATAACCTGAATTGAGAATAACAAGAATGATTTATTCATTACGAACCAAGCTTTTTAATTTTCTTTTCTTTTTTGTTTTGTTTTGTTGCTTTGTTTGTTTGTTTGTTTGTTTGTTTGTTTGAATGTTTGTTTGTTTGTTTGTTTGAATGTTTGTTTGTTTGTTTGTTTGTCTGTTTGTTTCTTTGTTTTTTGTTGTTGGTTTTTTTGTTGTTGTTGTTGTTTTCTTTGTTGTTGTTGTTTGTTTGTTTGTTTGTTTTGGGGGGGGTTGTTACTGCCTTGTAGAATGTACAAAATATAGTTGCTAATGTGGGAACCTCAATCAGTGATAATGATCCATTATTTCCCTTTCATGGAAAGTTCTCATCTTTGAAATCACCTACATATTTACCAAATACAAGCCAAACACCTGCACTGACACAGTGAGTTTTCATTAAAGAAACTGTACCAATACTTTTAGTAACCTATTTATTTATCTATTTATCAAACAACAGTATGAATTGATATAGCTCACATCATGTCGGTACAAAGTTAAGGCAAGCAAAGGATCATCCATTTGTATTAGCGTCTACGTGTTACGCGACTTGTCATTGGTCTGACAGCCACTGCCTCGCTGCCCTACGACAAATGGAGACACACGCATTGATTGGTTGCCTATAAATAACCCATCAATCCATCAGAGTC
>CM060309.1:63161533-63169033 GCA_030674185.1 Monoplex corrugatus
GCATAGTTTCAGTTTCAGTTTCAGTTTCTCAAGACGACGTCTCCGTGCTCGGAACGAATTCCATATGCACTAACGTCACAGGTGCCATGTGTATGGTGATCATGGCACAGGCCTTAATAAGACTGTACATATACCTATGAGCTGGCCAGGTCTTGAGGTACCTATCCAGCCTATATTTTACCTAGTTTATTTTGTTATACTAATATTGTATCAACTTATCACTGAGAAACAGAAACTCAAACTTCAACCCCTGTCACAGTTTTGTTTGCTCCATAGTGGGGTACCATAATGGAGTGGTTATGACTCTGGGTCTTCCAGCTGGGAGGTCTGGGGTTTGATCCTGCGTAGCTGCCGTGGGTAAAGGCTGGGTACTTCTCTGATCACATGGGGCAACAGAAGCGCACACCTGCTGGTACATGAACCCCCTTCCCAGTATGTACACACAGAGAACATCATATTACGCACGTTAATGATCCTGTAAGCATTGTCAGTGTCATGGTAACACAAAACCACACAACATACACACACACACCCAAAAACTGATTATGATACCTTTATGGCAGGGTAAAATAAAATGGTCGTACACATGTTTCTTATAGTTCAGCGACCACTAAAGACCAGCAGTAGTAAGAAACTCTGGGGAGAGCCGGACAGCAGAATGTCCTCAGAAGAGAAACCCCGATCGGCCTTTAATTCCTGACACTCTAAGGGGGCCTTCTGCTGTCGCCATTTTTATATATTAGTATCAGCAGTACATTCATTAACAACTGTAAATCTATTCAAAAAAGCCAACGGTTAAATTCTAAGCTCATTTCAAAGTCAAATTTGATCAATCATCATCATCATCATCATCAAGTGCCCTGCCACATGGCGTTGGCGATCATGGCCTTCCATCTGTGTGTATCCCTTGTTACCGCAAGTACATCTTCCACCCTCTCTGTCCTCAGCCACTCTTCACGTCCGTCCAATACTCTCCCCCTGGGTCTACCAGGTGCTCTTTTTCCCTCCAGATTTCCTGTTGTGACCAGGTGCTCCATTCCCCTTTCCTCATAAAATGGCCTGTAAATGTTGCCTGTCTTTTCCTAATCTTCCTTATCAATGATCTTCTTGTGTCCGCCTCCATCAAGACTGTCTCGTTTGTTTTCTTCTCTGTCCGTGGAACTCTCAACATTCTCCTTAGAAACCACATCTCGGCTTGATCAAATCAAGTCTAAATGTTGAACACAATGCCTCAGAAAATGCATTCATGGTGTTGAGATTGACAAGAGTAAGATTGTATTAAACTGGTGACTGACAATATGGCCTGTCCATGTTTTTATCAGAGTGCAAGGAGGGAAAACCCGGCAGTTCAAACGACAATCGGCTGACAGGCTGGAAATGGTGCAGGAAACGAGGGAAGCATGTTGCTGGAGCCTGTCACAGTCAACATGTCTTCCTGTCTCTGTGACAGATTTCCACTCTGTCTCTCTCTCTCTCTCTCTCTCTCTCTCTCTCTCTCTCTCTCTCTCTCTCTCTCTCTTTCTGCCTATGTCTCTGTGACTCCACGTCTGTCTCTTTCTCTCTGTCTCTCTGTCTCTCTCTGTCTCACCTCTCTCTCTCTCTCTCTCTCTCTCTCTTTCTCTTTCCCTTTCTCTTTCTTTCTCTCTTTCTCTCTCTCTCTCTCTCTCTCTCTCTCTGGTTTGCATCTGTCTCTCTGTCCCTGTCTCTGTTTCTCTGTCTCCGTCTCTCTGTCTCTGTCTCTGTCTGTCTCTCACTCAATCTCTCTCTCAATCTCTTTCTCTCTCTCTCTCTCTCTCTCTCTCTCTCTCTCTCTCTCTCTCTCTCTCTCTCTCTCTCTCTCTCTGACAGTGTCTTCAAAGCCCGAAGCATCTTTAGCTTATCTTTGAACTAGAAGTCTTCTTTGCCTTATTGTTAATCTGTCAGCTTAGCAGCTGGAGTTGTTCAGAACGTTTGGCGTGTGCTAATTTGCTCTTTACTTGGGTATACTGATCTATCGTGGCCCGATATTAACTACAGTTGGACCATACATCTGCACTGTCCTTGCTGAAACCTGTGTGGAATGACAAGACCGTCTCCATGAAACACAAGATCAGGCTCATGCGTGTATTAATATATTCCATCTTCCAGAATGTATGTAAAACATGGACCTTCATGAATCTAGATAGACAAATCCAAGCCACGGAAATGAGACATCGAAAAATACTAAATAGTATCAGATATACTGATAATATCATCATAAAAATAATTATGATGAAGACAAGGAATAGAATCAAACTAGAAATAGCAGAAAAACAATCTGGATTTGTTGAAGGGAAACGAGCTGTTAATGCAGTACGTAATGTAAGCACTCTCTTAGAAATATCAATTGAGTTGAACAAGGATTTGTATTTATCTTTTCTTGATTATACCAAGTCTTTTGATCGGGTAAGACAGGGAAAATTGAGCAACAAACTGGAAAAGCTCATTGTTGATGGAAATGATCTGAGAATAATACGGAATATATAGTGGGAACAAACAACAGCAAGGAGAGTAGTGAACGATATAAGCTCTTTTCGAAATTTCAAAAGAGATGCTAGACAGGGATGTGTTCTATCTCTAGATTTGTTTTCATTTTTCAGCGAAACCATCATGAGAAACCTAGAAAAATGCCCTGGGATAAAGTTTTGGGGGAAAAATTATAACAATTTTCGCTGTGCAGATGATACTTATCGAATCGCAGAAAAATGAAAACGACCTACAAAATCTTGTGAATAGAAAAGAAATAGAAAGCAGAAATAAAGGGCTAGAGCTAAATAGTAAGAAAACTGAGGTCATGGTAATCAGTAAAAACAAGAAATTCCTCCATGTAAAATAACAGCAAATAACACAACATTGAGGCAAGCTGATAACCTGGAAACAGTCATCTCACCAGATGGCAGATGCACATTAGAAATATCCAGTAGAATTGTCCAGGCTAAAACAACATTCAAGTAAATGAAAAGCGTTGTTACCAACAAAAGCCTGTCAGTTAGCATCAGGAAGAGAGTTATTCAGTGTAATATAGAACCGATAATGTTACAAAGATACAAAGCCTGGACAATTAGGAAAAGACAAGCAACAATTGTGGGACACTTTATGAGACAAGAGAAATTTGAGCATCCCGTCACAAAAGGAAAGCTTGAGGGAAAAAGAACACCAGACACACCCAGGAAGAAAATATTGAACAGTTTTGCAGAGTAGATCGGAACAGAAAGGGTAGGTGATACACTTGCAGCGACCAAAGACAGATTCGTAAGGAAGGCCATGATCGCCATCGTCATGCTGCATGGCACATGATGATGATTACCAATGACAAATTGCACCAAACCATCAAGTAGCATAATATTATTGAAGATCTGCTGCCTTCAGTTAAAACAAATTACATTTGTATGGCTATGTAACAAGGGCCTTGTTAAATCAATCCACCAAGGAACCGTTTATGGCGAGAGATGGAGAGGAAGACAGAAAAAAGACAGACTGACAACATTGCGAAATGGACAGAGAAACCATCTGAAGAGACGCAGGCTTTGGCACACAACCGATACAGCTGGAGGAATCCTGTGCGGCGCCCCAATGACTTTTCGCAGAGTTAAGAGAGAAAAAGAAAAAGCAGATTTTTTTGTTGTTGTTGCTGCTGTTGCATTTGGAAATATTTAACAGTAACGTTTACATGCCGTCTTTCTTTTACAACAGCTACTTGAAGAGAAAATCTCACAGGTGAAAAGAGTACAGATGAGATTTTGAAAGCACGCAGAAAAATTGAATGCAAATCGCCAGATATTTTTTCCAAACTTTTTCATGCAGAAGTAATGTTTTTGCTCTTCTATGCTGTCTAAAGTCACAGCAATGATTCATCCCTATCACCTAGAGTAAGCGCATCTGGAAGCGTATAGGAAGCATCCACACACAGGTAATAAAACGGCAAATGATGTGCTTTATGGCGAGCAGCGACAATTGTGTCCACAGATAACACTTTTACAAGATTTCTTGTTGGTTGATACCCTGAAGCAGTCAGAAAGCTGAATATTTCAAAGGAAGCGCGTAAAATGCTGTCAGCTATTCGCGAGAAAGACTGTATGTTGTGTAATAAAGGTTATAGTATTGTATAAAAGGAACGGGCTTTTGCAAAATCTGGCTTTTTATGTGGGCGAAAGAAAAAATCTTTAAGAATTTATAGCAGGTGTCTGCAGCATTTCTTTTTGTTTTTGGCACCTCCCCCACCCTCCACTCACAGAGATCTTTCTTCTGCACCTCCCTCATCACAAGATTTCAGTTCTGGCACCTCCCCCACCTCCACTCACAGAGATCTCTTACAGTTTCTGGCACCTCCCCCATCTCCACTCACAGAGATCTCTTACAGTTTCTGGCACCTCCCCCATCTTCCACTCACAGAGATCTCTTACAGTTTCTGGCACCTCCCCCATCTTCCACTCACAGAGATCTCTTACAGTTTCTGGCACCTCCCCCATCTTCCACTCACAGAGATTCTTACAGTTTCTGGCACCTCCCCCATCTTCCACTCACAGAGATCTCTTACAGTTTCTGGCACCTCCCCCATCTTCCACTCACAGAGATCTCTTACAGTTTCTGGCACCTCCCCCATCTTCCACTCACAGAGATCTCTTACAGTTTCTGGCACCTCCCCCATCTTCCACTCACAGAGATCTCTTACAGTTTCTGGCACCTCCCCCATCTTCCACTCCAGAGATCTCTTACAGTTTCTGGCACCTCCCCCACTTCCACTCAAGAGATCTCTTACAGTTTCTGGCACCTCCCCCACTCCACTCACAGAGATCTCTTACAGTTTCTGGCACCTCCCCCATCTTCCACTCACAGAGATCTCTTACAGTTTCTGGCACCTCCCCCATCTTCCACTCACAGAGATCTCTTACAGTTTCTGGCACCTCCCCCACCTTCCACTCACAGAGATCTCTTACAGTTTCTGGCACCTCCCCCACTCTTCCACTCACAGAGATCTCTTACAGTTTCTGGCACCTCCCCCATCTTCCACTCACAGAGATCTCTTACAGTTTCTGGCACCTCCCCCATCTTCCACTCACAGAGATCTCTTACAGTTTCTGGCACCTCCCCCATCTTCCACTCACAGAGATCTCTTACAGTTTCTGGCACCTCCCCCATCTTCCACTCACAGAGATCTCTTACAGTTTCTGGCACCTCCCCCATCTTCCACTCACAGAGATCTCTTACAGTTTCTGGCACCTCCCCCATCTTCCACTCACAGAGATCTCTTACAGTTTCTGGCACCTCCCCCATCTTCCACTCACAGAGATCTCTTACAGTTTCTGGCACCTCCCCCATCTTCCACTCACAGAGATCTCTTACAGTTTCTGGCACCTCCCCCACCCTCCACTCACAGAGATCTCTTACAGTTTCTGGCACCTCCCCCACCTTCCACTCACAGAGATCTCTTACAGTTTCTGGCACCTCCCCCATCTTCCACTCACAGAGATCTCTTACAGTTTCTGGCACCTCCCCCATCTTCCACTCACAGAGATCTCTTACAGTTTCTGGCACCTCCCCCACCCTCCACTCACAGAGATCTCTTACAGTTTCTGGCACCTCCCCCATCTTCCACTCACAGAGATCTCTTACAGTTTCTGGCACCTCCCCCATCTTCCACTCACAGAGGTCTCTTACAGTTTCTGGCACCTCCCCCATCTTTCCACTCACAGAGATCTCTTACAGTTTCTGGCACCTCCCCCATCTTCCACTCACAGAGATCTCTTACAGTTTCTGGTACCTCCCCCACCCTCCACTCACAGAGATCTCTTACAGTTTCTGGCACCTCCCCCATCTTCCACTCACAGAGATCTCTTACAGTTTCTGGCACCTCCCCCATCTTCCACTCACAGAGATCTCTTACAGTTTCTGGCACCTCCCCCACCTTCCACTCACAGAGATCTCTTACAGTTTCTAGTATCTCCCCCACCCTCCACTCACAGAGGTCTTACAGTTTCTGGCACCTCCCCCACCCTCCACTCACAGAGGTCTTACAGTTTCTGGCACCTCCCCCACCCTCCACTCACAGAGATCTCTTATGGTTTCTACCATCTCCCCCACCCTCCACAGACAGAGATCTCTTATGGTTTCTGGCACCTCCCCCACCCTCCACTTACAGAGGTCCCTTACAGCGACAAGCGTCATCTTCGTTGGACAGAACTCTACATGGAACACAACCGCATTACATATATGCTCTTGTACAGACAGCTGAAACAAAGATCCCGTAAGCAGGGAAGACCATTGATGCCAAGAATACTGTGAAAGTCAACCTCATGAACCGCAACATTAATATTGCTCCGCATTTGGTGTTTGTTCGTTTGTGATCTTACTTTTACGCTTGACAAAGGCCAGTTGGCAGAAAATTTGCGCCTGCCTTGTCTGGTTGTATTAAATACGCGTTCTGGTTCTATTTTCCTGCTTCTTCAGGTTCCTGTATGCTTGAACGCGGGTGATTGCACTTGTTTTTGATTGGTCTATGCCTTTACCGTTCCAGTTTCAGATTGTTTAGGGAGAAGAGTGGCTGAATGGTTCAGACGTTCGCCTGCCAATAACTAAACTCGAGGTTTCAAGAGTTCGCTCCCCGTAGAGGCCTTGACTTTTCTCCTCAGTTTGACCGGAAAATCGAAGTGAACGGTCTAGTCCTTCGGAAGAGGACGAAAAACAAGTGCCTTATGGCTGCGCATTCTAATGATCCCATGGCAGTTGAAAATCGTGAAGAGCAGGGCATTGCCCGGCTGCCTTGGTAAAAAGAAACATTGGAGAGACAGATTCTTTTCCCAGGTCAAACCCCTTGAAGACCAATTAGCCTTCTTGCCTTTCTGAAGTCTTGGTAAAAAAAATGTGAATATGAATGTAAATTTAAAGCTAGGGAGAGAGGACGGGCGCCGCCCTCGTGGTGCTGGCCCCAGGAAAAGTTGAGGTCTCTACCATCTCACTCCCCTACGACCCCAGAGTTATAAAACTATGTAGATAGAACCTCAGGATCTGGCCAACACACAGGTTTATGTGCAGGCTTGAAGTTTGTGCCATGATCATTCTGGATCTTCTCCATCACATGGCGTCTGTGACGTTAATGAATATGGTATTCATTGCGAGCGCGGAGACGTCATCTTGGGAAATTGAAATTAAAATTGAAATTGAACGCGGGCGGTCGTATTTGTTTTTGATTGCGTTGTGCCTTTACTGTTCCAGTTTCAGATTGTTAACTGTGGTGCAACAGCACTCGCGTCTTCTTGTTCTCTTGTTCGCTGTGCACTTGGTCACGTCACATTTGGCAATGAAGGTGGTCATTTTTTTTTCAGATCCTACCTGCTGCCTTGGTGCTTGCCGATCAAAAAAGTAGTAGTTTTCCTCCCAAGTTCTGTGGTTCGGAAAGACGGACGGGAGGGACCTCCACTGGTTGATCCTGCCGAGGGCCAGGACCCGGCATTGCTCCACCACGGCACCATGACTGGACTCAAT
>CM060309.1:63174033-63186533 GCA_030674185.1 Monoplex corrugatus
AGCTAGTGTTGTGGCTGCCTTCCCGAACCTCTTGTCGACCTCTGTGTCAAGGGAGAGGTTATCGGTGATGGTGGACCCAAGATATGTGAATTGATGGATGGCTTCAAGCTCGTAGTCATCAATGGTGATGGCTGGTGGAGATGGCGTGTCTTGGCCCAGGACGTTTGTCTTCTTAAGACTGATGGTCAGACCAAAATCTTTGCAGGCCTGGGAGAAGCGGTCCATTAGTGACTGCAAGTCCCGCTGAGTATGGGTCACAACTGCGGCATCGTCGGCAAATAGCATGTCTCTGATGAGGGCTTCACGGACCTTTGTCCTTGCTCTGAGGCGGGCGAGGTTGAAGAGCCTGCCATCTGATCTGGTCCGCAGGTGGATCCCTTCTTGCGCTGTGCTGAACGCATGCCTCAGGAGGAGAGCGAAGAAGATTCCAAAGAGGGTTGGGGCCAGGACGCAGCCTTGTTTCACACCGCTGCGTACGTCGAAGGGCTTGGAGAGGTTTCCGTTGAACTGCACCATCCCTTTCATGTTTGAGTGGAAGGACTCAATTAAGCTGTGCAGTTTGGGGGGGGGGCAGCCGATTTTTCGGAGAGCCCTGAAAAGGCCATCTCTGCTGATTAGGTCAAAGGCCTTGGTAAGGTCAATGAATGCCACATACAGGGGCATCCGCTGCTCTCTGCACTTCTCCTGGATTTGGCGAAGGAGAAGACCATGTCTACCGTGGATCTCTCTGCTCGAAAACCACACTGTGATTCCGGGTAGACACGTTCAGCCAGTTTCTGCAGGCGGATTAGGAGGACCCGAGCATAGACTTTGCCAACAATGCTGAGGAGCGAGATACCTCTGTAGTTGTTGCAGTCGCTCCTTTCGCCCTTGTTTTTGTACAGGGTGACGATCTTGACGTCCCTCATGTCCTGTGGTACAGCTCCCTCATTCCAACACTGACAGAGAACTGCGTGCAAAGGGTGCAGAAGAGAAGTCTTGCAGTGCTTGATGAGGTCTGGGGGAATTCCGTCGTTGCCAGGTGCCTTCCCTGATGCCAGGCTATCAATGGCCTTGCTGAGTTCGTCCGCAGTTGGCTCTGCGTCAAGTTCTTCCATTACCGGCATGCACTTGATGGCATCGAGAGCTAAGGGGGACACCATGTTCTGTGTGGAGTAGAGGTCGGAGTAGTGTTCCACCCATCTTTCCATCAGTTGGCTAGGATTGCTGATTACCTCCCCAGTGGAGGATTTGAGGGGGGCGATCTTGCTCTGTGTTGGTCCCAGTGCCTTCTTGATGCCATCATACATTCCTCGGATGTTGCCTCTTTCAGCAGCACTCTGTATCTCTTCGCTGAGCTCTGTCCAGTACTCGTTTGCGCAGCGCCTGGCGTTAAGCTGAACCTTACTTCTGGCAGCCCTGAGGATTTGCAGGTTCTTCTCACTGGGTGACCGCTTATACTTGGTGAGTGCGGCACGCTTGGCCTCAACAGTGGGAGTCATCTCTGATGATTTGGCCTCAAACCAGTCGTGGGACTTCACAGTTTTCTTCCCAAAGATGGCCATAGCAATGCGGTGCATGGTGTCTCGTAGCGTTTCCCATCTCTCAGTGGCAGAGTCTCTGGGCTGCAATGCATCGTATTCTCTCTGAAAGGCCTCTGCGAACTGTTCTACAAGATCTGGCTGAGACATCTTGCTGACGTCAATGCGAGGGTTCCTTGTTTCTTTGAGCAGTGGAACTTCTTTGGTTGTAGCCTGATCTTGCAACATACCAGAGAGTGGTCTGTGTCGCAGTCTGCGCTGTGATAAGAGCGAGTGTGGAGAACGTTTTTGATAGCGGCACGTCTTACTAGGATCAAATCCAGTTGGTGCCAATGTTTTGAGCGGGGATGCCTCCAGGAGACTTTGTGCTGAGCCTTCGTCTTGAAGAAGGAGTTGGCGATGCACAGTTCATGGCAGGCGCAAAACTCAAGCAGTCGCTGTCCATTCTCATTCATTTTCCCCACTCCAAAGGAACCGAGGCAGAAGGGCCATGAGTCATTGTCTGCACCCACTCTGGCGTTGAAGTCGCCCAGGAGAACAAGTTGTTCTGTCCTGGGAATGTTCCTTATGGTTGATGCAAGATTTTCGTAGAACTCATCCTTGATGAAAAGTTCCCAATCTCGCACAAACATTTGCATAGAGGCAACTATGCAAGTGAGCAAGAATTAAGCAAAGAAGCGACCAACACGCCAACGAAACGATAATGATAACAATAATCGTGATAAATCATTGTCGTACAGACCTATTTTCCTAAGTTATTTCGATTCACTCTTTATGATACATTTTATATTACACAGGGTTAATACATGCATACATACATACATGCATACATACATACATACATACATACATACGTACATACATACATACATACATGTATGTATATATGTGTGTATATGTATGTCAGGTCGGATAGATGTATCCGCTACTGGTAACCTGGAACCCAGTACTACCTGTCACAGGGTCGAATTGCTGGCGACTAAACCAGCAACCCCACCAGTCCTCTCAGGAGGATGGTGAGGAGGGTGGCTAGATACCCTGGTGGAAATAAATTAGATCCATCAAAGGGCGCCAGCTCTGGAGAGCTACCCGCGGCCATCTAGCTAAGGGAGTAAACCCTGACAGTAAATCCGGTGTGGGGCCCCTAAGGCGGTTGGATGGCAAATTTTGTCACTTTCCGGCAGCTCCTGCGGCCGCGTTGGCACCAAAACGTAACAGCCCTGCTGTTCCTTTGGATCTGTCAGCGAGGTGGAGAGGGGGGACAAGTTGCATGGGCAACAGACTGTCTTCCATATTACACTGCCCAGGCTTACATCCGTCCATTCATCCACAAACACTCTGCACCTACGACCTGGAGAGGACACTCCAGCCTCGCTACTAACACTAGTGTCGGCACAACACGGGAAGCAACAGATACCGGTGATAAGTCATTGCTCAACTGGCGTAGAGCTGACGCCAGGGGTTGCTTTTGACGGTGGGAGAGACCTTCGTGTCTTACTGGACAGCTACCGCCCGCCTAAGCTGGGCAGCCCCCAGCCAGTTAGGTGCTGTCCCGCCACGACCTGCCTTCTTCATTGGGTGCATGAAGATTAGGAGAAAATCTGACAAGCAGGTCGTTAATTACCGCACCAAACAAAAAGAAAAATTCATATTCAAGAAACGGATCAGGAAAAGGATCAGCAGTGAAACTGGGCTGTTGGAATGTCCGAACAATGATTCCTGGGCTCTCCCAAGATCTGCAAGACATCAGCGACGCCAGAAAAACCGCCGTCATAAACAGCGAACTAAAGAGGCTCAATGTGGACATTGCCACTCTGCAGGAAACACGGCTGGCTGACTCAGGAACACTAAAGGAAAAGGACTACACCTTCTTCTGGCAAGGAAAGAGTTCTGATGCCCCAAGAGAGCACGGAGTAGGCTTTGCAGTAAGGAACAGCCTGCTGAACATGATTGAACCAGGCAGCGGCGGTTCAGAACGACTCTTGACTCTCCGCCTCAACACCACCGAAGGCTATGTCACTCTCATCTATGACATCAATAAAATCTATGAACTGGTGAGGGCTTGAGGTCATATCTAGAATATGGGGTTTGTATCTGATCTTTGTGTTAGTCAGTCACTGCAAAAAAATCAGTGTAGTGAAATGTATATATCAAACTGTAATTCACACAAAGTGGAATCGGATGACAACACAGTCAGCCTCCTGGTGTAAAATGTCCTCACCAACGTTCTATACAATCATATATCAGACAGCAACCTCCATATATAGCAATAGGATTCTTAGCCTTCATCTGCCCGTCGACATGATTCAGTTATCGTCTACATCATCCCAGCTCGGGCATCCTCCACGTGCGCACACACACAAACACACAGACACTCTCACACACACATACACACAGACACACACACACACACACAAAACACACAAACACACACACACAAACATACACACACATACACACACATACACACACATATATATACATACATACATACATACATACACACATCATCATCATCATCATCATCATCATCATGACACTCAACAAGAAGACAACAAATACAGATGAACAAGAAAGATGAGAAGAAGAAAAAAAACGTTGTCATGAAATCCATTTTTCTCTCACTTACTCTGTCTGTTTGTCTGTCTGTTTGTCTGTCTGGCTGGCTGGCTGGCTGGCTAGCTCTCTCTCTCTCTCTCTCTCCTCTCTCTCTCTTTTTCTTTCTTTCTCTCTCGCTCTCTCTCTCTCTCTCTCTCTTCTATCTCTGTCTCTGCCTCTTTGTCTCTCTGTCTCTCTATTTCTGTCTCTCTGTCTCTCTATTTCTGTCTCTGTCTCTCTATCTCTGTCTCTCTGTCTCTCTGTCTCTGTCTTTCTGTCTCATTGTCTCTCATTGTCTTTGCCTCTTTGTCTCTCTGTCTCTCGGTCTCTGTCTCTGTCTCTCTGTCCCTCTGTCTCTCTCTCTCTCTCTCTCTCTCTCTCTGTCATTGTCTCTCTATCTCTGTCAATCCCTCTCTATCTCTCTCTGTCTCTGTCTGTCTGTCTCTGTCTCTCTCTCTCTCTCTCTCTCTCTCTGTCATTGTCTCTCTATCTCTGTCAATCCCTCTCTATCTCTCTCTGTCTCTGTCTCTCTGTCTCTGTCTCTCTTCTCTCTCTCTCTCTCTCTCTCTCTCTCTCTTTCATTTGTTTTTAATCGTCTGCTGTGAGTGCAAGTTTACATTGTTGAGGTGTCGGAGACAACGTCTGGTTAACCTAACTGTTGCTATTTGTTTCGTCTCATTAGTGACACAATGGACTGTGTGCCTCTGACATTCTGTGGCTGTGTGATTGATGGTAGAGTCGATAGATTTATTTTCTCTTTCTTTCTGCTTGTGTGATGAGTGTGTGTGTGTGTGTGTGTGTGTGTGTGTGTGTGTGTGTGTGTGTGTGTGTGTGTGTGTGTGTGTGTGTGTGTGTGTGTGTTGTGTGTGTGTGTGTGCGTGTGTGTGTGTGTGTGTTTGTGTTTGTGTTTGTGCATGTGTGTGTGTTTGTGTTTGTGTTTGTATTTGTGCATGTGTGTGTGTGTGTATGTGTCCGTGTGTGAGTGTGTGTGTGGGTCTTTTTTGTGTGTGTATGAGTGTGTGTGTGGCTTTTTGTTTGCGTGAGTGTGTGTGTGTGTCTGTGTGTGTGTGTGTGTGTGTGTGTGTGTGTGTGTGTGTTTGTGTGTGTGTTTGTGTGTGTATGTGGGTTACGTGTTTGTGTGTGTGTTTTAGTGTGTGTGTTTGTGTGTGTGCGTTACGTGTTTGTGTGTGTGTGTGTGTTTTGTGTGTGTGTGTGTGTGTGTGTGTGTGTGTGTGTTTGTGTGTGTGTGTGTGTTTGTGTGTGTGTGTTTGTGTGTCTGTCTGTGTCGGTGTCTGTGTGAGTGTGTTTGTGTGTGTGTGTGTGTGTCTGTGTCGGTGTCTGTGTGAGTGTGTGTGTGTGTGTCTGTGTGTGTGCGCGTATCTTTCTCTCTTCTCTGTCTCTCTCTGTCTCTCTCTCTCTCTCTCTCTCTCTCTCTCTCTCTCTCTCTCTCTCTGTCTCTCTCTCATATATATTATATATACATATATATACATATGTGTATATCATTATGTATATATATACATATTCATATATGTATATGTGTGTGTGTGTTTCTCTGTGTGTCTGTGTTTGTGTGTATATATATACATATATATAGACATATATACATATGCATATGTATATATATATATATGTGTGTGTGTATTTGTATATGTATGTATATATACGTATATACATACTTATGTATGTGTGTGAGTGTGTATGAGTGTATGTGTCTGTCTTTGTCTTTGTGTCTGTGTACACATACGTGTGTTTGTATTCTTGTGTAGATACAAATGTGCGTGTATGTGTGTGTGTGTGTGTGTGTGTGTGTGTGTGTGTGTGTGTGTGTGTGTGTGTGTGTGTGTGTGTGTGTGTGTTGGGTAGGGAGGAGTAATTATGAAGGAACAGTCAGCGGTCGATCTTAATGTCCTGACTGACATTGCGAGACTGACGATGGCTCGTCATGAGGTCTTTGATGTTGTTGTTTAATGGTGTTATTTCATCCTGCTGCATGCCTATTACAATGCTAAAATTCTTGCCTGTTCCACTTCCAAACAACTGTATAATATAACTAATACTCTTCTTGGCAAAACTGGCTCTTCTCCTCTTCCATCTCACCTGCCACCTTCTGATCTTCCACAGGCTTTCTCTGACTATTTTTTCAACAAGATTGCTAACCTCAGGCTTTCTCTCGATTCCACGACGAACACTCATGCTACATTTCCTGAACCCCCTTTCTCTGGAATCCCCCTTACTTTCTTCCAACCCGTTTCTGAGGACTTTATTAAGAAAATCATCGTGAAATCTGGCATTAAAACCTGTGAACTCGACCCATTGCCAGCTTCTTTTCTCACCAATTGTCTCGATACTCTTCTCCCTCACATCACCAATATCATTAACCATTCCCTCTCAACTGGCTCCTTTCCTTCTTCTTTCAAGTCAGCAATTGTAAGACCTCTTCTAAAAAAGACGACTCTTGACCCTGAGAATTTGAAAAACTATAGACCTGTGTCAAATCTTCCTTTTCTTTCCAAGGTCTTAGAGAAAGTTGTTCTTGACCAGCTGTTAAACCACCTTCATTCCAATAACCTTGTCTATTCCCTTCAGTCTGCTTACCGTTCTGGACATAGTACCGAAACTGCTCTTCTCAAAATCTGCAACGACTTATTGACTACTCTCGACTCTAACAACGTATCACTTTTGACTCTCTTGGACCTATCTGCTGCCTTTGACACTATTGACCACTCTATCCTTCTCTCCCGTCTACATCACTCTTTTGGGCTCCATGATACTGTCTTGAACTGGTTTCATTCTTACATCACCAATCGTCTGCAAGTAGTTTCTGTCAATGGTCTTTCTTCTAATCCTTCCTGTCTGACTTACGGAGTGCCACAAGGATCTGTTCTGGGCCCCCTACTTTTCATTCTCTACACCTACCCTGTCTCCTCTATTGTCCAAGAACACCTGCTTCAGCATCATTCTTTCTCGGATGACAATCAGCTGTATGTCTCTGGGCCTCTCCCTGACCTTCCCATCATGATCCAGAAAACCCAATCTTGTGTAGCTGACCTGAAGGATTGGATGACTGAAAATAAACTGAAATTAAATGAAGAGAAATCCGAATTGATCTTGATCACCCCACCCAAACTCCAAAATCACCCCTCTCTTCCAACCTCTGTCACACTTGTTGACTCATCTATCCCTCTCTCCCATTTTGCCCGTAACCTTGGTGTAACTCTTGATCAAACCCTGTCCTTCCACCAGCATGTGAGCAACGTCTGTCGGACTTGTTTTCTTGAACTCCGCCGAATTGCTTCTATCCGCCACCTCCTCTCAGAAGACACGACAAAGGCTCTTGTCTGTGCATTTGTTCTATCCCGTCTCGATTACTGTAATGCTCTTTTTTCTGGTTCCCCCTCTCATCTCATTAACAAACTTCAGAAAGTTCAAAATCATGCTGCCCGTCTCATCTTCCGCTCTTCAAAATTTAACCATGTTACGCCATTGCTCTGTTCTCTCCACTGGCTCCCTGTTCAGCAAAGAATATCCTACAAGATTGCCTGCCTCTGCTTCAAATCTATTGAGTCTTCCTGTCCTGAGTATCTCACCCATCTGTTACATCTCTACACGCCATCTCGAGCTTTGCGGTCCTCATCTGATACCCGTCTCTATAGTATCCCCATAGTCCGCACTAAAAGGTTTGGGCAGCGTTCTTTTTCCTATCAAGCTCCAACCATCTGGAATCAGTTACCTCGCTCTCTTAGATACTCACCCTCTCTGTCCACATTCAAACGCTCCCTCAAAACTCACCTGTTTCCCAAAACTGGTAATCTCTGCCCCCTTCCCCCCATGTAATGTAATGGTGACATTATAGTGTCTTAGTGTCAATGTGTCATTGTATTTGCATGTCATGCTGTGTGTGTGTTTGTGTGTGTGTGTGTGTGTGTTTGTGTGTGTGTGGGTGCTTCTGTGGGCGTGTGTGTGTGTGCTTGTGATTCTGGTTATATGTTTTGCCATTGTAAACGCCTAGGGCATTAATTTGATTAGGCGTACTAAATGTTCATAATAATAATAATAATGTGTTAAAGAAAATGTGATGGATGAATACAAAAGATTGGTGACTGTGTGTTCATGTGTTTGTGTGTGTGTATGTGTGTGTGTATGTGTGTGTGTGTAGGTATCTGTATGTGATTGTGCGTGTGTGTGTGTGTGTGTGTGTGTGTGTGTGTGTGTGTGTGTGTGTGTGTGTGTGTGTGTGTGTGTGTGTGTGTGTGTGTGTGTATGTGTGTGTTGGGGAATGAGGGGTAACTATGAAGGAGCAGTCAGTGGTCGATATCGATGTCCTGAATAACATTGCGAGACAGACGACAGCTCATAAAGTGAGTTTTGTTGTTGTTATTGTTGTTGTTATTGTTGTTGTTGCTGCAGCTGCTGCCGCTGTTTATGATGTTCTTTCCTTCTGCTGTATATGTTAAAGAAAATGAATTGTTGAATAAGAAAGACATGGTAACTATGTATTATTGTGATTTTGTTTTGTTTTGTTTTGCTTTGTATTTTTGTGTGTAAATGTATGTAAGGGCGTATATGTGGTTGTGCGTGCGTGTGTGTGTGTGTGTGTGTTTGTGTGCGTGTGTACGTGCGTGTGTGTGTGTGTGTGTGTGCGTGTGTGTGTGTGTGTGTGTGTGTGTGTGTGTGTGTGTGTGTGTGTGTGTGTGTGTGTGTGTGTGTGTTGAGGACGGAGGGGTAACTATGATGGAACAGTCAGTGGTCGATAATGACGTCCTGAATGACATAGCGCGACAGACGATAGCTCATAAAGTGAGTTTTTTGGTGCTGTTTAATGGTGTTGTTTCCTTTCGCTGCGAAAGTTGAATAAAACATAACAGACCTGATAATGGTGTGTGTGTGTGTGTGTGTGTGTGTGTGTGTGTGTGTGCGTGCGTGTGTGTATGTGTGTGTTTATGTGTCTGTCTGTCTGTGTGTGACTGTATGTGTGTATGTGCGTGCGTGTTTGTGTGTGTCTGTGTGTGTGTCTTCTGTCTGTGTGTATAAGTGTGTGTATGTGTGTGAGTGTGTGTGTATGTGTATGCGTGTGTGAGTGTGTGTATGTTTGTGTGTGTGTGTTTGTGTGTGTGTATGTTTGTATGTGTGTATGTTTGTGTGTGTATGTCTGTGTGTTTGTGTGTCTGTCTGTCTGTCTGTGACTGTATGTGTGTGTGTGCGTGCGTGTTTGTGTGTGTTGTGTGTTGTCTGTCTGTGTGAGTGTGTGTGTGTGTGTGTGTATGAGTGTGTGTGTGTATGTGTGTATGTGTGTGTGTGTGTGTGTGTGTGTGTGTGTGTGTGTGTGTGTGTGTGTGTGTGTGTGTGTGTGTGTGGAAATCAGGGAGGGGTAACTATGAAGGAACAGTCAGTGGTCGATAATGACGTCCTGAATGACAGTGTGAGACAGACGATAGATCATAAAGTGAGTTTTTTGTGCTGTTTAATGGTGTTGTTTCCTTTTGCTGCGAAGGTTGAATAAAACAAAACAGACCTTATAATGGTGTGTGTGTGTGTGTGTGTGTGTGTGTGTGTGTGTGTGTGTGTTGTGTGTGTGTGTGTGTGTTGTGTGTGTGTGTTGTGTGTTGTCTGTCTGTCTGTGTGTGACTGTATGTGTGTGTGTCCTGCGTGTTTGTGTCTGTCTGTGTGTGTGTGTGTCTGTCTGTGTATGAGTGTGTGTTGTGTGTGTGTGTGTGTTGCATGTGTGTGTGTGTGAGTGTGTGTGTGTGTTTGTGTGTGTGAGTGTGTGTGTATGTTGTTGTGTGTGTGTTTGTGTGTGTATGTATATGTGTGTATGTTTGTGTGTGTATGTTTGTGTTTATGTTTGTGTGTGTATGTTTGTGTGTGTGTGGTGTGTGTGTGTGTGTGTGTGTGTGTGTGTGTGTGTGTGTGTGTGTGTTGTGTGTGTGTGTGTGTGTGTGTGTGTTGGGGAATGAGAGGTAACTATGAAGGAGCAGTCAATGGTCGATATTGAAGTCCTGAATAACATTGCGAGACAGCGACAGCTCATAAAGTGAGTTTTCTTGTTGTTATTGTTGTTGTTGTTGTAGCTGCTGCTGCTGCTGCTGTTTATGGTGTTCTTTCCTTCTGCTGCATATGTTAAAGGAAATGTAATTGTTGAATAAGAAAGACCTGGTAACTATGTAATATTGTGTTTTTGTTTTGTTTTGTTTTGCATTGTTTTTTGTGTGTAAATGTGTGTAGGGGTGTATATTGATTGTGCGTGCGTATGTGTGTGTGCACGTGTGTGTGTGCGTGTACGTGTGTGTGTGTGTGTGTGTGTGTGTGTGTGTGTGTGTGTGTGTGTGTGTGTGAGTGTGTGTGTGTGTGTGTGTGTGCGTGTGTGTGTGTCTTTGGGACGGAGGGGTAACTATGAAGGAACTGTCAGTGGTCGGTAATGCTGTGCTGAATGACAGTGCCAGACAGACGATAGCTCTTAAAGTGAGTTTTTTGTTGTGCTGTTTAATGGTGTTGTTTCCTTTTGCTTCGAAGGTTGAATAAAACAAAACAGACCTGATAATGTGGTGTGTGTGTGTGTGTGTGTGTGTGTGTGTGTGTGTGTGTGTGTGTGTGTGTGTGTGTGTGTGTGTGTGTGTGTGTGTGTGTGTTGTCTATCTGTGTGTGTAGGTGTGTGCGGTGTGTGTTTTTTGTGTTGTACTGTCTGTCTGTTATGGATGGTGTGGAGGTTTGTGTGTAATGATTTGGTGTCTGTGTATGTTTGTGTGTGTGTGTCGTGTGTGGTGTGTGTCTGTGATGTGATGAGTGTGTGTTCTGTCTCTGTGTGTGCTTTACTTTCTTGTTGTTCTTCTTCTTCTGTTCGTGTGTTCTTTTGTGTGTGTATATATGTGTGTGTGTGTGTTGTGTGTGTGTATTGTGTGTCTGCGTGTGTGTGTGTGTGTGTGTGTGTGTGTGTGGTGTAGTGTGTGTGTGTCTGTGGCACAGGAGGGGTCTATGAAGGAACACTCAGTGGTGGTCCGGTATAATGACTGTGGCAGACAGTCCAGACAGACGGACTAGCTCTTAGGTGAGTTTGTTGTGCTGTTAATGATTTCCTTTTGCTGCTAAGATGTTAAATAAAAAAACAGACCTCATAAGGTGTATCCGTGGTGTGTATGTTGTGTGTGTGTGTGTGTGTGTGTGGTGTGTGTTCATGGTAGTGTGTGTGAGTGTGTGTTTGTATGTTGTGTGTGTGTGTGTGTGTTGCGTGTGTGTTGTGTGATGTGTGTATGTGTGGTGTGAGTTATGATTTACATGTTATTGTGTGTGAGTGTGTGTTGTATGTGTGTGTGTGTGCGTGTGTGCGTGTGTGTCTGTGTGTGTCTGTGTGATGTGTCTCTGTTAAAGTAGCTCTAAGTCTCCAGTCTCTCTCCACTTTCTGCCTCACTATTGCTCCTTACTCTGCTTTCTCTTGTCTAGAATTCTTGTGTGTGTTTGTATGTGTGTGTCTGTGGTGGTATGTGTTGTGGTATGTTTGTGTATCGTGTGTGTTATGTGTAGTGTGTGTGTGTTAAAGTGTTGTTTGCATAGGAATTTGATGGGTACATTCAGTGGTGGGTGTCAGTGTATTATGTTGTGCGAGAGCCTCTGCTGATGTTGTACTGCTCGTTCCGAGTATGTTGTTGCATGTTTATTGTATGTTTGTTTCTGCATGTTGTGAACTGTCAGACTGTGAGACCTCATGTGAGGGTGTTTATCCGCGCGTGTGTATGTGTGTGTGTGTGTGTGTCTGTCTGTGTGTTGTCTGTGTGTATGTTGTTGTTTTGTGTGTGAGGTACTTTGTGTGTATTTTGTGTATTTTGTGTTGTGTTAATGTGTATTGTATTAATGTTGTAATGTGAGTGTGCAGGTGTTTCTGTGTGTGTGTACTCGTGTGTGTGTGTGTATGTGTGTGTGTGTGTGTGTGGTAGATGTGGGGAGAGATGGAAGGAGTGATTGTGTGAGCATGTCTGGTGGATGCGTTTTATGTGTTGAGCATTGTTATTGCGTTTTTCTGTTTTTGTTGTGATTGTATGTTCTGAAATGTGAAGTTAATCGCTTGATGGTGGTGTGTGATGTATTGTGCGTGTGTGTGTTGTGTGGTGTGTGTGTGTGTGTGTGTGTGGTGTGTGTTGTGTGTGTGTGTGTGTGTGTTGTGTGTGTGTGTCTTGTGTGTGTGCTGTGTGTGTGTTTTGTGTCTGCTGTGTGTGTGTCGTGTGTGTGTGTTGTGTGTGTGTGTCTGTGTGTGTGTCTGTGTTGTGTGTCTGTGTGTGTGGTGAGGTGGTGCAGTGATCGTCGTGTGTGACTCAAGCTAATGACTGGCCAGACAGACTTGCTCGTTAGCTGGCTTGTTGTTAGAGAGAACTTGTGATGTGTAGAGTATAG
>CM060309.1:63194033-63196533 GCA_030674185.1 Monoplex corrugatus
CCAAAAGTATGATGAAGTCTAGAAAGGAGAATACCATGATCAATGGTATCAAAGGCTGCAGACAGATCAAGGAGTGTGAGGAGAGAGACTTTGCCAGTATCAGTTGCAAGGAGGAGATTGTTGAGAATGTGTAGTAGGGCAGTTTCAGTGCTATGGCACTGGTGGTAGGCTGACTGGAAAGGATTGAGGAGATTGTTGGAAGACAGGTGAGAGTTCAGCTGGTTGAGGACGACTTTTTCAAGGAGTTTTGACAAGAAAGAGAGATTAGAGATAGGCCGGTAATTTTTCAGTTCATTTGGATCTAAATTGTGTTTCTTGAGGAGAGGGTGAACAATAGCAGACTTGAAAGAATCTGGGACAGTTCCAGTTTGAAGAGAAGTGTTGATGATGTCAGTGATGAATGGGAGGAGAGTAGGGAGACAGTCGGCGTAGAGAGAACCTGGAAGAGGATCCAGTTCGCAGGTTTTGAACGACATGGATCTGATTGTGTTGAGAATTTCTTCTTGTGAGACTGGGGTAAAAGTAGTAAGAGGTGTGCCAGAGAAGGAAGGGTCAGGTGGGCATGATTGACAGGGTGTCCTGTCAAGCCTGTCACGAAGAGTTTGTATTTTGGTGGTGAAATAGTTGGAGAATACAGATGGGAGTTCTTCATTTGTATGTTTTGTTGGGAGAGGTAAATCTTTTCGTGTGCCAAGGAGATGATTCGTGGTTGTAAAGAGTTCTTTTGAAGAAGAGGCATTCAGGATTTTGGTTTGGAAATAGCTTGTTTTTGCTGATGCAATGAGGGTGGATACTTTTGTTTTAGAGGCTTGGAAAAGTTGCCTGTGTACATTGAGTTTGGATTTGCGCCAGCGGCGCTCTGCTCTGCGGCGGGCACGTTTTGCACAGGCGATCTCATGAGTGAGCCAGGGGGTAGGGGGGCGGTCAGGTAAAAGACGGGTTGTGGCTGGAGCATGAGTATCCAGAAGATGGTGGAGAGTAGTATAGAATTCATCGGCAAGGTTATGTGACTTTTCAGAAAGGAGACGGGAGGCATCAGATGAAAATGTGGAGAGGTCGATAGATTTGAGATTGCGTCGAGTCACTGTGCGCATGGTACGGGAAGGAGGAGAAATGTCGAGAGAACAGAGAATTGCAGAGTGGTCAGATGGAAGGGCTGAAGTTAGATGGGTAGAAAGAACTAAGCAGTTGTCAGTAGCGGAATTGTGGTGATCACGAGAAATGATCCAGTCAAGAATGTGACCTTTTTGATGGGTTGGTTCAGAAATGTGTTGAGTCATATTGTGATTGGACAGAGAATTGATGATATGTCTTGTGTCATAACGGTGAGTGTTGTCATAGTGGACATTGATGTCACCTAGAATGATGAGATTTCCAGGTAAGAGGCAGTAGTGGTCAAGCAATTGGTCAAAGTCAGAGAGAAACGTGGATGTGGTGAGTTTGTTGGCAGAGCTAGGTGGGGGTCGATAGACACAGGAGAAGGTGATGGGGTGAGGGGTGGATTGGAAGGATACTTCAACGTGCTCGAAAGAAGGATGGGAGAAAGGCAGAGACTGCGAGAAAGATAGGCGGGAATGGAGTGAGTCGTTGTAGAGGATGGCGATACCGCCACCTCGAGATGAGCGATGGAAAGAAGCAAGCCTGTAACCACTCGGAGTGAGGCTAGCATGTATAGGTTCGTGACCAAGGGGGTTAAGCCATGTCTCTGTGATAAAAGCAATGTCAACATGCTTATCTGCGATAAAATCGGCAATGACTTCGGCTTTGCCATCAGTGCATGTTGACTGAGCATTAAAAAGGCATAGTTTCAGCCTATCACAGTCATATGGTGGCGGCCGAGGTGGCGACGAAGGCGGCACCAACGGGACAGAAGGCGAAAGCGGCACCGGCGGGACAGAAGGCGAAGGCGGCACCATCAGGACAGAAGGCGAAGGCGAAGACGGCAGAGGAGGAGACGAAGCTTGCAGCAGCGAGGTCGAGGGCAGGGGCAGTGGAGGAGAAGAAGAAGCAGGAGACGAAAAGTGGCGTCGGGCAGGAGGCAGGTTGTGCCAAAGACGGTGTGTGTGTGAAAGTGTGTGTGTATGTATGTGTGTGTGTGTGTGTTTGTGTGTGTGTGTGTGTGTGTGTGTGTGTGTGTGTGTGTGTGTGTGTGTGTGTGTGTGTGCGTGCGTGTGCATGTGTGTATGTATGTGTGCATGCGTTTTGTGTGTTTGTTTCTGTTTGAGTATATGTTTGTTTCTTTCTCTGTGAGTGTATATGGATGAATGTGTATATATGCCTGTATGTGTGTGTGTGTGTCTGTGTGTCTGTGAGTGTGTGTATGTTTGTGTATGTATGAGCGTGTGTATGTCTGTGTGTGTGTGTATGTTTGTGTCTGTATGAGCGTGTATGTGTGTGTGTGTGTGTGTGTGTGTGTGTGTGTGAGTGTGTGTGTGAGTATGTGAGTGTGTGTGTGTGTGTCTGTTTGTGTGTGTGTGAAGTGTGTGTGAACTGTGTGTGT
>CM060309.1:63201533-63204033 GCA_030674185.1 Monoplex corrugatus
GCTATTTTATCAAGCTCTAATTGATAACATTTACGCGTATAATTAATACAGCGCAAAGGAGTTTTTCTTCTCATGTTAACCGGCATCCACATGCATAAATCGTCAGCATATTGAGCTAAAACTACATGTTTAGACATTTTACTGGGTAAGTCATGCAATAATATCATGAAGAGAAGGGGAGCAATAACTGATCCCTGAGGGATACCCATTTGAAGAATTCGTTTTGCGGAATATATATTTTCAATTCTTGTTTGAAATACTCGGTTTTCTAAGAAACTTTTGACATAGTCAAAAATGTGACCTGTCAGCCCAATATTTTTCAATTTGAGTAATAATCGGGAGTGTCATACTTGGTCATACGCTTTAGTTATATCAAAAAAATGTAGCTAAAACACATTGACGTCTGGCAAATTGTTGTTTTATATTTATGGTTAACTTTGTTAGGAGTTCGACTGGTGACCTGCCTTTTCTAAATCCTGCCTGATTCACCGGTAATATTTCATTCTTTTCACAATAATGCATCAATCTATTTAAAATTATTTTCTCCATCAGGTTACAAACGTGCAATGTTATTGCAATTGGCCTACAGTTTTTCAAATCAGTATTACATTTACCTGTTTTTAGAACAGGAACCACTATTGTTTGTTTCCAATGGTTAGGAAGTTTGCCGCTATTCCAGCATTTTTTAAACATTGTGTGTGTGTGTATGTGTGTGTGTGTGTGTGTGTGTGTGTGTGTGTGTGTGTGTGTGTGTGTGTGTGTGTGTGTGTGTGTGTGTGTGTGTGTGTGTGTGTGTGTGTGTGTGTGTGTTTTGCAGAGGGAGGGATACTTATGAAGAGACATCCAGTGGTCGTTCTTGATGTCCACAATGATCATGCCAGACAGACGATAGCTCGTTAAGCGGGGTTTGTTGTTGTACTTAAGTCTCTAAATCGTCCTGTTTCAAAGAGCGTACTGAAAAACAGCAACATCGGTTTAAAGACTCCTCTCGTGTTTTCCCTCTGAGCGCACGCGTGTGGATGTGTGTGTGTGTGTGTGTGTGTGTGTGTGTGTGTGTGTGTGTGTGTGAGTGTGTGTGTGTGTGTGTGTGTGTGTATGTGTGTGTGTGTGTGTGTGTGTGTGTGTGTGTGTGTGTGTGTGTGGTGTGTGATATGTGTTTGTTTTCTTTCTTTCTCTCCTTCTCTCTCTCTCTCTCTCTCTCTCTCTCTTCTCTGTCTGTCTGTCTGTCTGTCTGTCTGTCTTTCTTTCTTTCTTTCTCTCTTTCTCTCTCTTCTGTCTCTCTTCTCTTCTCTCTCTCTCACTCTCTCTCTCTCCCCTCCCTCCCTCCCTCTCTCTCAGTTTCTCTCTCTCACTTCTCTCTCTCTCTTTCTTTCTCTCTCTCTCTCTCTCTCTTTCTCTCTCTCTCTGTCTTTCTTTGTTTCTCTCTCTTTCTTTCTCTCTCTCTTCTCTCTTTCTCTCTTCTCTTCTCTCTCTCTCTCACTCTCTCTCCCCCTCCTTTCCTCTCCTCTCTCTCGCTTTCTCTCTCTCACTCTCTCTCTCTCTCTCTCTCTCTCTCTCTCTCTCTCTCTCTCTCTCTCTCTCTCACTTGTCTTGTTTTCTCTTCACTCGTCACAAGGAAACAAAATGATACAATTTTCTGATAGTTCTGCTTGTCTCCTTTGTAAGATTTTTATGCAAACGGACTTGTTCAAAATGGATGGTAGTTTGTGTTGGTCTATCTCTCATCAGACGAACATATACGGGTAGAGTCTTCCTCTACTGTAAACACAAACTGACTAAATTTGGGACACCTGAGCTCCAATCGGTGTTTACGAATGTTACACCCACTCAATCTACTTACATGTCTAAGAGAGGATCGGGTTGTCAAAGAGGAGCTTAAAACACACGTGGTATTTTCAATACGTTGGATCAGATTAAGGCAACCGTTGACTCTCACCAAAGTGACTCGGCATCAGTTCAAAGTCAACTTCGTCTAATGAGGGAGGATGGTCTGATAAGTGGCTTTTATCTTCTCGCTGCTACATCTTGAACCAATATTGCTAAGCCCTGCAGTAATGGTCACAGTTAAACAGCACTTGTGTACAAAGTGGCCGAAAATAAGACCATTAGTATGGCTTGACCATTTTGGGGATTGTTGATTTTTGACTCTTTCTTTCTTTCTTTCTTTCTTTCTTTCTTTTTCTTACCATTTCTCTTTTGCGTTTTCCATTTTATCAAAGTGGGAGAGAAGGTAACCTCTAGTCAACTGGAGGCTTTTGTCAGGCTCTGAGATGTTCCCAGTTCTTTGGCATTCTCGGTTCTGTGACGTTCTTGGTTCTGTGACATTCTTGGTTCTGTGACGTTCTCGGTTCTATGACGTTCTTGGTTCTGTGACATTCTTGGTTCTGTGACCTTCTCGGTTCTATGACGTTCTTGGTTCTGTGACGTTCTTGGTTCTGTGACGTTCTCGGTTCTATGACGTTCTTGGTTCTGTGACATTCTTGGTTCTGTGACGTTCTTG
>CM060309.1:63221533-63229033 GCA_030674185.1 Monoplex corrugatus
TTGTTGATGTTTTCGATTTTGATAATTTTTTTTCCTGATGGATTGGTTGGTTGGTTAGTTTGTTGGTTAGTTGATCGGTTTGTTGGTTTGCCGGTCGGTTGAATGGTTAGATGGCTAACTGGTCGGTCGGTTGGTTGGTTGAGTGGGTGGGTGGTTGGGTGACTGGCTCTTTGGTCGGTCAGTTGGTCGGTTGGTCGGTTGGCTGGTGGGTGGGTGGGTGGGTGGGTGACTGGCTCTTTGGTCAGTCGGTTGGTCGGTTGGTCGGTTGGTTGGTTGGTTGGTTGGTTGGTTGGTTGGTTGGAGGATGGGTGGGGATGGGGTGTTTGGTTGGTCGGTCGGTTGGTTGGTTGGTAGGTTGGTTCTGTAAAACAAATATCGTTCAGTACTCTACAGTCCCATCGTTCAGCCATTTACTAAACATTAACACATTCCGTACCGCGTCACGAGATCCTCGTGACTCAGCTTTCTCTCTCCGTGGACCGCGTCACGAGGATTTCGTGCCCTGAACCGTAGTTTCAGTTTCGAGTATATAAATAGAAAATGACTGCATTACTGACGTGATTCCTTTTCCGGCAAAGGGAGTATACTCTAGTCATTTCCTTTCTGTGTTTACACGACGTTTGAAGCGGCAAAAATGGAAAGATATACCTTGTTTTCTGACAATACCCCCTCTGGCCTTTCTCTATCTCTAACATTACTTGGTCAATAGTTAGTACAGAGACGTATTTTCTTGGTAGGAAAAGGGTTAAGGATGTATACTGAACGTCCATGTCAGTTCTTCTCTCCTTCTCCACGAAACACCAAGGAAGTTTTTCCCTATACACTTAATGTTTTTGTTCTTTGTTGTTTTTGTGTTTGTTCGTTCGTTTGTATGTTTGCTTTTGTGTCTGTCTGTTTGTTTGCTGGTGTGTGGGGTTTTGTGTTTGTGCGTGTGTGGTTGTGTGTGTGTGTGTGTGTGTATGTGTGTGTGTGTGTGTATGTGTGTGCACGTGTGTGTGTGAGTGTGTGTGTGTATGTGTGTGCCGCGTGTGTGTGTGAGTGTGTGTGTGTATGTGTGTGTGTGTGTGAGTGTATGTGTATGTGTGTGTGTGTGTGTGTGTGTGTGTGTGTCTGTGTGTGTGTGTGTGTGTGTGTGTGTGTGTGTGTGTGTGTGTGTGTGTGTGTGTGTGTGTGTGTGTGTGTGTTTTCACCGAAAATTTGTGTCTGTCGTATATTGTTATAATAGATATGCTAGATATACTAGATTCTGTGATTCAATTTTGTTCGTTTGTTTTTTTTTTGTTTGTTCGTTTGTTCGTTTGTTCGTTCGTTCGTTTGTTTGTTTGTTTGTTTGTTTGTTTGTTTGCTTGCTTGTTTGTTTGTTTGCTTGTTTGTTTCTTTGTTTGTTTGTTTGTTTGTTTGTTTGTTTGTTTGTTTGTTTGTTTGTTTGTTTGTTTGTTTGTTACGAACAAGAAAATCGTTCCTAATCCAGTGATCGTCCTCCTCCTCAAACCCTCCCCCTCTTCCCCCACCCCCATACCCATTGATCACTTCTTCCCCTACTCACGTCACCCTCCCTATTCTTTCCTGTCCCAACCATCCCCAGCATAGGGGAAAGGCTGGATTCCAGTAGACCTGTCTGTCTGTAAAGACAGTACTTAATGGAACTGGCTTATTAGCCATAGAAGGAGAGGAGTCCTGACTGACTGGGTCACAGGAAGGGGGTCACCTTTCTTTTTCGTCTCCGATAGTCTGATGAGTCGACCTGCTGGGCCGTTGACAATCGTCAAGAGGTACACTTTAATTACTTTACTGTTTGTTCAAGAGAGATTCATAGCACTCGGACAACTCCATGCGTGCTCCACCCAAATCTAAAAGATTCCATGAGCCTGTGCACACACACACACACAAAAATATGCGCTGGCTAGGGCTTCAAATGAAGATTGGGAATGATGGACATATGATTCATTATGTTTTCGTCTCCAGAATGCTGCAAACGTTAAGATGGGCAGCGATAGGCGAGTTTTTAATGTGACGGCTTTGGTTGAATTCGAGATATCAGATGTTGAGTCCACGGGTCCATCTAAGCCGAACTCACCAGCCTTCAAAGAAGGTTAATCCCTCTCTGCTTCATTGAGCGACTGGCAATCTTCAGACGATAGAGATTAATCGTCGCACTTCACTGAGTGAGCGACATCTTCAGAAAGTGTATTTCAATTAATCACTGTCTACTTCACTGAGTGACTGCTAATCTTCAGGACGTAAAACTTAATCATTGCACTTCACTGAGTGACGGTAAGCACAGTCACTGTCTACATTACTGTGAGCGACTGGCAATCTTCAGGAAGTACACTTTAATTAATCACTGTCTACTCTATTGAGTGACTGGCAATTTTCAGGAGGTACAGTTTAATTAATCACTGTCTACTTTACTGAGTGACTGACAATCTTCAGAAAGTACAGTTTAATTAATCACTGTCTACTTTACTGAGTGACTGACAATCTTCAGGAGGTACAGTTTAATTAATCACTGTCTACTTTATTGATTGACTGGCAATTTTCAGGAAGTACAGTTTTATTACTCATTGTCTACTTTACTGACTGACTGGCAATTTTCAGGAAGTACAGTCTAATTAATTACTGTCTACTTTATTGATTGACTGGCAATTTTCAGGAAGTACAGTTTTATTACTCATTGTCTACTTTACTGACTGACTGGCACTTTTCAGGAAGTACAGTCTAATTAATCACTGTCTACGTTACTGAGCGACTGGCAATCTTTAGAAAGTACAGTTTGATTAACCACTGTCTACTTTACTGTGAGTGACTGGCAATCTTTAGAAAGTACAGTTTGATTAACCACTGTCTACTTTACTGTGAGTGACTGGCGATCTTCAGAAGGTAGAGCTTAATCACTGCACTTTACTTAGTGACCGACAATGTTCAGAAAGTACAGTTTAAATAATCACTGTCTACGTCATTACGTGACTGGCAATCTTCAGAAAATATATTTCAATTAATCACTTCTTCTTTATTGAGTGATAGATAATCTTCAGAAAGTACAGTTTAATTAACCACTGTCTACTTTGCTGAGTGACTGGCAATCTTCAGGACGTACATTATAATTGATCACTATCTACTTTACTAACTGGCAATTTTCAGGACGTACAGTTTAATTAATCACTGTCTACTTTACTGAGCGACTGGCAATCTTCAGGGGGTACAGTTTAATCAGTCACTGTCTACTTTACTGACTGGCAATTTCAGGAGGTACAGTTTAATTAATCACTGTCTACTTTACTGAGTGACTGGTAATCTTCAGGAAATACAGTTTAATTAAACACTACACTTCACTGATTGATCGACAATCTTCAGAAAATACATATGAATTAATCAGTCTATTTCATTGAACGACTGGCAATATTCAGGAAGTACAGTTTGATTAATCATTGTCTGCTTCACTGGCAATCTTTATGAGGTACGGTTTAATTAATCATTGTCATTTTACCATGAGTGACTGGCAATCCTCAGGGTGTACAATTTAATTAATCACTGTCTACTTTATTGAATGGTTGGCAATTTCAGGAAATACAGTTTAATTAATCACTGTCTACTTTATTGAGTGACTGACAATCTTCAGGAAGTACAGTTTAATTAATCACTGTCTACTTTATTGAGTGACTGACAATCTTCAGCAAGTACAGTTTAATTAATCACTGTCTACTTTATTGAGTGACTGGCAATCTTCAGCAAGTACAGTTTAATTAATCACTGTCTACTTTATTGAGTGACTGGCAATCTTCAGCAAGTACAGTTTAATTAATCACTGTCTACTTTATTGAGTGACTGGCAATCTTCAGGAGGTACAGTTAAATTTATCACTGTCTAATTTACTGGGCGACCGGCAGTCTTAAGAAGGTAGAGCTTAATCATTGCACTTTACTGAGTGACCAACAATCTTCTGAAAGTACAGTTTACTGAATCACTGTCTGTTTTACTGAGTGATTGGCAATCTTCAGGAAGTACAAAGTAATTAATCACTGTCTACTTTACTGAGCGACTGGCAATTTTCTGAAGGTAAAGCTTAATCACTGCACTTCACTGAGTGACCGATAATCTTCAGAAAGCATAGTTTAATCAATCACTGTCTCTATCATTGAGCGACTAGCAATCTTCAGGAAGTACGGTTTAATTGATCACTGTCTACTATGAGTGACTGGCAATCTTCAGGAAGTACAATTTAATTATCACTGTCTACTTTACTGAGTGACTGGCAATCATCAGGAAGTACAGTTTAATTAATCACTGTCTACTTTACTATAAGTGACTGGCAATCTTCAGGAAGTACAATTTAATTATCATTGTCTACTTAAATGAGTGTCTGGCAATCATCAGGAAGTACAGTTTAATTAATCATTGTCTACTTTACTATGAGTGACTGACAATCTACAGGACGTACAATTGAAATAATCACTGTCTACTTTTCTGAACGACCAACAATCTTCAGGAGGTACAGTTTAATTAACTATTGGTAGCCTTTTTTTCATCTTCCAATATGTGTGCAAGTCTGTCTGTCCGTCTGTCTGTCCGTCACGAAAACGGGTTAGCACAATTTTCTCACCTGTTTCTAAATGGATTTTTTCAACCAAATTCGGGTTATAAAGGTGTAGACCATTAAGGGGTCGCGAATGTATAAGTCTGAAAGTCAAGGTCAAACACAGCAAAAAAAGTGCCTATAATGCCCACAATAAGAGTTTTTGTTTTGTTTTGTTTTCAGGAAGGTATGTGAGATTTCTCAAGAACTGTTTTTATAGTTACATAATTTTCACTGTTGGGACAGTTCAACTTCGCCCTCGCTTCACATCATAATTGTTTCATCTGACGCGTCAACAAAGTCACAGTGACCTTGACAAGTGCAGAATATGGATTGTCTGTGATATTTCGGTAGTTAGTACAACATTAGTTAACTTGACAATGAATGGACATTAAAAAGATTATGTATATTTTTTTTTTTTTAAAAAGAAGATTGCTTGGCCATCTTGTTTTCAGTTTGTTGTAGGTGATCTGCTGACGAGAGAGAGAGACAGAGAGACGGACGGACAGACAGAGACAGACAGACAGATACAGAGAGAGACAGTGACAGAGACAGACAGAGACAGAGACAAACAGAGAGAGAGACAGACAGACAGACAGGCAGACACAGAGGGAGGGAGAGAAGAGAGAGACAAAAACAGAGACAGACAGACAGGCAGGCAGAGGGAGAGAAGAGAGAGAGAAAGAGAGACAGAGACAGACAGAGAGAGACAGACAGAGAGAGAGACAGGCAGACAGAGAGAGAGAGAGGGAAAGAAGAGAGAGAGAAAGAGAGACAGAGAGAGGCAGACACAGAGGGAGGGAGAGAAGAGAAAGAGAGGAAGAGACTGACAGAGACAGACAGAGACAGAGAAACAGACAGACAGGCAGACACAAAGAGAGAAGGAAAGAAAAGAGAGAGAAAGAGAGACAGAGACAGACAGAGACATACACAGAGAAATAGATAGAGACAGAGAGACAGACAGACAGGCAGAGAGAGAGAGGGAGAGAAGAGAGAAAGAGAAAGAGACAGGTACAGAGACAGAAAGAGGCAGAGACAGAGAGAAAGAAAGAGATAGAGACAGACAGACAGAGAGAGGGAGAGAGAAAAAAGAGAAAAGAGAGAGAGAAAGGGCGATAGGCTGGCGAGGAAAGAGAAGAAGTGAGGGAGTCAGAAGGAAGGAGAAAGTGAGAGAGGGTGGTTGACATAAAGGGGACCCAGGTAAACAACCTGTCGTGTTCTCTCTTTATATTACTGATAGTAAAAACAAACGCAGACAGTCTGATATACATGTACAATGTGGGACAGGGAGGGTGGGGAGTGACATCGTAGAGGAGGAGGCTCTTCTTAACTCAGTGTTTACTTACTGGTTGTGTGTCAGGGCTCGTTGTGCGTCCATCGTGTGATCCTGGAGATAGACAGACAGACAGACAGACAGACGGACGGACGGGCAGACAGACAGACGGACAGATAGACAGACAGAGAGAGCTATTGTCTAGTATCACTAATAGTGAAAAGACGCAAAATCAAAGAACGAACGAACACAGAGAAAGAGAGAGGAGAGAGAGAGAGAGAGAGAGCTATTATCTAGTATCACTAATAGTGAAAAGACGTAAAATCAAAGAACGAACGAACGAACACAGAGAGAGAGAGAGAGAGAGAGAGAGTGAACATTGTCTAATATCACACATAGTGAAAAGGCGTAAAATCAAAGAACGAACGAACGAACAGAGAGAGAGAGAGAGAGAGAGAGAGAGTGTGTGTGTGTGACATTGTCTAATATCACACATAGTGAAAAGGCGTAAAATCAAAGAACGAACGAACGAACACAGAGAGAGAGAGAGAGGAGTGTGTGGTGTGTGTGTGTGTGTGTGTGTGTGTGTGTGTGTGTGTGTGTGTGTGTGTGTGTGTGTGTGTGTGTGTGTGTGTGTGTGTGTGTGTGTGTGTGTGTGTGTGTGTGTGACATTGTCTAATATCACACATAGTGAAAAGACGTAAAATCAAAGAACGAACGAACAGAGAGAGAGAGAGAGAGAGAGAGAGGAGAGAGAGAGAAGAGAGAGAGAGAGAGAGAGAGAGAGAGAGAGAGGTGTGTGTGTGTGACATTGTCTAATATCACACATAGTGAAAAGACGTAAAATCAAAGAACGAACGAACGGAGAGAGAGACAGAGAGAGACAGACAGACAGACAGAGAGAGACTGACAGACAGAGAACAGAGAAGAGAGAGAAGAGAGATATAATACAGGAGAGAAGGGCGGGCTGTAATCAAGAGATAAGAGGAGAGTCGAAAGTAGACAGACAGAGAGGGTGTGGGGATGAGGCACCGTTCATCGACTGCAACGTTCTATGCCTGGCATCACCGTCCTCCTCTGTGATTTTTTTTTTCTGCATGTAATCCAGCGTACATCGTTGTTTTGCTTCATGGCTGTGATCACGGTTTTGGTGTTGAACGTCACTCTTGTTCAGGAGTGAATGAGTGAGTGAGTGAGACCGTGAGTGATGAGTCCGTTAGTGAGTGAGTGAGTCCATGATGTGAGTGAGTGAGTCGTGAGTGAGTCGGTGAGTCTGTGAGTCGTGAGTCAGTGAGTCAGTCAGTCAGTTAGTCAGTCAGTCAGTCGTGAGTCCGTGAGTCCATGGTGATGAGTGAGTGAGTGAGTCCGTGAGTCTGTGAGTCGTGAGTGAGTGAGTCCGTGAGTCCGTGAGTGCAGTGAGTCAGTCAGTCAGTCAGTCAGTCCGTGAGTCCATGGGTGAGTGACTGAATGAGTCTGTGAGTCTGTGAGTCCGTGAGTCAGTGCAGTCATGTCAGTCAGTTAGTCAGTCAGTCAGTCAGTCAGTGAGTCTGTGAGTGAGTGAGTGAGTCCGTGAGTGAGTGAGTGAGTGAGTCCGTGAGTGAGTGAGTCCGTGAGCGAGTGAGTCCGTGAGTGAGTGAGTCTTGTGAGTGACTCC
>CM060309.1:63231533-63239033 GCA_030674185.1 Monoplex corrugatus
ATACTATACTATACTATACTATACTATACTATACTATACTATACTATACTATACTATACTATACTAACTATACTATACTATACTATACTATACTATACTATACTATGCTCTCATATACTATGCTCTCATATACTATACTATACTATGCTATACTATACTATACTATACTATACTATGCTATACTATGCTATGCTATGCTATGCTATACTATACTATACTATACTATACTGCATGTATACTATACTATACTATGCTATACTATAATATACTATACTAAACTATACTATACTATACAATACTGTACTACACTATACTCTACTCTACTATACTATACTATACAATACTATACTATACTATACTATACTATACTATACTATACTATACTATACTATACTATACTAGTAGTAGGCCTCCTTCGGTCATGACTGACCATGGAAAAAAGTACATCCGTTCTAATGTCTAGATGGGCTGTCTGCTTGGTCCAAGCAGCGTCGTCTGTGACTATACAGACCAATGCGAGAGAGGCAGTCTCTGTCGCAGCGGTCGCATGTGTATGCTGATGCTGGTCTGTTGGCTGTCATCCCTTTTCTGCGAACTCGCTTTTCTGCTGCAGCAGCTGACAGTTTGTCCTCACCAATCCGCAGCTGTTTCTTGAGAGTAGTTCTCCAGCTGTTGCGGTCGTCTGCGAGGTCCTCCCAGGACTCAGTGTTGATCTCAAGCGCCTTCATGTCACGCTTGCAAACGTCTTTGTATATCAGCTGTGGACGGCAATGTTTCTCTGCCCTGTGGCAAGCTCACCATAAAGGATGTCTTTTGGGATGCGACCATCTTCCATGCGGCGAAAGTGGCCCAACCAGCGCAGCCGACGCTGTCTCAGCATGGTATGCATGGTTGGGAGGCCAGCGCAGGTTAGGACTTCAGGTGTTGGTCACCTTGTCTTGCCAGGAAATGCCAAGTATGCGCCGTAGGCTTCTCAGGTGGAAGGTATTGAGCCTTTTCTCCTGATGAGTATGCGTGGTCCACGCCTCGCTGCCATACAGCAAGGTGCTGAGGACACAGGCGTTGTATACAGCCATCTTTGTCTTTGTGGTCAGCTTGGGATTTGTCCACACCCTTTGTGTGAGGCGGGCTAGTGTTGTGGCTGCCTTCCCGATCCTCTTGTCGACCTCTGTGTCAAGGGAGAGGTTATCGGTGATGGTGGACCCAAGATATGTGAATTGATGGATGGCTTCAAGCTCGTAGTCATCAATGGTGATGGCTGGTGGAGATGGCGTGTCTTGGCCCAGGACGTTTGTCTTCTTAAGACTGATGGTCAGACCAAAATCTTTGCAGGCCTGGGAGAAGCGGTCCATTAGTGACTGCAAGTCCTGCTGAGTATGGGTCACAACTGCAGCATCGTCAGCAAATAGCATGTCTCTGATGAGGGCTTCACGGACCTTTGTCCTTGCTCTGAGGCGGGCGAGGTTGAAGAGCCTGCCATTTGATCTGGTCCGCAGGTGGATCCCTTCTTGCGCTGTGCTGAACGCATGCCTCAGGAGGAGAGCGAAGAAGATTCCAAAGAGGGTTGGGGCCAGGACGCAGCCTTGTTTCACACCGCTGCGTACGTCGAAGGGCTTGGGGAGGTTTCCGTTGAACTACACCATCCCTTTCATGTTTGAGTGGAAGGACTCAATTAAGCTGTGCAGTTTGGGGGGGCAGCCGATTTTTCGGAGAGCCCTGAAAAGGCCATCTCTGCTGACTAGGTCAAAGGCCTTGGTGAGGTCAATGAATGCCACATACAGGGCATCCGCTGCTCTCTGCACTTCTCCTGGATTTGGCGAAGGGAGAAGACCATGTCTACCGTGGATCTCTCTACTCGAAAACCACACTGTGATTCCGGGTAGACGCGTTCAGCCAGTTTCTGCAGGCGGATAAGGAGGACCCGAGCATAGACTTTGCCAACAATGCTGAGGAGCGAGATACCTCTGTAGTTGTTGTAGTCGCTCCTTTCGCCCTTGTTTTTGTACAGGGTGACGATCTTGACGTCCCTCATGTCCTGTGGTACAGCTCCCTCATTCCAACACTGACAGAGAACTGCGTGCAAAGGGTGCAGAAGAGAAGTCTTGCAGTGCTTGATGAGGTCTGGGGAAATTCCGTCGATGCCAGGTGCCTTCCCTGATGCCAGGCTATCAATGGCCTTGCTGAGTTCATCCGCAGTTGGCTCTGCGTCAAGTTCTTCCATTACCGGCATGCACTTGATGGCATCGAGGGCTAAGGGGGACACCATGTTCTGTGTGGAGTAGAGGTCGGAGTAGTGTTCCGCCCATCTTTCCATCTGTTGGCTAGGATTGCTGATTACTTCCCCAGTGGAGGATTTGAGGGGGGTGATCTTGCTCTGTGTCGGTCCCAGTGCCTTCTTGATGCTATCATACATTCCTCGGATGTTGCCTCTTTCAGCAGCACTCTGTATCTCTTCGCTGAGCTCTGTCCAGTACTCGTTTGCGCAGCGCCTGGCGTTAAGCTGAACCTTACTTCTGGCAGCCCTGAGGATTTGCAGGTTCTTCTCACTGGGTGACCGCTTATACTTGGTGAGTGCGGCACGCTTGGCCTCAACAGTGGGAGTCATCTCTGATGATTTGGCCTCAAACCAGTCGTGGGACTTCACAGTTTTCTTCCCAAAGGTGGCCATAGCAATGCGGTGCATGGTGTCTCGTAGCGTTTCCCATCTCTCAGTGGCAGAGTCTCTGGGCTGCAATGCATCGTATTCTCTCTGAAAGGCCTCTGCGAACTGTTCTACAAGATCTGGCTGAGACATCTTGCTGACGTCAATGCGAGGGTTCCCTTGTTTCTTTGAGCAGTGGAACTTTTTTGGTTGTAGCCTGATCTTGCAACATACCAGAGAGTGGTCTGTGTCGCAGTCCGCGCTGTGATAAGAGCGAGTGTGGAGAACGTTTTTGATAGCGGCACGTCTTACTAGGATCAAATCCAGTTGGTGCCAATGTTTTGAGCGGGGATGCCTCCAGGAGACTTTGTGCTGAGGCTTCGTCTTGAAGAAGGAGTTGGCGATGCACAGTTCATGGCAGGCGCAAAACTCAAGCAGTCGATGTCCATTCTCATTCATTTTCCCCACTCCAAAGGAACCGAGGCAGAAGGGCCATGAGTCATTGTCTGCACCCACTCTGGCGTTGAAGTCGCCCAGGAGAACAAGTTGTTCTGTCCTGGGGATGTTCCTTGTGGTTGATGCAAGATTTTCGTAGAACTCATCCTTGGTGTCTGGAGAGGCGGACAGAGTTGGGGCATAAACGCTGATGAGAGTGACATAGCCTTCGGTGGTGTTGAGGCGGAGAGTCAAGAGTCGTTCTGAATCGCCGCTGCCTGGTTCAGTCATGTTCAGCAGGCTATTCCTTACTGCAAAAGCCTACTCCGTGCTCTCTTGGGGCATCAGAACTCTTTCCTTGCCAGAAGAAGGTGTAGTCCCTTTCCTTTAGTGTTCCTGAGTCAGCCAGCCGTGTTTCCTGCAGAGTGGCAATGTCCACATTGAGCCTCTTTAGATCGCTGTTTATGACAGCGGTTTTTCTGGCGTCGCTGATGTCTTGCAGATCTTGGGAGAGCCCAGGCATCATTGTTCGGACATTCCAACAGCCCAGTTTCACTGCTGATCCTTTTCCTGATCCGTCTCTTGAATATGAATTTTTCTTTTTGTTTGGTGCAGTAATTAACGACCTGCTTGTCAAATTTTCTCCTAATCTTCATGCACCCAATGAAGAAGGCAGGTCGTGGCGGGACAGCACCTAACTGGCTGGGGGCTGCCCAGCTTAGGCGGGCGGTAGTTGTCCAGTAAGACACGAAGGTCTCTCCTACCGTCAAAAGCAACCCTGGCGTCAGCTCTACGCCAGTTGAGCAATGACTTATCACCGGTATCTGTTGCTTCCCGTGTTGTGCCAACACTAGTGTTAGTAGCGAGGCTGGAGTGTCCTCTCCAGGTCGTAGGTGCAGAGTGTTTGTGGATGAATGGACGGGTGTAAGCCTGGGCAGTGTAATATGGAAGACAGGCTGTTGCCCATGCAACTTGTCCCCCCTCTCCACCTCGCTGACAGATCCAAAGGAACAGCAGGGCTGTTACGTTTTGGTGCCAACGCGGCCGCAGGAGCTGCCGGAAAGTGACAAAGTTTTTGCCATCCAACCGCCTTAGGGGCTCCACACCGGATTTGCTGTCAGGGTTTACTCCCTTTGCTAGATGGCCGCGGATAGCTCTCCAGAGCTGGCGCCCTTTGATGGATCTAATTTATTTCCACCAGGGTTTCTAGCCACCCTCCTCACCATCCTCCTGAGAGGACTGGTGGGGTTGCTGGTTTAGTCGCCAGCAATTCGACCCTGTGACAGGTAGTACTGGGTTCCAGGTTACCAGTAGCGGATATATCTATCCGACCTGACTATACTATACTATACTATACTATACTATACTATACTATACTATACTATACTATACTATACTATACTATACTATACTATACTATACTATACTATACTATACTATACTATCTATACTAATCGATGAATGGCCTCCTTCAGTCTTGAGGGACAGTAGAAATTGTGCCAAAGGCAGAAACTGCAGGACACAAGCTCAACCAAAGCGTTTAAAGAGAACATGCTGTTGTCCATGTGGCAGTCCCATTTTTTTACCCAAAGACAACAGTGCCATCCAAAAGAGACGGTGATGCCAGCACAGCCTGCAGCTTGGTGAAGAAAGAATTCATGTGTGTGATGGGTATTTTTATGTTAGAATTAATTGTGTGTGCTGAGTATGTTTATGTTAGAATCAATTTGGGTGCTGGGTATTTTTATGTTTTCATAAGCCGCCCAGTTAACCTGGCCATTTTTACGTTCTGCACGTGCATAGAAAAGAGTTTGGAGTCTGTTTGGAGTTTTGTTCAAGAGGAATTCACCGCAAGTCGGATAATTCCATATACGCTCTACTCAAATCTTACCAGCAACTATGTGACAAACTCACTGAGCCTGCACAAAAACCTATGCGCTGGCAAAGCCTCGCCTACGGTGTCACGGGAGAACCTGGCAGCTACTGGCAATCTTCAGGAAGTACACTTTGATTGCTTTAATCACCTGCCCATTTCACTGAGCGAATTGTACGTGCATGGATTAGAGAGATGGGGGGGGGGGGGGAAGGAGATGGGAATGGTGGAAGAGACAAGGTCTGAAAGACAGAGTGAGAACAAAATGCAGGACCCCATTTGGGTTGGGGTTTTTTTTGTTTGTTTGTTTGTTTGTTTGTTTGTTTGTTTGTTTGTTTGTTTGTTTGTTTGTTTGTTTTGTTTGTTTTGTTTTGTTTTTTCTCGCCCGTGAAGGATTTACGCTAATACAAGTACACAATAATGCTCATAGTTAATATTCGTAATCCAAGCAATCCACAATAGGAAAAAAAATAATAAAATGACACTAAATTAATAAATGAATAGAGAGAAAAAAGAAAGAGAGAGTGTATGTGAAATAGGGAGAACCGAGCAAAACACAAACAATGTTATTATTCCACGTTGAAGCATTTTATTCTCTTTCGCTCTTTTTGTTATTCTTCACGTACGCATTCTTGCAAACAAAGGGTAAGATTGGACAACCGTTTTTTTACCCGATGCTCTAATTTTCCTTTTCTGACTGAGGAATTGTTTTTTGACTCGATGTTCGTTCGAATTCTTCTTTTTTTTAACTTTTGGGAGAAAGAGATGAAAGAGGAGTAGTAGTGGAAGGTTATTTAGCTTTCGAGATTGTTTATTTTTTATGAAGACAAATCTTTATTTGACTTACAGAGAGACGGCGGAAAGGAGACACTGATGCAGTAAGTTCCAATGGTAGCAATTACTTTCTATACTTCTGGGCCCCTGTAGATTTTATTGTTGGGTTGGTTTGGGTTTTTTTCGGTTTTTTTTTCATATGTCAGTGGTTTCCACTCCTGATGATTAGAATAATCAGTAAATATTGTGACAAAAAGTAAGATTTCTACGAGCGGGTGTCAGTGTGTGTTTGACTTTTAAATGTAATAGCCTGTTCGAATTCTCCTTTCTTTTACTTTCGGGAGAAAGAGAGGAAGAAGGACTAGTAGTGGAAGGTGATTTAGCTTTTGGAGGCTTTTCGTGAGGACAGAACTTTATGTCACTTACAGAGAGACGGCAAAAAGGAGACACTGATGCAGAAAGTTCCAATGATAACAATTACTGACTATACCCCCGGGCCCCTGTAGATTTTTTATTCTTTGATTTTCATCTTTTCACTGGTTTCCACTCCTGATGATTAGAATAATCAATAAATATTATGACAAAGACTAAATGAGAATGTGCTAATTATACCAGCAGGTATCAGTGTGTATTTGACTTTTGAGTGTAAAAGCCTGTTCGAATTCTCCCGTTTTTTTGTTTTTTGTTTGTTTTGTTTTTTACTTTCGGGAGAAAGAGAGGTAGGAGGAGGAGGGGATTAGCTTTGTGAGCTTTTTATGAGACAGATCTTTATTTCACTTACAGAGAGATGGCAGAAAGGAGACAATGATGCAGTAAGTTCCAATGGTAACAATTACTGGGGGGGTTTTCATATGTCAGTGGTTTCCACTCCTGACGATTAGAATGATCAGTAAATATTGTGAAAAAAGCTAAAGGAGAATGTGCTAAACATTTCTACCAGCGGCTGTCAGTGTGTGTTTGACTTTTAAATGTAACGGTCTGTTCGAATTTTCCTTTGTTTACTTTCAGGAGACAGAGAGGAAGGAGAGTAGTAGTAGGAGGGGATCTAGCTTTGGAAACTTTTTATGAAGACAAAATCTTTATCCCACTTACAGACAGACGGCAGAAAGGAGACAATGATGCATTAAGTTCCAATGGTAACAATGACTGACTATACCCCCCGGGCCCTTGTAGATCTTTTATTGCTTTTGTTTTGTTGTTTTTTGTTTTTGTTGTTTTCATCTTTTCAGTGATTCCCACTCCTGATGATCAGAAGAATCAGTAAATATTGTAACAAAAACTAAAGGAGAATGTGCTAAACACGTCTACGAGCAGGTGTCAGTGTGTGTGTTTGACTTTTAAATGTAATGGCCAGTTCGAATTCTCCTTTTTTAATTTTTGGGAGAAAGAGAGGAAGGAGAGGTAGTAGTAGAAGGAGCTTAGCTTTGCAGGCTTTTTATGAGGACAGATCTTTATCTCACTTACACAGTGACGGCGGAAAGGAGACAATGATGCAGTAAGTTCCATTGATAAAAATTACTGACCGTACTCCTAGGCCCCTTTAGAGTTTTTTTTTCATATGTTCAGTGGTTCCCACTCCTTTCTTTTCTTTCTTTTATTGTTGTTTAAAGCCCAGCCGACTGCGCAGAGCCATATCAGGGCTACAATCGCCTCAAAACACACAAAACTTCAACAGGAAAAAAAAAAGAAAAAGAAAATTAAGTACGCATATCAAATGCATTCGCGCACACAATCTAAGGACATGCCCCCGGCGTAGGACCATTCCATCCGATTTATC
>CM060309.1:63244033-63246533 GCA_030674185.1 Monoplex corrugatus
CCTGCCGGTGCAAAAGAACAATGGGAGAAATTAGATGAGGAACTTGTCCTTAAGCTGAATGCGCTAATAGGGAACAGTACGCTGGAACACAAACTTGACACATACGGAGACATCATATACTCTATCTGCAGGGACACTTATGGAGTGAAGCAGCCAAAGACAAAAACGCCTCCCCAGAAATCCAGAAGACAGCAACAGATGGAGAGCATCCGGAGGGAGAAAAGGAAGCTTAAAAAGCGAATGAAAACTGCCTCAGAATTCGAGAAGCAAGGGCTCCTGGAACTCTGGAAAGATCTGAAGGCCAAACACAATGCTCTCAGCAAAGTGGAATCAGCAAGGCGAATAAAGAGCAAAAAGAAGAAGACTCAAGATCGTTTCTTCAAAGATCCCTTTGACTTTGCAAGAAAGCTGTTTGAACAACCCAAATCAGGGACTCTCACAGTGGGCAAGGAAACCCTAGAGCAGCATCTCAGGGAAACATATTCCGATTCTCAGCGCGAGGCACCACTAGAAATCCAAAATCTGGTTTGGCCTGCAGCGCCAGAAGGAAAATTCAATAACAAACCACCAACACTGGATGAAGTGAAGAACGTAGTAAAGAAAGCCAGAGCCAAGTCAGCACCTGGACCAAACGGAATACCATACCTGCTCTACAAGAAATGCCCAAAAGTGCTCGAGTGGCTCCACAAGATGATTCGATCAGCATGGAGGAACCAGAAGATCAGGACCAATGGATGAGAGCTGAAGGAGTGTACATTCCGAAGGAGCAGAACTCCAGCAGCATCAATCAGTTCAGGCCAATATCACTTCTGAACGTCGAGGGGAAAATCTTCTTCTCTGTTATGGCAGCAAGATTGACAAAATACCTGACTGAAAACAAGTATCTGGATATGTCAGTCCAAAAGGGAGGCATACCAGGAATGCCTGGATGCTTGGAACATGCCACGTTGATTTGGGATGCCATCCAAAAAGCAAGAACAGAGAAGAGAGACATTGACGTAGTTTGGCTTGATCTGGCGAATGCATATGGATCAGTTCCACACGATATGATCCAGCTGGCTCTTGAAATGTATCACATCCCAGAAAACATCCGAACAATGCTGAGGAAGTATTTCCAAGGGTTCTCAATGCGGTTCTCTACCAAAGAATACACCACGGACTGGATAGACCTAGAGGTGGGCATTGCAATGGGCTGTGCAATCTCTCCCATACTGTTCGTGTTGGCAATGGAAGTCATCTTGAAAGCTGCAATGAAGAGTTCAGGTCCAGTGAATCTGGGAGATGGATACCAGATGCCTCCTCTGAAAGCTTTCATGGATGACACAACAGTCTTGTCCACGGATGAGGAAGAGACACACCAAATCTTAAAGCAGCTGGATGAGCTGGTGGCCTCTTCAAGAATGAGGTTCAAACCTAAGAAATCCCGAAGTCTCTCACTGCGAAAAGGAAAAGTGGCAGATTCAGTCAAATTCATGGTAGCCAACCAAGCCATCCCCACTGTCACAGAAGAGCCAGTAAAAAGTCTCGGAAGATGGTATGATGACTCCCTGAAAGACACACAAAGGGGATGTGAAACCAAGCAAACAGCAGAAGAAGGCCTGAAGAAAATAGATAACTGCGGACTGCCAGGCAAATACAAAGTCTGGTGTCTACAGTTCATGCTGATACCAAAGCTGCTGTGGCCACTGCTAATCTATGACATTTGCACCAGCACAGTCGAAGCAATGGAAGCCAAAATCAACAAATACACAAGAAAATGGCTCGGTGTCCCACCTGGTCTCACTGATGTTGCATTCTACTGTCGTCAAGCAATGCTGAAGCTACCTCTCAAATCCATAGTGGAGGAATACAAAGTTGGAAAAGCAAGACTGTTGAGCATGCTGGAGGAATCGGAGGACAATATCGTGAGAGCAGTTCATCCAAAGCTGAGAACTGGCAGAAAGTGGAAAGTCCAAGAGGCTGTAAACAATGCCAAGAGAAACCTCAGCATCAAAGAAATAATTGGACACACGCAAACCAACAGACAGGGACTGGGAGCAACAAAAATGCAGTGGTGGTCCAAAGCCAAAGGGAAGGAAAAAAGAGACATGATCATACAGGAGTTGAAGGAAGAAGAAGATGTCAAAAGAGTGCAGAAGGCAGTCCAGCAAGGTCAACAGGGGCAATGGACAACATGGGACAGTGCACTCCAAAGAAGTCTCAGCTGGAACGATATGTGGCACATGGCTCCTCTAAGGATAAGCTTCCTCCTCAGATCTGTATATGACCTGCTCCCCTCGAATGCAAACTTAGTGAAATGGGGGAAAGCAGACGACCCAGCATGTCCGCTCTGTCAGAAGAAACAAACAGTGGAACATGTCCTAAGCTCTTGCAAAGTAGCGCTAGCCCAAGGAAGGTATACATGGAGGCACAACCAAGTTCTGAAAGTAATCACAGATGTGGTTAGCGAAAAAACCATGACCCCAAACGCACCAATTGCTATGACAACGTTCTACAAAGC
>CM060309.1:63254033-63256533 GCA_030674185.1 Monoplex corrugatus
AACAACAATGACGACGATGATGACGACGACGACGATGACGATGACGAGATGACGAGGATGGTCTTATAAGTTTAACTGCTTTCTTGATGAAAACAAACAGATTACACACACTTGTTTCTGTAAGTTTCCTCCACCCCCCACTCCCCACCCACCCCCCGCCAAATCGATTTACTACGTGGAATTCCGGCTGCTGTCTCCTAGGAGAGAGTGTGTGCTTGAGGCAGGAAGGACAACGCCACCCATGGAAACAAACCTCTGTACCGATTTGTCCCTGAACCGAAGTTGAGCAGGGGGCACGTTCTGTGCGTGACACCCTATTCAGTTGAGACTGCGATAGAATGAACAGACTCCAGACCTCGTCAGCCTCTTGGGGGTTTACGTGTAGGTTTCTGTAAGACACCTGCTGTGACTATTTTCAATTCTCCATCACATGGCAAAGCTTGTGCAGTGCTATAGAACAGGGATTTTTCTTCTCGCTCCCCCTACCCCCACCCCCCACCCCTGTCCCCTTTCTTTCCTCCATTCACTAAATCTCCAGTGTTGGTATACATGTAAGTGGTGGTATATTTCGGATGAGATGACTGAACAGACGTTCTGTCTGCTACGACACTCGGCACACGTTAACGATCCCACGATATTAAAGGATTTTTTTCCCTGGCAAAATGTCGAAGCAAAATCCTTTTTTTTTTTTTCTTTTTCCTCGGGTAAAACAGAAATACATACAGAAAAAAAAGAAAGAATGACATGTAGTGGCGATGCCTTGTTTGTCAAAATGCTCACTTCCGTGGAGAGCAGTGTGGACTTATCATGATAAATCCCTTTGTGACCAAAAAAAAAAAAGAAAGATTTACATTCAAAATGCACAATACCTAAATACAAAAACATAGCATCATTTGCGAGCTATGACCTTTTCTAACGCAAATTGAAAACCGGATTGAAACTGAAGTGTGTTTCGTGACTTTACTAAAGATGACTCCACTGCCTACTGGTGGATGTAGACATTTTTAGTGCAAGTCACGATCGATTTCTTCTTCGCCAATGCGCAGGGTGTATAATGCCATCTGCCACGATCATTTTTACTTCTCTATCGCATTTTTTTTTTGTGTGTGTGCGTGCAAAAGTGCTCATAATCAATGTGATCATCATCATCATCATCAGGTGCTCTGCTCCATGGCGTTGGCGATCATGGACTTCCATCTGTCTCTATCTCTTGTTGCCTCAGGCATCTCTTCCATCCTCCTTGTCTTCAGCCACTCTGCAAGTCCGTCTAGTATCTTCTCCCTGGGTCTACCTGGTGCTCTCTTTCCCTCCAACCTTCCCGTTGTGACCAGGTGCTCCAATTCCCCTTTCCTCATAAAATGGCCTATAAATGTTGCCTGTCTTTTCTTAATCTTCTTTATGAATGATCTGCTTGTGTCTGCCTCAGTCAAGACTGTCTCGTTTGTTTTCTTTGCTGTCCATGGAACTCTCAACATTCTTCTTACAAACCACATCTCGCTGCCTCAGTCTTGTTCTGGCTTTGCTTGTTGACTGTCCACGCCTCACAACCGTACAACAGTATTGGTTCTATATAACATTCAAGAACTCTCTTCCTGATGTTAATTGATAGGCATTTGTTGGTAAGAATGCTTTTCATCTTCTTGGATGCTGTTTTGGCTTGGCCGATGCTGCTGGCTATTTCTGATGTGCATCTGCCGTCTGATGAAATGATCGTTCCCAGGTATTTAAACTTATCAAACTGAACAGACTCCAGACCTCGTCAACCTCTTGGGGGTTTATGTGGAGGTTTCTGTAAGACACCTGCTGTGACAAAGGCAGATGTGATGCGTCTAGTGTGTCGGCTACAGTGACAGCGTGCTTGTTACCTCTCACTTCCAGCCTGCACCTCTGGCTAGCACTGCTGCTTGCAGCTATGCGAAAAGAAGAGCAGAATGCGTAAGTCTCTTCCTGTCAGTACATAGCCTGTCCATCAGCAAGCCCTACGTTATGCCTCCTCGTGGCGACATGCGGTAACTGAGCACCTCACGGACTCAGGATAAATCTCGAGGGACTCGGAGGAGGTCTGGCCCCAGACGTGCGGCACGCAGGCCCACCGGCGTGTGGATATGCCCAGGTGCCCACGAACCAGATCCCCAAGCTATGGGTAAATAGCTCCACTGCCTTGTGGACATCTCGGGAGAGAATAAGGCTAAGGGAGGTAACCTTGAAAAAAATCACCCTACTGCCTCGTAGGTTGTCGTGGGATCGACAAAGGCCAGCGGAGAGACCGCAAAAAAAACCTGATGGAAGGCAAAGGGAAACCACCATCGTGTTCTCCCTAGAAAAATTATGGACAGACAGAGGAAGAAAAATGAAGATAACGACGTAAATAGATGTTCCGAAGGAGCACCTTCGTCCGTAGGGACCGTCATGCGGCGCAGGTGACACCAGACCGTCAGCAAGCTACTGCGATCAAACTCAAATCAATGTGATACTTAATTTAAATTGACAAAAAAAAACC
>CM060309.1:63266533-63274033 GCA_030674185.1 Monoplex corrugatus
TGTACATAAGTGTATGTTCGTATAATTGTGTACCTTTGTATGTGAATGTGCGCACGTGTGCACATGTGTGTGTATATGTTTGGGTGTGCATATATGTGCACATGTGCAAGCGCGTGAGAGAGAGAGAGTGTGTGTGTGTGTGTGTGTGTGTGTGTGTTGTGTGGTTTGTGTGTGTGTGTGTTTGTTGTGTGTGTGTGTGTGTGTGTGTGTATGTGTGTTTGTTGTTGTGTGTGTGTGTGTTTGTTGTTGTTTTGTGTGTGTGTGTATGTGTGTATGTGTGTTTGTTATGTGTGTGTGTATGTGTTTGTGTATGTGTGTGTTTGTTTGTTGTGTGTCTGTGGGTGTGTGTGGCATATGTTTGTCCTTGTGTATATGCATGTGCATACGTGTGCACATGTGGGTGTATATTTTGGTGCCATATATGTGCATATGTGCAAGCGCGTGAGAGAGAGAGAGAGAGAGAGAGAGAGAGAGAATGTGTGTTGTGTGTATGTGCGTGAGCTGTGTGTGTGTGCGTACATACGCACAAATGTACGTGTGTCTGCACACTCATACAAAATCACTTGACGATTGTTATCATACATTTAATAAAAACAAGACAGCATCAAAGACATCCAAGTGATGTAGTTACTGGGTATTTACGTTCCCTTTAGGGCTGTCTGAAGTCTCCGTTACTGTGGGGCATAGTACAGTGAAGCTCACTAAGTTACGACTTTGAAATCTCGTTTTCCCTAGATGTTTGGCATTCTTCAACAGAACGCTCTCCCCCCCCCTCTCTCTCTCTCTCTCTCTCTCTCTCTCTCTCTCTCTCTCTCTCTCTCTTCCTCTTCCTCTTTACCCATACCCTCCCCTAAGAAAAAGCATAGAAAATAAAATGAAAACTTGATGGCTGAGCCGTATTGACGATCATCTCTTTAAGAGACAAAATGTGTCCACTCTCATTCCCAAGGGGAAAAAAAAGAACGAATGAAGTTATACTCATGATGATGCATCCTGCCGCGTGGGTTGGCGATCATGGCACTCCATACGAATCTATCCCTAAACGCTGCAAATACATCTCCCACCCTCTTCATCCTCGATCACTCTGCAAGTCCGTCCAATATTTTATCCCTGGGTCTACCTGGTAGACCCAAGTAATGCACTGATTAGACGAAACCATAGGAAACGACAGGAAACCTTGATCTTAAGCCGTACTGATAATTATCTTTGAAGAAAAAAATGACAGAGAACAACAAGCCGACGTGAAGAGACAAGGGAAGTTATGAGACAGCGAGCTGAAAAAGCGTCCCCCACACTTTACGTTTTCTACAGATCATCATCATCATCATCATCATCATTATCGTCATCGTCATCGTCATCATGTGCCCTGCCGCATGGCGTTGGCGATCATGGCCCTCCATACGAATTTATCCCTTGTCGCTGCAAGTATGTCTCCCACCCTCTCTGCACTCAATCACTCTGCAAATTCGTCCAATATTTTATCCCAGGGTCTATCTGGTAGACCCAAGTAATGCACTGATTAGATGAAACATTAGGAAACGACAGGGAACCTTGATCTTAAGCCTTACTGACGATTATCTTTGAAGAAAAAAATGACAGAGAACAACAAGCCCTCATGACGAGACAAGGGAAGTTATGAGACAGCGAGCTGAAACAGCATCCCCTACACTTTACGTTTTCTACACATCAACATCATCACCATCATCATCACCATCATCATCACCATCATCATTATCATTATCATCATGTACCCTGTCGTATGGTGTTGGCGATCATGTCCCTTCATATGAATCTATCCCTTGTCGCTACAAGTATGTCTCCCATTCTCTCTGTCCTCAGCCAGCCTGCAAGTCCGTCCAATATTTTCTCCCTGGGTCTACCTGGTGTTCTCTTCCCTCCTCCAGCTTTCCTGTTGTGACCAGGTGTTCTAATTCCCCTTTCCTCATAAAATGGCCTATAAATGTTGCTTGTCTTTTTCCTGATCTTCTTTATTAATGTTCTTCTTGTGTCTTCCTCCACCAAGAGTGTCTCGTTTATTTTCTTTGCTGTCCATGGAACTCTCAACTTTCTTCTTACAAACCATATTTTAGTTGCCTCAATTTTGTTCCGACCTTGCGTGTTGACTGTCCACGCCTCACGACTGTACAACAGTATCGGTTCTATATAACATTCAAGAACTCTTTTCCTGGTGTTAATCTACACAATAAAAAGTAATATTAGTTACACAGAACTGTTTGCTTCTGTTTTAAACACTGTCCCAAAGTTCAGAGGTTTTCACATATACAGGTTTTGCCATAATGCGAAAGGCAGTTCCAGTACTATTGTTGTGAAGAAAAGCATTCATCAAGAAATGGAGGGAGGGGGAAGGAGGAAGGTCACTCACTCGGTTTGGCTCTGCGATTGTGGCCACGGTAACCCAGGTTCGAATTCTGTTCACGACGTAGTCGAAACACGCAAGACAATCTGGTTCTTTTCCTAGTGCCTTTGACTCAAGATTTCATATCTTGAGTCCATTCCCACCCTGCAATATAAAAACGTTGGCGTAGCTTTTTTGCTGTCCGTCTTAAGGCTGTGATCATTATGGCGATGTCAATGTTTCATTAGTCCTGTTCCCTTCCCCATTTCTAGACCTTACCAACATATACGTTTTTGCGCAAGCGAAAGGAGTCTGACACACAACTACGGACAGATTAGGGTGGAGCGCGTTGGAAATGTCCAAATGTGATGAGTCCCTCTTCAACAAACTCCAAACTCTCCATTGACAACACCCTGTTGTGGTGTGATCAGTGGATAGTGCCGCAATATGTTTTACTGCGTGTTCAGTGGTGATGCGTGATATGAACTGCTTTCAGTAGTATTTACGATGTATCATTGCAACACGCTTTGTTCCCATGTCATGAGATCATCATATGTCCATACATTTCAAGTTGTACGGATAGCCCGTAATTCCTACGTTGTTGTTATTGTTGTTGTTGTTGTTGTTGTTGCTGCTGCTGCTGCTGCTGCTGCTGCTGCTGCTGTTGTTGTTGTTGTTGTTGTTGTTGCTGTTGTTGCTATTGTTGTTGTTGTTGCTGTTGTTGTTGTTGTTGTTTTTCATTGCTTTCCATGTACTACGGCGAACAAACAACATGTTACGCGAAATGAGAAAACTGCGTTAAATATACGTTTACGTTTCCGCACAGCATAGCACTAGCAAGATCGTGTCGTGAATTCGCAGACTGTATAGTATTCGAATGTCACCGGATTCTCACTTTATCGTTCGCTTAAGATTCAAGATTTCTCCTGTCCAAAAAGCAGAAGTCTTTAATCTTAAATGAATGTATAAAGAACATTAAACTGTGTTTTCAAAACAAAAAACAAAAAAACAAAAAAACGAAAAACAAACTTGCCTGTTTCTTTTTTTCTACGGTTTTCTGTCTGCTGCTACGGTATGAAAATACGTTACTATCGTGTAACTGAAATAGTGGCTGACGTTTATGCGTCCTCTTTGTCCTCTATGACATTATGCATGAGCCGAGCGTTTATCTAATCTGAGCATTGTTTATTTCTCTTTGGTATTAATCCTAACTCTAAACCGAATTTAATACAAAGATCCGGCCATTAAAAGACGACAGAAAGAAAGAAATCAAAATCAACAAAATTATCAAGTCATATTTATATCTTCTCTTTTATGATAATACTTCACGTCTACTTGATAATGACTTACTCAAAAATAGATCCGTAAGGATCAGAAAAATACCCAAGAAAATCTTTTTTGCTTTGTAGTTCATGTGTACCAAGCTTGCTTAAAGCACAGCCATGAACAATCAAGAATCATGATAAATAAACCGATGACTACATAAATGAATACTTAAATAACTAGCAAACTAACTAACCAATTAACTGACTAACTAAATAAAGTCAATCCAAAAGTTCTTGTCAGCCTTTCTTCATTTAAGATTTTTTGTAAAAAACACCCAAAACTAAAAACATTTCTGAACAGAAATGGGTCATATACAATCAAAATCAGAGTAAAACACAAGCAATCAGACGTGTAGAAGTGTCAATCCCTGTAACACTGAACATAAAATGATTAGCCAAACGAGATTAAACGTTCACACATAAGGCTGTATACAAAAGGACAGAACACTTTCAGTTTTACCATACAAGGCTGTTTCTCTTTCGTTTTGCTGTCTGCAAGGTCAGGGCACATTTGGTTATGAATAGGGCCGGGTTTTTTTGGTTGCTTTGTTTTGTTTTGTTCTGTTTTGTTTTTTATCTGATTTTGGTTTTCTAGTTCTTGCCGGTTGTTATGGAGACTGGTGGTCAGAGAATGAAGTTGGCCATGTCTACTGTCATTCCTCTTGATAGTGGTGACATCGCTGCAATGTGTGTTCAGCTGTTTGGTCTTCTTTACTGCATAAGCACGTTGGTGAAGGCGTCAGTTTAAACTTGGGTTCACTCGGGCGTTGAGGCGGTTGTGGCTGATGGACAGGCTCATCAGGACCACTTGCTGCTGGTTGGACAAAAGCTGCTAGTCGTTCGTTTGTGTTCGTGGCTTAACCCTTGGACTCCCCGCACCTATTCACCAACTGCAAAAAAAAAAACTTAACCCTTTGATTCCCTCACTCTATCCACCAGCTTTCTTTAGGAAACTGTTGGATAGGGTGAGGGAGTCAAAGTCAAAAGGTTAAGTTTTTGAAGATGGTGGAGATTTTGCGGGAGTCAAAGGGTTAGTTGTATTACTTGTGTAAGACTTTGAAACATTTAAATATTCTTCTCTTTCTCTTTCTCTTGACCTACCGAGTGGGTTCTTTTTCCATGATTTTTTGTATTTTCAGGACCTGTCGTCCGTTTGTGTTTGTGGCTTAAAGGGTGATCTAATGATGATGTCCCCTTTTTCACTGAAGTTGATGCTGTTGTCTGGTTAGTCTTCCTGGGCTCCTCTTTTTTACCAGCTCCTCTACAGTCTCCTTTATTGATATCCCATTGAAGCACCATTCTTTTGGTTCTTCTGATTTGCTGAAAGACCTTGGTCAGGTGGAAGAGCTTGTTATTCTTCAGGGCCTGGAGAACACAGAGAGACAGCATCTGTGACCGAACGTACATGCCATGCCAATTCAAACGATGCATGCACGATTATTCATTGGAGCCGAGCGTTAACCAAAACTCAGTAAATTCTTTCTTCTGTAAACAGCTGACAGAGAGAGACAGACAGACAGACAGACAGACGACAGACAGAAACAGAGAGAGACAGAGACAGAGAGAGACAGAGACAGAGAGAGACAGAGAGAAAGAGAAAGAAAGAGAGAGAGAAGAGAAAGACAGAGAGAGAGACAGAGAGAGACACAGATACAGACAGACAGACAGACAGACAGAGAGAGACAGAGAGAGACAGAGAGAAAGAGAGAGAGAAAGAAAGAGAGAGCGCGCACAACTTGTCAATTTTAATCAAGAAAGATGCCTCAGGTGAATTTGATTCCACCTCCCCCCCCACACCCACACCCACACCCCATCTTCCGATCTCCCGCTCAAAATGCAAGGAAAAAGGATTGTTTCATACTGACCAAGGGAAGGATGGGAGGACTGTTGTCTGTCTGTCTGTCTGTCTGTCTGTCTGTCTGTCTGTCTGTCTAACTACTGTCTGCGAATAGACAATGTCAGCAATGATTTATGGCTGTAGGATTACTTAACACCAAATATACAAGGCATTATAGCGACTGCCTTAGGGAAAAGTCTCGATGACATAGGTTTAAGTATGTGTGGTCCCCATGATCGGCATGTTATCACAATGCATTTGTAACCGAGTCAGCTCCAAAACATCGCATGAGGTTCTTAGTTACTGTCAGTAATCCGTAAAATAAAGAAAAAGAATATGATGATTAATGATTGGAAGTTTATTTAGCTATCTCGTAAATTACCTCCTCTGAAATTGCATATTAATAATTGTACTGTGTTGTGCCTCTGAAATTTCATCTTAATAATTATCTCCTCTGAATTTTCGTATTAATAACTGCATTGTGAGTGCCTCTGAAATTTCATATTAATAATTGTAATGTGTTGTGCCTCTGAAATTACATATTAGTAATTGTATTGTGTTGTGCCTCTGAAATTTCATATTAGTAATTGTATTGTGTTGTGCCTCTGAAATTTCATATTAGTAATTGTATTGTGTTGTGCCTCTGAAGAAGTCGGCCGGATCGCCGATGAAAGCTACGCAGTAAGTAGCTTTTTTCACTGAGAGACAGGTTCAGCCAGGTAGCCATTATAATAATTGTATTGTGTTGTACCTCTGAAATTTTGTAATGACAATCGTTAATAATAAGTGTATTGTGCTGTGCCTCTGAAATTTCATATTAACGATTGTATTGTGTAATGCCTCTGAAATTTCATATTAACCATTGTGTTGTGTAGTGCCTCCTCTGAAATTTCAGATTAATAACTGTATTGTGTTGTGCTGTATTGTGCTGTATTACATTGTGTAAAGGGTGTGTTGGCACAGATGACGCAAAGTTTATCTGGCCATCTTATAGTTACCCCCTCTATGATTGCAAAGAAAACAAACGAGACAGTCTTGATGGAGGCAGACACTAGTAGATCACTCATAAGGAAGATTAGGAAAAGACAGGCAACATTTATAGGCCATTTTATGAGGAAGGTGGATTTGGAGCACCTGGTCACAACGGGAAAGCTGAAGGGAAAGAGAGCACCAGGTAGACCCAGGGAGAAAATGCTGGACGGACTTGCGGAGTGGCTGAGGACGAGGAGGGTGGAGGAGATGCTTGGGGCGGCAAGAGATAGAGATAGATGGAGGTCCATGATCGCCAACGCCATGCGGCAGGGCACCTGATGATGATGATGAGTTTCTGTATTGTGTTGTATTATATTGTATTGTATTGTACTGTATGTATTGTATTGTATTGTATTGTAATTGTTTTCAATTGTATTGTATTGTATTGCATTGCATTGCAGTGCAGTGTAGTGTAGTGTAGTGTAGTGCAGTGCAGTGTAGTGTAGTTTAGTGCAGCATAGTGTAGCGTAGCGTAGTGTAGTGTAGTGTAGTTCAGTGCAGTGCAGTGTAGTGTAGTGTAGCGTAGCGTAGCGTAGTGCAGTGCAGTGCAGCGCAGCGTAGTGTAGTGTAGTGTAGCGCATTGTGCTGTAGTGTACTGTAGTGTAGCGTAGCATAGTGTAGTGCAGTACAGTTCAGCGCAGCGTAGCATAGTGCAGTATAATGCAGTGCAGTGCAGTGCAGCGAAGCGTAGTGTAGTGTAGTGTAGTACAGCGTATCGCAACGCAGTGCAGCACAGCGCAATTCAGAGCAACGTAGCGTAGTGCAGCGCAGCGTAGCATATAGTGTAGCGTAGTGTAGTGTAATGCAGCGTATCACAACGCAGTGCAGCGCAGCGTAGCATATAGTGTAGCGTAGTGTAGTGTAATGCAGCGTATCACAACGCAGTGCAGCGCAGCGTAGCGTAGTGTAGTGTAATGCCACGTATCACAACGCAGTGCAGCGCAGCGTAG
>CM060309.1:63284033-63309033 GCA_030674185.1 Monoplex corrugatus
GTACTCGCTAGGGTGTGGTATGTGTGTGTGTGGTGTGTGTGTGTGTGTGTGTGTGTGTGTATGTGTGTGTGTGTGTGTGTGTGTGTGTGTCTGTGTGTGTGTGTGTGTGTGGTCTGCTGTCTGTCTATTGTCTGTCTATCTGCCTCTCTCTCTCTCTCTCTCTCCCTCTCTCTCTCTCTCTCTGTATGTGTGCTTGTAGGTGTTTAACGAAGACACTCTTTTGAGAACATTTCTGCAGAGCCAAGGACTCGATGTCCAAGTTTTCCAAGTGTAATCTCAGCCTGCAAGGCAGAAACAGACCTGTCTTTTACTGACTGACAATCAATCAGCTTGAGCCTGAGACAAAATCCATATGTCTCTCCCTAACATACCAACCTTCGTATCTCAAAACTTCATCCCTTTTGGTTTTGTGTAAGTCTATGGATTTTTCGTCCATTACTGAGTGAAATACGCATGGAATTGTCCAGGTGTGAGGAATCGTTCTTGATGGGTAATCTGGCTCAGTTGATAAGATAGAGCCGAGGATTCAAAACTTTTTGAAGTCTGGAGTTCAAATCCAATCCGTAACGTTAAAATTAGCCTGTTCGCTGCTAGTCTTAGAATGTCAAGCCATTCTGATGATGTCAGCTTGATGTTTAGGTCTCATCCTAAAAAAAAAAAAAAAAGAAGGAAAGAAAACACAGAAAGAGAGAGAGAACAAGACAGAGAGGTGTAAGGGAAAGTAACAGAGAGAAGGGGAAAGGTCAGAGAAAAGAGAGAAGATGTTGGAACATATTGTATGTGTGTATGTGTGTGCGTGCGTGCGTGTGTGTTGTGGTGGGGGTGGTGGGGGTGGTGGTGGGTGGTTGGTGGTGTGTGGTGGTGTGTGGTGTGGTGTGTGTGTGTGTGTGTGTTGTGTGTTGTGTGTGTGTTGTGTGGTGTGTGTGTGTGTGTGTGTGTGTGTGTGTGTGTGTGTGTGTGTGTGTGTGTGTGTGTGTGTGTGTGCGGCGTGCGTGTGTTTGCGTATCTGTATGACAGAGAGGATGCCAACTTGGGTTAAAAGTCACTCGCCTAACAGGCTTGAGCGTACCCTAGCTCAGCATCGTGTGTGTGTGAGAGAGACAGAGGAAGGATGATGGCTTGGGTCAAGGGTCACAGACCCCACTTCCCTCCTGTCTTCCCCCTTCCAGTTTTGCGCGTGCTCTGTGCCCTGGAGGTTTGATCGTTGGTGATTACTTTGGTGAATGATGACATGCTATTAAGTACGCACATCAATGCATTCGCGCACAAAATTAAGGAGATGCCCCTGGCGTTGACCACTCCGTCCAATTTATCGCACAGGGGGATTTAAAAAAAACACACCTGTATACACATTGAAACATAACTAAGGACACTTAAAACAATATATAAAAACGGGTCTAAATTATCTAAAATTCTTCCGCATATCTCATTTCCCCTAAAAGCCAAAAATGCACTTAATTCATGTGCGCAATTATCAATCCTAAGAGAAAGTACGTAAGATTTATCGAACACATACAGGTGAATGGACCAGCAAGGCAGAAAATGATAGGAAGAAATGACAGAAAGTAAAACATGAAGAAAGAAACAAAGAGAGTGACAGAAAAGAGGAAATTTCCAGCACGGAATTTCCAGAAGGTGGGGATACTATTTATATTGAAAGAACCCCGGCATCCCCACGGGGGCGAATGATGAGATGTGATGAGACGAGAGTACGCGCCTTGGTTTGATTCTTGAATCCAGATTTGGCGCCTTCATAATTATCATCACTATTATCCTCCCTGCCACCAGTGCTTTCAGGACCTTTCGAGAGCACACAGTTTTGCACAGCATCAAACAAAAATCTGCCAGATTTGTGTGCTTGCAGATTTGGATTATAAGTATTTGTAGAACCATCAGAATGCGATGAATACCACTCGAAAAAGATTTCAATTTCAATTCCAGTTTCGTTTTTCAATGAATCCCCTCTGAATAAACTCCAACACTCGACAAATTCTATACTTACTGAACGAGTGCGTAGAATTAATCGATGCACATGCAAATAAACTCCCAACACTTCAGTGACAGTAGTGGATGAAAATTCACGATAAATCGCTACAGAAACCAAAGCTCATTATAAAACAGCATGGTATATTCCGTCTGAGTGTGTGTGTGTGTGTGTGTGTGTGTGTGTGTGTGTGTGTGTGTGTGGTGTGTGTGTGTGTGTGTTTTGTGTGTGTTGTGTGGTGTGTGTGTGTGTGTGTGTGTGTGTGTGTGTGTGTGTGAGTTGTCTGTCTGTTTGTGTGTCTATTTCCGTGTGTCTGTATCTCTGTGTGTGTATGTGTGTTTGTGTGTGTCTGTGTCGTGTGTCTGTGTCTGTGTCGTGTTGTTGTATCTGTGTCTGTGTCGTGTGTCTGTGTCTGTGTGTCCGTCTGTATGTCTGTCTGTTCTGTGTCTTTGTCTGTGCTGTGTTTGGTGCAGGCTGTGTTGTCTGTGTTTGTGTCTGTGTGTGTATATTGTTGTTGTTGTGCGTGCTGTATTGTGCTAGTGTATTTTGTATGTGTGTATGTGTGTTATGTGTGTGCATGTGCGCGTGTGTGTGTGTTGGATGTGTGTGTGTGTGTGTGTGTGTGTGTGTGTGTGTGTGTGTGTGTGTGTGTATGTACGTATGTGTATGTGTTTGTGTGTGTGTTGTGTTTTTGTGTGTGTGTGTGTGTGTGTGTGTGTGTGTGTGTGTGTGTGTGTGTGTGTGTGTTGTGTTGTGTGTATGTGTGCCTGCGTGCGTGCGTGCGTGCGTGTGTCTGTCTGTCTGTCTGTCTCCCTGTCTGTCTGTCTGTCTGTCTGTGTCTGTGTCTGGTGTATGTGTCTGTGTTTTACCGTTCCGATTTTTCTCGGATCTGTGCACTCGTAATATACACACTGTTTTGCCCTCACTGCGCATGGAATATATTGCAGCACAGCCCGCATACTGTCTTCGGTAGGCGTGCATGACAGGTGTTTCCATGTGTCCATAAGCCATTGATGTCACTTACAGCGTGGGTCTTTACTTGGAGAAGAGTGGCAGAATGGTTCAGACGTTTGCCTGCCGATAACTAAATTCGTGATTCCAGGGTTCGCTCCCCGTACAGGCCGCGACGTTTCTCCTCAGTTTGACCGGAAAATCGAACTGAACGTCTAGTCCTTCGGAAGGGGAAAAAAAAAACGAGTCGAACCCGTGTGCCTTCTGACTGCACACGCTAAAGATCCCACAGCAGTTGAAAATCGTGAAGAGCAGGACATTGCCCAGCTGCCTTGGTACAAAACATTGGAGAGATAGATTGATTTCCTAAGTCCCACCCCTTGAAGACCAATTAGCCTTCTTGCCTTTCTGAAGTCTAGGTTTTAAAAAGAAGTGAATATGAATATGAATTTGAAGCGAGGGAGAGGGGATGGGCGCCGCCCTCATGGTGCTGGCGAGCGGGAAAAGTTGAGGTCTGTGTCACCTCACTCCCCTACGGACCCCAGGGTTATGGAACTATCTAGGTAAGACCTCAGGACCTGGCCAGCTCATGGGTTTATGTGCAGGCTTAAGACTTGTGCCGTGATCATTGTGGATCTTCTCCGTCATATGACATCTGCGACGTTAGTGCATATGGAATTAATTTAGCGCGGAGATACGTCATCTTGAGAGATTGAAACTGAAACTGAATCTTTACTGTGAATATTTGACAGTCTCCATGCGTATGTACATGCGGACAAAGTTTTAGACACAGGCAGGTCTGCACGCATGTGGACCTCAGAAATCAGAAAACTCTCTCAGTCTTTACCCACCAGGCGAAAGTGTCTTTGGCAGATCGAACCCAGGATCGTCCGATAGAAAGTCTGACGCTTACCCATATGGCTTCCGTGCCTGTTGCATCTGTGTGTAGGCTGCAACTTTTTTGCTTATAGATTGTAAGTTTTTTTGTGTTTTTTTTTTTCTTTTTTTTTTTTTGGGGGGGGGATAAATTGTAACTTTTTTGGCGAATAGACTGTAACTCTTTCTTGTCTATAGCCTGTAATCTTTTTTGTGTATGGGTTGTAACTTTTTCTGCGAATACATTGTAACTTTTGTGTGTAGATTGTAGTTTTTTTGCGTATAGATTGTAACTTTTTTGTGTGCAGATTGTAACTTTTTTGTGTATAGATTGTAACTTTTTTGTGTGTAGATTGTAACTTTTTTGTGTGCAGATTGTAACTTTTTGTGTGTAGATTTAACTTTTGTGTATAGATTGTAACTTTTGTGTGTGTAGATTGTAGTTTTTTTGTGTATAGATTGTAACTTTTGTGTGTGTAGATTGTAGTTTTTTGTGTATAGATTGTAACTTTTTTGTGTGTAGATTGTAACTTTTTTGTGTATAGATTGTAACTTTTTTGTGTGTAGATTGTAATTTTGTGTGTGTGTAGATTGTAACTTTTTTGTGTATAGATTGTAACTTTTTTGTGTGCAGATTGTAACTTTTTTGTGTGTAGATTGTAACTTTTTTGTGTGTAGATTTAACTTTTTGTGTATAGATTGTAACTTTTTGTGTATAGATTGTAACTTTTTTGTGTATAGATTGTAACGTTTTTGCGAATAGATTGTAACTTTTTGTGAATAGATTGTAACTTATTTGTGTTGTAACTTTTTTGTGAATAGATTGTAACCTTTTTGTGTATAGAATGTAAATTTTTGTGCATAGATTGTAACTTTTTTGTGAATAGATTGTAACTTTTTTGTGAATAGATTGTAACTTTTTTTGTGAATAGATTGTGACTTTTTTTGCGGACGGATTGTAAAATTTTTATGAATACAAGTAGATTGTAGCTTAATGAGGCATCTTCTCTCTCTCTCTCTCTCTCTCTCTCTCTCTCTCTCTCTCTCTCTCTCTCTCTCTCTCTTCTCTCTCTCTCTCTCTTTCTCTTTCTTTCTCTCTCTCTCTCTTTCTCTCTCTCTCTCTTCTCTGTTTCTCTTTCTTTGTTTCTCTCTCTCTCAATCTGTCTCTCTCTCTCACTCTCGTTTTTCTGTCTCTCTCCATCTCTCTCCCTGTTTACTCTCTTCTTAATCATTTTTTCTTTTCTTTTTTATACACAGTCAAAGTATAACGTGTCTCAGGAAATAATTGCAAAGTTACAAAAAAAAGTGTTTTTATTTACCTTTTCAAATCTTGAAACACAATTTCCACGAACCAGTTCAGTGTCACCCCACCCACCACAAACGCTGTATTCAACTGCTTTTTCCATTGGGGGTTACCAGTCACTCGGCTATGGAGATGAACCCATTAGGGGTACATGACTACTATGTTGATTGACTACTATGGTTGTATTGACTACTATGGTTGTATTGACTACTATGGTTGTGTTGACTACTATGGTTGTATTGACTACTATGGTTGTATTGACTACATGGTTGTATTGACTACTATGGTTGTATTGACTACTATGGTTGTATTGACTACTATGGTTGTATTGACTACTATGGTTGTATTGACTACTATGGTTGTATTGGCTACTATGGTTGTATTGACTACTATAGTTGTATTGACTACTATGGTTGTATTGACTACTATGGTTGTATTGACTACTATGTGTATTGACTACTATGGTTGTATTGACTACTATGGTTGTATTGACTACTATGGTTGTATTGACTACTATGTTGTATTGGACTACTATGGTTGTATTGACTACTATGGTTGTATTGACTACTATTGGTTGTCTATGGACTACTATTGTTGTATTGACTACTATTAGTGACTCATGGTGTATTGACTATATGGTTGTTTGACTACTATGTTGTTACTATTGGACTACTATGGTTGTATGACTACTATGGTTATGACTACTATGGTTGTATTGACACATGGTTGTATGACTACTATGGGTTGTATTGACTACTATAGTTGTATTGACTACAATGTTGTATTGACTACTATGGTTGTATTGACTACTATGGTTGTATTGACTACTATTTGTATTGATATAGGTGTACTACTATGGTTGTATTGACTACTATTGGTTTGTATATGGAACTACTATTGTAGCTCTATTGTATTGACTACTATGGTTGTATTGACTACTATGGTTGTATTGACTACTATGGTTGTATTGTCATCAGGGTACATCACTCCGGCCTTGGAGATGAACCCAAAATCTATCAGCTTGAAAATGACGAAAACGAACAACTGTAAATCAGACAATTTTTTTTTTTTGCAACTGTTTGAAATCGTGACACTGTGCAAACTTCTACAAGATGGAAGAGATCAATTTAAGAAAGGGGAAGGGGTGGGAGGGGGGCTTTTCAACACGCTGACTCGATTTATTGGACATGGGTGGACAAGAAAAAAAAAGAGAGAAAGAGGGAAAGAAGTGGAAAGTGGGACAAGATGGAGAGAGGGACAAGAGATATCCAAGTCCATTTCCAATGGTGTCATGGTCAGTGATTGTCGGTGAGAGGGTTGTTGTACTGACTACTATGGTTGTATTGTTGGTGACAGGGATGTTGTATTGACTATGGTTGTATTGTTGGTGACAGGGTTGTTGTACTGATTACTATGGTTGTATTGTTGTGACAGGGTTGTTGTACTGACTACTGTGGTTGTATTGACTACTATGGTTGTATTGTTGGTGATAGGGTTGTTGTATTGACTACTCTGGTTGTATTGTTGGTGACAGGGTTGTTGTATTGACTACTACGGTTGTATTGTTGGTGATAGGGTTGCTGTATTGACTACTATGGTTGTATTGTTGGTGACAGGGTTGTTGAACTGACTACTATGGTTGTATTGTTGGTGACAGGGTTGTTGTATTGACTACTATGGTTGTATTGTTGGTGACAGGGTTGTTGAACTGACTACTATGGTTGTATTGTTGGTGACAGGGTTGTTGAACTGACTACTATGGTTGTATTGTTGGTGACAGGGTTGTTGAACTGACTACTATGGTTGTATTGTTGGTGACAGGGTTGTTGAACTGACTACTTATGGTTGTAGTGTTGGTGACAGGGTTGTTGTATTGACTACTATGGTTGTATTGTTGGTGACAGGGTTGTTGTATTGACTACATACGGTTGTATTGTTGGTGACAGGGTTGTTGTACTGACTACTATGGTTGTATTGTTGGTGAGAGGGATATTGTATTGACTACTATGGTTGTATTGTTGGTGACAGGGCTGTTGTACTGACTACTATGGTTGTATTGTTGGTGACAGGGTTGTTGTATTGACTACTATGGTTGTATTGTTGGTGACAGGGTTGTTGTACTGACTACTATGGTTTGTATTTTTTGGTGTAGAGGGATATTGTATTGACTACTATGGTTGTATTGTTGGTGAGAGGGATATTGTATTGAATACTATGGTTGTGTTGTTGGTGACAGGGATATTGTATTGACTACTATGGTTGTACTGTCGGTGAGAGGGTTGTTGCATTGAGTACTATGGTTGTGTTGTTGGTGAGAGGGATATTGTATTGACTGCTATGGTTGTGTTGTTGGTGACAGGGTTGCTGTATTGACTACTATGGTTGTACTGTCGGTGACAGGGATGTTGCATTGACTACTATGGTTCTGTTGTTGGTAACAGGGATGTTGTATTGACTACTGTGGTTGTATTGACTACTATGGTTTATTGTTGGTAACAGGGATGTTGTATTGACTACTATGTTGTATTGTTGGGACAGGTTGTTGTATTGACTACTATGGTGTTATTGTTGGTGACAGGGATGTTGTATTGACTACTATGGTTGTATTGACTATTATGGTGTATTGACTACTATGGTTGCATTGACTTCTATGGTTGTATTCACTACTGTGGTTGTATTGACTACTATGGTTGTGTGACTGCTATGTTGTGTTGACTACTCTAGTTGTATTAACTGCTATGGTTGTATTGACTACTATGGTTGTATTGACTGCTATGGTTTTATTGACTACTAGGTATGTATTGACTACTATGGTGGTATTGACTGCTATGTTGTATTGACTGCTATGGTTGTATTGACTGCTATGGTTGTGTTCACTGCTATAGTTGTATTAACTGCTATGGTGGTATTGACTGCTATGGTTGTATTGACTACTATGGTTTGTATTGACTGCTATGGTTGTTGTTGACTACTCTAGTTGTATTGAACTGCTATGGTTGTATTGACTACTATGTGTATTGACGTGCTATAGTTGTATTGACTAGCTTGTGTTGTATTGACTACTATGGTTGTATTGACTACTATAGTTGTATTAACTGCTATGGTTGTATTGACTACTATGGTTGTATTGACTGCTATAGTTGTATTGACTGCTATGGTTGTATTGACTACTATAGTTGTATTGATTACTATAGTTGTATTGACTGCTATGGTTGTATTGACTACTATGGTTGTATTGACTACTATGGTTGTATTGACTACTATGGTTGTATTGACTACTATAGTTGTATTGACTGCTTGTTGTATTGACATACTATGGTAGTATTGATGCTAGTCGTATTGACTACTATGGTTGTATTGACTACTATGTTGTATTGACTACTATGGTTGTATTGATTACTATAGTTGTATTGACTGCTATGGTTGTATTGACTACTATGGTGGTATTGACAGCTATGATCGTATTGACTACTATGGTTGTATTGACTACTATGGTTGTATTGACTACTATGGTTGTTTATGCTATGTGTATGATGCTTGGGTGTATTGACTACTATGGTTGTATAGACTACTATGGTTGTATTGACTACTATGGTTGTATTGACTACTATGGTTGTATTGACTACTATGGTTGTATTGACTACTATGGTTGTATTGACTACTATGGTTGTATTGACTACTATGGTTGTATCGACTAATGGTTATTTGGGTATATGGTTGTATGACTACTATGGTTGTATAGACTACTATGGTTGTATTGACTACTATGGTTGTATAGACTACTATGGTTGTATTGACTACTATGGTTGTATTGACTACTATGGTTGTATTGACTACTATGGTTGTATTGACTGCTATGGTTGGTTGACTACTATGGTTGTATTGACTACTATGGTTGTATTTACTGCTATGGTTGTATTGACTGCTATGGTTGTATTGACTGCTATGGTTGTATTGACTACTATGGTTGTATCGACTACCATGGTTGTATTGACTACTATGGTTGTATTGACGCTATGGTTGTATTGATACTATGGTTGTATTGACTACTATGGTTGTATTGACTGCTATGGTTGTATTGACTGCTATGGTTGCATTGACTACTATGGTTGTATTGACTACTATGGTTGTATGACTACTATGGTTGTATTGATACTGTAATTGTATTGACTATTATGGTTGTATTGACTGCTGTGCTTGTATTGACTACTATGGTTGTATTGACTACTATGGTTGCATTTACTACTATGGTTGTATTGACTACTATGGTTGTATTGACTGCTATGGTTGTATTGACTACTATGGTTGTATTGACTGCTATGGTTGTATTGACTACTATGGTTGTATTGACTACTATGGTTGTACTGACTACTATGGTTGTATTGACTACTATGGTTGTATTTACTACTATGGTTGTATGACTACTATGGTTGTATTGACTACTGTGGTTGTACTGACTATTCGTTGTATGACTACTATGGCTGTATTGACTACTATGGTTGTATGAATGCTATGTTTGCATTGACTGCTATCGTTGTATGACTGCTATGGTTGTATTGATTACTATGGTTGTATTGAACGCTATGGTTGCATTGACTACTATCGTTTTATTGACTACTATCGCTGTACTGACTACTATTGTTGTATTGACTACTATGGTTGTATTGACTACTATGGTTGCATTGACTACTATGGTTGTATTGACTGCTATGGTTGTATTGACTACTATAGTTGTACTGACTACTATGGTTGTATTGACTGGACTGCTATGGTTGTATTGACTACTATGGTTGTATTGACTACTATGGTTGTATTGATACTATGGTCGTATTTGACTGCTATGGTTGTATTGACTACTATGGTTGTATTGACGACTGTGGTGTATGACTACTATGGATGTATTGACTACTATGGTTGTATGACTACTATGGTTGTATTGACTACTATGGTTGTATTGACTACTATTGTTGTATTGACTACTATGGTTGTATTGACTACTATGGATGTATTGACTACTATGTTGTATTGACTACTATGGTTGTATTGACTACTATGGTTATATTGACTACTATGATTGTATTGACTACTTTGGTTGTATTGACTACTATGGTTGTATTGACTACTATGTTTGTATTGACTGCTTTGGTTGTATTGACTACTATGGTTGTATGACTACTATGGATGTTTAATTACTATGGTTGTATTCACTGCTATGGTTGTATTGATACTATGGTTGTATTCACTGCTATGGTTGTATTGACTACTGTGTTTGTATTGTTGGTGAGATGGATGTTGTATTGACTGCTATGGTTGATTGACTACTATGGTTGTATTGACTACTACGGCTGTATTGACTGCTATGGTTGTATTGTTGGTGAGAGGGATGTTGTATTGACTGCTATGGTTGTACTGACTATTGTCTATGGTTGTATTGACTACTGTCTATGGTTTAATTGACTACTATGGTTGTATTGACTACTATGGTTGTATGACTACTATGGTTGTATTGACTACTATGGTTGTATTGACTACTATGTTGTGTTGGCTACTATCGTTGTATTGGCTACTATGGTTGTGTTGACTACTATGGTTGTGTTGACTACTATGGTTGTGTTGACTACTATGGTTGTGTTGACTACTATGGTTGTGTTGACTACTATGGTTGTATTGACTACTATCGTTGTATTGGCTACTATGGTTGTGTTGACTACTATGGTTGTGTTGACTACTATGGTTGTGTTGACTACTATGGTTGTGTTGATACTATGTGTTGACTACATGGTTGTGTTGATTACTATGGTTGTTTGATTACTATGGTTGTGTTGATACTATGGTTGTGTTGATACTATGGTTGTGTTGACTACTATGGTTGTGTTGACTACTATGGTTGTGATTGACTACTATGGTTGTTTGTATAGTTGTTTGACTACTATGGTTGTATTGACTACTATGGTTGTGTTGACTACTATGGTTGTGTTGACTACTATGGTGTGTAGCTACTATGTGTATGACTACTATGGTTGGTTGACTACTATGGTTTATGACTATGGTTGTATTGACTACTATAATTGTGTTGGTTACTATCGTTGTATTGACTACTATGGTTGTATTGACTACTATGGTTTGTATGACTACTATGGTTGTATTGACTACATGATTATATTGTTGTGTTGACTACTATGGTTGTATTGACTACTATGGTTGTATTGACTACTAGTTGTATGTTATTGTGACTACTATGGTTGTACTGACTACTATGGTTGTGTTGACTACTATGGTTGTTTGACTGCTATGGTTGTATTGACTACTATGGTTGTATTGACTACTATGGTTGTATTGACTTATCTAATGGTTAGTTGACTACTATGTGTTGACTACAGGTTGTGATTCTACTATGGTTGTATGAGTAGTTTGTATTCTATGTTGTGTTGGTAATGGTTTTTTGACTACATGTTGTATGCTGCTGTGTGTATTGGCTAATGTGTACATAGACGGTTGTGATTGACTACTAGGTTAATTGAGCTAGGATTTGAACAGTCAGATATGAACATGTGTTGTTGCTATTGTATATGCTCTAATTATGACTATACTTTTGTGTGATTTCTGGTATGTGTTGAATACGAGATCGTGGGATGGTCTGTCTGATGTTCATACTGAGTCGTGTCCATCTGTTTGATTTTCAAGCCCTAATCAACATAATTTATTGATATATTATGAGCATCGTGCATGAGGTATGTGTGTCATTTGCTGCTCATTTCGCTCTTACTATGTTTGTATTGCTCCTGGCTGTGTCTGTCTCTGTGTTTCTGTATTGTATTGTGCGTATTTAAGGAACGGTCGCTGTTACGTGTATTTCTGCAGAGCCATAGGCTCGATATTGAAGTTTTCAAATTTGATTTGATCTCAACTGGCAATATTCAAATGATCTGCTCACTGCCATCTTTATGTGCATATCAATCAGTGTTGTCTTGTCTTGTCTTGTCTTGTCTTGTCTTGTCTTGTCTTGTCTTGTCTTGTCTTGTTGTATTAAATACGTGTTCTGATTCTATTTTCGTGTTTTTCTGGTTCCTGTTTGCTTGAACGTGGGCAGTCGTACTTGTTTTGGAATCAGTTTGATGTCTGATGCAAAATCTGTTTTCTTTTTTAGTCCCCATCTTCTGTGTCTGAACTTCATCCTTCTTGGTTCTGTATATATTCTATGGGGGTCTTTGAACATCACTGGATGGAGGATACACGAACTTGTCATAGAGTGACGAATCCCTCTACGTTTGCTGGTGGATTCAACTGATGCAGTTGCAGTCTTGAGATCAAATATTCTGAGTTAAGTCCAGATACAACATGAAACGTTGTCCATTGCTCATGGTAACATCAGTAATCATTTCGTAGATGTTACTTTAGTCTTTGCTCTATTCTTTTCCCTTTCCTTGAATTTCAAGGCCATGCTAATTTTGTCATGTTTTTTTTTTACAAAAGCTGAAGGAGGCTGTCACACATTTGCTAGTAGGCATGGGTCTGAGCATATTATGGAGCCATCTAAATGCAATGAATCGATCGAGAAAACAATCAATTTTCTGTTCTGATTTCAAATTCAATGAATCCGTGTTGCACAAACTCCAGTTGAACGAAAACTCTTAACTTCATTGCGTAAAAGCATGGAGCTGATAAATATACATTTAAATAGAACTAAAACACCAGCGACAGAAGGTAGGAATGGACTGATGAATCATTAAAACAGAAATCAAAACGCATTGACAAACAGCAAAGGTGGATTGAATACTCTAACCACATAAGGTGTTACGTCCATATCAACTTCTGACCTTGTGTTGTCTGTCTCTCCCTCTCTCTCTCTCTCTCTCTCTCTCTCTCTCTCCTCTCTCTCTCTCTCTCTCTCTCTCTCTCTTTCTCTCTGGTTTTTTTTTGTTTGTTTTTACTGTTTTCTATTTCTTCATTTTGGTTTTAAATACTCGTGATATATGTGCTTGTAAATATTTGCTGACTCAGAATAAAAAGTTTTTGCTTTTCTGATCTTGAGACCTAAATATTTGCAGACTCAGAAAAAAAAGTTTTTGCTTTTCTGATCTTCATACTCATATTGCAAGGACACGCTCAATGACACATTTACTGCTATTTCTTTTGGAGGACCAGCCAGACTCTGGAATGAGCCAGAATCAAATTATCGACCGGCTTGAAAACGACGAAAAATGAACTAGTGTAAATCAGACAAATATTACAACTGTCTGAAAGGGAACACTGTGCAAACTTGTACAGAATGGAAACGATCGATTTGGGACTTTTTCGATATGCTGACTTGAATTATCGGACATGGTGGGGTGAATGGTGGGGTGGGGGATGACCTGGGGGGTAAGGTGACAGAGAAGAAAAGCAGTGGCAAGGTGAAGAGAGAGGAATACAAGGCTGTTTCCCAGTAGTGTCATGGTCACTCATTGCTGGTGAGAGCGATGTATTGACCACCGCTCGTGTTGCTGTTTGCATTTTGTGGTAATTGTGTTGAAGTATAGAGGGAAGGTGAAAAGTAGGGATTAACAGTTAATTAACTGTGTAGACTGTAAGAGGGAAGGTGAAAAGTAGGGATTAGCAGTTAGCTGTGTAGACTGTAACAGCATAATGGGTGTTTTTCAAATGCTAGTTAATAAACTGAGAGCTTCAGTGACATATTAACTCTGCCTTGTATGTATGTGAATGAAAGAGAGTGGATATCTCTCTCTCTCTCTCTCTCTCTCTCCTGTCTCTCTCTCTCTCTCTCTGTCTGTTTGTCTGTCTCTCTCTCTCTCTCGTTCTCTCTCCCGCTGTTGTTTCTTTCTTCTTGTTGTTGTTGTCGTTTTTTGTTTACTGCTTTCTATTTCTTCATTTTGATTTTAAATACTAGTGATATATGTGCTTCTAGATATTTGCAGACTCAGAATAAAAAGTTTTTGCTTTTCCTGATCTTGAGACCCGCATTGCAAGAACACGCTCAATGCCACATTTACTGCTATTTCTTTTGGAGGACCAGCCAGACTCTGGAATGAGCCAGAATCAAATTATCGACCGGCTTGAAAACGACGAAAAATGAACTAGTGTAAATCAGACAAATATTACAACTGTCTGAAGGGGAACACTGTGCAAACTTGTACAGAATGGAAACGATCGATTTGGGACTTTTTCGATATGCTGACTTGAATTAGTGGGGTGGGTGGGAGTGTGGTGGGGGTTGGGTGGGGGGTAAGGTGACAGAGAAGAAAAGCAGTGGCAAGGTGAAGAGAGAGGAATACAAGGCTGTTGTTTCCCAGTAGTGTCATGGTCACTCATTGCTGGTGAGAGCGATGTATTGACCGCCGCTCGTGTTGCTGTTTGCATTTTGTAGTAATTGCGTTGAAGTATAGAGGGAAGGTGAAAAGTAGGGATTAGCAGATAGCTGTGTAGACTGTAAGAGCATAATGGGTGTTTTCAAATGCTAGTTAGCAAACTGAGAGCTTCAGTGACATATTAACTCTGTCTTGTGTGTATGTGAAATAAAGAGAGTGGGTTTCTCTCTCTCTCTCTCTCTCTCTCTCTCTCTCTCTCTCTCTCTCTCTTGCTCTCTCTCTCTCTGTGTCTCTGTCTCTCTCTCTCTCTCTCTCTCTCTTTCTCTCTCTCTTCTCTCTCTCTCTCTCTCTCTCCCGCTCTCTCTCTTGCTGGTTTTTTGTGTGTTTTTTTGTTTACTGCTTTCTATTTCTTCATGTTGATTTTAAATACTCGTGATATATGTGCTTCTAGATATTTGCAGACTAAAAGGGAACACTGTGCTAACTTGTATAGAATGGAAACGATCGATTTGGGACTTTTTCGATATGCTGACTTGAATTATCGGACAAGGTGGGGTGAAGGGTGGGGTGGGGGTGGGGTTTGGTGGGGGTAAGGTGACAGAGAAGAAAAGCAGTGGCAAGGTGAAGAGAGAGGAATACAATGCTGTTTACAGTGGTGTCATGGTCACTCATTGTTGGTGAGAGTGATGTATTGACTGCCTCTCGTGTTGCTGATTGCATTTTGTGGTAATTGCGTTGAAGTATATAGGGAAGGTGAAAAGCAGGGATTAGCAGATAGCTGTGTAGATTGTAACAGCATAATGGGTGTCTTTCAAATCCTAGTTAGCAAACTTTGAGCTTCAGTGACATATTAACTCTGTCTTGTGTGTATGTGAAATAAAGAGAGTGGTTTCTCTCTCTCTCTCTCTCTGTCTCTCTCTCTCTCTCTCTCTCTCTCTCTCTCTCTCTCTCTCTCTCTTTCTCTTTCATTCTCTCTCCCGCTCTCTCTCTTGCTGGGGGTTTTTTGTGTGTTTTTTTTTTTGTATACTGTTTTCTATTTCTTCATTTTAATGTTAAATACTCGTGATATATGTGCTTGTAAATATTTGCAAACTCAGAATAAAAAGTTTTTGCTTTTCTGATCTTGAGACCCACATTGCAAGAACACGCTCAATGCCACATGTACTGCTATTTCTTTTGGAGGACCAGCCAGACTCTGGAATGAGCCAGAATCAAATTATCGACCGGCTTGAAAACGACGAAAAATGAACTAGTGTAAATCAGACAAATATTACAACTGTCTGAAAGGGAACACTGTGCAAACTTGTACAGAATGGAAACGATCGATTTGGGACTTTTTCGATATGTTGACTTGAATTATTGTACACGGTGGGGTGAAGGGTGGGGTGGGGGTGGCATGGGGGGTAAGGTGATAGAGAAGAAAAGGGCTGGCAAGGTGAAGAGAGAGGAATACAAGGATGTTGTTTCTCAGTGGTGTCATGCTCACTCATTGCTGGTGAGAGCGATGTATTGACCACCGCTCGTGTTGCTGTTTGTATTTTGTGGTAATTGTGTTGAAGTATAGAGGGAAGGTGAAAAGTAGGGATTAGCAGATAGCTGTGTAGACTGTAAGAGCATAATGGGTGTTTTTCAAATGCTAGTTAGCAAACTGAGAGCTTCAGTGACATATTAACTCTGTCTTGTGTGTATGTGAAATAAAGAGAGTGGGTTTCTCTCTCTCTCTGTCTCTCTCTCTCTCTCTCTCTCTCTCATTCTCTCTTGCTCTCTCTCTCTCTCTCTGTCTCTGTCTCTCTCTCTCCTCTCGACGACTTTTATGTTTTGCTGACTGGTGATTTAAATGCAAGAACAGCTGATGGTAACTACTGTTCATTTGGATATGACAGTGGCAGTGTTTTAACTGACCTTTCGGTATACAGTGATTTTTTGAGACAGTCTCATGATTGCCGCACAAATGTTTTTGGAAACCAACTGCTCGAGCTATGCAGTATGTTTGACTGTATCATTTTAAATGGTCTGTGTAAACTGGACTTTGATGGTAGTTATACATACATTGGGGTTTCAGGGTCGAGTGTAGTTGACTATTTCATCGTATCATGTGATCTGTTTTCATCAATTAAAATTGCTGCATTAGATGTTGACAGTCTCACAGAATCAGATCATTTACCGGTTATAATGAAAGTGGAGCGAAAGCTTGAAACAGGAATAAAAGCGGAGGGAAAAAGTATCAAAAAATAACATCACACAAAAGTTCATATGGCAAGAAAATAAGAAAGACGATTATACAAACAAATTACAAAGTGAGCACATTCAGAGAAGACTTACATTGGCTTCGAATACTCTAGACACTAATGTAGATAAGGCTTTAACCATATTTGTTGAATGTCTCAAAGAAGCTGGTGCTTGTATGTACCGTAAGAAATGTACAGAGAAGAGAAAAAGATCTGATTGGTTTGATGGTGAATGTGAGAAAGCAAAAGCAGAAAGCAGAAAAACTCTCAAACACTACAGAAAAACAAAAGATGAGGATGATAGAGTTGTGTTTTGTGAAGCACGGAAGAAGTATAAAAAATTATTAAAGAATAAAAAACAGCAGTATAATAAACAAAAAGCAGAATGCTTAGCCAGAAATATTTCAAATTCATCGCAGTTTTGGACTGAGTTAAGAAATATAGGGTATGGTACCAAAAACAAACTCACTAACAATATAAGTATTGATGAATGGTTCAGTCATTTTAAAAACGTATTTCAAGATAACAGATCAACAAATGATGAGCGCTGCATTGTCGAAGTAGATTTAAATGAATCATCAGAACACCCATTAAATTCTAAGATAACTATAGAAGAAGTCAGAGAATCCATCAGAAAATTGAGGATAGGTAAAGCCAGTGGAATGGACGGTGTTACAGCCGAGATGTTAAAAAATGGTAACACAAATATCCATAATTTTCTTTGGAAGCTGTTTAACACTTTATTCGACCGAGGAATTTATCCTCAAGACTGGTCAAAAGCTATTATCATACCAATATTTAAGAAAGGAGATCCTGATAAAGTGGACAATTACAGGGGTGTGTCGTTATTAAGCATTGTTTCAAAATGTTACACATCAATACTGAATACTAGATTGTATGCTTGGTTAGAAAACAATAATTTAATATCAGAAAGTCAGGCAGGTTTTAGGAAAAAATATTCTACAGTGGATCAAATTTTCAGTCTGTACGCTATGGTTCAGAAAACTATGTGCAAGAAAGGTAGAAAACTATATGTTGCTTTTGTAGACTTTAAGAAAGCCTTTGATTCGGTTCAGCATGACAAACTCTTAAAGTGTATTCAAAATCAAGGAGTAAAAGGGAAGTTTTTGGTTTCGCTAAAAGCAATGTATGAATCATTATGCTCATGTATTCGGGCAAACCGGAATTATCTGAAATATTCGATAACTCCATAGGCGTGAGACAAGGATGTGTCTTAAGCCCTACTTTATTTTCGGTATTAATAAATCAATTAGCCAATTGTATGGATGAAAAGGGGCGACATGGCATCCAGCTGATGCCAGGTTCAATGGAAATATTCATTCTTCTTTTTGCAGATGATGTAGCCCTTCTGTCAACAACACCAAATGGTTTGCAAAACCAGTTAAGAGTCTTGCAGACATACTGTGCCAGCATGAAACTGGAAGTTAATCTTGAAAAAACTAAGGTTATGGTTTTCAGAAGAGGGGGCTTCTTAGGACGACATGAACAATGGTTTTACAAAGGGACAAAATTGGAAGTAGTTAGTAAATATTGTTATCTGGGGTTCAGTTTCATGACAATGATTAGCACCAAGGCCGGCACAGAACATTTGGTGACAAAAGGTAAAAAAGCAACTTTGCTATTAAACAGGACTTTTCAAAAATATAAAGACATGACTATAGAAACTTTCTTCAAGTTGTTTGATGCAAAAATTCAACCTATTTTGTTGTATTCTTCTGAGATATGGGGACTTAACAGACTCGAGCATATAGAGAAAGTACATTTGGTATCGTGCAAAAGACTGTTGGGTGTTCCAGTCAGGACACCTAACAAGATGGTATATGGGGATTTGGGAAGATATCCTCTTTATGTCAACTCCTCAACTACCTGTCTTAGATATTGGTTTAAATTACTGGAAATGAATCCAAATAGGTTACCTTATAAGGCTTACCAAATGTTAGTGGAACTTGACAGGGCTGGGAAAGAATGCTGGGCTTCAAAAATAAGGGAAATTTTGTGTGAAACGGGATTTAATATCGTGTGGCTGCAACAAGGTGTTGGTGATGTAAAAGCCTTTTTGCGTGTATTTAAACGGAGACTTGTAGACTTATATATTCAAGAATGGTCTGGGTCACTCAGAGACAGAGATAGGTATGAAAGCTACAGATCATTTAAGACTATCTTTGAAAAAGAGAAGTACATTGACTCTATTGATATATACTGTTTCAGAGTTGCCCTTTCACAAACAAGGTTGAACGTTTTACCACTAAACAATAATATAAATAGATACAGTGAATCTGATCAAGAAAAGGTGTGTCCATTTTGCAGGACAGAATCTGAAAACGAAGAACACTTATTATTTAGATGTTCCACTTACGCTGATCTCAGGGCGAAATTTTTAAAGGATTTAGTCAGCATGCCTATGTGCATACTGCTCCAATCAACAAATAGCCACCGAAGCCACAGCGTATCCAGATACGTTTTCCACGCCATGAATAGGAGAAAAAAATTGTTAAAAGGAGAAGAAAAGTAAATAGTTATGTAGATACTAGCACTAGAATTTCAGACAATAATTAATTTCAATTGTAAAGAAAAAAAAATGTTTATTTGAATATGAAAGGGGTGCTCATATAGAGACACATGTGCATAGGTGCCTGTGTATTCACATTGACGTTGGTGTACTTATGTGCATATATAGGTGATAGTATCTACATTATGTATATGTGTGGGTACATATGTATATATATCTATGTATGTATATATGTATGAGTGATTATGTATGTGTGCGTGTATATAGATGTGTATGTGTGTATGTGCGTTTATACATAACCTTCAATTCAGTCTATGGCCTGAACCATTGCTGACCGCCGAAGATTGAGTTATCTCTGAACTAAAAGATGCACGAAATGCTAAATATGCGTTGAATGATCATTTGGTATTGTCTCAATGTCAATTGTTTTGGTAAATGAGTGACTGATCTGCGATTAGTCTGATTAATGGATTGGCATTATGAATGTCTGTTTTTGCCAATTAACCGACTGTTTTGGGGTCGAATTGCTCTTATGTCATATATTTCTTGTTTCACTTCATTGTACATTAATTCCATTGATTGGTTTAGATTCACTGGTGAATAAATTGATAAACTGAACGCATGATTAGCTGACAACGGAATGATTATATGATTTGTTAATTGATGGCGATGGGTGGCTCACCGACCGATCGATTTATAGATTGATGGTTTTAGCTATTGATCGATCAGTGATTGAATTATGGAATGTATGGATGATTGATTCGCGTTATTTGAAGTAACGATTGCAAATTGATATATTGAACTCAGTTAAATTCTAGGTTATCTGGTCGATTAAGTCACTGGATGACTGATTAACTGGTTAAATGATTGATCGATTGATTGATTGAGAGAGGGACTGATTACGTTAAGTGATTGTTACTGAAGTGATATCGATTGTACAGTTGGATGATGCATCTGACCCAGTCAATTGAAAGCTGATTTGTCAGTTGAATCACGGGCTGAATGGCGGATTCTTTGATTGATCAACTGGTAAATCAGTTGATTGATTGGTTAATTGATTGGTTGACTGTTTGATTGATTGGTTGTTTGGTTGATCGATTGATGGATTGAGTGTTTATGTCAAGTACCTGTGGTTGAATATATTGATCAACTGTATGATCTCCGAAGGGTACAAGAAATGTCAGATCTGTGCACTAATTGAATGGTTTGTTTGTCTGATAGCCAGTTATTGTAAAATTGACAGTTGGATGAATGATATAGATGCGGTTAATGACAAATATTCTTAGCTGGCCAGTTAAGGAATATGGACTAGAATACAAATGAAAAGACCACTGTAAATGCAAAGATGAATGTATCCCAGCTTATGTGACGGTAAACGATAGAAGGGGACAATGTGACAGAGTTCACTGCAGTTTGAAAGTATAACTTGTATGAATGTATAAGAAAACCTGATCTCCTCCCCTCCCCTTCCCATGCATGTATTGTGGCCTAAGGCCGATGTACAATAAACATTTTCTGAGTTCTGAGTTTTCTGAGTTCTCTCTCTCTCTCTCTCTCTCTCTCTCTCTCTCTCTCTCTCTCTCTCTCTCTCTCTCTCTCCCGCTCTCTCTCTTGCTGGTTTGTTGTGTGTGTTTTTTTGTTTATTGTTTTCTATTTCTTCATTTTAATTTTAAATACTCGTGATATATGTGCTTCTAGATATTTGCAGACTCAGAATAAAAAGTTTTTGCTTTTCTGATCTTGAGACCCACATTGCAAGAACACGCTCAATGCCACATTTACTGATATTTCTTTTGAAGGACCAGCCAGACTCTGGAATGAGCCAAAATCAAATTATCGACCGGCTTGAAAACGACGAAAAATGAACTAGTGTAAATCAGACAAATATTACAACTGTGCAAACTTGTACAGAATGGAAACGATCGATTTGGGACTTTTTCGATATGCTGACTTGAATTAGTGGACACGGTGGGGTGGGTGGGAGTGCGGTGGGGTTGGGTGGGGGGTAAGGTGACAGAGAAGAAAAGCAGTGGCAAGGTGAAGAGAGAGGAATACAAGGCTGTTGTTTCCCAGTAGTGTCATGGTCACTCATTGCTGGTGAGAGTGATGTATTGACCGCCGCTCGTGTTGCTGTTTGCATTTTGTGGTAATTGTGTTGAAATATAGAGGGAAGGTGAAAAGTAGGGATTAGCAGATAGCTGTGTAGACTGTAAGAGCATAATGGGTGTTTTTCAATGCTAGTTAGCAAACTGAGAGCTTCAGTGACATATTAACTCTGTCTTGTGTGTATGTGAAATAAAGAGAGTGGGTTTCTCTCTCTCTCTCTCTCTCTCTCTCTCTCTCTCATTCTCTCTTGCTCTCTCTCTCTCTCTCTGTCTCTGTCTCTGTCTCTGTCTCTCTCTCTCTCTCTCTCTCTCTCCTCTCTCTCTCTCTCTCTCTCTCTCTCCCGCTCTCTCTCTTGCTGGTTTTTTGTGTGTGTTTTTTTTGTTTACTGCTTTCTATTTCTTCATGTTGATTTTAAATACTCGTGATATATGTGCTTCTAAATATTTGCAGACTCAGAAAAAAACAGTTTTTGCTTTTCAGATGTTGAGACCCACATTGCAAGAACACGCTCAATGTCACATTTACTGCTATTTCTTTTGGATGACCAGCCAGACTCTGGAATGAGCCAGAATCAAATTATCGACCAGCTTGAAAACGACGAAAAATGAACTAGTGTAAATCAGACAAATATTACAACTGTCTGAAGGGGGAACACTGTGCAAACTTGTACAGAATGGAAACGATCGATTTGGGACTTTTTCGATATGCTGACTTGAATTAGTGGACACGGTGGGGTGAAGGGGGGGTGGGGGTGGCGTGGGGGGTAAGGTGATAGAGAAGAAAAGGAGTGGCAAGGTGAAGAGAGAGGAATACAAGGCTGTTGTTTCCCAGTGGTGTCATGGTCATTCATTGCTGGTGAGAACGATGTATTGACTGCCGCTCGTGTTGCTGTTTGCATTTTGTGGTAATTGTGTTGAAGTATAGAGGGAAGATGAAAAGTAGGGATTAGCAGATAGCTGTGTAAACTATAACAGCATAATGGGTGTTTTTCAAATCTAGTTAGCAAACTGAGAGCTTCAGTAACATATTAACTCTGCCTTGTGTGTATGTGAATGAAAGAGAGTGGGTTTCTGTTGTGTGTGTGTGGTGTGTGTGTGTGTGTGTGTGTGTGTGTGTGTGTGTGTGTGTGTGTGTGTGTGTGTGTGTGTGTGTCTTTCTCTCTGTCTGTCTGTCTCTCTGTCTGTCTGTCTCTCTGTCAGTCTGTCTCTCTCTCTCTCTCTTTCTCTCTCCCTCTCTCTCTCTCTCTCTTTCTCTTGCTGGGTTTTTTTGGTGTTTTTTTGTTTACTGTTTTCTATTTCTTCATTTTGATTTTAAATACTCGTGATATATGTGCTTGTAAATATTTGCAGACTCAGAAAAAAAAGTTTTTGCTTTTCTGATCTTGAGACCCACATCGCAAGAACACGCTCAATGCCACATTTACTGCTATTTCTTTTGGATGACCAGCCAGACTCTGGAATGAGCCAGAACCAAATTATCGACCGGCTTGAAAACGACGAAAAATGAACTAGTGTAAATCAGACAAATATTACAACTGTCTGAAAGGGAACACTGTGCAAACTTGTACAGAATGGAAACGATCGATTTGGGACTTTTACGATATGCTGACTTGAATTAGTGGACACGGTGGGGTGAAGGGTGGGTTGGGGGTGGGGTTTGGTGCGGGGTAAGGTGAAGAGAAGAAAAGCAGTGGCAAGGTGAAGAGAGAGGAATACAAGGCTGTTTCCAGTGGTGTTATGGTCACTCATTGTTGGCGAGAGCAATGTATTGACCACCGCTCGTGTTGCTGTTTGCATTTTGTGGTAATCTGTGTTGAAGTATAGAGGAAGTGAAAAGTAGGGATTACAGTTAATTACTTGTACTTAAACGAAGTAAAGTGGGATTACAGTTAGCTGTGTAGACTGTGAAGCATAATGGGTGTTTTTTCAAATGGTATTTACTACTGAGAGCTTCAGTGACATATTAACTCTGCTTGTTGTATTGAATGAAAGAGAGTGGATATTCTCTCTCTTCTTCCTCTCTCTCTCTCTCCTCTCCTCTCTCTCTTCTCTCTCTTCTGTCTGCTGTCTCCTGCTCTCTCTCTCTCTCTCAATCTCTCTCTCTGCTCTCTCTCTGTCGTAAAATGACTGTGCTCTCGATCTTCTCTCTCCCGCTGGTATCTTTCTTGTTTGTTATTGTGTTGTTTTGTTTATGTTTCTATTTGTTCATTTTGATTTTAAATACTGTGATATATGTGGCTTCTAGATATTTGCAGAGTCGGGAATAAAAAAAGTTTTTGCTTTTCTGATCTTGAGACCCACATTGCAAGAACACGCTCAATGCCACATTTACTGCTATTTCTTTTGGAGGACCAGCCAGACTCTGGAATGAGCCAGAACAAATTATCGACGGCTTGAAAACGAGGAAAAATGAACTAGTGTAAATCAGACAAATATTACAACTGTGCAAACTTGTACAGAATGAAACGACGATGTGGACTTTTTCGATATGCTTGACTTGGAATTAGTGGCACCGGTGCGGTGGGTTGGGAGTTGTGGTGGGGTTGGGTGGGGGTAAGGTGACAGAAGAAAAGCAGTGGCAAGGTGAAGAGAGAGGAATACAAGGCTGTTGTATTCCCTAGTGTCATGGTCACTCATTGCTGGTCAGAGTGATTGTATGACCGCCGCTCGTGTTGTTGTTTGCATTTTGTGGTAATTCCGTTGAATAAGAGGGAAGGTGAAAAGTAGGGATTAGCAGATAGCTGTGTAGACTGAAGAGCATAATGGGTGTTTTTTCAAATGCTAGTTAGCAAACTGAGAGCTTCAGTGACATATTAACTCTGTCTTGTTGTGTATGTGAAATAAAGAGAGTGGGTTTCTCTCATCTTCTCTCTCTACATCTCTCTCCTCTCCTCTCTCTCTCTCTCTCTCTTCTCTTCTCTCCTCTCTCTTGTGGTTTTTTGGTGGTGTTTTTTTGTTTACGGTTTTCTATTTCTTCATGTTGATTTTAAATACTCGTGATATATGTGCGTTCTAAATATTTGGCAGACTCAGAATAAAAAGTTTTTGCTTTCGATCTTGAACCCACATTGCAAGAACACCTCATGCACATTACTGCTATTCTTTTGGATGACCACCAGACTCTGAATACGAATCAAATTATCGACAGCTTAAAACGACGAAATGAACTAGTGTAAATCAACAAATATTACAACTGTCGAAGGGGAACACTGTGCAAACTTGTCAGAGAAACGATCGATTTGGGCTTTTTCGATATGCTGACTTGAATTATGGTAAGGGTGGTGGGTGGTGGGGGTAGGTGATAGAGAAGAAAAGGAGTGGCAAGGTGAAGAAAGAATACAAGCTGTTGTTTCCAGTGGTGTCATGGTCACTCATTCTGTGAGAACGATGTATTGACTGCCGCTGTGTTGTGTTTGCATTTTGTGGTAATTGTGTTGAAGTATAGAGGAAGATGAAAAGTGGATTAGCAATAGCTGTGTAAACTAACCATAATGGTGTTTCAAACTAGTAGCAAACTGAGAGCTTCGTAACATATAACTGCCTTGTGTGTATGTGAAGAAAGAGAGTGGGTTTCTGTTGTGTGTGTGTGTGTTGTGTGTTGGTGTGCGGTGGTGGTGTGTGTGTGTGTGTGTGTGTGTGTGTGTGTGTGTCTTTCTCTCTGTCTGTCTGTCTCTCTGTCTGTCTGTCTCTCTGTCAGTCTGTCTCTCTCTCTCTCTCT